>CM068961.1:67161198-67175377 GCA_035128595.1 Eptatretus atami
GGCACCGATTTACAAAAAAAAAAAAATCCATTGCAACTTCTGGCTCCACAGCACACTGGGCCGCTATGGCTGGCACACACTGGTCAGAGAGGTCATAATGGATTTTGCTCAGGACATGCTTTTCGTGACTGGAAGTCCTCACCTGGCTCTGCCCACAAACAAGAGATGTTTGCACATGCAATATTACTCTGACTATCCTGTCTATAAATTACATACGCTGCACCCTCAGCATCACATGTAACAAAATGACTTACTCTGACAGGTCCCTGTTACATAGCAATCTAACCTACTCAAAACACATGGACCATGTTACACTTACACAGTTTAGCTATGGATCCTCCCCTTCCCCCTTCCACGTTACAATATATGTTGATATCAAGTGAATCGATTGAAAATTGACGATTAACGTGACCTTGATCTTTGACATTTTGAACTTAAAACAATAGGCTTCCGGGTGGTCACTTTCTCGACCAGGTGATGAAGTTTCATGAAGATAGGAGTAGAAATATGACCTGCAGGTGAGTGACATAGTTAAATAGACAGACAGACAGACAGACAAGCACACATAATGAAAAATCGTGCTTAGCACGACACTTGGCGAATTAGTTGACCTTTCCGTGTGGTGGTCCAAGCTTGTAATGTCATGGAATGTGTGGTGGTTATTTGTTCGTACATTATAAAATGACCGCGACGTCACAAATAACATTATCAGGCGCGCGTTGTCATGGATGGCAGCAGATTGAAAATTTTCACAACTCATTTAAAGCCACCATGTGACATTCAACAACTTATCATCCGTGCTTGTTGCCTTCATTCTGATCGTAGAAAATATTTGAAATACCTAGAACATTGCTTTTCAACCAGCTTTACGATCCCGTTATCAGGTTTGAAATATGTTGTAAAACAAAAATATGTATTTATATGTGTGTTTTTCATGTTTTGGGTGATCCTGACCTTGACCTTGGGTCAATTTCGATCAAACTTTGTACACATGTTATTATTACATGCATAAATAGACAGTATAAGTTTCAATATAATAAGTGCAAAACTGTTTGAGAAATAGCCATGTGTAATTCACAAAAATTACCCATTGGTTTATAATGGCGATAATATAAAGTGATGCAGAATCAGATCCTGATCTTGAACATCACCAAAAGTAACATATCCTTTGCACTGTGGATTTCTATCAGCTGTTAAAATTTCATCCAAATCGGTTAAGAATTGTGACCTGTAGAACGAATAGAATTTTTTAAAATCACGCCAATAGCTAAAAACTTTGACGTCATACGCTTGCGAAAATTGTGCATAATTTGTACTAACATACATTTTAAAACATTTAGATATTCCATTGAAGTTTGTTTTGGCGTCAACAGGAAGTCGCTACGACTTCCGTTACTGAGTTATGTTCAAAAGCTTGTTTTCACATTTTTTGAAGTAACGTCGTGACGATAAGTGCGATTATGACGTGATTTGATCCCAGACTATTAGCAAGATTGGCTATCACGTGTTAAAATTTGAGAACGAGTTGCTTCAGTAGTTTCAGCTGCACCACGAGCGTAAAATATTTTTTTAAAAGACGCCAATAGGCAAAACTTTGACGTCATACGCTTGCGAAAAACTATGCGTAATTTGTAAAATGATGCATTTAGTAATCATTTAGATATTTGAATGAAGTTTAATTTGGCGTCAACCGGAAGTCGCTACGGCTTCCGGTCACTGAGTTATGTCCAAAAATGTGTTTTCACGTTGTGTGACGTCATGTCGTGCGTTTAGTCCGATTAAGACGGGGTTTGGACGCGGACCGTCTCAGGTGGATTGCCTATCAGGTGTAAAGATTTAAGAACGACTGGTCCAGCCGTTTGGGCTGTAGACGACTGGACAAACAAACAAACGGAACAGACCAACATACTTGACAAAACCGAAGATTTCGCCAAGTAATAACAGACCAGGCCAACCAATATACTTGTGAATCTTCGATTTTACAAGTAACAAACAGATAGACAAACAAGGGTGAAAACACAACCTCCATCTACCTTCAGTGGCGGAGGTCATTAATTTTAAATGTATGTCTATTTAACGAAAGGTGAATACCGCCAATATGATTAACTACATGGAATTTTGAGCAATGTAGGAAATTGCAACAATAATTATATTTGTGATTGCAAAGGTGATTTGGTTCACCAACTTTCACTTTCTGCGAGGTGTTTCCTTCAAGCTTCTTCTCCCTCTTTCCCTTCATCTTCTGAAACTTTCATCATTTTTCCCTCTCTTCAATCTGTAGATCGCCTCAAACATAATTCGTGTATTTTGGTCTTCTTCATACGAGTCGAGTGAATAAACATTTTTGAGCATTGCCAGGAAACGATATTGAAACCAGATAAAACTGCATTCCTATCAGCAGAGCAAGAGTAGCAGTTACTGAGCAATACTATTCTATCAAAGGTGGAAAGGCCTCGGATTACACACCATCAGGAAATGACAGCTGGATATCAGAGAACTGTCCCAGTGTGGTGAGAATTGATCCATGGCAGCAATGTCACATGATTCATGGGAAGAGCCAAGGGTGGCAGCTAAGGCCTTGATGTCATGAAGGAATAAATTCCTGTGATTTATTTGCTTGTTTATTTATTTACTGACTTACTTATTTATTTTTTGCTTGCAGATGACAAAAAAATGCACAACATTAATAAACGTTTGTGTTGATAGATTTTCATTTCTATTTAGTTTATACCTCTGCAAGTTGCATTCAAACATTTCATGAAATGATGGTTATTCATCGTTTTTTGTTTTTTTATAATCAGATGATTATATTATTTTATTACTGATATAATTTTTTTTATTATAGACTGGAACACAATTCACAAGTTACAATGGGAATCACAAAATAAAGGTGTTCATGCAAATATACACCATTTATTGACCTCCCATGACGTGGCTGCCTCATCTCAAAGACTCGTTCTGCTGCTGCATTTTTTGCAGTAAACCTTTTTTTGGCTCTAGAGAGGTATGTAAATATATGATCACATGTTCGATGTAAACATTATTTCGTGAAATGCCATTATTGCCAAGCCTTATGACAATGTAAAAAGCAAAACAACAAAAACCTTTTAAAATGTCATTCATTCATTCATTTTGTGTGCAGCCTTTGGCTGCTGATGTGCAGCGATACTGCTGATGCAGTGCCCAGCTTAAAGGCCAGGGCAGAAATTTGGAATTTGGCCATGGTGCCGGCATTAGCTGGCCTATTATTCACGAAAGACACCGTGGGATCTATAATGTCCACCAACTAATTCCAACAGATGGGACACTCAGTTTATTGTCCATCCGAGAGACGACACACACGTTGATGAATCGTCCTGCCTGTGAAACACCAGGATGACAGTTTATAGCTGGGTCGGGATTCAAACTCAGGATAAACAGCTTAGAGACAAGTGTGTACCTCTCGGCCATCCTGCCAGCCCTTACCACATGGTACTAAATAAACAAAATAAAAAAAATAATCTTCATATCTTAAAATACATAATTTTGTCTAAAAACGGGGGTTAGAGACGAACTAATCTGACAATTTTTTTGAAAAGGGATTCTGAATTGTGAGATTAAGTGGGGTCGGGCAACTATTCAATTGCTTACACGTTAAGGTTCTTACTTTAGGTAAGGGAACTATGTTTGGAGGTTTACAATTTAAATAAAATTGAATATAGGATGTTGTGAAATTTACATCATTTTCAGCAATCCTTTAAATTGTATTATATTTTAGGAACAGCCAATACTGTACAATTAAGTGTGTGTGTGTGTGTGTGTGTGTGTGTGTGTGTGTGTTAAGCTTTTGTTTATCATGGCAAAATGTGCGAATTTCATCACTCATTTTGGGGACTCAAATAGTATCTTGTTAAAACTTGATGTGACGGTCGATCTGGCGATGATGTCACGCTGACATTTTTTGCAAGTCTCTGATATTTAAAAAATTGGCACTACACCACTGACAATGGATAATGAGCAACAGAGTTCTTGACATACACAGCAACACTTGTCAACGTGAAACAAAGAATAGCCATGAAAAGACACACAGGAATCGGAAACCAACATGTGAGAAAAATGTTTCTGTTAAACATGCAATGTCTGGAGTTGCAGTGGTAACCTGAACTGAGAGATCAGGAAAATTGGAATGGATGTCTTGAACATTAGTGGACCACATTGTGAGGGAGGGGGGGATTAGGAGATGAGGAGTATATGGTGCATTTGGTTGGGCATGTGGTGGAGGTGGCATGACACGTGGTAGGGGTAGCAGATCATATGGTCTGTATTGAGGGGCGTACGTTTTTGGGTGGCATGAGGCACAGTCGGGGTGCCGGGATGCGCAGTGGGGGTAGCGGGACATGTGGCAGGGGTGGTGACACGTGGTGGGGGGCAGCGAAATGTACAGTGGGATGCTCTGTGGGAAGCATGTGCTGCACAAGCAAGAGTTAATGGTCGTGAACTGGCATTCTCGACAGACCAGATTTATCTTGAGGATTTTCCAATTCTGTCAGACAAAGACAGACCTCAAGCAAAAACACCATTATCATCATCGATGGTCTGCATCATCTTGTTTTTCTCCTTCCACCTGCATGTGCAGACCAGAAATGGCCATGTTGGAATAAAAACTGACACCTGCTGGAGTCTTTTGGAGGGGCTGCGAAAGGATACAGGGCATTCTTGAGGGGCTGCAGAGTCACAGGAAGCTGTGGGGTGAGGTGAGCAAGACAAGAGAAAAACATTATAAAACAGAAAGGGCACCAATCTCTCTGCAATGGGAGTGACAGGCCCTGGCCCTGTGCCTCTGCTTCTTTGTGGAAGTTGGCAATCATGTTGAGAGCTTTAGATTTCCCCAGCATCCAGGAGTATGAATGGTGTCAAGTGGGGGCATCATCCCATATCATAGAGCAGTCTCAATTAACACCAAACAATTGAACCAGTTATTCTTTTAAAAAGTCAACTTTATCACCAATTGGATGTCAGGCTCATCAAAATACAAGGAACTTTAAAAAAAAGGTTAACCTCATTCAGCATATCATTCAAATGTCAAAATCAACTGTTATGGTGTTGAGATGTTGCATTATCAATTTTAATCTATTCACTCACTTTGTTGATATGTAATGTTTACAGGAAAGCTGCATGAAGTGCTCTAAAAATGTACAATTAATCTCGCTGAAGATTTAAAGTGGATTGACTGTCCTCAGGGTATGAGAGATATGCTATTAAACTAACCAACCAGTACTCCGCCAGGCTGTGCAATTTACCTTCCTGAATATTTCTGCAGGTAAATGTTCAAAGCTTTATGGCAGCATTCTCGAGAAACCCTGTATCACTTTATACTCCGAATAATTCATCTTTGCACAACAGAACTAAAGAATGTCTAAAACAGTTTTTTAAATGTCAAGAAAAGTTTTATACGTAATAAATCGAACACGACACAATGATAATTTTATGCTTACTTTTGATTCTATTTATCACATCTCGTACAAAAATAATATTTCCATTCTCCTTGAGGTGAGGGAAATATTTGTTTTGTTTTTTAATTAAAGGTTTCATATCAACAAAGGATGCGTACAGTGGAATGATGAATATACAAGACATGTTCCTTTTATGACCTCGTTGAAGGTATTGCAATATGAATGGGTATTGTTCACCGGCGTACAATTTCCTCAAAGTTATGAACATTCTGGTGTGAAATCCAAACGTGATGTAGCTACCGTGGGATTTTTGTCACTATAAATTGTATTTGCTAGTCAGTGATCTCTATTCACACTTGAAAAGTGAAAATCCAAAGCAATGGTAAGGTGATTGAGACAAAAGTTGCCCAACACATTGTAAAACTACTGACCTTTTGAGATTCATCATTCCAACCATGAAAGCTGTCTTTCATAAACAACTCCAACTTCTACTATTTTAATGACTGCAATTACTCCCACCTTGAGGGGATGGGTGATGGCTAGTGTTGCGGTTAGAGGAACGTCTGTGGTCCAAATGTATCATGAACTGGCTGGCCAGGCTTGATGTTCCACTGAAGGTGAATCGTGCAGGGATTTGTAATTTGTTCAGGGTAACAGTTATAACTCACCTACTATTCACGAAATATACTGTGGGATCGTTAACATCCACCAACGCCTGCAGTTGTAGCGGACAGGTCCTCCGGTGTAACGTCCTGATGGATGGTACACACACACATTGATGCCTCGTCCTACATACGAGACATCAGGGTGGCAGTTTATAGCTGGATCGAGATTCAAACCACTTTAGACAGTTCAAATGCGAGTATACATAACTCGAAGCTATCTTTACAGCCATTGCTGTCTTTCTGAAAAGTCAGAAATTTGCCAAAAATACAAAGTTGTCTTTCTGAAATAGGCCTATTTATTTATTTATTTATTTATTTATTTTACCTCTTATGGTTTGCAAACCCTTTGACATTGTATCCAACCACACCTTGCAAATTATGCATTAAAAGTGTATTTCTTAAACGATTTGATACGTGACTTCATATAGTGGTATTTTACAATTCGATATAAGATTATATGCCTTTGAAGAAGCAGAAAAATAAACCAACCTCAGGGAACCATGTAAAACAGGAAAACAAATCGACTGTTATGCTGGTATATCTGGGGATTTGAATTGTCATACAAATTGCCAAATTGCCATTCAGGTGGAGTGTGTGTTCTTTGGTTTGAGAATTTATTCCATATACCTGCAGAGAAATATCAAACGAAAGTATAGTCCATTTGCCAGAGAAGTAACCTTGTTGTCCTCAAAAGTGTATGGTTTTATGGTGGTTTGTTGTTCACAGGCATGCACAGACAAAATTAAGCTTGGTTGCCCGGATGGCAACCATGGGGAAATCTGTTATTTTTGCGCAAATACAAGATGGCCGTCATTGACTGGGCTGAAATATAACTTTTAGGTAATGAACTTAAAATTACACATGAGACATCTTTTCCATATAATTTGGCACGAGGAATCGATATTTAACCTTATTTTGTGATTAGAAGTAAATTTGAGGTCAATGTTCGAGTTCCTGGCAATTGTTTGCCGTGTGAGATACATTTTGAATGACAACAAGGTCACTTTCTGACAACTGGACGCTCACATACGACATTAATGAGAGTTACTAATTCATTGTTTTGTTTGTTACTAACTAATTCAACTTCTTTGTTGCTGGTCACCATCACTATGCCCGTTACATCACCTTCTGGAGATGCGCTATCTGCTGCCACCAGATGCCAAGTCAGAGCTCATATCAGGTGCTTTTGTGTGTCGTGACACAGGAAGGCATTTGGAATGGTGTGAGCTCTGATCAGTTCGGTGAACAAACTGCTATTAGAATTGGCAAGGGTGGCCTCAAGGGTATGACTCTTTCTCCAGAGATGGTAGCAGAGTGATCGATTCCTTTCCTGTCACTCCCTACATCTCAGATACAATGGAGCACATCTACCCTGACTCCTCAACAAAGGACAATGAAGACCAAGTGAGAGAAAAGGACACAAGAATCGGACCACGTCACAAGGAGGAGTGAAGAAGAGGAGAGAAACTTGATGCAGATGATAGGCGCCGGATTTTACTTGAATTGTCGAATGTGTCTCATCCTCTGAGAATCACTCACCAACTCTGTACAACATTGCCAATGGTCGAATTGCTCCCCGAGAAGCTGAAGTGAATGTTGAGGATTCCGTGGTTATAGGTCAGAAAATGGTTGCAGAGTTCCATGCATCCCTTCCAGGGATTCCATGCAACCATCTCATGCCCCATCAAGAGAATGGAGCACTTACAGAAAGGAGTGAAAATTGGGACAAGACGATCTTTGATCTAGAAACCATCTTCCTCAGGCTGCTGACTATTGGACAGCAAAGACAAATGGAGCTGGACCTATCTTCCAGTTTGAGCTCTGCGCAGTACCCCCCTCACTGATTGATGAATATGGGTGCTTAAGGAAAGGCAACAAGCACCACTGGCACACAAACTCTGTGTTCAGGCACAACAGCCTCTGCAACCAGATGTTACCATTGTTGACGCGAGCCAACTTCTCTATCATATTGTCTGGCCTTTCAGGGGAACTGTGTCAGTCTTAGTTGAGTCTATCAAGACAAGGCTGTCTACCATTGCTGGTCAGAAGATCTTTGTCTTTGACAAATATTATGATGTTTCTGCAAAGGACCATGAACGAGTGAGGCGTGCTGGCATTGGTTCCATCAACTATGACCTCACAATAAACACACCCCTGCCTAGTCGAGACGCCATCCTGAAAAACAAGCAGAACAAGTTGCAGCTGTCCAAGGTTTTGAGTACCTATAACTTTGGTGAAGGAGTTACTGTGGAGAGCCAGGCCATGGTGCGTTCAACCATGATGAAGCAGACATTACAATGATCTCACACCTGCTCATGGCTGCTGAATGTAATGCAAGAGTGATACGTATCCTCTCCGATGACACTGATGTTTTTTGTTTGATGGTTTACTGGTTTACCAGTGTAACATCCAGGCCACAGTGCAGATGGAAAGGTGGGATGGAGCAATTTGGGATATCAACACCACCTGTGACCAGCTTGGCCCCAAGTGTCTGCAGCTTTTGGGAATGCACTTCATCACTGGCTCAGATACCACGTCATACCCATACGGCAAGGGCAAAGTGTCAGCCCTGAAGACACTGAGAGCTGGCAACTTCCCTGGTTTGTACTCGCACTTGGCGAGCTGAACGCAAGCCATGAACAGCTCATGGAAGCAGGGCGGACATTCTTCTGTGCCCTGTATGGTCAGCCAGAAGGTACCACGATGAGTGAGATGAGGTACTATATGTACACAAGGAAGTCTGGCAAGCCCCTCAAGCTCATGGCATTACCTCCAACTGAGATCAATCTCTTCCTACATATTTGCGTGCACATCTACAGACAGTACTTGCAAAATCAGCTGATCAGCAGGCCCCACCTGAACTTGACATTACAAAATATGGATGGGACATCAGAGATGGAATCCAGTGCCAGCAACTTCTGCTACTCCACCAGCCCCTTTGGACCTCATGGATGTTGTACGGTGTGGATGCAAAGCAGAGGGGAAGGCCTGCAGTACTGCAAGTTGCAGTTGTCACCATGCAAAGATCTCCTGCACGCTATACTGCACTTGTGGTTGCAGTGACAAGTGCTTCAACCCACACAAGACTGTGGAGGACAGTGAAAGTGAAGTGGAAGAAGGGAGTGTCGAAGCAGAACTGGAAAGAGACGAGGATACGGAAGGGACGAGTACAATGAATGGGAAGAACAATACGTAAGTTGTCTACTAGGCTCTATGTCTCTGTTCCTAAGATGTCCAATATGATGACATGACAATGTGTATGCTTTCTGATTATCAACATACTGTTGTGAACCATTCATGACTTACTTTTGCATTGGTGTTGCATAATTTTCAGCAGAAAATAGTCATGGACATTTCATGTGAACCTCTTTATTCCTGAACGTAAAAAATAACCCCAAAATTGAATTCCTCATGTCAAAATCATATGAAAAGAGGTATTACACAGGATTATATGTTGACTTAGCCCCATCGTCTGACTTAGCTTATAAAAACTTAGCCCCATCGTCTGACCTGTAGCGGCCATCTTGAATTTATGCAAATTACAGGA
This sequence comes from Eptatretus atami, assembly GCA_035128595.1. NCBI lineage: Eukaryota > Metazoa > Chordata > Myxini > Myxiniformes > Myxinidae > Eptatretus > Eptatretus atami. The sequence goes on from CM068961.1 coordinate 67,170,843, forward strand.
GTTCCCCAAGGTAGCCACCCCGGCAACCAACCTGAATTTTATTAATGGACCCATGTTAGTCCAAAACAATCATAAAACCATACACTTTCCACATCAACAAGGTTGACAAGGAACACATTAATAACGGCAAATGGACTATACCCAAATATTCCAACATACCCTGAATGCTGCTGAATAATTTGTGTAATTTTAGAGATCCATTGAATTATGGCTCGTCCTCTATATGGAATACATTGCATCAATAAGTATTGCGTCCTGTGGAAGGGATGAAGAGCCAATCAGCCCCATCAACTCGCATTTGCTCGTGATCACCAAATATCCCAGAATGCCTTTCCAAAAGAGTACGCTATGATGTGCATGTCATGAAGAAATTGCAAATCCATGCCCTGGTTTGGGGCTGCTTCAATCGCATCCTGATATATACAATGGGTCTGTTGGGATTATCTATCTATTCCAGTTATTCTTTATTCTATCTAGCTATCTATCTGCATGGGTTAAACTGTATAACTTTTTTTTTTAAAGAAAGTAACGAGCAAAACGACTCCTTAGTGCAGGGTCTGGGGGTATGCCCCTTGGAAAAATTTGAAAAATTGATATCAAAATATACATTTTGGGAGTGTTCCTGTCCAAATTGTAACAAAAACAACAATGCAAATGAAAAAGTGATATTTGGAGAATAATTTCTTTTAATTTCACCTGAACATCCATTGCTGGGAAGATTATTTTCAGTTAGTACAGCATTTTCTTATCATAAAATAAGTGAATACTGAATGCCACATACCTTTCCAGGACTTTTAATTCAGGTGATTTATAAAGGGGGGAAGGGAGGAGGGGTTGGCACGTCACGTACTGGAGCGTTTTACCGGAATCATCCTCGCCTGTGATGCAAAACCATAGCATTCACTTCCCGTTTAAACTCAGTCATGTAATGGAGAGGTTTCCAGAATAGCCCTAGCTCCAGTGTAAAGTAGAGCATTCACTTACACCACTTTGTGTTTTCAGGGATCAGTAAACACACGCCATGCCACATGTACAAGGGAAAGTTACAAGTCGTTATCCACAAATGAGTTTTAAAATATTGATTTTATTTACATTTATAACATTCTAGTCCCTGTGCCTGCCACACTTTTCTCATTCGCACTCCTCCCCCAGTGAAACTGAGTTTGGTCGCAAGCCTCATCACAATCAACAGACATTATCAGGTTTTTGTGTTTGCTTGCAGCAGAATCACGTCTTCACCTCATGCAAGGTAAAGATGGCACTCGGTACTTCGGTATTTTCGGTGAAGTTCATAGAGGAGTGAACAGCGATGGGAAAATCCAACAATGGACGCTGTTTCCGTATTTACCGACATAGACTTTCTCCTGCCTGGCGGACATCTGATCACGGTGACGTGCTTATAAGCTTTTCTACCTGGCTAACTTCTACAAAAATACCTTATAATAAAAGACTACCATGGGAGTAATTCACATAATCATGGTCATGATGTGTTGGCATTGCACCCCATTCGGATGAAATGGGTGAAGAAAATAATCAGCAGATCGGAATATGACTATTTCAGCAGTTTTCATTCCTATAGAGCTTTAAAGACCCCCCTGGGCTTTTAGACCCTTTGAACACCTGTAATACTGTTTGGACACTTTAATACTCTGAACAATTTAGACCCCGTTTTCTCCTTTGCTCTTAGACCCCTTTATACCCTTTAAGACTCCTTTAGGGTAAAATACTTTAAAACACACTTTAGACCCATAATTTTACACCCTTTAGATCTTTTAGACACTCTTTAGTCCCTTTTTAGGCACTTTTAAGACCTTTAAAACTCGCCCCGAAAATTGTTTTTGATGACTTTTTCGTGCACCATTAACGTCGCATCACAAGTTGCAATGACAAATCGAAACTGATATCCCAAAGTGAAACTGTTGGAGGAAACTGAAACAAGGTGGGTTAGGGATAACTTCTCTGATTTGTTGTCTTCGTGTTTGCTTACTAATTGGATTGGGCGGTCTGTTGCACTTTTCACATATTCAGATAATCCGACTATTGTGATTCTATGCACTTGGTTTAGCACCATCAGGCCACTACCACCTTCTTGTCTCGGCAGATACATTCTCAAGATTTTTGAAAAACATTTTGTGGATGGTGAGGAGTTTCCTTGTTTTGATATCCAGTTTATTGATTTCTGATTGTGGCTAGTTTATTATTCCACAACTGTACTGGAATACAGGTATTGCTAGTTGGTTTATGACTGATTTTGTTCCTTGGATAAAGGTGTGTTTTCAGGAACAGCCTCGTTTGATGGAGATATTCTTTGGTAATTGTTTTCACATTTGTTTGTGACATATTTGGTGACCCTCGTCTAGTCCAACTGTGTGTGTGTGTGTCTAATCTATGTATGTATATATACACACACACCGGGCGTAGTGGCGTGCGCCTGTAATCCGGCTACTCGGAGGCTTGGGTTGGAGGATCGCTTGAGGGCGGGAGCTCTGCGCTGGGCCGCGCTATGAGAGGGTGTAGGGCAGCCCGAATCATGGCGAAACCCAATCCTTATCCCTGTGTCGTAAGAGGCGACAGGGTTGCGTCAGGAAGGGCATCCGGCGTAAAACCTATGCCAAATCAGTATGCAGATCATAACGGATGATCCACTGTGGCGACCCTAATGGTAGCAGCCGAAAGACGAACAACAACAACATGTATCACACATAAGCAAATACCACCCACCACTTCCCTGAAGGGTAATACTAAAGTAGTAAGAGGGAGATTGGGCGGGAGAGAGAGAGGGAGAGAGAAGAGGTGAGATGAGATTGAAGAGGTGATGAAGGGGAAAGGAGCGAGAGCAAAGAGGATTTGGGGAAGGGAAGACAGTGTGAGTGAAGAGGAAGGGAAGGCAGAAGTGCGGTGGAGCATTAATTACGATTCATACTGTTTCATCAAAATGATTCCGCATCGAAAAACAGTGAAGATGGAAACAAAATAATGTCTGAAATCTATTTTCTACTGGTCATACTATAAACACGGTCCACAGATAAACTCCCATCCGGACATGAATCCTGCCCGGACGCGTCCAGAGCCAAGCTGACTGGAGACAAACCCTGACCAGACACGTCCGGAGACAAACACCATCCAGATATAACCACCATCCGGATATGTCCAGAGACAGACAGACAGACAGAGAGAGAGAGAGAGGGGAGGGTAGAGTGAGAGAGGAGATGTGGGAGGAGGGTGCTGCACTGTATTGGGAGGGGGTAGAGCAAGGATGGGCTAAAGAGAGATCCTCTTTATCTCTTTGCTGATGACTCCATCCTCTGTCGTACCATCTGTCATCGCTCATTTCAGCAATCAGCAGCCACTTCACTCTCTACAGACCTGGATAAAATCACAAGCTGGTCCAACATGTGGAACATGTCTTTAAATCCTGACAAATATCACATTCTCCTCCTCCTCCTCTCCGATAGGACCATCTGGAACCCCCCCCTCCTTCCCCATCTACTTTCTCAACATGCACCTTGAAGAAGTCCTTTCATTCAAGCTTTTGGGCTGCACTGTCTGCCTTTGGACAAAATAACTGAAGTCATGTGCTTCCAAAAGCCATGAATGAGCTTCCTACACTCTCTACTGGCAGTTTGGCCCACTCTTGTGCAAACTGCTCCAGTTCTCCCAGATTTGAAGGGTGCCTTCTCCCAACTGCCATTTTCAGATCTCCTCACAAGCGTTCAATGGGATTTAGATCTGGACTCATTGCTGGCCACTTCAGAACAGTCCAGCATTTTATCTTGAACCATTCCTGGGTGCTTTTTGAAGTGTGTTTGGGGTCATTGTCCTGTTGCAAAACCCATGACCTTCGACGGAGACCCAGCTTTCTGACACTTGGTTAAACGTTGCACTCCAAAGTGCCTTGGTAATCTCCTGATTTCATGATGCCATGCACACATTCAAGGCACCTAGTTCCAGAGGCAGCACAGCAACCCCAAAACATCACTGAACCTCCTCCATGTTTGACTGTAGGGAAGGTGTTCTTTTCTTTGAAGGCTTCATTTTGTTTCCTGTAAACATGGAGATGATGTGCTTTACCAAAAAGCTCTAATTTGGTCTCATCTGTCCACAGGACATTCTCCCAGAACGATTTTGGCTTGTTCAGGTGTGTTTTGGCAAACTCCAGTCCGGCTTTCTTATGTCTCTCCCAGCAGTGGGGTCCTCCTGGGTCTCCTACTATAGAACCCCCTTTCATTGAGTTGGCCATGGATGGTGCGAGTTGAAACTGTCGTACCTTGTGTCTGAAGGTCAGCTTGAATCTGGTTGGCAGTTGATCGAGGTTCTTTCTCCACCATTCGAACAATCCTTCGCTGCAATCTTCGATCAAGTTTTCTTCTCCGGCCACATCCAGGGAGGTTGGCTGCAGTGCCATGGGCCTTAAACTTCCTGATAGCATTGCGTATGGTGGACACAGGAACATCAAGGACTCTGGAGATGGACCATATGGACCAGATGGACCTTGAGATTGTCCATACTTGGCTACAATCTTGTGTCTGACCTCC
>CM068961.1:67179761-67193899 GCA_035128595.1 Eptatretus atami
CAAAGAGAGAGATGGTGTAGGGAGTTTGTAGGTAGGCCGGAGTTTGTGGTGTGCGGTGAGTTTGTAGGTAGGCTGGAGTTTGTGGGTGTACGGGATTTGTAGGTGTTGGGAGTTTGGAGTAGCCGGAGTTTGTGGGTGGCGGGAGTTGGAGGGAGGGCCGGAGTTTGTGGGTGTACGGGAGTGTTGTTGTGGCCGAGTTTTTCGGTTGTGCTGGAGTTTGAGGCAGGCTGTCTTTTCCGGTGTGCTGGGTTTTGGGTCGTGCCGGAGTTTTCGGGTGTGCTGGAGTTTTGAGGTAGGCCGGAGTTTGCGGGTGTACGGGGGTTGGAGGTAGGCCGGAGTTGCGTGTGAGGGGGTTGGAGTAGCCGGAGTTTGCCGGGTGTACGGGGGTTTGGAGGTAGCGGAGTTTGTGGGGTGCTGGAGTTTTGAGGTCGGCGGAGTTTTCGGGTGTGCTGGAGTTTTGAAGGTAGGCGGAGTTTGCGGTGTAGGGGGTTTGGAGGTGCCGGAGTTTGTGGTGTAGGGATTTTGGAAGTCGGGCCGAATTTTCGGTGGCTGGAGTTTTGCGGTAGCCGGAGTTGCGGGTGTACGGGGGTTTGGAGGTAGCCGAGTTTTTTCGGGTGTGCTGGAGTTTTTGAGGTAGGCCGGAGTTTGCGGGTGTACGGGGGTTGGGAGGTAGGCCGGAGTTGTGGTGTACGGGGGTTTGGAGGTATGCCGGAGTTCGTGGTGTACGGAGTTTGAGGTCGGCGGAGTTTGTGGGTGTAACGGAGTTTGGAGGTAGGCCGGAGTTTGTGGGGTGTACGGGAGTTTTGGAGGTCGGCCAGAGTTTGCTGCATCTCATTGCAAAATAGAAACTCACAAGGTGCTCCAATGGGCCAAGACGCGTTTGAGCATTTTCAACAATTCCCAATGATTAATCCAATTAGATTTTTTATTATTCACTGACGGTGGATAATCCATGAGAATCTCATTCGCATCAACATGAAGTAACTGAAAATCCAATTAACATTGCAGAGACACAAGTTTACGATTTGTCAGGCCTTTGTAACCCACTAATCTGAAATAAATGTAGTTTCCTTACTCAAATTTCTTCTTATTTGCGGCTTTAAAACATATGAGAATAATTATGTCCTGTGAAAGCGATGAGAGCCAAGGACAAAGCGGGTTTATTTTGCTCATGTACTTACATGAATTTTCTTGTTTTTACAGCAAGTGGGTACTAAGCGATTGCCTGTAGTAAATCTGCCCATTATTGCTGATTAACATCAAAGAATGGAATATTGCAGAAGCGCAAAACTTGTCCGAGTTACCTTGCCGAAGGTTGGCCAAATGCATGATGTGTCTTCATGGGATAATTTAGCAGGGAGATGAACCAAGGCATGATCCCGAGTAAGATTAACTCGACTCAGGGTCATGCTTTCGGGATCCGTTGGCAGGATGCACTTTGTGAGCATCTTTGCTTAAAACATTTTTGTCGATATGCAAACGTGATATTAGACAAAACTTAGAAACTCAGGCTGTGTTAAATATTAGAACAAAAAATACTTCTCGCAATGCAAAGAGGCGACATGATGACCAACAAAACTTTACTAATCAGTCCAATATGGTGATCTCAGGCGCCGAGAGCTAAAGTGGAGCAATACTGAAATAAACTTAAATGCACAAGAGGTCATAAGGTCTTAATGTGGGCATGTTTACCTGCCCAAAGCTTGCCTCTGTGAGGACAAACACATGATCTAACTAGAGGGGAGGCACTCGGTAGAGTGCAAAACCCTCGGCGCCAATACGCTCAGGTCACTCAAGTGAACGAATACCTATTCATTCAATTTGACGTCAACAGCGCCTCCAAGAGTTATAGTTTGCAACTTTCCCTTTTACTTTAACTTTTAACATATCATTTCACTTTCGTTATAATAGATTCCTTGAGACACGAAATTGATTTATCCGTGGGTATATCCACTGAAGTTCCAAAATCACCGCAAATTATAATTTTGGCATGTTTTTGTTGGAGAATCAAGTTAATAACATGTGAGATGCAAAAAAAAAATCGAAATTTGTTGAAAAAAAAATTTGCAATTTTTTTTTTTCATTTTTGGGGGGGGGGGGGGGGGGGGGGGGTTGGAAATCTACTTAAAAATGGAGAAATGCAAAAAAAGAAAATCGAAATTTTGTTGAAAAAAAGTGCAAAAATTTTTTTCCTCTCACATTTTTTTTGGTGGGGGGGGGGGGTTGGAATCACTTAAAACATGTTAGAAATGCAAAAAAAAAAAAAAAATACATATTTTAAAATTGGCCGCCATAGCGCCATATTGGGATTTGGACCAAGTCAAAATCTAATGGCATTGATCCTGGACAAACCTAACCCCCACCAAGTTTCGGTCGAAACCGTCGAGGAGTTTTCCGTATACTGTTCATAAAACAAACAACAAACAAACAAACAGAAAGGGGTGAAAACAGTAACCTCCTCCTCTTCATGGCGAGGTTAATAACTTGGATAAAATGAACTACCTCTCCAACACGATGGTAAAGTTATGAAATGGCAATGCACGGTATGGGTTCATGATATGGCAATGCACTGATGATATGGCGATGATGTGGCATAAGCACGATGGTATGGTTCTGAATATGGAGCGATGGTATGGTCCCTGCTCTAAATGCACTCACTGCAAGAATACTATCATTCGACTCAACACATAAGGGAAGCAACGACGGAGCATGCGATCCATCTCAAAGGTGAGCACCGCTCTAGCTGACTAGCAATACAACACCCCGTAGCAGCTCACAACAATTGGGCATCCTGTCTGAAGCGAGAATTCTCAAAATAAAGTGTCCTTGTGGAAGTGGTAAAGGAAGATTGTAGAAAAGAACTATATTATTTAACATATATAGATGATAGAGAAAATGCAATAATTTGTTTATTTTTTAAGAGTTAAAAGCATTTGTCAAAGTCAAATAACTATCGAATGCAAGTGGACACAGAGAGAGAGGCGAGAGAGAGAGAGAGAGAGAGAGAGAGAGAGAGAGAGAGAGAGAGAGAGAGAGAGAGCGAGAGAGAGAGAGAGAGAGAGAGAGAGAGAGAGAGATCTCTCTCTCTCTCTCTCTCTCGTGTCCACTTGCATTCGATAGTTATTTTGACTTTGACAAATGCTTTTAACTCTTAAAAAATAAACAAATTATTGCATTTTCTTCTATCATCTATATATGTTAAATAATATAGTTCTTTTCTACAATCTTCTTTACCACTTCCACAAGGACACTTTATTTTTGAGATCTCCTTCAGACAGGATGCCCAATTGTGTTGAGCTTGCTACGGGGTGTTGTATTGCTAGGTCAGCTAGAAGCGTGCTCACCTTTTGAGATGGATCAGCATGCTCCTTCGGTTGCTTCCCTTATTGTGTTGAGTCTGATGAATAGTATTCTTGCAGTGAGTGCATTTAGAGCAGGGACCATACCATCGCTCCATATCATGAACCATACCATCGTGCATTGCCACATCATCGACCATATCATCATGCATTGCCATATCATGAACCATACCATCGTGCATTGCCATTTCATGGACTTTACCATCGTTTGTTGGAGAGGTGTAGTTTTTCATTTATCAAGTTATTAACCTCCGCCATCGAAAGGAGGAGGTTACTGTTTTCACCCTTTCTGTTTGTTTGTTTGTTTTTTGTTTGTGAACAGTATTACGGAAAACTCCTCGACGGATTTCGACGAAACTTTGGTGGGGGTTAGGTCTTCGTCCAGGATCAATGCCATTAGATTTTGACTTGTCCAAATCCAATATGGCTGCTATGCGGCCAATTTTAAAAAGATATTTGTTTTTTTTTTTTTGCTTTCTCATGTTTTAAGTGATTCCAACCCCCCCCCCCCCAAAAAAAATTGTGTAGAGAAAAAAATTTTTGCAACTTTTTTTCAACAAAATTCGATTTCTTTTTTTGCATTTCACATGTTTTAAGTGATTTCCAACCCCCCCCCCCCCCCCCCCAAAAAATGTGGAAAAAAAAAATTTGCAATTTTTTTTCACAAAATTTCGATTTTTTTTTTGCATTACATGTTATAAGTTATTTCCAACAAAAACATGCCAAAATTATAATTTGCGGCTGATTTTGGAACTTCAGGTGGATATACCACGTAAAATCAATTTCTGTCTCAAGGAATTCAGTTATGACGAATGAATGAGTATTAAAAGTTAAAGTAAAAGGGAAAGTTGCAAACTATAACTCTTGAGGCGACTGTTGACGTCAAATTGAATGAATAGGATATCAGGTTCACTTGAGTGACCTAGCAGTATTGGCGCCGGAGGTTTTGCACTCTACCGAGTGCTCCCCCTCTAGTTAAATCATGTGTTTGTGTCTCTCACAGGAGCAAGCCTTTGGGCAGGTAACATGGCCACATTATAGACCTTATGACCTCTTTGTGCATTTAAGTTTATTTTTCATGTATTTGCTCCACTTACTCTCGGGCCTTGAATCACCAATATTGGACTGATTTAGTAAGTGTTTTGTTTTCATCATTGTCCCTCTTTGGCATTGCGAGAAGTATTTTTTTGATTCTAATATTAAAACAAGCCTGAGTTTCTAAGTTTTGTCGTAATATTCACGTTTGCATATCGACAAAAATGTTTAAGCAATGCTCACAAAGTGCATCCTGCCAACTGGATCCCGAAAGCATGACCCTGAGTCGATTAATCTTACTCGGATCATGCCTTTGGTTCTCTCCCTGCATTAATTATCCCATGAGACAGATCATGCATTTGGCCAACCTTCGCAAGGTTAACTCGGACAAGTTTGCAGCTTGCTGCAATATTCCATTTCTTTGATTTGTTAATCAGCATATAATTGGGCAGATTTACTACAGCCAATCGCTTATGACCCACGCTGATAAACAAGGAAACATTTCATGTAAGTACATGAGCAAAATGAAACCTCGCTTTGTCCTTGGCTCTCTCGCTTTCACAGGGACATAAGTTATTCTCTGATGTTAAAGCCGCAATAAGGAAGAAATTTGAAGTAAGAAACTACATTTATTTCTAGATTTAGTGGGTTTACAAAGGCCTGACAAATCGTAAACTTGTGTCTCTGCAATGTTAATTGGATTTTCAGTTACTTCATGTTGATGGAATAGATTCTCCTGGAATTATCCACCGTCAGTGAATTAATAAAATCTTAATTGGATTAATCATTGGAATGTTGAAAATGCTCAAACGCTTCTTGCCCACTTGGAGCACCTTGTGAGTTTCTATTTTGCAATGAGATGCAGCAAACTCTGGCCGACCTCCAAACTCCCGTACACCCACAAACTCCGGCCTACCTCCAAACCCCGTCCACCCTAGCGACACCGTACACCCACAAACTCCGGCCTACCTCCAAACTCCCGTCACCCACAAACTCCGGCCTACCTCCAAACTCCCGTACACCCACAAACTCGCGCCTACCTCCAAAACTCCCGTACACCCACAAACTCCCGGCCTACCTCCAAACCCCGTACACCCACAAACTCCGGCCGACCTCCAAACCCCCGTACACCCACAAACTCCGGCCTACCTCCAAACCCCCGTACACCCGCAAACTCTGGCCTACCTCCAACTCCCGTACACCCACAAACTCCGGCCTACCTCCAAACCCCCATACACCCACAAACTCGGCCTACCTCCAAACTCCCGTACACCCACAAACTCCGGCCTACCTCCAAACCCGTACACCCACAAACTCCGGCCTACCTCCAAACCCCGTACACCCACAAACTCCGGCCTACCTCCAAACCCCGTACACCCGCAAACTCGGCCTACTCAAAACTCCAGCACACCGAAAACTCCGGCCTACCTCCAAACCCCCGTACACCCACAAACTCCGGCCTACCTCCAAACCCCCGTACACCCACAAACTCCGGCCTACCTCCAAACCCCTACACCCGCAAACTCCGGCCTACCTCAAAACTCCAGACACCCGAAAACTCCGGCCGACTCCAAACTCCCGTACACCCACAACTCCGGCCTACCTCCAAACCCCCGTACACCCGCAAACTCCGGCCTACCTCCAAACCCCCTACACCGCAAACTCCGGCCTACTCCAAACCCCGTACCACCGCAAACTCCGGCCTACCTCAAAACTCCAGCACACCCGAAACTCCGGCCGACTTCCAAACTCCCGCTACACCCACAAACTCCGGCCTACCTCCAAACCCCCGTACACCCGCAACTCCGGCCTACCTCCAAACCCCCGTACACCCGCAAACTCCGGCCTACTCCAAACCCCCTACACCCGCAAACTCCGGCCTACCTCAAAACTCCAGCACACCCGAAAACTCCGGCCGACCTCAAAACCCAGCACACCCGAAAAAACTCCAGCCTGCCTCAAAACTCCAGCACAACCGAAAAACTCCGGCCAACCAACAAACTCCCGTACACCCACAAACTCCGGCCTCCCTCCAAACTCCCGCACACCCACAAACTCCGGCCTACTCGAACTCCACACACCTACAAACTCCCGTACACCCACAAACTCCAGCCTACCTACAAACTCCCCCGCACCCCACAAACTCCGGCCTACCTACAAACTCCACGTACACCACAAACTCCGCCTACCTCCAAACTCCCGCACACCCCACAAACTCCGGCCTACCTACAAACTCCACACACCCGCAAACTCTGGCCTACCTACAAACTACCGTACACCACGCAAACTCCGGCCTACCTTCAAACTCCTGCACACCCGCAAACTCCAGCTTCTTGCACAATAACAATAATATAACGAATTTTTTTAAAGAAAGTAAACACCTAAAAATGCTTAACACTCTGATTAGTGTTCAGAGCTTGGCTTATCTCCACATTACATCCTATGTCAAAACCCTGGCAGTCGTGCAAATACAAGAGTATATCTAAACTTTGGCTGACCTTCATGATATGCACCATTCTGTTTAATAAGCATGCATTCTAATGTAATTATCCTGACAAAATGTAAATTTTTAACATGAATAAAATCCACGCAGAGTTAACTTTGACTGATTTTGAGTAGGTCAATTGTATTTCTCAGAATAAATTTTGTTTTGATTTGAGGTTTCTTGTGCATTTTCCCTGAACTTAGTCATATCTCATTGCATTTTATTATCAAACTCGACTCAGTCAGAAAATTTCTGGTAGTTACCATACATCGGTAGCCTGTCAAAAAACCTGGTGTTGGCTTAACGGTTAAGGTGACCGGTTTTTAGATACTAGAGTCTTTAATTCAAGCCCAAGTTTAAGATTTAATTAAATTCAAGTTTAAGATTTAATTTTGGTGTTGCATTGAATTAATACCAGGTGGGGTTGACTCAGCCTGTCATCTTTCTGAGGTTGGTAAAATGAGTTCCAGTGTGCTGGGAACAGGGGCATTGCATCAGTGGCACAGCTGTGCCCCTAGCCAATGATGCAGCCTTGTGTTGCACACAAAGGAGGAGGAGGAGGTAGTCTGTTCAACACTTGAAGCCTCTGATGAACCACTATTCTTTTCTTGGGTCAACATTAACTTAGAAACTCCCAAGGAAGAACAGATTTGTCCTCTGGGACTCTTAACATCAAATCAGTTGTAGAGTTAATTGACCTGAATTCAAGGGTCGACATGAACAATGAATATATTCTTCAGAATATCAGAAGAAGAAAGGAATCGAAAAACAATCTTTTCGGTAGCCTTGATTGCTCAAAAGAGAAGTTGTGATTCTGTTGTAGAATATTTGATTCAATAACTGAACAATGTAGCTTTGATCAAAAGAACGGTTGACTTGTGCTGCCAACTTTGCTATTTGTACAGACATTTGCTTTACATGTGAAAATGCTGTTGCCTCAGTGATGAGTAACAGGGAATGTCTTTAAATAAATGCTTCAAATATATTCCCAAAAGCAAAATTGGTGCCAATTCATCTGAGCAGAGGGAAGAAACCAAACGAGAGTAAAAGAGGTCTGTTGTCTGTCTCTGAAGTGGCATTGAAAGCATCGAGGCAGCAAAATAAATTTGATTCAAATGGATTTGTCGCACAAGGAAAATCTGTTTCGAAATAAGACAGTCTGTGGTACCTCATGATCAACCACAACAAAAAAGTAACCTTTTCATTGTGAAACTTTATGGGTAATAGTAGCTACTGAAATGGATAAGCTTTGCCTCAAAGTGCGGTGGTCATTGCATTTTAAGTGAGGTTAAAAAGAAGGGAAAAAAGTATCTGGAGGGAGATGGATGTGGGCAGGGATGGGAGAATCTGTGTGTGTGGAGCTCATTGAGCAGAGGGCAATGAATTCCTTTGACCCAAGGAGAATGCAGGACAGTTTCTGGCAGAATGCCGTTCATCACACCATGCATCCCAGCTATCATTACTGAACTATTCTTCCTGCAGATCAAGAAATATGTGTGGACATGGCTGTACATGAAATTACATAAGCAGTCTATCAGTCCAAAATTGGAACCAAATTATCATTAGTGAACATATTTATGCATACATTATACATATTTTTTGGTATGTACACATATACAGTAATATGTGTACGTGTGTGTAAGTATACACACACACACACACACACGTATACATATTTATATTATACGTATGAGAGGCCCGCCAGACTGCAAGCTGTCTAGAGCTCAATGCCACCTTCCGTAATGCTGGAGACGATGTTGTGTTTTCTTTGATGTCCTCTCAACAACATCCGATTGTTGACGAACAAATCTCTGTTGACCTTCTCTGCTTTGTGCTCTAAATACATTTAAATTAATCACGGACAAACTTTCTCTTCTTCTTGCCTTATTTCAGGATTTATTCTTCATTCTGCTTCCTTTTGCTCCTTTGTTTCAAGAAGTCGCCCATTTTGCATTCAAAATGCACCTTCTGATTAATCTTGTGTTTTCCATAGATATATGGTCTGAAGAAAGAAAATATCTATTTTTTTATGTGAAAAAGACTTTTAAAAAATATATAATTTTGGTCAATTAATCAATGACGAAATGTATTTAAAATTGAGATTGCATGTCACAGTTGACAATGACAGGGAGAACAATGCTTAAAATCACTCCGTTCCGGCATAAAGTCTATGTCGATGATGCAATAAAAAAACTACAAAGGGGCAATACCACTGGGTGCTCACCTGGTAGCGGCTGGATAAAATAACCGGGGAACCACTGGTAGGCATGGGTGCCCCACAAAATATATAATGGAGAAGAAAGTAAATACCTATGGAACTTTTTAGGTCATCTCTACAAGATGACCTAATAAAGCCGGACCAAATGTCCGTCCGTCCGTACATCCGTCAACAATTTTTCTTTCCGATCTTGATGAAACTTAGTATGTGGGTAGAGGTCGTTGAGTGTTGTACAACGATATAACTTTTGTCCGGGTTCAAGTTCAGGGAGAGGTCACGTAAGTTATAAAAATCGCCATTTTCAAAACCTATCTAGTCTGCCATTCTACAAGATATTCAGCAACTGTTTTTGATTATGATAGTAAAAAATATTATCTTGTATCTAACCAGACAGATTTTTGAATTTCCGTCCCGTTTGGCCGCCACGTAACCTGGAAGATGGTCAAAAACACCTCCCGGTACAAGAAAAAACTTTTACTTCCGATCTTGATGAAATTTGGTATGTGGGTAGAGGTCGATGAGTGATACCAACGACATATTTTTTTTTCCCGATTCGAGTCAGGGGCAAGGTCACGAGTTCACGAAAGTTGTGAAAGTCGCCATTTTCAAAACCTATCTTCTGTCATTTTAGGAGATATCTGGCAACGGTTAATCGATTATGATAGTAAAAAACATTATAGAGATGACCATCCACCCCACACGGGGGTATTTTTTTAATGCCATTAATAAACTTTGGTACATTACAGGTGATGAAGGTTGTGGTGAAGTTTCTGAGAAGAACGCAAATACCTATTTTGGGGGGAAACCCCCATACACCCTCTTTGGTCCCGATTTTTTTTTTTAATGCCATGAACAAACTTTAGTACATACACGGTGATGAAAGTTGTGGTAAAGTTCCATTGAAATCGTATGTATGGTTTTAGAGAAGAAGTTGAAAGTATTTGTGGACAGACAGATGGACGGACGACGCGTCATCCCGTAAGCTTCCCGGGACTACGTTCCAAGTGAGCTAAAAGATGGGATGACAGCACTGCAGCAATTTGGTAACCTTCGCAAAACTGAAGTTGCGAACATGGATTTCCATCTTTGGTAAGTATAATGTTCTTCCACACCAGGAAACTTGTTTGTTTCACAGAGGCTTGAATCAAACTACACACGACCACAGCACCTCAACCCGCCAGTTGCCTTCTTCCCTTCTCTCCTTCATTCCTTCCCACATCAATCCTTCATTCCGTCACATAATCTCCCTTACACCAGAACCTCAAATCCCTCTCCTTCAGCGTTTTAATATCTGTGCATTGACTCAACAACCACATCTATATATTACTAAAACCCTCATCTTACATGTATGTATGTATGTATGCATGTTCCCGAAATACAGCCAAAACGGTACACGATAGCGCAAAAATTGGGCCACCTTACTCACCGTTCTCATGCGGTGTGCAGTATCAAGTTTCGTTCAAATCGGGCAACGAAAAAAATTATTAAAAAATAAATTCCCGATTCATCAAGTTCTCTTCGGGAGAATTTGATCAATGCAAACAACCTTAGCAGTATAGTTTGCTGGAGCTATCTTTTTTTTTTCTTGAAATGATTTATTTAAAAATCTTAAACATTTCAGAGAGCCAAAGAACGATTTATTTTTAAGCATAAAATAAACATCGCCATTTTGATCTAATACTTCCGTGTTCATCTATATATTACTAAAACTCTCATCTTGTGTATATGACTTGGCCAGGTCACATGACCTGTGATCTGCTGGTGTATTACGTGACTATGCAAACCACATATTTCCCCCTCTTCCCCAGAGGTTAACCATTACAGTGTCTGTAATAAGGGGCTCAGTAACAATTAAGCGGAGCAACCAATAAACCAAAATATGATCAATGATGTCCATGAATAAAAGTGTTGGAACCTGTCAAACTTCCCAACATATCAACTTAAAATCACTCAGTTTGTTAAAAAGTTAGATCCGTATCTTGGAGGATGTCGATTTCACCTTGGATGTTGAAATGGTTGTCTGGTCAGGTCTGGATGAGGAGTATCAGGCAGGTTAACAGCCTCAAATTTCCCATCTGAATTCAAATGGGGATGACCAGCCTGGTGGGACCTAACACATCGTCGGTAATTCCAACAAGAACCATTTTCAAGCACGAAAGTATTTGGACCGGCTTTGCGAACAATACGCTGTGCCTGTGATAGAGATGATTCCAATTTGTGGTTACAAATTGGTCGCTTAGTTCGGACCCATTCACCTTGGTCCAGGGTAGAGTGTCTACCTCTGCGACATTGGTCTGTGTACTCTTTTACCCGTTGCTGCTTTTTGAGAACAGCACTTGCTAATCTTGTGTTAGCTGTTAATGTCTGGATTGGTTTCAGAGCTTCCAGCAGATATCGGAGACTGTAATGTTTAACCTTTGGGGAAGAGGGGGAAATATGTGGTTTGCATAGTCACGTAATACACCAGCAGATCACAGGTCACGTGACCTGGCTGCCAGAGATTGAGATTCCACCATCTTGGCTGTAATACACTCATCGTGCTCACCCCGGTCCCTTGTGTCTGCATGGTCTTTCCATGTTATCATATGTTGATAATCTGCGGTCAGATTTACGAAGGGGATAATCTGTGAAATGCTTGCTGTACAGAGATTTGCTCAGAATAGAAACTTTTGCTCCAATATCTATAACAAGTGTCACTGGTGTCTCGGCCAGGTGAACACAGCACGTTATGAACGGTGTTGTTCTGTTTACAGAGTTAATGGAGAAAATAAGTGTTTCTAAGGTTTCTGAATCATCAATCTGTCTGGCATGTCCTTTCCTCACAGCTTTATACATTTTGCCAAAGTGATTTAATCTTGAATAAACTCTGCAGGTCTGTCCAATGGCAGGAGACTTTTCACTCCCTATTGTGTGCGACATATATCACAGTTCCCGCAAACTGGATTATTGGACTGGGCCTGACCTTGTTCATGCGATTGAAATCTCCCCCTAAAAATCCATACTGTCCTTGATTTCTGACCATCTGGACATTTGCCACAGTGTACTGTGGACTTGCCTGAGCACCTATGTTTTCAGGTGTCTGTATTGGTTTACACTCAATAATAGCTTACTCAATCTGAGTGGCTAATGTACAAGCTGTCTCTAACGTCAGTGTATCTGGTTCCATTAAAAGACACTCACATACTCTGGGTATCGATGCTTTCTCTATTTACTGATCTCGAATGAATTCGTTCATGAGAGCTCCAAATTTACATGAAGCTAATAGTTCATGTAATGCCGCGATGTACTCACGAGCTGTCTCCCCTGTTCTCTGCCCACTTTGACGGAATCTGTAGCTTTCCAAAATGGCGTTTTTTTCGGTCAAAAATACGTCTCCAATGTGATAACAGCAGCATCATAGTTATCGGTAGGGTCCAGCATTGCAAATATCTGTTGGCCCTCTTGTCCCAAGCAATGGATGAGAATGGCTCTTCCCCGAGGGGTCGTCACTCTCTCATCGTCAAAGCCACTTGCAACAAGGTACGTCTGAAAACCGCTGTACCATCACTTCCATGGGACCGGCGGTTCTCCTGGCATTGAAAGAAAGGCTGGTGGGGGGTGGGAAAGTTAATCCCACCATCCACATCACCAAAATGTTGAATCCTGATGGAAAGACCTTGCGAACACAAGGGACCGGGGTGAGCACGACTCGTGAATTGCTGCCAACATGGCGGAATCTCAATCCCCGGCGGCCAGGTCACATGACCTGCGATCCGCAAGGGGTATCACGTGATTATGCAAACAAAACAAATATATATCTTTACTAATAAATGTCAATGTGTGTGTGTGTGTGTGTGTGTGTGTGTGTGTGTGTGTGTGTGTGTGTGTGTGTGTGTGTCATCTCCATAACTCCAACACCATAAAACCTAGCAACCTGAAACTTTGTAGGCATACTAAGAAAACTTCAAGGAAGTGCAAGAGTGAAAATTGGGTGTTTGGGTTAATTAAAACACCCATTTTGAAGATAATGGCCTTATTTAATTATGTCCTTGATTGGGCACATCCTCGGGCACCGTTCTCTATGCGGTCTGAAGGCATATCCTAGGTCATCTCACTGGGTTCTGAAGCCACCATGTTTATTGGCCTGCTCAACCATACCTTGACTGAACAGGCCGCAACAATTTCTTAACGATAAAGTTTTTTTTCCACTTTCCTCACTCATATTATTGAATGCTTGTTCATCATCACAACAAATTGCTGGGTGCATTGCAATGCTTATAAATGCCTGGAGCCATCAGCGTTTGTTTTTTTTATTTTATTTCTGCACATGCTATCACCATGATAATCTCTTAAACTACACAGAATTACAAAACTTAAGCTCCAGAATCGAACTTACAAGCAGTTCTGACTCCTAGAAAAGTGTTCATTTGTCCAATTCGGACATATTTAACATCTTGGGCGTCTCCGTGAGGTGTATGTTTAATATGACGGTTCGGTGATTGCTCTCTCTATCGAGTGCAGCCTGTGGCTGCTGGTTCCATCATTGGTTGGGACGCGGCTATGCCGCTGATGCAGTGTCCCCCGTACCAGTACACTGGTGCTCATTTTGCCGACCTCGGAAGAATGACGGGCTGAGTCAACCTCCTGGTGTATTTTAATTCAGCGGCCAACGGGGCTTGAACTCGGGACTCTAGGATCCCACGCCACCACCCTAATCACTAAGCCAACACCAGGCTCGGTGATTGCTAAACGCATGCTAAGCGAGCCGTTTCTTGTCAACCGTTTTGTTGGAGTGCTTGCTTGAGTGCTTAAGCCACTTGGCGACCACTCTCCAAGCTGCTTGGTTGTTTGTTTCGGGAAAAAGAACCAGTGTTTTCAATCTCATATCAATTAGACAGATGTACGTTTCTGCCTGTGTTGGTCCCTGCGGTGCCGTGCGGTTAGTTCCTCGGGAGGTGTCTCATCCACTGAAAATGTGCAATTTTATTTTTGCAGGACATCGCTTTGTTGAACCTTTTTGTGCGATCTCCTTTTTTAATCCACCTCTCACTTCGACATCGAT
>CM068961.1:67202674-67218320 GCA_035128595.1 Eptatretus atami
AGCAGTGTGCCAAATTTCATGCTTGTATCACTAAAGGCACATTTTTTTCACATATCTGCCGGACTATCTATAATGCAACGGTGTTTGTGTTTTTTAGATCCTCTTGGAGGATCTCTAAGTCTTACTCACGTTGTTGTTCTTCATCTTCTTCTTGTGACTTTTTTGTTTCACAGCCTACAGTTTTCATCGAAACTTCCTGAAACTTGGCATATATATGTAAAAATACCCTGCGCAGACAGTAACCATCTCCGATTTGAAAATTCCTCCTAGAAAAAAAGTTATGACGTCAAAATATCTTCGCTAATGGAAATCGCCTAAAAAATTATCTCCGAAACGAGGCAAGCTTTTTGAAATCTGTTTTCGGGAATCGAAGAGGGCATTAGCAGAGATGAATTACCGCACATATGATACATCTCTATGACGTCATATCAATTTTTTTGGACTGTTGGTCCTCAGGAGGCTCGTTCAGCTGGGGGCTGCCCTGCTTTACCTTCCATTTTGTTCAATAGCATTCTTTTCATCGTTTGAAATGAGAAGAACCACACAGATACGTAAGAACAAATATATACATGACAAACCAAACACACACACACACACACGCTCTGTAAGTGATTGATGTCATACAGTATCGATCCTTCGAAGAATATATCGATCGGAAAGCATGAGTGTTAACTTTCTTCAAGAACAGTAAGATGCACATTATCACAAAGTGCTCTCAATGGATGTGTAGCTGCCCAAAACATTTGCTGAGGAGATGCAAAGTCAGCAAAGGTTTTAGGGATCAAAAGCTCTCCCTTGTGTCCCCAATCTTCTTCCTTTCCTTTAGTTTCTTTTTTACAGGATGTTATTCTGAATAACTACGTGAAGACCTTCTCCTGTAACTTAAGATATATATATATATATATATATATATATATATATATATATAATATATATATATATTATATACATACATATAAGCCACCCGTCTGTTTGCCACCCAGGTGATTGTTCCCACTAATGCAAACCATTCAACTAGAAAGCACGAATGCATTCGGGGTTAAATCGGTACTCCCCGATCTCCAACGGACATAACGTCCTACATCAAAGCGTCACCTCTAATCCAGACCCTCAGCCTGGTGACTCTCTCCAACAGACAAAGATTACATGGTCAACATCAGTTAAAGATCAAGCGGAGCCGCCTATCTGGATATCGGGCTTATTTGCCCTCATCAGGACGGCACACTGATAAATATCTAACCAATAATAGGTGTAGAACTTTTCCAATGGAGATCAGAGGAATGCTCGTCACACTCCACATGTTTGAATTTACCCGCCAATCACTCACGTGCCTTCTGTTGCATGGTTTGCATTAGCGGGAACAATCGTCTGGGTGGCAGAGAGATGGTTGTTCTTTGCGGATTATGCGGTTTTACCGTGTGAGACCTAATATGCAGAATGCTCACCACAACAGCCACGAGGGTGTGATTGATGTTTAAATGACGAATGTGGTCATTATTGTTCAATACTTATCGATATGTCATTCTGATAAGGGCAATAACTCGAATTCAGGATGGCATGCCGATTAAGTCATGGGGATTCACTCCGATGGAGTCGTCCAATTGTATGACCATGTATGCTGGCCTTTTGGGGTTAGGATGTGTGTGTTGTTTGACCATGTGCTTCAGCCTTTGGGCTGAGGGCATGTGTATGGCTATCGAGTGCAGCCTGTGGCTGCTGGTTGCATCATTGGTTGGGACGCGGCTTTTTGCCGCTGATGCAGTGTCCCCTTACCAGTACACTGGTGCTCATTTGCCGACCTCGGAAGGATGACAGGCTGAGTCAACCCCCTGGTGTATTAATTCAGCGGCCCAACGGGGCTTGAACTCAGGATCCTGGGATCCCAAGCGGCGCCCTAGCCACTAAGCCAACACCAGGCTTTGGCATGTGTATACCAACGTGACAGTCTTGCTGGACTGTGTACTTTGGCCATGGGGTCAAGGGCAATCCCAAGCTGTTTAAATGTTTGATTTATTTACCTTTTTATTTTTGGATAAAAAGTGCCTTTAGAAGAGGAAACAAGTCTGAAATCCGGATAGGTGGCTCTGTTTGATGTTTAAATGATGTTGACCATGTAATCTCTTTCTGTTTGACAGCCTCCGGATTGGAGGTGACGCTTTATGTCCATTGGAGATCGCTGAGGAGTGCTCGTCAAACTCCACATATTTCAATACAGTAATATATTAGTAGATATTGTTACGTGGAAGAGGGCGAGGATTAATTGCTAGGACTGTGGTAAGCGTAGTATGGTCCATGTGTTTCGAGGAGGTTAGATTGCCATGAAACAGGGATATGTGAGAGTAAGTTGTTTGTTGCATGTGATGCTGATGAGGCAGTACATGTAATTATTGAAAGGATAGAGATTAATTATGTATTTGCTAAACCTCTCGTTTGTTGGTGAGGCTCAGTGTGGACTTCTCATACAGCGGGCACAAGTGTCACAGGGTTGTAATGAAGCCGAACACGATCTCTCTAACCTTTTTGTGCCAGCCATGATGGCACAGTGGGCTGTAGAGCCCAGAAGAAAAGATGTACATTTATTTTTACAGGGCCATCCCCATGGGTGGGATCCGAGAGGAAGACTCCACCGAGGAGGAAGAGGAGAACGTCCTGCACGAGAGTGGAGTCTAGAGGCTCTTGATTCCACCAGAGAGAACAGGTTCGTGCATGAGAGAACCAAGAGAGGGTTTTGTGCTGCAAAGAGAATGGAGACCTCGCTTGGAGAAGCCGTGTGTGGATCGACCCAAGCTGGGATCACCCTGTTGTTTTGGAGGGCCTGGAGGAAAAAGGACAAAAGGGGACCATGTGGCCAAGTTGAAGGCCTCCCCATCGCTGGCCATGCTCGTTACTGGCTTTCGTCTCTATCATGGACTCGAAAGTGGATGCTATTGTGTTAAACTGCACCCACTCTGTGCATCAAGAAAAGGGAAGTCCCACCTGCATTATTGTTGTGTTTTGAAAGTATTTTCTGTGGCGCCTCATGGGTTTGGATTTGAGCTTTTATTTCTCCTCATTGTTTAAAAGTTTGTGTATCCCTTCCTCCTTTTTGTGTCTTTTGACTCGCTTGGTTTGTTCCCTTATTATAGTATTTTGTTGACCTTCTTTCTTGTGCTTTTCATGATAAAAATAAATTATTTAAAATGTAAGAGCATGTTTCAGCCATTTGCTTTCCATGTGGGGTTGCCGTCCTTTCAGCTCATATGGGTGACATTGGAAATGGTAAAAGTGAAGTAATATTGAACGCAGTGCCTTAAAAGACCACTTGGACCATCTCTTGGGCCATAAAGTACCAGCTCTGAGGGATTTCGTATTAACGGCTATACGGATGTGACAACATACATACATATACGTTTATGTATGTGAATGTATGTATGTATATCTTGACATATACTGTATATATGATATATATATATATATAAGTTTCGGATTTCAGAATCGGATCCGACTAATGCATACAAACATTTAGGTCCTCAGACAGTTATTTCCCGAAATGCATGTCCAGGATAGACCCATCCCCATGTCTGGTGGGATTCTAACTTTGATGCATTGAGAAGGGTAAAGAATAGATTCCCTCTCTTATGGAAAACTCCTTTTTCTCTTTACGACAGACACATTCATGCACGTGAGATAGCCGTTAGCCCAACGGAGACTCGCCTACCCTCTTTCCATCGACGTTTGACACCCACCTCTTTCACCGACATTGAAACCCACCTTTTCCATTGACGTGTGACACCCTGTTCAGCAGATCTATGGACGCTAACTGGCTCTTTTTCGTATCGGACTGAACATTGAGGTGATAATGTTGTCGATGCTTTATGAGCGCTTCACGTTTTGGCGTCGTTAATTCTGGCAAATGGCTGCTTTTTGCCGTTCCTCCAGCACCACAAACATGGCATCATAGGCCAGGAATGATCGCGGGACAGGTGGTTGTCACGTGCAATGATGCACCAATAGGCAAGGTGGATTTGGCTGAAGTCTGCTTGAGGCTCTGCCCAAATGGGCCTCCTAAAAAGAAGATGAGAGGACCGTTTTTTCCAGTCAGATGGCGACAGTTGAGTGGTGACAGCTGGCGATGGCTATTTTTTGCTTCGTCAGTTCCAGTCAACGGTTGCTTAGCTGGCGACAGTTGAGTTTGTGACAGTGGTGATGGCTTGCAGCCTTACAGTTTCTCACAGCTTCTCACAGCTCCTAAAGCTGTCCGTCGTTGTGGCTCCTGGTGACTCCTGACAGTGGGTGATGTCAGCCATTAATGCTGGTTCTGCAGGAGACCTCCTCTTGGCGTACCTGATTATTGGCGTCCCTGGTTCCTGGGGGTGATGACGTGTGTAGATTGACGTTCAAGCCTGTTTGCGAGTGGGTGCACGGCAAGGCAGGGTGCTGGCAATGGACAAGGCATGCTCACACATTTCAGGACGTTTTATTTGACGTACAACGACTTCTATTTGGGGAGCGAGACTGGATTTCTCTCCCCCCACACCCAAATGATCTGCTGGGTACCCTTGTCTCGTATTTAATTGTTAAGTATGGCATAGTGATAAGCATCTGCTCTTTGTCTCTTTTTCTATCAGTGCCTGATTAATTCTTTATTTGCTTGCGGTTATTTTGATTTATTTGAATTTACTTATTTTCACCACAAGGAAATAAAAAGTTATTTTATTTATTTTTTTCCTTATTAATAAATTCCTTGTTGACGTTCCTACCTGTCCGTGCTTGTCCTTTCCTTCCATTGATCCAGCATTGTCTGAACCTTGATAGACTGGGAGGAATTACCAAACGAATTGACCCGTTACAGTCGGCACGCACCAGCGGTTAAATGCTCGGCTGCCCTCATTAAGATCTAATGAAGATAAGATTGGTGCTTTGCGAGGGCACGCCCCCCATTCAGGAAACCACGTGACCTCTAGTTAAATGGCAAATTAGACGGTGGACACTGGAACTCGTGGTAACTGATTGGCTTTTGTGGTTCTAAAGCAACCCACCGTATCACAAAGTTAATTGTGAGCGGTGCCGCAGGTCCGGCTCTTCCGAGGTCGAACGGGGATTAACCCCCTCATAATACACTCGGTATCCGTGGCCGTGTGTGTGTGTGTGTGTGTGTGTGGTGTGTGTGTGTGTGTGTGTGTAGATATTTATGAAAACAATATTTTCATGTGGCAGATGACACTTGTGTATTCTAAATATGATCTGGCCTCACCAATCACAGTTGGAGGTGCATCAATAGCCAGTCCCTAAGCCGATCGGCTTCAAAGTTACTCAGTGATGAAACGGCGATGTGTTGCACCTGATGAGCCACAATAGAGATGAAACACCTAACGAGCCCCAATAAGGGAGAACTGGTCAGGAGCTTCGCTTTTCCTCTGCTTGTAGACAGCATTTCACTTTGACATTCTTACACTGCTAAGAGGCCTTCTCGGTTTGCAGTCATGACATCGTCATGATGATGTCATCTCCCCATTTGTCCAGGTCAGATAATTTCAATAATCCCTTTCTTACAACTCCTGACTGCTTAGAAACAACGGTAATGCTTCCTGGTTGTGATTGGTGGGGGGCAAAAAACAATGTGTCCGTTTGGCAAATGGCACTTGTGTTCCAAATACCATCTGGTTTCCAACTCACAGTTAGAGGGCATCCAGTACTGTCTCTATATATATATATACTATTGATATATATATATATATATATATATATATATATATATTTTGTGGTTACAAACGCATATTGATTTGAACTCAACACTCAGAATTGTAATTTTATTTTTGTTGAATCATTTTGATAGAAATGTATAAATTGTGGTGCATTACATTTTCATTCGATATCGTTCTATTTTGAAGAACAAGATGAAGCGATTTTAACGAAAGTGACTTAAAACGTCGAGAATCTTAATGTGTTCCCTTGCTTCCTCAATAAAGAATCAACTTCCTGTACAGTGTCAGCAGGATGAGTGCAAATGTTAGTCGGTGACTGCACTTGTTGCTGGAATATCATGCTCAGGTAGCACGACAGTTGTGGGTGTTTATGGCACACGGTTATCAGAAAGTAACAGGCCAAGCGCTTTGCATTGTGAGATTAATATATGAGCAGCACTTCACACTGTCATCCATTCTTCAAGGCCAATTACACATAACAACCATGCAGTATATCTCACTCTGTTCTCTTGATCCGAGGAGCACGAGTGAAGGTCACTCGGGGTGGAGACGAGTGTTCTTATTGTCTGTCTTCTTCTCTTGTTTGGGAAAAGCCTTAGCAGGACGTTTTTTAATTTCGACCGTTGACGCATCTAGAATGGTTAGAACATGTAAAATAAAGGTATTTCTTGGGAAGCCATGCGCAGTGGGTTGGTATTCCTTCATCCTTCTGTCCTATCATTTGTGCTCATTCTCAATGTTCACTTTTCCTCTGGGTCATGTTGAAGGATTTGGCATCGGCATCTTTTGGCACAGTTTTGAGATAGTAATCGCTTGATAATATGCGAAGCACTGAAGCCCATCAGCATTGTCAAAGGATTCCTGTGGCTAATAGATTGAAGCCATTTTGAAAGTCATCGCACAATCTCATGGCCAGTGACTCAAGCTTTTAAGTTTTGCAACGGTGTTTAGTGATCCCTAAGCATTGCACCTTAGTGCCAAAGATTTTTGTGGATGGAATGCAGACCAAATCTTTGTTCTAAAGTCAGCAAGTTGCTCTGCACTGGGAGCTTACTTCCCATCTTCTTTGCAATCATAATAACAATATGTTTTTGGTTGTTTTTTTTTAATCGGTGGAGGGCATTCTAAAGCTCTGATATGTGCATATATTTTTTTCCTGTTGGCTACAGTAGTTGTCCCTAAACTCGTAAAAATATTCCACAGCCTTGACCTCACATGTGGCCTTTGTGTCCTGGTCTTGCACGACCTTGAATCAACTTGGGCACTCCATGTTTTTTTTCAAAATTTATTTATATATCTTATGAGATAACAGATCATGAAAATCTGATGATGCAGCTCAGAGTTTTCCATTTGTCCATCCTGAAGGTCAAGTGGCATCGACAGGAGGTTTACGGAGTGGCGCACTTGCTTTGAGCTCTCTAGCCTGGGTTTGATTCCCGACTGTTTATTAGCTCTTGGATCAGTGTCTCAGTTGGATGTAAGCTGCGTGTTCGTCCACTAGCATTTGCCGATAGCCTTAATGCCCTTGGTCTCCTTCACTAAGAGTAGGAGAGTTATCGCAGGACCCTGAACAAATTAATACTTGTGCCCTGAACTCCTGCTGTGAGAGAGGAGAGAGAGGAGAGAGAACCACAGACAGAAACCACAGACACAGCCAGATAGAGCAGTGCCAGCTTATTTATTGACATTATTCATTGATTCAGATGATGTATAATTTTATTCACATATAGTGAATGGAGAAGTTATTTTCACTTTTGCAATGCACAAATTCTGGACTTTGACACTTGAATATTATACAGAGCATGCTCATGACCTCCTGAGAATGTAGCTTCTTGTTTGTGGAGTTTATGAAATAATTGATGCAGGAATTGTAAAAATATATTTATCGGTTTCTTAGCAGTTTTGTTTTTCCGTGAAACGTAGTCTATTTGCAGAATGACATTGCAGGATAAGAAAACAACACTTGCATGATAACTGCAAATTTACCTTCATGGAATGTCAAATATATAGTACATGGTCATAGACACAATCACAATATTGATGAAAGGGAGTCAAACATATTTAGAAATCTGTTAATTTGGAACTGGATTTTCATCCTCCTGTCACGTTTAAAATTTCCTTGTCCATCGAATAATATATATATATATTTGTACGGCTGTGGAAATTCGCAAACCACATTCAGGGCCGTTGGTGAGATATCTCTAAGTACATGTGTAGTTAGCCCCAAACCCGTTGTTTAGAGGAATTATGTGTTCATTCGGCTGCGACGCTTTGAGTCAGTCGTTTTTCTTTTCTATCTTTTATTTCAAACACACAACATTCAACAACCACGCCATCCCATCACAGCGCAACCACACTGCACCACGCCACCTCCACCATCTACGCTACCACATCTTCGCCACTCGCCATTCAACAGGCTCCGTGCGGTTACGATCTCCGCGGAGGAGCAAACAAAAACCAACAACGACGCTTGTGGGCTTTTCCCGCCTGTTTCTTCCGTTGACTTCCCGCGCTTTGGTGGCGGAAGAGCGATGCAGGTCAAAGGTCAAAGTGAGAAAAGGTGGGGCTCTTTTTGGGGAATAATGCTCTGGCTCCAAGCCAAAAACTGACTCCCTCGGCCCCCGGACGGAGCGGGGTGGGGGAAAGCGTGAGGGCACGCCCCTTCGAGAAGCTTCTCCAAGAAGCTCGAAGGGCGAGGGCGGGCGGAAGGGCGGAGTCCGCGCGATATCAGACGGACACGGGCGGAGCGCTTGTGTATGGTGCTCTGCTCTCTTCGTCCTTTCCTGTCTTCCGGCTCGCTCTTCCTTTCTCTTCGTGGTGGCCGCTGACCTGGCTTCTGTGGGGCGTCCCGAGACCCGCTGGCAGGACGGAGCGTCTGCCATTCCACACACCGCGACTCGAGCAACTACGTTCCTCCCCCCCCTTCTATCCGCGCTGGGATAGCGCCGGAACTCCGTCCGTGGCGTCGAGCGGCCAACACGTGCCGGCGCGAGGCACGCCGGAGAGGACTCTCCTACACGCCAGGGCATGGAGCGCAGCAGCGCGACCACCGGACGGTCGCGGGAGAGGGTCTCACCAGCCAAAGGAAAGTCACATTTTCTTTTCGGTTTTGTATGAGTCTTGTGGCCCGTGTCTTGTAAAGTAGAACTGTTTAAGTGTTGCCGTGTGTGCGGCGTAGTCGGTGTTAACTGCTTTTCTTTCTTGCATTTGCTTTTTTGTTTTGGCGTTATATGTGCATTTTGATTTTGTATGGCTGTAAATACGTGCCTCCGTGGCTGGTTGTGTGTGTGTGATAAACGTGCTTTGTTGTGAACACTTGTTCCCCGTTTCGCTGCCTCCTTTCCTTCGTTGACTCTCATCCTGCCCTTCACATAAAAGGGTCGTAGCGGGTGCAAGATCCGGTATTAAATCTGAACCGTCGAGGTCGACGATAACACCGCTCGTTATCCGATAGTAAGGAACGGGCCTGCCCAAGCGGTTCGTGTCCGGAGTCTACGCGCGCGAGGTGCGATCTTTTGCCCGGTTCTACCATCCGCGTGGTTACTTAGGTTAGGTCGAGTTTGGCGAACAACCCTATCTACGCGGTGTGGGCCGATTGGCACATTGTGGTGAGGTCGAAAGGCCACCGTGACTGGCTCCGCGGCGATAGTTCCCAGAGGGTCAGACTGAATTGTCGCTCGGTGGGCGACGTGCCGCGATTCGAGTCCGTTGGCCGTTCGCACGCCAGCGGGCGCGATTCGCAAAAAACAAAGATATATATATATAATATATATATATTATATATATATAATTGATAACAATGATGTATCAGGAAGTGGTATGCCCAGCCGAATGGGTGAATCGAAGGCTTATCCAAAATATCTAACGTGGTATATCTCTGTCTATGACACGATGTAGTGAAGAATTTAATTTTTTGCTGTCAGTAGGTCACGTGGCCTGTGGCCATATTGGTTGATAAAAAAAAAGCGTTAAACCATCTTCTTCTCCAGAGCTACTTAAATATCAAATGCAAATCTTTGACGATTGACTAGCCATGGGGAATATAATTTGATTTGTTTTTCATTTCCCTTCATTGACACAATTAATTAATAATGCAAGAGTGGTTGTTAAATATCCGAATAATTTAATCACTAAAGCTACGGATAATGGAAATGTATGTGACATGACACGGGATATGGGGGCAATAATATAGCAGTGGCCATAATAGTCGCGTGTTTGGTAACGATGTATTTTGTTCAGAAAGACGCGCAGGCAAGACGACTGCTCTACTGAGTGCTTCTAGTATTAATGCATCAAACAAAACAAAAAAAATTCCTCAAACGAGCCTTGGAAATTTTAAATCAGTTCAGTATTACATTAAAATTTTCATGTGGAATATAAAATTCCACATGACTCTTGACTCACTACATGCACCATAGACCCTGTGATGTTTTCCTCCTGAGCAAAGTGCATCAGTTTGGCAAAGATAGTACTTGCTAGAAATGAGAATTTGATTTGAAAAATCTCCCACCTCTTAACTTGACCAAGTTGTGTGCTAGTACTGTAATTTACTATTCATTTGTAGATTTACATAAATTTGGCACTTGAATTTGGCAAACCACTCTGCTGTCATGATCAGACTGATAGCATTGGTAGCTTTGCACGTCCAAATCAGATCAACCTATCAATTTATTTTTTATTTTTCATAAAAATTTTCATAAATATAATACACAACACAATTCCAATTATACCCAGTAAAACCCATACACTTTTCCAAATATTAATATAATTTAATCAATATTATTAAATTATTAACATAACCCAATTAATTAAAACTTTTCAAAAATAAAGTAATATACATAATTTTCTTTATCCAGGAAGAAGAATGTGAGTGGCTTGCCTTTTCCTCATTGCTTCGAGCAATTTAACACCAATCAAAGGGTGTGACTGGTTGCACGTGGAGACCAGACGAGGTGGCGCAGGCAGAAACATCCTCTCCTCTCCAATCATTATGTGAGCTTGCTGGGTGTTTATCAAAATTTTGATCTATGATAAGGGTAATTATTTCTGTGGAATTGAGTTTCTGAATCTTATAATTGAAATCCTTGATACTCACTCATCCTGTTGAAGCACCCAACCTTACAGATTTATAGTCAGGTCTATCAATGAACTCAGCACTAGGACAGCTAAAAGCGTAGCTGCAATAATTTATGTATTTTCCCGTTAAACAATGTATCACGTTCTAACTTTTGGCATGTGATTAAAAAAACACCCCCCCATTTGGAAAGGGGAAAATTTTTGGCAACTACTATTTCTCAATCTGAAGTACATAGATTTGTTAAAGAAATCCAAATTACCACCCCCCCCCCCCCCCCCACCTCCAACCCTACAATCACATTCTTGCTTAACCACATGATCTCTAAGTACAGCACTTTGCATCAAACCGATCGCAAGAGATGTTCAAGTTAATTGATGCAAAATCCCCACAAATCCAAAGAGGAAGATACTGTGATTAACAGAACATTTCATGACATGTGTAAGTCACGAGGTGAAAATAAACTTGTGAAGCTGCCTGCTGCAGGTAACGATGAAACTGTGAGAGGAAATGATTTGTCAGAAACCTCTCTTCCGCTCTCCTGGATCAGCACAAACGTTAGGAAAATTGGTCCCACACTCCAAACGGAATAGGAAAGCAGTCAGGTGGAAATTTCATGTGAAAAGGACATTTGTTCTCTTGGCGAAGTATCAGAAGCACTCCTTTTGTCTCTTCAGACACATAGGGTTGCCAAAGAGTTTGTTCTTGGCAAAGTGGCACAATCCTGGATGACTCGCCATATCAAAAACACAGTATACTCGAATGGTTCATTCTTCCCAGTAAGCCAGGTATCATTTGTGAGAAGTATCCAGAGCAGACAATACTTTATATTGTGCACTTTTATTGCAGGAGGAAGTGTATAATCTGAGCACATATCCTTTCCAGATAGCTGGCAATCTCGGGCTGAAAATGGTATTTAGGTTGGCAGTGTCGGTATGCAATTTGGGCCAATACAACACAGCCTTTGGTGGTCTTTGGTGTGCTCCTGGGTTTTGATCGGTCAGTAAGATGGTTGTCACACCTACCACTGGAAATATTTGGACATTCCCATTGTAAATTTGCATTGGTGTTTATTCGGATTTTGGTAACCTGGATAAATTCCAATTCTTGCAAAGATTCAATAAGCTCTGAATATGGAGGCACAGCAGCGAATTATGCTGGTTGCATGTGTTTGTTCAGAGGTGAGGTGGATTTAGAGCAAAAGTGAGATGCTTGTAAATGATCACATTTCCCCTTTTACTGGTTACAAAAACTATCAATGCATGTGCGTTCACTACAGAAGCAAAAAACCAACAGCACAACACGCACTCACACATTGCTTTCAACTGAAAATGTTGCTTTGAAACGCTCTGGCGAAAAAAAAACACTTGCAGAAGTTTTATTCAGGAGGCTTCCACATCCTGGAAGAATTGCACAAGAGTGTGCCTCCCGATTATGATAGTTACTCCGCAGGAAGTTTTAACGTTCCCACAGATTGTTCATAATTCTCAAATTTTCATCCTCTTTGCTGGGTAAACATTGTACAACAACATTTGGCTTTCTGTAACTTTTATAAGACTGCTGAAGGTTCCATTTTACTTCAATGTTGAGGTTTTAAACACGCATTCTGCATTGGCACGGACCATTGAAGGCCAAATGAACATGAAACAAGCACTCTCACATGATTTTATCATGTTATTTTAATACTAACCATATTGAACCAGGACTGCGTTAATCTGACTTGGCTGGCGGTTTAACCTCACCCCCACTGCCAGAGTAAATGGTACACTTAAAAGGTACATGATTGCTCAGCATTGAGACAGCATAGGAGCATGACTAGCAGTCATTAGGTTGGCAAGTATTGTGCATGCTTGATGGACCGAAATTCCTGATCCTGCATTAGTTCCTTACAAGGGATTCCACAATTTACACCACCCTTGTTCCTCTAACATCACACAGCACCACCAATCTTTTTTTCTATTCCTGAGTTACACATCCAAAACCCTATTTTATGTATAAAATGGTTAGCGAACAGTTCTAATGGAGGACCTGGTTTCAATAAATAGTATGCAGGGCTGCGCTAACTCGATCGAGTTCTGGCTGTAGAGACAAATTGCAAATGCCAGGATTACTTTGCCAAGGCCTTTTGTAGCTCGAAACAGTAGGAAAAAAAAATTATGTGAACATACCCTTGGTGTGTTTGAACTTGCTTGCTGCTGTTGTTTCTGTTGTTTTAAATTTCAAACCTGACATCCACACACAGGACACACCATGATCAGGCAGAAAAGCAATTTGTGTTGCCCCATGATGTGTGGAGTGGGATCTTTCTGTGAAGAGGGATTCGGAGGGTGGGAGCGATGGCAGAGGGAGTGATCTGCTTGGCAGCTTAATTTCCCAAACGGCCCTGTACCTTCGCCATCGCCATGTGGATTTCTGCTATTGCGGTCTTCTGCTGTAGCTCTGTGTAATTTCTGATCACCGGAATGCCACGAAACCCTCGATGTGAAGAAAATCTTCGCTGGCCACTTACGGCTTAATGGGCCTCACTGCCTTCCGACAATGGCCGAGTCCCCTAACATTACCTGTTCCATATACGTCGTTAGTCATTGCTTGTTTGAGGCTTGACATGCAGGACCCCCTCCTGTTTCTTTGAATAATGTATTGCCTTTATGTGTGGTTTAATTAATTCCTTATTGATAATATGTGGGAATATTGGATAAACTTGATATGCATAGGAAGACGTTGATATAGTTGGTGTTAGTTGCACTTGGTTTTTCGTTGATATAGGATTGAACACAAGCTTACGGGGTTAGAACCTGTACAAGAATGGACACTGCAAATTTGAAGAGGTAGAGGAGTAGATAATTGGGTCAAGGAGGGTATCGTAGATTTAATGTATTATCAGATATAAGGATGCAGTGGGATTGAGAATAAAGAGATAACAAATATCGTTAAAGTTTTTGGAGGGTGTCACTAAATTTAAGCAACTTCGTCATACCATATTATAGATGTTAATCTAATTTATGAGGTCAGAATGCTGCCCAGATAACATTCAATCAAAAATACCGTATAGCCATGTGTAACTTTGCTTCTATGAGCCTCTTTCCAGAAGGAAAGGTTTTCGTGTTTCTTTAATTGCACAGAATCGTGCCTATTTTCCGAAAAAACTTGGGTTTGTGTAATAAGCAATTACTATACCTTTCTGATCACACAACCAGAATACTAGTCTCTATGCGATCAATATTGGCCAATATCGACAGACCAAATAAACAATGGATTTTATCGCTAAAGGTTATGAGATGTTTAATGGTTGTGTGAAAACGAGGTGCGCCTGAAGTTTGATCGCACGAGCTCTCATCATATTTCTTTGGCAATGCTATAACATGATGAACATCAGTTGCACCCTTTGGTCACAGCGGTAAACATACTCTTAGCAACGTTCAGTGATAAAATTAAATTAATTGTTCCCTTGACTTGCTGCTGTAGTTATCTAGTGATGTATAAAATTGGTACTTCACATTTGTGCTCAGCCTGGGCTTTGGATTTTGTCCAGTTCCTCGTATCATATTTTCCGCGTGTATACCGTGTTTTTAGATCCTCTGGAGGATCTCTAAGTCTTACTCACGTGTTGTTCTTGTGGACTTTTTTGTTCACAGCCTACAGTTTCATCGAAACTTCCTGAAACTTGGCATATATATGTTAAAAATACCTGCGCAGACATACATCTCCGATTTGAAAATTCCTCTAGAAAAAATTATGAACGTCAAAATATCTCGCTAATGGAAATCGCCTAAAAAATTATCTCCGAAACGGCAAAGTTTTGAATCTGTTTCGGGGATCGAACAGGGCCATTAGCAGAGATGAATTACCGCACATATGATACATCCCTATGACGTATATCAATTTTAGACGTCATTCCTATTTTTTGACATTTTTTGTTTCACACCACCAGTTTTCATCGAACTTCGTGAAACTTGCCCTGTATATGAAAAAATAGCCCTGCGCGCAGAGCAGTAACCAATCTCCGATTTTTTGAAAATTTCCTCAACACCGCTTGACGAGACCACCACCAACACTCCGTACACGTGCACCCAATCACACCCATCAATGCTCAAGCTACCTAAAAGTCCTGCCAACATCCCTATACCCCTCCATCCCCACAACTTCCAGGTACCTATCTAATTGCAATTTAACTATCTACTGTTTCTGCTACCACTACCTTTCGAGGGAGACCATTCCATGCATAAACTGCTCTCTGAGTAAAAGACACCTGCCTTACTACCATCTTAACTCAACTCATGCCCCTGGTCCTATCACTGTCTACTTTGCTGAATAATTCTTCCACACTGATTTTGTAGAAACATTTCATTCTTGTAAACATCTCTGTCATATCTCCTCATAACCACCTCCTTTCTAGTGAATCAAGCCCTGTCTCCTTCAGCTTCTCCTCATAGCTCAGTCTAGCTCGGCCCGGAATCCATCTAGTAGCCCTCCGCTGAAACCTCTCTATGGAATCTATGTCCTTCCTGAATTGTGGTGACCAAAACTGCACACAATGTTCTAGATGTGGCCCTCACTAAATTCCTCTGCAATGTTAACACCATCTCTTGATTTATAATTGATCCCCCTCCGAATACAACCTAAAACCCTATTTGTTTTACCTATAGCTGCCTGCACTGTGCTGCCAGCTTACCTCCCGTATCTATTACCACCCCCAGATCCTTCTCCTGTGTGACACACTCCAAAATTACCCCTTGCATCCTGTCATCTCTATTTTCATTGTTCTTTCCCATCCCCAACACCTTACACTTCCTCAGGTTAAATTCCATATGCCAATCTATTGCCCAATCTATGCAAGTATCAAAACTTTCCTGAATCTGATCACCACCCTCTCTGCTATCCACCTCAC
>CM068961.1:67219567-67241241 GCA_035128595.1 Eptatretus atami
ACGCTCTGCACAGAGTATGGTCCCAATCTCCTCCTCCTCCTCCTGTGTGCATTCATTCTTACATTATATATCTGCATTGTTTCACTAGAATATTTCATCGCACATTCGCTACAAGTCAATAAGTAAACTATGTTTGAGCTTTTACATGTAAATACTTATTTGCTTTCTTTTAACTTGTAAGATCTCGCTGTTACTGGACAATTAATTATATTTTTGTGGCAAATAATATCGGACAAGTTTTGTAATTGCAAATCCCACATTTACGCACTTTGTTTTCAGATAAGTGTTCCCCATTGGCGAACAAAGAATGGCACCTCTTACAGCCAGGATATCTGAGTTAGCTGCACCATTACCTTGTGGAGGAACACAAATCTTCTGTGGATTGTTGGTCCTCAGGGAGGCTCGTTCAGCTGGGGGCTGCCCTGCTTTACCTTCCATTTTGTTCAATAGCATTCTTTTCATCGTTTGAAATGTAGAAGAACCACACAGATACGTAAGAACAAATATATACATGACACAACCACAACACCACACACACACACGCTCTGTAAGTGATTGATGTCATACAGTATCGATCCTTCGAAGAATTATCGATCGGAAAGCATGAGTGTTAACTTTTCTTCAAGAACAGTAAGATGCACATTATCACAAAGTGCTCTCAATGGATGTGTAGCTGCCCAAAAACATTTGCTGAGGAGATGCAAAGTCAGCAAAGGTTTTAGGGATCAAAAAGCTCTCCCTTGTGTCCCCAATCTTCTTCCTTTCCTTTAGTTTCTTTTTACAGGATGTTATTCTGAATAACTACGTGAAGACCTTCTCCTGTAACTTAAGATATATATATATATATATATATATATATATATATATATATATATATATATATTTATATACATACATATAAGCCACCCGTCTGTTTGCCACCCAGGTGATTGTTCCCACTAATGCAAACCATTCAACTAGAAAGCACGAATGCATTCGGCGGTTAAATTCGGTACTCCCCGATCTCCAACGGACATAACGTCCTACACAAAGCGTCACCTCTAATCCAGACCCTCAGCCTGGTGACTCTCTCCACAGACAAAGATTACATGGTCAACATCAGTTAAAGATCAAGCGGAGCCGCCTATCTGGATATCGGGCTTATTTGCCCTCATCAGGACGGCACACTGATAAATATCTAACCAATAATAGGTGTAGAACTTTATGTCCAATGGAGATCAGAGGAATGCTCGTCACACTCCACATGTTTGAATTTACCCGCCAATCACATCACGTGCCTTCTGGTTGCATGGTTTGCATTAGCGGGAACAATCGTCTGGGTGGCAGAGAGATGGTTGTTCTTTGCGGATTATGCGGTTTTACCGTGTGAGACCTAATATGCGGTAATGCTCACCACAACAGCCACGAGGTGTGATTGATGTTTAAATGACGAATGTGGTCATTATTGGTTCAATACTTATCGATATGTCATTCTGATAAGGGCAAATAAGCTCGAATTCAGGATGGCATGCCGATTAAGTCATGGGGATTCACTCCGATGGAGTCGTCCAATTGTATGACCATGTATGCTGGCCTTTTGGGGTTAGGATGTGTGTGTTTGTTTGACCATGTGCTTCAGCCTTTGGGCTGAGGTCATGTGTATGGCTATCGAGTGCAGCCTGTGGCTGCTGGTTGCATCATTGGTTGGGACGCGGCTTTTTGCCGCTGATGCAGTGTCCCCTTACCAGTACACTGGTGCTCATTTTGCCGACCTCGGAAGGATGACAGGCTGAGTCAACCCCCTGGTGTATTAATTCAGCGGCCCAACGGAGCTTGAACTCAGGATCCTGGGATCCCAAGCCGCCGCCCTAGCCACTAAGCCAACACCAGGCTTTGGCATGTGTATACCAACGTGACAGTCTTGCTGGACTGTGTACTTTGGCCATGGGGTCAAGGAGCAAGTCCCAAGCTGTTTAAATGTTTTGATTTATTTACCTTTTTATTTTTGGATAAAAAGTGCCTTTAGAAGAGGCAAACAAGTCTGAAATCCGGATAGGTGGCTCTGTTTGATGTTTAAATGATGTTGACCATGTAATCTCTTTCTGTTTGACAGCCTCCGGATTGGAGGTGACGCTTTATGTCCATTGGAGATCGCTGAGGAGTGCTCGTCAAACTCCACATATTTCAATACAGTATATATATAGTAGATATTGTTACGTGGAAGAGGGCGAGGGATTAATTGCTAGACTGTGGTAAGCGTAGTATGGTCCATGTGTTTCGAGGAGGTTAGATTGCCATGAAACAGGGATATGTGAGAGTAAGTTGTTTGTTGCATGTGATGCTGATGAGGCAGTATATGTAATTTATTGAGAGGATAGAGATTAATTATGTATTTGCTAAACCTCTCGTTTGTTGGTGAGGCTCAGTGTGGACTTCTCATAGCAGGGGCACAAGTGTCACAGGTGTGTAATGAAGCCGAACACGATCTCTCTAACCTTTTTGTGCCAGCCATGATGGCACAGTGGGCTGTAGAGCCCAGAAGAAAAGATGTACATTTATTTTTACAGGGGCCATCCCCATGGGTGGGATCCGAGAGGAAGACTCCACCGAGGAGGAAGAGGAGAACGTCCTGCACGAGAGTGGAGTCTAGAGGCTCTTGATTCCACCAGAGAGAACAGGTTCGTGCATGAGAGAACCAAGAGAGGGTTTTGTGCTGCAAAGAGAATGGAGACCTCGCTTGGAGAAGCCGTGTGTGGGATCGACCCAAGCTGGGATCACCCTGTGTTTTTGGAGGGCCTGGAGGAAAAAGGACAAAAGGGGACCATGTGGCCAAGTTGAAGGCCTCCCCATCGCTGGCCATGCTCGTTACTGGCTTTCGTCTCTATCATGGACTCGAAAGTGGATGCTATTGTGTTAAACTGCACCCACTCTGTGCATCAAAGAAAAGGGAAGTCCCACCTGCATTATTGTTGTGTTTTGAAAGTATTTTCTGTGGCGCCTCATGGGTTTGGATTTGAGCTTTTATTTCTCCTCATTGTTTAAAAGTTTGTGTATCCCTTCCTCCTTTTTGTGTCTTTTGACTCGCTTGGTTTGTTCCCTTATTATAGTATTTTGTTGACCTTCTTTCTTGTGCTTTTCATGATAAAAATAAATTATTTAAAATGTAAGAGCATGTTTCAGCCATTTGCTTTCCATGTGGGGTTGCCGTCCTTTCAGCTCATATGGGTGACATTGGGAAATGGTAAAAGTGAAGTAATATTGAACGCAGTGCCTTAAAAGACCACTTGGACCATCTCTTGGGCCATAAAGTACCAGCTCTGAGGGATTTCGTATTAACGGCTATACGGATGTGACAACATACATACATATACGTTTATGTATGTGAATGTATGTATGTATATCTTGACATATACTGTATATATGTATATATATATATATATAGTTTCGGATTTCAGAATCGGATCCGACTAATGCATACAAACATTTAGGTCCTCAGACAGTTATTTCCCGAAATGCATGTCCAGGATAGACCCATCCCCATGTCTGGTGGGATTCTAACTTTGATGCATTGAGAAGGGTAAAGAATAGATTCCCTCTCTTATGGAAAACTCCTTTTTCTCTTTACGACAGACACATTCATGCACGTGAGATAGCCGTTAGCCCAACGGAGACTCGCCTACCCTCTTTCCATCGACGTTTGACACCCACCTCTTTCACCGACATTGAAACCCACCTTTTCCATTGACGTGTGACACCCTGTTCAGCAGATCTATGGACGCTAACTGGCTCTTTTTCGTATCGGACTGAACATTGAGGTGATAATTGTTGTCGATGCTTTATGAGCGCTTCACGTTTTGGCTCGTTAATTCTGGCAAATGGCTGCTTTTTGCCGTTCCTCCAGCACCACAAACATGGCATCATAGGCCAGGAATGATCGCGGGACAGGTGGGTTGTCACGTGCAATGATGCACCAATAGGCAAGGTGGATTTGGCTGAAGTCTGCTTGAGGCTCTGCCCAAATGGGCCTCCTAAAAAGAAGATGAGAGGACCGTTTTTTCCAGTCAGATGGCGACAGTTGAGTTGGTGACAGCTGGGCGATGGCTATTTTTTGCTTCGTCAGTTCCAGTCAGACGGTTGCTTAGCTGGCGACAGTTGAGTTTGTGACAGTTGGTGATGGCCTTGCAGCCTTACAGTTTCTCACAGCTTCTCACAGCTCCTAATAGCTGTCCGTCGGTTGTGGCTCCTGGTGACTCCTGACAGTGGGTGATGATCAGACCATTAATGCTGGTTCTGCAGGAGACCTCCTCTTGGCGTACCTGATTATTGGCGTCCCTGGTTCCTGGGGGTGATGACGTGATGTAGATTGACGTTCAAGCCTGTTTGCGAGTGGGTGCACGGCAAGGCAGGGTGCTGGCAATGGACAAGGCATGCTCACACATTTCAGGACGTTTTATTTGACGTACAACGACTTCTATTTGGGGAGCGAGACTGGATTTCTCTCCCCCCACACCCCAAATGATCTGCTGGGTACCCTTGTCTCGTGATTTAATTGTTAAGTATGGCATAGTGATAAGCATCTGCTCTTTGTCTCTTTTTCTATCAGTGCCTGATTAATTCTTTATTTGCTTGCGGTTATTTTGATTTATTTGAATTTACTTATTTTCACCACAAGGAAATAAAAAGTTATTTTTATTTATTTTTTTCCTTATTAATAAATTCCTTGTTGACGTTCCTACCTGTCCGTGCTTGTCCTTTCCTTCCATTGATCCAGCATTGTCTGAACCTTGATAGACTGGGAGGTAATTACCAAACGAATTGACCCGTTACAGTCGGCACGCACCAGCGGTTAAATGCTCGGCTGCCCTCATTAAGATCTAATGAAGATAAGATTGGTGCTTTGCCGAGGGCACGCCCCCCATTCAGGAAACCACGTGACCTCTAGTTAAATGGCAAAATTAGACGGTGGACACTGGAACTCGTGGTTAACTGATTGGCTTTTGTGGTTCTAAAGCAACCCACCGTATCACAAAGTTAATTGTGAGCGGTGGCCGCAGGTCCGGCTCTTCCGAGGTCGAACGGGGATTAACCCCCTCATAATACACTCGGTATCCGTGGCCGTGTGTGTGTGTGTGTGTGTGTGTGTGTGTGTGTGTGTGTGTGTGTAGATATTTATGAAAAACAATATTTTCATGTGGCAGATGACACTTGTGTATTCTAAATATGATCTGGCCTCACCAATCACAGTTGGAGGTGCATCAATAGCCAGTCCCTAAGCCGATCGGCTTCAAAGTTACTCAGTGGATGAAACGGCGATGTGTTGCACCTGATGAGCCACAATAGAGATGAAACACCTAACGAGCCCCAATAAGGGAGAAACTGGTCAGGAGCTTCGCTTTTCCTCTGCTTGTAGACAGCATTTCACTTTGACATTCTTACACTGCTAAGAGGCCCTTCTCGGTTTGCAGTCATGACATCGTCATGATGATGTCATCTCCCCATTTGTCCAGGTCAGATAATTTCAATAATCCCTTTCTTACAACTCCTGACTGCTTAGAAACAACGGTAATGCTTCCTGGTTGTGATTGGTGGGGGGCAAAAAACAATGTGTCCGTTTGGCAAATGGCACTTGTGTTCCAAATACCATCTGGTTTCACCAACTCACAGTTAGAGGGCATCCAGTACTGTCTCTATAATATATATATATATATATATATATATATATATATATATATATATTTGTGGTTACAAACGCATATTGATTTGAACTCAACACTCAGAATTGTAATTTTATTTTTGTTGAATCATTTTGATAGAAATGTATAAATTGTGGTGCATTACATTTTCATTCGATATCGTTCTATTTTGAAGAACAAGATGAAGCGATTTTAACGAAAGTGACTTAAAACGTCATGAATCTTAATTGTGATTCCCTTGCTTCCTCAATAAAGAATCAACTTCCTGTACAGTG
Organism: Eptatretus atami; assembly: GCA_035128595.1. NCBI lineage: Eukaryota > Metazoa > Chordata > Myxini > Myxiniformes > Myxinidae > Eptatretus > Eptatretus atami. The sequence continues at coordinate 67,225,515 of CM068961.1, forward strand.
TTCATCAGGATGAGTGCAAATGTTAGTCGGTGACTGCACTTGTTGCTGGAATATCATGCTCAGGTAGCACGACAGTTGTGGGGTGTTTTATGGCACACGGTTATCAGAAAGTAACAGGCCCAAGCGCTTTGCATTGTGAGATTAATATATGAGCAGCACTTCACACTGTCATCCATTCTTCAAGGCCAATTACACATAACAACCATGCAGTATATCTCACTCTGTTCTCTTGATCCGAGGAGCACGAGTGAAGGTCACTCGGGGGTGGAGACGAGTGTTCTTATTGTCTGTCTTCTCTTGCTTTGGGGAAAAGCCTTAGGCAGGACGTTTTTAATTTCGACCGTTGACGCATCTAGAATGGTTAGAACATGTAAAATAAAGGTATTTCTTGGGGAAGCCATGCGCAGTGGGTTGGTATTCCTTCATCCTTCTGTCCTATCATTTGTGTTCATTCTCAATGGTTCACTTTTCCTCTGGGTCATGTTGAAGGATTTGGCATCGGCATCTTTTGGCACAGTTTTGAGATAGTAATCGCTTGATAATATGCGAAGCACTGAAGCCCATCAGCATTGTCAAAGGATTCCTGTGCTAATAGGATTGAAGCCATTTTGAAAGTCATCGCACAATCTCATGGCCAGTGACTCAAGCTTTTAAGTTTTGCAACGGGTGTTTAGTGATCCCTAAGCATTGCACCTTAGTGCCAAAAGATTTTTGTGGATGGGAATGCAGACCAAATCTTTTGTTCTAAAGTCAGCAAGTTGCTCTGCACTGGGAGCTTACTTCCCATCTTCTTTGCAATCATAATAACAATATTGTTTTTGGTTGTTTTTTTTTTATATCGGTGGAGGGCATTCTAAAGCTCTGATGATGTGCAATATATTTTCTTTCCTGTTGGCTACAGTAGTTGTCCCTAAACTCGTAAAAAATATTCCACAGCCTTGAACCTCACATGTGGCCTTTGTGTCCTGGTCTTGCACGACCTTGAATCAACTTGGGCACTCCATGTTTTTTTTCAAAATTTATTTTATATATCTTAATGAGATAACCAAGATCATGAAAAATCTGATGATGCAGCTCAGAGTTTTCCATTTGTCCATCCTGAAGGTCAAGTGGCATCGACAGGAGGTTTACGGAGTGGCGCACTTAGCTTTGAGCTCTCTAGCCTGGGTTTGATTCCCGACCTGTTTATTAGCTCTTGGATCAGTGTCTCAGTTGGATGTTAAGCTGCGTGTTCCGTCCACTAGCATTTGCCGATAGCCATTAATGCTCCCTTGGTCTCCTTCACTAAGAGTAGGAGAGTTATCGCAGGCACCCTGAACAAATTAATAACTTGTGCCCTGAACTCCTGCTGTGAGAGAGGGAGAGAGAGGGAGAGAGAACCACAGACAGAACCACAGACACAGCCAGATAGAGCAGTGCCAGCTTATTTATTGACATTATCTCATTGATTCAGATGGATGTATAATTTTATTCACATATAGTGAATGGAGAAGTTATTTTCACTTTTGCAATGCACAAATTCTGGACTTTGACACTTGAATATTATACAGAGCATGCTCATGACCTCCTGAGAATGTAGCTTCTTGGTTTGTTGGAGTTTATGAAATAATTGATGCAGGAATTGTAAAAAATATTTTATCGGTTTCTTAGCAGTTTTGTTTTTCCGTGAAACGTAGTCTATTTGCAGAATGACATTGCAGGATAAGAAAACAACACTTGCATGATAACTGCAAATTTACCTTCATGGAATGTCAAATATATAGTACATGGTCATAGACACAATCACAATATTGATGAAAGGGAGTCAAACATATTTAGAAATCTGTTAATTTGGAACTGGATTTTCATCCTCCTGTCACGTTTAAAATTTTCCTTGTCCATCGATATATATATATATATATATTGTTACGGCTGTGGAAATTCGCAAACCACCATTCAGGGCCCGTTGGTGAGATATCTCTAAGTACATGTGTAGTTAGCCCCAAACCCGTTGTTTAGAGAAATTAATGTGATTCATTCGGGCTGCGACGCTTTGAGTCAGTCGTTTTTCTTTTTCTATCTTTTATTTCAAACACACAACATTTCAACAACCACGCCATCCCCATCACAGCGCCAACCACACTGCAACCACGCCACCTCCACCATCTACGCTACCACATCTTCGCACTCGCCATTCAACAGGCTCCGTGCGGTTACGATCTCCGCGAGGAGCAAACAAAAACCAACAACGACGCTTGGTGGCTTTTCCCGCCTGTTTCTTCCGTTGACTTCCCCGCGCTTTGGAGGTGGGAAGAGCGATGCAGGTCAAAGGTCAAAGGTGAGAAAAGGTGGGGGCCTCTTTTTGGGGATAATGCTCTGGCTCCAAGCCAAAAACTGACTCCCTCGGCCCCGGACGGGCGGGGTGAGGGAAAGCGGAGGGCACGCCCCTTCGAGAAGCTTCTCCAAGAAGCTCGAAGGGAGCGGGCCGAAAACGGGGCGGGCGGAAGGGCGGAGTCCCGCGCGATATCAGACGGACACGGGCGGAGCGCTTGTGTAGTGGTGCTCTTGCTCTCTTCGTCCTCTTCCTGTCTTCCGGCTCGCTCTTCCTTTTCTCTTCGTGGTGGCCGCTGACCTGGTCTTCTGTGGGGCGGTCCCGAGACCCTGGCAGGACGGAGCGTCTGCCATTCCACACACCGCGACCTCGAGCAACTACGTTCCCCCCCCCCTTCTATCCGCGCTGGGATAGCGCCGGAAACTCCGTCCGTGGCGTCGAGCGGCCAACACGTGCCGGCGCGAGGCACGCCGGAGAGGACTCTCCTACCACGCCAGGCATGGAGTCGCACAGGCGCGACCACGCCGACGGTCGCGGAGAGGGTCTCACCAGCCAAAGGGAAGTCACCATTTTCTTTCGGGTTTTTGTATGAGTCTTGTGGCGCCGTGTCTTGTAAAGTAGAACTGTTTAAGTGTTGCCGTGTGTGCGCGTAGTCGGTGTTAACTGCTTTTCTTCTTGCATTGCTTTTTGTGTTTTGGCTGTTATATGTGCATTTTGATTATTGTATGGCTGTAAATACGTGCCTTCCGTGCTGGTGTCTGTGTGTTGTGAATAAACGTGCTTGTGTGAACTTGTTCCCCGTTTCGCTGCGTCCTTTCCTTCGTTTGACTCTCCATCCTGCTTCACATAAAGGGTTCGTAGCGGGTGCAAGATCCCGGTAATTAATCTGAACCGTCGAGGTCGACGATAACACCGCTCGGTTATCCCGATAGTACGGAACGGGCCGCCCAAGCGGTTCGTGTCCGGAGTCGACCTGCGGCGAGGTGCGATCGCCCGGTCTACCATCCGCGTGGGTACTTAGGTAGGTCGAGTTTGGCGAACAACCCTATCCTACGCGGTGCCGATTGGCACGATTGTGGTGAGGTCGAAAGGCCCACCCGTGACTGGCTCCGGGCGATAGTTCCCAGAGGGTCACGACTGAATTGTCCGTCCGGTGGCGACGTGCCGCGATTCGAGTCACGTGGCCGTTCGCACGCCAGCGGGCGCGAATTCGCAAAAAAAAAAAAATATATATATATATATATATATATATATTATATTATATATATATATTGATAACAATGATGTCATCAGTGAAGTGGTATGCCAGCCCGAATTGGGTGAATCGAAAGGCTTATCCAAAATATCTGAAACGTGGTATATCTGTCCTATGACACGATGTGAGTGAAGAATTAAATTTTTGCTGTCATAGGTCACGTGGCCTGGTGGCCATATTGGGTTGAATAAAAAAAAAAGCGTTAACAATCTTCTTCTCCAGAGCTACTTAAAATATCAATGCAAATCTTTTGACAGATTGACTAGCCATGGGGAATATAATTTGAATTTGTTTTTCATATTCACCTTCATTGACACAATTTAACATTAATATGCAAAGAAGTGGTTGTTAAATATCCGAATAATTAATCACTAAAGCTACGGATAATGGAAATGTATGTGACATGACACGGGTATATGGGCAATAATATAGCAGTGGGCCATAATAGTCGCGTGTTTGGTTAACGATGGTATTTTTGTTCAGAATGAACGCGCGAGGCAAGACGACATGCTCTACTGAGTGCTGTTCTAGTTATTAATGACATCAAAACAAAACAAAAAAAATTCCTCAAACGAGCCTTGGAATTTTAAATCGAGTTCAGTATTACATAAAATTTTCAAATGTGGAATATAAAATTCCACATGACTCTTGACTCACTACAATGCACCATAGACCCTGTTGATGTTTTTCCTTCCTGAGCAAAGTGCATCAGTTTGGCAAAAGATAAAGTACTTGCTAAGCAAATGAGAATGATTTGAAAAATCTTCCCACCTCTTAACTTGACCAAGTTGTGTGCTAGTACTGTATATTTCTATTCATTTGTAGATTTACATAAATTTTGCCTGAATTTGGCAAACCACTCTGCTGTCATGATCAGACTGATAGCATTGGTAGCTTTGACGTCCAAATCAGATCAACCTATCAATTTATTTTTTATTCATTTTCTTTATCCAGGAAGAAGAATGTGAGTGGGCTTGCCTTTTCCTCAGTTGCTTCGAGCAATTTAACACCAATCAAAGGGTGTGGACTGGTGCGACGTGGAGACCAGACGAGGTGGCGCAGGCAGAACATCCTCTCCTCTCCAATCATATGTGAGCTTGCTGGGTGTTTATCAAAATTTTGATCTTGATAAGGGTAATTATTCTGTGGAATAATTGAGTTTTCTGAATCTTATAATGAAATCCTTGATACTCACTCATCCTGTGAAGCACCAACCTTACAATTTATAGTCAGGTCTATCAATGAACTCAGACTAGACAGCTAAAAGGTAGCTGCAATATTTATGTATTTTCCCGTTAAACAATGTATCACGTTCTAACCTTTTGGCATGTGATACACATGAAGAAATGCCAACTACTATTTTCTATTCTGAAGTACATAGCATTTGTTAAGAAATCCAAATTACCACCCCCCCCCCCCCACCTCCAACCCCTACAATCACAATTCTTGCTTAACCACATGATCTCTAACGTACAGCACTTTGCATCAACCTGATCGGCAAGATGATGTTTCAAGTTAAATTGATGCAAAAAATTCCCACAATCAAAGAGGAAGATACTGTGATTAATCAGAACATTTCATGACATGTGCTAAGTCACGAGGAAAATAAACTTGTTGAGCTGCTGCTGCAGGTAACATGAACTGTGATGAGGAAATGATTTGTCAGAAACCTCTCTTCCGCTCTCCCTGGACTCAGCACAACGTAGGAAAATTGGTCCCACAGTCCAAACGAATAGAAAGCAGGTCTCAGGTGGAAATTTCATGTGAAAAGGACATTTGATTCCTGGCGAAGTATCAGAAGCACTCCTTTTGTCTCTTCAGACACATAGGGTTGCCAAAGAAGTTTGTTCTTGGCAAAGGTGCACAATCCTGGATGAGTCGCCATTCAAAAACACAGTATACTCGAATGGTTCATTCTTCCCAGTAAGCCGGTACTCATTTTGTTGAGAAGTATCAGAGCAGACAATACTTTTATATTGTGCACTTTATTGCAGGAGGAAGTGTATCTTGGAGCACAATATCCTTTCCAGATAGCTGGCAATCTCGGGCTGAAAATGGTATTTAGTTGGCAGTGTCGGTATGCAATTTGGGCCAATACAACACAGCCTTTGGTGGTCTTTGGTGTGCTCCCTGGGTTTGATGCGGTCAGTAAGATGGTTGTCACACCTACACTGGAAATATTTGACATCCCATTGTAAATTTTGCATTGGTGTTTATTCGGATTTGGTAACCTGGATAAATTCCAAATTCTTGCAAATGATTCAATAAGCTCTGAATATGGAGGCACAGCAGCAGTTATGCTGGTTGCATGTGTTTGTTCAGAGGTGAGGTGGATTTAGAGCAAAAGTGAGATGCTTGTAAAATGATCACATTTCCCCTTTACTGGTACAAACTATCAATGCATTGCAGTTCACTATAGAAGCAAAAAACAAAGCACAGCACTGCACTCACACATTGCTTTCAACCTGGAAAATTGTTGCTTTGAAACGCTCTGGCGAAAAAACACTTGCAGAAAGTTTTATTCAGGAGGTTCCACACCTTGGAAGAATTGCCACAAGAGTGCCTCCCATTATGATGACGTTACTCCGCAGGAAGGTTTTAACGTTGCCCACAGATTTTCATAATGTCTCAAATTTTCTCCTCTTTGCTGGGTAAACATTGTACAACAACATTTGGCTTTCCTGTAACTTTTATAAGACTGCTGAAGTTTCCATTTTACTTCAATGTTGAGGATTTTAACACGCATTCTGATTGGCACGACCATTGAAGCCAATGAACATGAAAACAAGCAACTCTCACACTGATTTTATCATGTTATTTTAATACTAAACCATATTGAACCAGACTGCTTTGAATCTGACTGGCTGGCGGTTTGAACCTCACACTGCCAGAGTAAATGGTACACTTTAAAAATGGTACATGATGCTCAGCATTTGAGATAGCATAGAGCATGGACTAGCAGTCATAGGTTGGCAAGTATTGTGCATGCTTGATGGACCGAAATTCCTGATCCTGCATTGAAGTTCCTTACAAGGGAATTCACAATTTACACCACCCTTGTTTCCTCTAACCATCACACCAGCACCACAATCTTTTTTTCTATTCCTGGATTACACATCCAAAACCTATTTTATGTATAAAATGGTTAGCGACAGTTCTAATGGAGGACCTTGGTTTCCAATAAATAAGTATGCAGGGCTGGCTAACTCGATCGAGTTCTGGCTGTAGAGACAAATGCAAATGCCAGGATTACTTTGCCAAGGCTTTTGTAGCTCGAAACAATCGGAAAAAAATTATGTGAACATACCCTTGGTGTGTTTGAACTTGCTTGCTGCTGTTGTTTCTGTTGTTTTGAAATTTCAACCTGACATCCACACACAGGACACACCTGATCAGGCAGAAAAGCAATTTGGTGTTGCCATGATGTGTGGAGTGGATCTTTCTGTGAAAGAGGATTCGAGGGTGGGAGCAATGGCAGAGGGAGATGATCTGCTGGCAGCTTTAATTTCCCCAAACGCCCTGTACCTTCGCCATCCGCCATGTGGATTTCTGCTGATTGCGGTCTTCTGCTGTAGCTCTGTGTATTTCTGATCCCACCGGGAATGCCACGAAAGCCCTCGAGTGTGAAAGAAATCTCGCTGGCCACTTTGCGGCTTAATGGGCCTCACTGCCTTCCGAATGGCCGAGTCCCCTACATTACCTGTCATATACGCTCGTTAGTCATTATGCTTGTTTGAGGCATGACATGCAGACCCCCTCCTGTTTCTTTGCGCATAATGGTATTGCCTTTATGTTGGGTTAATTAATTTCTTATTGATAATATGGGGGAATAATTGGATACATTGATATGCATAGAAGACGTTGATATAGTTGGTGTTAGTGCAACTTGGTTTTTCGTTTGATAGAGATTGAACACAAGCTTACGGGGTTAGAACCTGTACAGAATGGACACTGCAAATTGAAGAGGGAGAGGAGTAGATAATTGGGTCAAGGAGGGTATCGTAGATTTTATGTATTATCAGATATAAGGGATGCAGTGTGGATTGAGAATAAAGATAACAAATATCGTAAAGTTTTTGGAGGGTGTCACTAAATTAAGCACTTCGTCATACCATTATTATAGAATGTTTAATCTAATTAATTGAGGTCAGAATGCTGCCCAGATAACATTCAAATCAAAATACCGTATAGCCATGGTAACCTTTGCTTCTATGAGGCCTCATTTCCAGAAGGAAAGGTTTTCGTGATTCTTTAATATGCACAGAATACGTGCTATTTTCCGAAAAACTTGGGTTTGTGTAATAAGCAAATTACTATACCTTCTGATCACACAACAGAATACTAGTCTCTATGACGATCAATATTGGCCAATATCGACAGACCAAATAAACAATGGATTTTATCGCTAAAGGTTATGAGTATGTTTAATGTTGTGTGAAACGAGGTGCGCCTGAAGTTTTGATCGCACGAGCTCTTCATCATATTTCTTTGGCAATGCTATAACATGTGAAACATCAGTTGCACCTCGTTGGTCACAGCGGTAAACATACTCTTAGCAACGTTCAGTGATAAATTAAATTAATTGTTCCCTTGACTTGCTGCTGTAGTTATCTAGTGATGTATAAAATTGGTACTTTCACATCTTGTGCTCAGCCTGGGCATTTGGATTGTCCAGTTCCTCGTATCATATTTTCCGGTGTATTAACCGTGTTTTTAGATCCTCGTGGAGGATCTCTAAGTCTTACTCACGTTGTTGTTCTTGTGGACTTTTTTGACCTCAGAAACGAATAATATTGTTACGGCTGTGGAAATTCGCAAACACCATTCAGGTCCCGTAGGTGAGATATTTTTTAAGTACATGTATAGTTAGCCCAAACCCATTGTTTAGAGGAATTAATGTGATTCATTCGGGCTGCGACACTTTGAGTTAGTCGTTTTTCTGTTTCTTTCATTATTTTCGAACCAACCACATTTCAACCTCAACCACGCAACCACTTCAACAACGCCCGCACCGCCATCACACGAACCGCCACCAACTACGCCACAACGCCAACCGCGCTCCAAGTACCCTCACAACAACCGCCACCATCTTCGCCACGACCCCGCTGACGAACGCCATCCTCCACGGTCCACACTACGACGGTTTCCCGTTGGAAACCGTCGAACGCGAGAAGGAAGAAGAAGTCACCACAACGATGGCGCTGGGTTTTCCCGCCTGTTTCTTCCCTGGCCCGCCGCAGGACTGATTTTCCTCGCCCCCCGCATGGCGCGGGAGGGGGGAACGAGAGGGAACGCCCCTATTCTCGAAGCCCTCGAAGGGGGTGGGGCCAAAGGCGGGGCGGAGAAACAGGTGTGTGGCGCCGGGAGTATAAAAAGATGCGGCGGCGCTGGCGGATTCGAGTCGGTGAGCTTCTTGTCTCGGTCCCTCGTGACTGGTGCTTCTTTTCGTCCTGCTTCGTCTCGTGCTTGTTTCTTGTTCTGGGCCTGTTCGGTGTGCTCCTGGCTCGGTGTACGCAGTCGGTGCTTGGTCCGTGGCGTCGGGGGACCAACACGAGCAGGCACGAGCACGCCGGAGAGGCTTCGCCGACCACGCTCGAACGGAGTCACGGCCAGACGGGACCACGTCGGAGGACGGTCGCCAAGGACTCGAACTCAGGAAAGTCGCGACTTCCATTTTCTTTTGGGGTTCTGTGTGAACGTGTGTGTGTGGCGCCATGTCCGTAAAGTAAAACTGTATAAGTGTTGCCGGGTGTTCGCGTAGTCGGTCTTAACTCTTTTCTATGTGATATATGTGCATTTTGCTAATTGTGGCTATAAATACCTGCTTTATGTGTGCTATCTGTGTGTGTGTAAATAAAATGCTTTCTTGTTGAATTGTTGCCCCGTTTCGCTGCGTCCTTTCCTTTGTGGGTCTCCATCTTGCTTTACGTAAAGGGTTTGAGTGGGCGCGGGACGCCCGATAATTAATCAGGAACCGTCGAGGCCGACGATAACACCGCTCGGTTATCCCGATAGCACGGAACGGACCGCTTAAGCGGTCCGTGTCCGAGGTCGACCTGCGGCGAGGTGCGATCGCCCGGTTTACCATCCGCGTGGGTACTTAGGTAGGTCGAGTTTGGCGAACAACCCTATCCCACGCGGGTGGCCGATTGGCACGATCGTGGTGAGGCCGAAAGGTCCACCCGTGACTAGATCCCGGCGTTAGTCCGGGAGGTCACGACTGAATTGTCCGTCGGTGGGCGAAGCGGCGCGATTCGAGTCACGTGGCCGTTCGCACGCTGGCGGGCGCGAATTCGCAACACTGGTGTCAGGAGTGGGATAACGGACTCTCTTGTCTCCAAGCTAAATTCATAGGGAATCGGTCCAGGGGTGAGAGAAGCGACCCCCGATTCCCTCCAAATTACGAGCGATTAAATTACCCGTTACGTGAAGTAAGATGGCGTCTCAAGGCGAGCGGGAGCCGGGGTAGAAATGTATATGTGATAGTAATGTAGAATCCATGGCTCAGGATGAGATCCCCATGCAGACATTGTGTGCAGGAACAATTTCCCCCCCAGACGAGCCCAGAGCTCGAAATGGGCGCAGTGGCTGGGTGGCGGACGAACGCCCCCCACGTGCGAATTCGCCCATGGATCGGACGATGGAAATGTTTGAGGCATTGATGAGAGAAATGAAAACAAATACGCAACAAATGAAAAACGAAATAAAAGGAATGAACGAAAAAATGGATGGAAACGCACTCAGAATGGAAACAAACACAAACGAAATAAAAACAAATGTGTGCAGGATGAACAATCAAATGAATGCGAACTTACAACAGGTGAAGAACGGAATGGAAAACAAAATGAAAGAAATGCGGGGCGAGATGCAGCAAATGGGCCGAAGCCTGCAGGCGGCATGATGGCAATAACGGGGGAGTGCGTAATGGCGACGCCATGTGTGGGGCGAACGAGCTGGGAGGGGGTGCAACCGTGCCAGGCCCGCGGTGAAGGCGGGTGAGGAGAAAATAATTCGGGAGACGTGTTGGGCGGAGGGTCGTGACAGAGAAGTGACGGTGACTGAGAGGAAAATTAAATGGGGTGACCGAAACGTGTGAGACGAGACACGAGGTGACGACAAAGGAAATAAAAATAGTGGAGACAAGGGAGGGTGAAGAGTTGGCAGAGACACGGGAGATAGAGGGTGAATTGGACGGGGTTAAAGACGCACACACACACACGGATTAGTGGAGGACCATGAGGGGGAGCTGGTGGACTGTGTTGTGACCCGGTGCGAGCAGCGGGATGGCTGCCCTCAGGAACGAGGGGAGGGAGTTTGCCCCCTTGAGGCGAGTCACGACCAGGTGAGTTCGGTCGTGTCGAGCGAGTTCGAGGGGACCAGTGCTGTGGACGGTGGCACGGAGAGCTTGGGGGGTATAGAGGCCCCGGAACCCCTTGTGGTGGCACGAATCCCCAGCGTGTTGGTCCCGGCGTGTGTAGTGTCGAGGTGTGTACACGAGCGTGGCGAAATGCGTGCTGCAACGCACGCAAAGCGTGGGTGAAAGGCGTTGTGTGACAAAAATCCCGTGTGTGGATGAGACCCCAGGTGTGAGTGCGACCCTGTGTGTGAGTGGTGTGGTCGCGAGTGTGCCAGGATGCGTGCTTCCAGCACGCCGTGAGTGGATGAGCCACCGCGGGCGAGTGCCCCCGCGTCTGTGAGTGGTATGGTTGTGGTGAGGAAATGGCACGAGTGAGTGAGCGACCGAGTGTAAGGAGAGGAACAGTGTGTGTAAGGTCGCTGTAGGTAAGGGAGATGTCAGTCGGCATGCGTGAGCATGCAGCCGCGTCTCCCGGTGTGAATGTGAGTGTGTTGGAGTGGAGTCTGTGCGTCGTAACACGCAGGTGTGCGTGGGTAGAACGGAGACGACGGCGACAGAGGGACAAAAGCCGGGTAGCGGCCGTAGCTGTAATGGGGACCGCGCCGGGTTCACAGCGGCGAGCGCGAGGTCCGTGCTGTGCAACGCACGAGGCCGCCACGTGCTCGCTTGCGGGAGTGAAGCCCGGTCCGGAAACGCCAGCGGTGGATTTGCCGATCCTGCGGACGGACAAGGTTAGGCAGGTAAACGAATTTGGACCGTACGGGTTCTCCACGCGAGCTTGTGTTAAGCTCCAACGGGCAGAGCCATGTGTTCGCGTGGGAGCCCCTCGGAGTGCGAGGTTTGCTATTGGGGGTGCGCAGGGTGACGTCATGGCTGCACGTGGGGTTGGAATCCGGCAGGAGGGGTAATCCCTGCCGGATGGTACCGTCCAAGAGGGACAGGTACACGTGCAGCTGCATGACGTCACGGGCAAGTGGCAAAGTGCGCGAGCTGCGAGTTGCCGCGCTGGTGCTGCGCGTAATTGGAAAAAAGAAAAAATTAAAAAAGCAAGCCTCGCTTTGGGTGAACAGGATTCCCGGGTAAGGGGTGGAAGACCCCCTTGCCTGGGCACAGGATGGAACTAGTTAGGGGGAAGGGTTAGCTTAGCTAGACGACTTCATGGGGCAGGGGTAAGTCCTCATGGAGTCCGTGGAATGGATTAGTTAGAGGGATTATTAGTGAGCTTTAGGATGGGAAATAATATTTGAGGATTTGAAGACAGTGACAGACTGTGGATGTGTAGAGGGGACGTAGCTTAGCTACGTAGTGTTAAATGGAACATGCTGTAGTGTAAGGGACGACGTGGGAGCACGATTAGTTAGGGGATGTATGAGCAGGATGGCAGAGATCAGCGATGAGTGTGTTGGTGAGTTGGAGAGTGTAATGGAAACGTGTTGAGTGAGTGAGGCCAGCGGGTCTGTGTGAATGGAGCGAATGGGGAATGCATGGTGTGATGAGTGATTGGGGGAGGAGTGACTCCCGCCCAAGGGACCCCGGTGTCAGTGTAGAGTGAGTTAGCTGGGTTAGTTAAATTTACAAAATGGAGGTCGTTTTGTTGTTGGTGGGAATGTAGGCTCGAAACCCATTTGGAGGGGTGCAGGAGCCCTGTTGACGGGCTGGGAGCGTGGCTGCGAAAGGTGAGTATCGCTGAGTGGGTACCCCGGGCACCGGGCTAGTCGCCGTGGTAGGCAAGGGCCCATGGGGACCGGGTTAGCGTAGGGGCACGGGTGCGCCCGCTTGGTGCGGGGCCCGGGGCGCATTAGCGCGGTGGGCAGTGTCGTGGGCACGGGTGACCCTCGGAAAGGGCCCGGAAGCCAGCCTGCCACGTGTGCGTTTCAGGGAGTTGCCATGGGGGCACTCCCGGTGTTTAGGGAGCTGGTAGGCTCGGAGGCAGTGTAGTGCCCGGGGGTGCCATCGTAGGGGATTCGGCAGAGGGTCGTGCCTGCCAGGGGGAGCCACGCGTCCCAGCCACGAAACCGTGCAAGGGCACGAGGGAAAATTTGAGGGCGAGGCCCGAAATTGTAAGGACACCAACACAAGCGACGGGAATCTGGGTTGCTAGAACCGATAGCTTAAGCGAGAGGCGCTTTTTGAAAGCCCCGGGTAGTTTAAAGGTTAAATGGTTAGGGTAGATTAAGATGTACCCCTCCGCACCATCCATCCCTTCGCTCTCGTTGTGGGCCGCTGGACCCACTTTGGGTTAGAGATCGCTGAGATCTGGGGAGGCCATCCTGAGGCTTCATTGGGCCTCGACACAGGACGCTAGCCCTCCCTCATTCCCTCCGGGAAGGGAACGTAGGGTTGGGAGTAGGCTAGGTGACGGGATAGGTTAGCCGAACAAGGACGATAAAGGGGGTTAGGGGACGAAATTATAGTGGGAATAAAAATAAAAACAACAAAAAAATAAGTGGGGGCTAAATTGGGTTTTGACAAATTAAGGGAGTGGGTATTGACAGTGACAGGCAAAGGCGATAGGTGGGAGGGAGACAGGTAGGTAGGTCCGAGCCCGCCTTCTGTGTGGCCAGCACCACCGCACTCCCTCCACCAACCTGCACTGCACGGCAAGAGGCCGGCCAACTTCATCGGCTGGCTGCGTTTTGCTGTAAGGCCTGTGCCGGCCGGATCGTCAGCAGCTGTGTTACTGCAAGGCCTGTGCCGGCCGATCGTCTGCTGTGTTTTACTTCAAGGCCTGTGCCGGCCAGTTCATCTGCCGGCTGTGTTCGCCTACAGCGGCCTTGTCGTGCCATGCCTTGCCTGCCTGCCTTTGCTTTGGCCCATGCCCACTGCCCATGTTCACCAGCCCCGTTCTGTCCAATTTTGCTTTTCCCCCCTTGTTCATTGCCATTGCGCCAGGATCAAGCAACAGTTTGCAAGCTGCAGGAACTGTCCTGTTGGCAGCTGCAACACGGGCCTGCAGTGGCGGCCCGTGCACCGGTTTTCTTTTGACTCTTTTTCTTTTCCTGCAGAGTCCATTGATCCTGGGCCATGGAGTAGTGTAAATTTATAAGGTTAAGGATAAGTTGTGTATTGTAAATATAAGTGCGCCCCGGCATGTATGTGTTAGCGCCGGCAATTTTATTTAAGTCGGCCGTGTGAGTGGGTTTGTTTAGTTAGTTACTCAGCCCTCAGGTTATTTATTTTTGGGACACGAATACCATGAATGTCGCACTCAGGGATCCGTAGGTAAAACGTACTAGGGAGAACTACACATGATGGCACACGATAATTTGACGACTCGGGACGAGTCTGTAAAAAGGGGAGGGGTAGTGTTACGGCTGTGGAAATTCGCAAACACCATTCAGGTCCCGTAGGTGAGATATTTTTTTAAGTACATGTATAGTTAGCCCAAACCCATGTGTTTAGAGGGAATTAATGTGATTCATTCGGGCTGCGACACTTTGAGTTAGTCGTTTTTCTGTTCTTTCATTATTTTCGAACCAACCACATTTCAACCTCAACCACGCCACCACTTCAACAACGCCCGCACCGCCATCACTGACAACCGCACCAACTACGCCACAACGCCAACCGCGCTCCAAGTACCCTCACAACAACCGCCACCATCTTCGCCACTACCCCCGCTGACGAACGCCATCCTCCACGGTCCACACTACGACGGTTTCCGCGTTGGAAACCGTCGAACGCGAGAAGGGAAAGAAGAAGTCACCACAACGATGGCGCGCGGGTTTTCCCGCCTGTTTTTTCCCTGGCCCGGCGCCAGGACTGATTTTCCTCGCCCCCCGCATGGCGCGGGGAGGGGGAACGAGAGGGAACGCCACTATTCTCGAAGCGCCTCGAAGGGGGTGGAGCCAAAGGCGGGGCGGAGAAACAGGGCGTGGCGCCGGGAGTATAAAAGAATGCGGCGGCGCTGGCGGATTCGAGTCGGTGAGCTTCTTTGTCCGGTCCCTCGTGACTGGTGCTTCTTTTCGTCCTGCTTCGTCTCGTGCTTGTTCTTGTTGGGCCTGTTCGGTGTGCTCCTGGCTCGGTGTACGCAGTCGGTGCTTGGTCCGTGGCGTCGGGGGACCAACACGAGCAGGCACGAGGCACGCCGGAGAGGCTTCGCCGACCACGCTCGAACGGAGTCATGGCCAGACGGGACCACGTCGGAGGACGGTCGCCAAGGACTCGAACTCAGGGAAGTCGCGACTTCCATTTTCTTTTGGGGTTCTGTGTGAACGTGTGTGTGTGGCGCCATGTCCGTAAAGTAAAACTGTATAAGTGTTGCCGGGTGTTCGCGTAGTCGGTCTTAACTCTTTTCTATGTGATATATGTGCATTTTGCTAATTGTGGCTATAAATACCTGCTTTATGTGTGCTATCTGTGTGTGTGTAAATAAAATGCTTTCTTGTTGAATTGTTTGCCCCGTTTCGCTGCGTCCTTTCCTTTGTGGGTCTCCATCTTGCTTTACATAAAGGGTTTGAGTGGGCGCGGGACACCCGATAATTAATCAGAACCGTCGAGGCCGACGATAACACCGCTCGGTTATCCCGATAGCACGGAACGGACCGCTTAAGCGGTCCGTGCCCGAGGTCGACCTGCGGCGAGGTGCGATCGCCCGGTTTACCATCCGCGTGGGTACTTAGGTAGGTCGAGTTTGGCGAACAACCCTATCCCACGCGGGTGGCCGATTGGCACGATCGTGGTGAGGCCGAAAGGTCCACCCGTAACTAGATCCCGGCGGTTAGTCCGGGAGGTCACGACTGAATTGTCCGTCCGATGGGCGAAGCGGCCGCGATTTGAGTCACGTGGCCGTTCGCACGCGGCT
>CM068961.1:67242253-67260011 GCA_035128595.1 Eptatretus atami
TTCACCAGCCTACAGTTTCATCGAAACTTCCTGAAACTTGGCATATATATGTAAAAATACCCTGCGCAGACAGTAACGATCTCTGATTTTGAAAATTCCTCCTAGAAAAAAGTTATGACGTCAAAATATCTCCGCTAATGGAAATCGCCTAAAAAATTATCTCCGAAACTCGGCAAGTTTTTGAATTCTGTTTGCGGGGATCGAACAGGGCATTAGCAGAGATGAATTACCGCACATATGATACATCACTATGACGTCATATCAATTTTTTGACGTCATTCCTATTTTTTGACATTTTTTTGTTTCACAGCCTACAGTTTTCATCGAAACTTCTGAAACTTGGCATGTATATGTAAAAATACCCTGCGCCAGACAGTAACCATCTCCGATTTTGAAAATTCCTCCTAGAAAAAAAGTTATGACGTCAAAATATCTCTGCTAATGGAAATCGCCTAAAAAATTATCTCCGAAACTAGGCAAGCTTTTTGAATTCTGTTTGCGGGAATCGAACAGGGCATTAGCAGAGATGAATTACCGCACATATGATGCATCACTATGACGTCATATCAATTTTTATGACGTCTCCTATTTTTTGACATTTTTTGTTTCACAACCCAGAGTTTTCATCGGATCTTCGTGAAACTTGCCAGGTATATGCAGAAAGCCCATGCGCAGGCAGTAACCATCTCCGATTTTGGAAATTCTTCCTAAAAAAAAGTTGACGTCATATCGCCGCTAATGGAAATCGCCTATACCATTATCTCCGAAACTAGGCAAGCTGTTTGAATTTTGTTTGCGGGAATCAAGCCAGGCATTAGCACAGATAATTCATCGCAAACCTTATCTCTCTTCCGGGCGCGAATTCGCAACAATATATACATTTCCACAACAAGTTTGTATTCCATGCCCGGTTAAAAGGCCCGTCTTCCGCTCCCTATCTTATTTGAACCTTTCTCACTCCGAACAATTATTTCCTCATTCTTCACCATTCATGTCAAAGTTCTTGTGTTAAGTCCAAATTGCTTACACGTCTGGTACTGGTTCTTACAAGAGTTGTAAAACGCGAAAAGCTCAATCTTCTTTTAACGGGTGTGTGATCGACGCTTCACAGGCGTGTCCATTTTGATCGTGATGAAAAACGTTTTACGACCCTTTATGAACAACGTTGTTTTGAATGTACAACTCTTGTAAGTACCAGTGCACGGCCTGTTCAAAGCAAGAGCAAGTCCACCGATCTTCAAGTATCATCCATTCTCCCCACCAAGATGTCAAGGCGTTCATTCACCGCAGCCTTCAAACTTTCCGTCTGCTGGTCTGCCGAAGAGTTTGGGAACTGGGAAGCTGGGAGGCAATTTGGTGTGGATGAGTCCATCACCCACCGCTGGAGAACAAGCAAGGCAACAATGGAGAAGAGAAGATTTTTTTTTTTGAGGGTGAAAAACAGGGCCATGGTTAATCCACCGGAAAATATGTACTTGCTTCTGAGCAGTGTAGTTCTCGGTTTGATTGCTTTTTAAATCAGATCAGACGAAAGTGCTGTTTGCTCAAAGTACCAGCATTGGAAGCCAGTTTTAAATTTGCAATATCATCCCATTTGTGATCACTGTAAAGCTTCCCCTTTTTGTTTTCATTATCTTCGAGAAGAGATGAGAATCTCAGGCTCAGGAATATGCTTAATGATATTGAGAAAGGGGGTAAGGGTTTGAGCAGAGAACAAGAAATCCAACATCAAAACATAGTGCTAGACAGAGTAACTAATTCAGAATTTGAAATACAAACTTTGTCTTTCCCATCAATGACATTTGGCTGTGAACTTAAAATAGACTTAAGGGAAGTGCAGGACTTGAAAGAAATGGAATCCTTTTCATCAGGTGGTAAAGAGTGGCCCATGATGCTGGAGAGGAGCACATTATAGAGATGGCAGGAATCCTATCTATCCATTGGGACCATACTCTGTGCAGAGCACTGGTGCTGCCTAAGCAGTCTCCTTGGCTACTTGGCACAATCCTGGACAGATCACCACTCCGACACAGGATACCAGCAAGCAGGCACTCATTTTGCCAACCTCGGAAGGATGACAGGCTGAGTCAACCCCACCTGGTATTAATTCAACAGCCTTGCAGGATTTGAACTCAGGACCCTAGGATCCCACCTAAGATCCCAAGCCCACCACTCCACCCATTAAGTCAACACCACGCATATGGCAAGAATGCAAGACCGGAAAAGAGATGGTCCAAGGTATATGACCCATTGACCTTTCTGCAGTGGAAGAGGAGTAAGTGCTTTTCCTAAGCCCATTGTTTGGCGATACTCAACTTCACCACGTTTGTGTCAAATGGGACTCAAAGACTGCAGCCCAAAGTATTTTTGAGCAGTAGTACAACGAGCTTGTACATTGCCAAGAGGTGAGGAGAACAAAATAATAACTTGGCTCATTGGAAGTTTCTGAGATAGCACCTGCCTCTTGCCAGTAATTTTTAAATGTTATCTGCTGAGGATAAGTCATGGCTGATGGTGTGGTCAAAGATCTTCATCGACTGAAACCTCAGCAAATGGTTGGCTGCAAAAAGTGTTCGAGGGATGAGTCTTGACTTTTCCAGAGAGATAGGGTGGGAGCATGCAATTATTCTTGCTGAAAAATCCTGTTCCATATGGTATACTTATTTCTGATATTTTAAGGCAGCTGACACATAATTTGCAGCATCTAGTTCTGTTATGACAGTGAGAAACTGAAGCACAACAGTTGTGTCATCAGCAAAGTGAAACACGGTGATACAAGGAGAATTTTTCATTCATTGACGTATAATCTATTTTTAAAAACGGTTCAGGGCATTGTCCAGCCTCTGAGTATGAGTAGATGAAAAGTCAGTGGAGAGTAGTGCTGCTTGTTTGTATGGAGGAAGTGGATCAGCCATGCATGGAGTGAAACCCAGGTGCAAGGAGCAGAAAGCTTGGCAAGGTAGAATGTAGGACTCTATCCATTGTTCCTTTAGAGGTGACAGGTGGATTTCATAAATCACATTACCTTTCGCAATGGTAGGCTTTTACGCTTGTCCTGTGACCACAGAGAGTAATACGTTTAATGGCATGTGCAGGTGAAATGACAAAAATGAAAAGAAAGTCTATCCCTTCCTTATTAGGTTATTTATTTTCAAAGAAATATTTTTGACAAACTGAGACAGCAGAAAGATCAAGATGAAAATACATCCCAACATATAAAGGACTTAAAGGTAAAGTGGACAAGAAAGTTGTGAAACATTTTGTTGAAGAAGTAACATCAAATTTCAATGAGACATTGATAGTGGCTTTTGTGCCCAACAATTATCATATTATCATGAAAATCACTTGTGATTTACGAAGAAGTGTATTTGGTCGTAATTTTCCCGTCGCCTTAAAAAAAGAAGGGTCAAATACCAGAAAATGCAATTACAGGCACATTTTAAAACATTTGTTAATGAAACTTTGTATATGTAATAAACATTGGGGGACACATGAATTCTTCTTCTTCTTCTTTCGGCTAGCTCCCGTTAGGGGTCGCACGCGGTAACGTCTCCATTTCGCTCTATCCTCCACATCTTCCATTGACACTCCAACCACCCGCATGTCCGCCCTCACCGTATCCATGAACCTCTTCTTTGGCCTTCCTCTTCTCCTCCTGCCTGGCGGCTCCATCTTCAACATCCTTCTCCCGATATACTCCGCTTTCCTCCTGTGCACATGTCCAAACCATCTCAATCTCGCCTCTCTCACTTTGTCTCCAAGCCATCCTACCTGCGCTGTCCCTCTAATATACTCATTCCTTATCCTGTCCATCCTCGTCACTCCCAACGAGAATCGCAGCATCTTTAACTCTGCCACCTCCAGCTCCGCTTCCTGTCTTTTTGTCAGCACCACCTCTCCAAACCATACAACATAGCTGGTCTCACTACCGTCTTATATACTTTCCCCTTCACTCTTGCAGCTACCTCTCTGTCACAGATCACTCCTGCAACTCTTCTCCAACCACTCCATCCTGCCTGCACTCTCTTTTTCACTTCTCTCCCACACTCTCCGTTACTTTGGACAGTTGATCCCAAGTATTTAAACCATCCACCTTCACCTCAATATCTTGCAACCGCAACTACCACCCCTCCTCCATCATTACCACATGTACTCCTCTTACTCCGACTGACTATCATTCCCTTCTCTCCAGTGCGTACTCCACCTCTCGAGGCTCGCCTCAGCCTGCTCCCTACTCTCCCTACAGATCATGATGTCATCCGCGAACATCATAGTCCATGGAGACTCCAGTCTGATCTCGTCCGTCAACCTGTCCATCACCATTGCAAACAGGAAAGGCTCAGAGTCGATCCTTGGTGCCATCCCACTTTTACCTTAAACCGTCCGTCATTCTACTGCACACCTACCGCTGTCACACTGTCTCATACATTACTGCACATCCTTCATCCTTCTCCACCACTCCGATTCCTCATACAATGCCACAACTCTCTCTTGGCACCCTTCATAAGCTTTCCTCAAATCCACAAAACACAAGTAACTCTTCTTGGCCTTCCCTATACTTCTCCATCAACATCTCAAAGCAAACATTGCATCAGTGGTGCTCTTTCCTGGCATAAACCATATTGCTGCTCACAGATCGTCACCTCTCTTCTCAACCTAGCTTCCACTACTCTTTCCCACAACTTCATGGTGTGGCTTAACAACTTTATCCCTCTGTAATTTCCACAGCTCTGCACATCACCCTTATTCTTGAAAATCGGAACCAGTACACTTAATCTCACTCCTCGGATCCTCTCACTTTCCAGACTTATTTAACACATCTTGTTAACAACCCCACTGCCATCTTTCCTAAGCACTTCCATGCCTCCAGTGTATACATCTGGGCAACCGCCTTCTCACTTTTCATTTCTTCTATTACGTCCTTACTTTCCTTACTGATCCACCCCACTTCCAGATTCACTATCTCACCTCTTCCAACCTTCTCTCTCTCTAATTTTCTTCATTCATCAGCTCCTCAAAGTACTCCATACCTTCTCAACACACTCTCCTCGCTCGTCAGCACATTCCCATTTGCGTCCTTTATCACCCGAACCTGCAGCACATCCTTCCCAGCTCCGGTCCCTCTGTCTTGCCAATCGGTATAAATCCTTTTCCCCTTCTTTTGTATCCAACTTCTCATACAGCTCGTCATATGCCTTTTCCTTGGCCTTTGCACCTCTTTTTGCTTTCGCCGCCACTCCTTGTACTCCTGCCTACTTTCTTCATCTCTCTGACTATTCCACTTCCTTTTCGCCAACCCTTCTTCCTTATACTTTCCTGTACTTCTCGTTCACCACCATCTCCTTATCTTCCTTCTCTGTCCAGATGTCACACCAAGTACCTTCTAGCATATCTCCCTCACACTTCTGCTGTATTTGCCCAATCATCCCACCCATCTTTTACCACCATCCAACGCCTGTCTCACCTCCTCCTAAATTTCACGCAACAGTCTTCCTCCTTCAGCTTCCACCATCTGGTCCTTGTTCAGCTCACTATTTCCTCAACCTCACCTCTAAAGTCATCTACAGACACCAATCGATGCTGTCGAGCTACACTCTCCCTGCCACCACCTTACAGTCACTAATTCTCTTTCAGTTGGCATCTCCTGCTTAAGATGTAATCCACCTGTGTGCACTTTCCTCTCTCTGTATGTACCCTGTGTTCCTCCTTCTTCTTGAAATACGTATTTCCACTGCCATTTTCATTCTTTTTGCAACTCTAGCACATTTGCCCTTCACATTTCTCTCTTGAGACCGTACCTACCCATCACCTCCTCATCCTCTTTATTCCTTCCGCCATGCCCATTGAAATCTGCTCCATCACCACTCTTTTCATCCTTGGTACACTCTCCACACTTCATTCTAATCTCACTCCAGAAATCTTTCTTTACGTCTCTCCTTCTCATCTACCCTATTGGGGCATATGCCACTGTGACTTCTCACTTCACCCTTCCAATCTTTCCCAAGTTCAACTCAGTCACTATCGGTCTAGCCACGGCTCTCAACCTCCAACTTACCCTCTTAACTAAATCTTTCCTTCCAGGATTCCGACTCACCATTTCTGCCCTTGCCCATCACCCATGGTAAAACAGTTTGAACCCTCTCACTGCTCTTTCTTTACTCCCCTCCACTTCGGTCTCTTCGTACACAAGTATGTCCACCTTTCTTCTCTCCATCTAATTCAGCCAAACTCTCGCTCCCCCCTCCTTCCTTCATTCTCGTATTTCTTTCCCTTCTCTCTTTCTCTTTTCTCTCCTTCCATTCCCTCTTTTGCCCCTACCTTTCCCTCCTTCCCCTTACCTCCTCCCCCTCTTCTCCCCCCCCTCCTGTTACTCCCTTCCCTCCCTCCCTCCTCTCCCTGCTTACTTCCCTCCTCCTCCCTCCTTCCCCCCTTCTTCCCTTCTCCTCCCCCCTTTCCTTTCCCTACCCCTTCCCTTCTCTTATCCTTACTTCTTACCTTCTCCCTTCCTTCCCCGCCCCCCCCCCCCTCTTCTCCCCTCCTTCCTCTCAATATCCCCCTCCTTCGTTCTCCCCCTTCCCCCTTCCTCTGCTTCTCCTATTCCCTTCCCTTTCTTTCTTCCCTCTCTCTTTATTCTCCTTCTTCTTTCGCTTCTTCTTTCCCCCCTCTTCCTCTCCCCCCCCCCTCTCTCTCCCCCCCCTTCCATCCATTCTTCTCGCCCCCCTTTCCTCTCTCTTCTCTTGCTTATCCATTTCTTCCTTTCTCCCCCCCTCCCCTTTCGCTTCTCTCCCCTTCCTCCGCCCCTTGCCTCTCTTCTTGCTTATCGTCCAACATTAGAGTTCCACATCCTCTCTCACCGCACCATGTCTACTTTCCCTTCCCTACGCCTCCTGAGCCCGCCTGTCCCACGTCCTCTCTCCTTCGCCCGCCGCCGAGTGCACCCTTTTCACTATACACCTGCCTGTGTACATTCGTTGCTGGATACCACGGCTTGATGCACTGGGTCGCTTGTACCAGCCGGCCTCGTAACAATGTCGACGATTCCGTCTTGGCGAATTCGGTGTTGTTTCCGCCTCAATGATTTGCCTCTAGTTCTTTTGTTACGCTGCTTCATGCCCTTCCTGATCGCAGACCCTGGTCGCTTCTCTCACACACATACAGGGTATGGCTACACCTATTCTTAACCGGTGGCATCCCGGGGCCCAGTACAACTGGTACTCATTTCGCCGACTCTGTAGCTCGGAAGGATGCAGCTTGATCAATCCCCTGGTGTTGTACCGCAGCCTGTGGGCTTATTATATATTCCTATTTAGTCTCTATGAATATTATTATACCTTATATACTAGATTTTATATATACTACCTATCACAAATCTACTACATAAGTATACAATACCTAACATACATATACTCATTTTTCTCATGGGGGGACACAGAATGTTGATTTATTATTTCTTTTAATTTTTGGATTCGATCTTTTTGGGTTCATCCCCAGTGCGTGGGTTTGGAGCTCGCACTTAGGCTAGGCAAAGAAACAAGTATTGTTCATTTTTTATGCTCCAAATTTGGATATTCGCGTCAGTACCTGGTGGAACTTTTGCTATCTCTTCTAAACTTGTGTCTTTCTCTGATTGAAGCAATTGGTGATTTCATGATGCCCATCAACTTCACTTCAGTTTCTGTATGTCGTGATTATTAACTTAAAACTGCCTTATTCAAAAGCTATAGCTCACACCTGCAATCTCATCAAGAGACACGCTTTCGTGCTATCACTTACAGATTAAGCAAGCGGATGTCAGCAAAAACACATCTTTTGGTGTTTCTGAAACGTTTTCATCTTTACCCTTTAATTAGGGCGTGTGTACTGTGGTGGGATTTATGAGGAAAGGTGTCCTCGTCTGCGGATCTCACATCGTGGATGCCATTTATTTTTCTCTGAATATGTTAAATGAGTCTGCAACTCTAAAAATCTTCCATGATCCCTAAATGGAGAATTGTACGCGTACTAAAGAACATAATGTTTCTGCGCCTCAATTCCTGCGCCAGAACTGCAGGACAGAGAGAGTGGTTATCTTACTCTGCCTCGTCGTATATCGATTAGGCCAGTTACATAAAAAGTTCTGGTCTTCTTATGGGATGGTCGTGTGCAGAATGACTAATTATCAAATAAAGCCATATTTACTTTGGCATCCTTGTCTTATTCTCCAGAGGAGCCAGAATATACAAGTTCTCTTACACTATTATCAATCAACCACACAACAAACATCGAAATCACACACACCCACACACACATACACACACTCAACACATCAACACATACTACACAACATCACCTACATCATCACCACACCTAACACATACTTATCATCTACATAATGCTATTCACACACATTAATACATTTCCTCTATTCCGCTCCACCCTTTATACAATACAACACATACCAACACCAAGATCCAGATGTATTATGCATTGGTTAAGTAATGCATAATAACTATTTATTTGAAGTTAATAACCTTAACCTGTAAGCAATTTTACTGATTTTCCAATAATTAGTGACTCTAACATCATACTTGAATATCCTTTCATGCCCATTAAAGTAGATAACTAATATTTTGTGACAATAATTCATGAGACGGTATGAAAATCTCCGGTGACAACCAAATGTACCATACATAGGTTCTTGAATTTGGTGTTATCACTGCTGTTAAAAAAATCTGCCAAAGCAAGAACTGCAAACTGAAGCTCAATAAGTAGTGTGTGGTATATCCATATTACTTATAGTGTTGTGGTGTTGTGTGTCTCGTTCCCATAACTCCAAAATTAATAAACCTAGCATTCTGAAACTTTGCATGCATAGTAAGAAACTCCAAGGAATGTGTCTGGCTGAATTTGGTTTGTTTGTGAATTAAAACACCCCTCTTTTGAAGATAATTAATATGCGTTATTTAATTATATCCCTCATCAGCTGTTTCCATCGTTGGCCACCTCGGTTTAGGCATTTCCTGGTAACCTTGAAAGCAACCATGGTGTTTGCCTGCTCAACCATCCTTTATGGAACAGCCACGACCATTATCTTAACTGTCACGATGGTTTTTTCTTTTTTTTTCACTTCCTTACCCATATTATCGAATGTGTCTTTCATCCAGCTACAAATCGCTGTATACATCGCTATTGTTAAATGCTGTGTGTTCTTCAAATTAGACTTGGGAAGCGATTTCATGCCTCATTGATAGATTTTTCCTTACGATGATTATTTACTTACGGGACTAATTTATGTATATCATCGGAAATATATTTCGGTTTTTTGAGGGATCGGATATCGTTCCGGACTAAAATATGTGTCAAAATCTGTTGTGAAAATCTGATAATTTAAAGTATAGTTACACGATCTTCCAGCAGACACACCACGTAGTCAGATGAAAGTATTCACGACGTCGGGAATCGCCCGCTTGCGTTGTCTAACCCAGATCACGACGTGGTACAACCGCAGCGCGCGCCCGCGATATCCAAAACGGTTTTTTCTGCCTCGTGTGTTGCCATGGTGACCGCTTTTCCACCTCGTGCCGTGTGTGGTGTGTCTGCCTTTCACCGGAAAAGAGATCTGATTGGCTAATTTCCTATTTCCGCATCACGACCGCCATTTGCAAGGATTGTTAAACTTGTGAACTTTCAGTTCTTTCTACACAATCCGTTTTAATCTGCAGAAGACCTTAGCTTTTTTAGTTAAATTATCTTCCGCTGTGATCATTTTTGGTAAGTATAATATTATAGATCGATTTATGTCTTTAGCTTTTGGACGTTAAAGATCACGAAATCCCTATGTGTTTCCTGTTACTGGTGCTGGAATATTATCGTTACATTCAATGGAAACTCTCTCCGGGCCCTTCGGGGCCCTCGAGTGGTTCGAGCGTTGGACTCGAACGTGCATCTGCGATCGAATCCTCCGGCACCCGATTTCATCGTTCGTTTATCACGTTTAGCTGTCGCTGACATGGCCTCGATCGTGTGAGAAATCGACGGTAAATAATTAATCAATTCATTTTTCCGGGCCTGGTGAAAAAAAACACCGCTCTGTGGTAAATAAAGGGAACTCTGTAAAAATTATTTGGACAAGTTTAATTGGTTCAGAACCTTTAAAATATATTTCTGTGGGATAATGCTTCGGCTTCGGTCCAACGAATTACCGCATTTTCCGCAATGTAACAAATTTTAAGTCTACTGCCCTTAAAAAAGCCTCAATTATAATATATTTTTTTATAATATATTATTATTTATGTTTTTTTTCTCTCTTTTAACGAGTTAGGCCATACCAAAGCAAAAGGGAAACAATTGTCAGTTATTGTTCGCCGAAAAATTGTGGTTTGTCATAAAAAAAATAATTACCTTTGGCCCCGACCGAAAACTGCCGCTTGTAACAATGAAGCCTTCATTTGGTAGTTGTCACTTGGGGAGTTGTTCAAGTTTTTCGGTGCACAATTGTTTTCCTTTGGTAAAATGGTTCTCAAAGAACATGAAAATAACTTTATTATATATTATATGATTAAGAATAATATTAATTGAGGCTTTTTAAGGGCAGTGGAACTTAAAACTTGTTACAAGCTGCTTCGAACACTGGTGTACTAAATTGTTTTATTTTCTAAAATAAGGGTGATGTCCAATGCTATGTGTCCACATACAATTTTGTGGAAAGAATGGGAAGAACCTTTCCAGAACCTGAATTTTTATAAAGTTCTCAGAGGTAATGAATTCTGCTAAATGACAGTAGTATATAATGTGCATGACTTGAGCGTAATTCACATTGCAAGTCTTGTTTAATTATCATAAAGCCCAATATATACAAAGTGGAAATTCTTATTATTTTTACAGACAGTACCATGGCCAGTCAGCCAACAGCAACGGAGGCAGCTGTGGACACTGCCAATTCACAACATTTGAAATATGCCCCTGATCGGCATGGAGGTGCAGGCAGGAACAAGCCTCATCTATCTATAAATCCAGCAATGTGTGTGTGTGTGTGTCTGTGTGTCTGTCTGTGACCACTGTTTCTCGACAACCACTGGTCCGATCTAATTAAACTTGCCAGCTATATGCTGGGACCTGAGTGTGTGCCTTTTCAAGGTTTGATATTAATCGGACAAGTGCTTCCCAATTATGGCCATTTATTTACCAAACAACTGCGTCGGGTGGCCGATGGGAAGAGATCCTCAGCCGCGTTCCCCATTACGGGTTACAAACGTACGGACTTCCGGATAGTGATGACTTACTGTATTCTCATAATTTCTCGATTTCTTATGCACATTTATAGATAACACAATGCCCCAATCCAGTCGTCGTTTACGAGAGCAAAGGAATGGCCTGTGTGTTTGTTTGAAGTTGTTATTTTTATTTTTGCACGTATGGCCACGCACGTACTGGCACTAACTAGTGTAATAATACGATAACAGCAACACGCTGTGCCAGCCGTCCATGTCCTTGATTATTAAGAATTTCAGCAGATAGTTAATTGTAATGTTGTATGTTGGAAACCCAGCCTAAGTTTACATTGTGAAAATATTTACATGTACTTTTATGCATAATGAAGTTATTTTCTTTTCTTGTGAAATTAAGATTGAAACATCCAACAAATTAATTTTTTTGTGCTTTGGAATTATTTATGTGAGATGCCTTCAAAATTGTGTTTTCATCCTTAATGATGTTAGATTTATATTTTTTCTTTGTATGAATACACCACACTCGATATATATTTGGTCTGATTGATTTGCCTGATTGTAATTCAGTTTATATAATTTTATGCACTGTTCATATCATGTCACGTATCATCTGTTTAAGTCTTTTTGCACCTCATTCTATTGATGCCCGCTGTGGGACATACAAGTAATATTTCTAAATTATATATATCATGTTGAATTCTATCAGAAAGTGTTTGATTCCAAGTGGACCCATATTGTACTCTTTTACCAGTCATTGCGTGAATTCTACTATTGAATGTCAAAATTAATACATTTTGGTACTATTACAAATATTATTGTTCTTCATCTTCTCTATTATTACCTGAGTTGCTTAATTTAATTATGTAACAATGGGTAGTAAGTATGTCATCAGTAGCTAAAACTTTTAATTACTTTATATAAATGCAAGTTATCTGTCATACCTTTTATGCTCCTAATGCCCATAATGGATGCAAGCATAGAATTATCAGCAGTTTTACTAACCTCTCTCTCTCTCTATCGAGTGCAGCCTGTGGCTGCTGGTGCATCATTGGTTGGGGTGTGGCTATGCCGCTGATGCAGTGTCCCCTTACCAGTACACTGGTACTTATTTTGCCGACCTTGGAAGGATGACAGGCTGAGTCAACCTCCTGAGTATTTAATTCAGCAGCAACAGGGCTTGAACTCAGGACCCTAGGATCCCAAGCCACCACCCTAACCACTAAGCCAACACCAGGCTTGAGTTTTACTACACTGCATGATGATGTTGTTGTACTTAAAGGTGCCTTGTGCAGTCAATTATATTTGAGAGAGAAGCTCCACAGTTCCTCTCTGGAGAGAACTTTCTGAATTTGAATTGTTAACTGTGCTTGCATAAAGTGAATTTGTGAAAAAGGTATTTACGACTTTTACCCATGTGGTATTTCTTTTATTTCCCATTTTTAACCTCCGCCATCGAAGATGACGGAGGTTACTGTTTTCACCCCTGTCTGTTTGTTTGTTTGTGAACAGTATTACGGAAAAACTCCTGGACGGATTTCGACGAAACTTGGTGGGGGATTAGGTATGGCCAAGGATCATGCCATTAGATTTTGGACTTGGTCCAAAAAAAAATTTTTTTCAAAAAATGTCGATTTTATTTGAAAAATATTTGAATTTTTTTTTGCATTTCTACATGTTTTAAGTGATTTCAACCCCCCAAAAAAATTTGTTAGAGAAAAAAAAAACAGAAAAAAAATTTTGCAACTTTTTTTCAAAAAAATTTCGATTTTATTTTTTGGCATTTCTACATGCGCGTCGATCTAGTTTAGTTTATTCAATCGTGGTTCAGTAGAGTCTGAACCGTTTTGACCTACAATGAATAGGATATCAGTTCACTTAAGTGACCCAGCAGTGTGTATCGTTGGGGAGGTTTAGTTCATACGTTCCTATACAGTCCCTCTGAGTTAGTTTTAGTTTGCCAGTCAGTTACGTTTATGCCAGATTTAGGGGAGTTTATTTTTTGTTTTAGTTAAGTGTAGGAGGTTTATGTTTTAGTTTGTTTTTTTTTTTTTGTTTTTGTGTTTTAGGTTTTGTGTTTAGTTTTGGGGCTTTCTAGTTTTTCTTTTAGTATGGTATTTTTCGGTGTTTTTTTTTTTTGTTAGAGTTGTGTTTGTTTTTTAGGCTATTTGGTTTGTTGTTGTTTAGTTGTATTAGGTTTTTGTTAGGTAGTTATCAGTGTCTAGTTTTTATAAGTTTGAGTTTTAAGGGTAGGTGTGTTCAAGGTGTGTTTTTTTTTTTTGTTGTAGGTTTTTAAGTGATAGTTGGGTGTTAGTTAAGTTTTTTTTTTTTAGTAGGTAGCAGTAAGTTTTCACGTTTTTTTTTAAGTTGGTATTTTTTTTTATTTTTTTGTTTTAGTTTGTGTTTTAGGTTAGTTTGTTATGTAGTCAGTTATTTGGTGGAGGTTTATTAGTTTCATAGTATAGGTTTTTTTCGTGGTTTGGTAGGTTTTTTTTCTATTATTGCGTTTGTTAGTGTAAGTTTGTCATGGCGGTGGAGTTTTGCACTCTCACGAGTGCTCCACCCCTTAGGTTAGTATATGTTTCTCAATTGCAATGGTATCTTACTTTTATTTATTTGTAGTTTGTATTTGAGTGTGCTTTTTTGGTTACAAATAAAGTATTATTATTATTCATACTGCTTGTATATTTTTCCCCCAATCATGCTCTGCGTGATACGTGATAATAAATTGATTATGATTACAGTTGTTTTCAATTTGGTGTCATTATGTGTTACTGATGACGATATAATGATGTTGCCAATACAAAACTTCAATGTTTTTGTAATGCGCACCGAGTGGAACCAGCGGTGCTCCGCTGGCCCCAGACCTACGGGTTGAGGGCTCCATCAGTGGAAGCTGAAGGGTGTCATGCCACTGCAATTTCGTATTTTTGGCGTGCAAAGAAAAGGTAAAAACAAAACTCCATTTTATGAACGTGATAAAGTTGAAAATAACGTCATGCTTCAATGTTGGTGACAACGTTGAAATCTGACGCACTGGTGTTGCAAATACAACTTCCCACTGACCCAATTCTGACGTCAGGTACAACCAACACGACGCCTGCAACAACGTTAGATTTCAACGTTGTCACATCGTTGAAATCTGATCTCATGGGTGTTGCAAATACAACTTCCCACTGACCACAATTCTGACGTCAGGATACACCAGAACACGACGCTGCAACAAACGTCAGATTTCAACGTTGTCACAACGTTGAAATCTTGACGTCATGGGTGTTGCAAAAACAAACTTCCACTGCACCCAATTCTGACGTCAGGATAGAACGCAAACAACGTTGCAACAACGTTGTGTGCCTGCTGGCTATGGGTCGAGGGCTCCATCAAGCTGGAAGCTGAAGGGTGTCATGCACTGCAATGTTCATTTCTTTGGCGTGCAAGAAGAAAGTGGTAAAAACAAAAACCATTATTATGACGTTATGATATAAGTTTCGATAAAACAACGATCATGTCAATGTTGTGACAACGTTGAAATCTGACGTCATTGAGTGTTCAAATACAACTTCCCACTGACCCAATTATGACGTCAGGTACAAACCAGAACACCGACGCGCTGCAACAACGTCAGATTTCAACGTTGTCCATCGTTGAAATCTGACGTCATGAGGTGTTGCAAATACAACTTCCCCACTGACCCAAATTCTGATGTCAGGACACAAGCAGAACACGACGCTGCAACAACGTTCAGATTTCAACGTTGTCACATTGTTAAAATCTGACGCTGCAACAACGTCAGATTTCAACGTTGTCACATCGTTGAAATCTGACGTATCGTGGTGTTGCAAATACAACTATCACTGACCCAATTATGACGTCAGGTACAACCAGAACACGACGCTCCAACAAACGTCAGATTTCAACGTTGTCACATTGTTGAAAATCTGACGCTGCAACAACGTCAGATTCAACGTTGTTCACATCGTTGAAATCTGACGTCATGGTGGGTTGCAAATACAACTTCCCACTGGACCAATTATGACGTCAGGTACAACCAAGAACACGACGCCTTGCACAACGTCAGATTTCAACGTTGTCACATCGTTGAAATCTGACGTCATGGGTGTTGCAAATACGACTTCCCACTGACCCAATTCTGATGTCAGGACACAACCAGAACACGACGCTTGCAACAATGTCAGATTTTCAACGTGTCACATCGTTGAAATTACGTATGGGTGTTGAAAAAGCTTCACTTGACCAATTGTTGACGTCGGGATATAACCGGCAAACGACGTTGCAACAACGTTGTGTGCCTGCTGGGTTATAACTAAACCGATATACCTCTTTTCTTTAAGCAAGGAAGGCTATTTTGCCTCCTTCTCCATAGATACATAAGAAAACGTGAAATGTCCAAAGCATTCAACTTATCTTTTTCTACTGTTTGGAGAATTATATGGAGTGAACAAAAAATTTCGGAAGGTGCCAAAATTAACCAGCTTCTTTGAGCTAAATGATTAAATGCATTCACTGCGAGACCTCGTGCCCTGTCCCCCAGAGGGACTGGCTATCCATCGTGTTTGCCAGATCTGTGTATTTTCAGTGGTTTCACGAGGTGCTCTACAGGGAATCAAAGCAAATCTGGTAAAAAAAATTTTTAAACGGACGCTTAAAAAAAAGTTATAATGTTTGCGCAGACTCAAAATCAATATACCACGTGACGTGTGTACAGATGAGCAGGCAAAATGGCGGATTTTCTACAACATTTATTTCACGGACTATTGAACTTTGCGGTTTTCAGGGTTGTTCTGCATTAAGCAGCAACTCTTTTGTGGATAAAGTCAATTTATTTCATGATTAATTCATTTTATTTCTTTAACTGCTGTGTGCAGGTGAAGACTGGCTTGAAAGATAAAGGGATCCTTTATGGTCTGCAGCGACAGCCTGGCCAACCATTTCTTATCAACCATGAATTGAAGTGCAAGCAGGAGTGCTTACGCCACTTGCCGGGCACCCATTATCGATAGCAGTACCGCGCTACGTCATTCTGAGCAAATCGTCCACTCACTGTGGACGCTTTTGAAACGCCACATCGCCCTGAGCGAGTGGTTCGTGATCCATCACCCTGAGTGAGTGGTTCATGTTCCGTCACCCTGAGCGATGCTTCATGCTCCATCACACTGAGTGAGTGGTTCATGCTCCATCACCCTGAGTGAGTGATTTGTGCTCCGTGACCCTGAGCGAGTGGTTCGTGCTCCATGACCCTGAGCGAGTGGTTCGTGCTCCATCACCCTGAGTGAGTGCTTCGTGCTCCATGACCCTGAGCGAGTGGTTCATGCTCCATCACCCTGAGCGAGTGGTTCGTGTTCCATCACCCTGAGCGAGTGGTTCGTGCTCCATGACCCTGAGCGAGTGGTTCATGCTCCGTGACCCTGAGCGGTGGTTCATGCTCCATCACCCTGAGCGGAGTGGTTCGTGCTCCAATGACCCTGAGCGAGTGGTTCGTGCTCCAACACCCTGAGCGAATGGTTCGTGCTCTGTCACCCTGAGCAAGTGGTTCATGCTCCGTCTCCCTGAGCGAGTGGTTCCTGCTCCGTCACCCTGACGCGAGTGGTCTGTGGTCCATCACCTTGAGCGAGTGGTTCGTGGTCCGTCACGCTGAGCAAGTGGGTCGTGGTCCGTCACCCTGAGCGAATGGTTCATGGTCCGTCATACTAAGCGAGTGGTTCGTGCGCCGTCACCCTGAGCGAGTTGTTGTTAAATATCACCCGATTTCCGGGCTGTTTGCCATATTATTATGTTTTCTAAATTACCGAGCCAAATTCGTTTTTCCACCCGTCACATGCAGCTGTTTATGAAGAATAATGTTTGTGAACATATCCCTAAAGTGTCGATATAAATGCAATGATGTGTTTCCGTGAAAGCTACTCAAAGTTTCTGGGTTGTATACAATAAGTACTCCAGTTGGTAATCACACTGACCTGCCGAGTCCCGAAAAATTGCCGATATCGGCCAAGCATGTGTGTGTGTGGTGTGTTGTTGTGTGTAGTGTGTGTGTGTGTGTGTGTGTGTGTGTGTGTGTGTGTGTGTGTGTGTGTGTGTGTGTTGTTTTATGAAGTATAACATTTCTCTTGCTAATCCCCTACCCCCACCCCTCCTCTCTCTTCTTGTCTGTCTCTCTGTCTCTCTGTCTCTCTGTCTGACAGTGTTTATGTCCAGATGGGAGTTTGTTTCTGGATGCATCCAAGTGGTGTTTGTCTTCGGAAGTGTCTGAGCGGTGTTTGTTTCCGGATGCGCCCGGGCACAAGTTTGTCTCTGGATGGGAGGTTGTTTCTGGACCATGTTCATAGTGTGACCGGTAGAAAATGGATTTCAGACATTATTTTGTTTGCATCTTCACTGTTATTCTCTGCAGAATCAATTTGATGAAACGGTATGAATCATAATTAACGCTCCACCGCACGTCTGCATTCCCTTCCTCTCGCCTCACACTGTCTTCCCTTCCCCTACCATTTCTCGCTCCCCCTCCCTCCTCTCTCCTTTCCCCTCCACCTCTTCAC
>CM068961.1:67280422-67294556 GCA_035128595.1 Eptatretus atami
CTGGTTACGCCTGGATGGGTTTGAGGATAGAGGAGTAGCAGCCGAAGCCCGAATCATATTCAGGTTCCTCCTGATGACTCCATCTTTGTCTATTTGGATTCCTCCTGATACTCCAATGCTATATTTGGTCAGTTATTTGATTACTTCTTAACAAACCTCTTGAAGAAGTTCAGTACCTCATTTTTTGGCCTCACCATCAGCCACAATTTATCTTGGGCAAACCACATAGCATAGTTGGCCTCCAAAGCCAGCCTCAAAAACACATCATATTTGAGCCTCCAACTTGGCATCCTCCATCATGGCAAGTCTTTCCATGGCAAATCCAAACTTCTAAAAATGTACAAGGCCTTCTTCTTCAGCTCAATGGAACACTACTCTTTTCTTTGGGTTGATGCCTCTGCCTGACACCTTTCACATCTTGATGCCATGGAGAAAAAGGCTCTCAAAATCAATGGAATCTCCTTAAGCTGAATCATGAAACTGAATCTCTGCATTTGTTATTCTTGCATCGCAAACAGGTCTGGTGGTCTATGTCTTCTACCACCTCCTTTCTGCTCTTCCACTTCCAATAGTTCATGAGCCTGGGGTCGTTTAATTAGTTGAAATGACCAAGTGCATTATTATTTATCAATGGTATAACCCCTTGGGGTATTCAAAACACCTCTTCTTAAGATTTTGTGATGTGTTATACTGTATGTGTAAATAAATTAATATTTAAATTTAAAGGTTTTGTTATTATTATTATTCCTATAAAAAATGATATTTTTGGGGGGAGAGGTGGAGGAGTCGAAGGTAATTGCACATTCACCTTTTTAAGAGATGATATTACATTCACAACACCTGTATATTATCACTCCATCCATACACAATCTACCTATGACTATGAGCAGTGTTGTAGTAGAGTCCACCTGGTCTGAGTCCAAGTCTGAGTTCAGCAGTCTCAAGTCCGAGTACTTGGCATTCCAAGTCCAAGTCTGAGTCATGTGCTGAACATTTCTTGGAAAATGGACAAAAAAAAACAAAACTAATTTATTTGTGTTTATGTATGATGTAAATGAAGACAGTTAAATATCAAAACCAACTAAGTGTAACATGTTACTTGCATCAACATTTTATTCCATATTATGGCCCTCTTTCTGTAGTTTGCTCATTATTTTTGGACTGCAAAGTTTCTGATAGCATATAAATCTTGTCCAGAAAATATGGTCTAAAAATTTGCATTTATTGTCAACTGTTAAAGTTATGACAGTCCAAAACAGCATCACACAATAATGCCATAATGCAGTGCAACAAGGCAGACTCTCATAGTGTGCAATTTGGTGTGAGGTGTTCACCATGTTCTCGTCAAATACTGTATTTTACGAATCATTTACCTTTGAATTCAAACCATTTTAATAAATATTTTTGGTGTTAATAGATAAATCGTTTAACTGTTTGTTTAAGTCGATGTGTAATAAATAATAATAGGGTTTTAGTTATTCTGTATGTATAATACGTACTTATATGAGTGTGCGACATGTGTGAAATGCACTTTGTACAGCTCAAAAATGAATTAGTGGGACGAAAGTACAGAAGTCGGAAATACAATACAGTATACGGATCACGATCAAGTCCAATACATGTTCGGGATATGGTGGGCCAATGCTTGAGACTGAGCTGGGCAAACTTTTCAGGCTGTGGATGCAAATTCAAATTTCTCCAAAAGTAGCATAATGGGTTTAAGGGTGATAAAAAAAATAAAAATAAAAATGTTGCCAATTAAACTTGATTGATAATAATTAACTTGAAAAAGTAAATGTTTATAGCATATAGCACAATGTATTGTTATAACTCTTTTAATGGGAAATGTATTCAAATACAACATGATTATTACATCAATGTGCTTGAACATGTATCGATTTTAATAATATATTTGCATTTTAAATGACCTATCTCTTGACTGCATTGGAAGGTACCAGTCTGATAAGTAAAAATACCCCTTGTTTCCCAAAACAAATTGGCCTTCCAAATAATCTTTAATCTTTATTCAGTAGAATAGAATCATCCATTTAGCTTATTAAGGGATTCTTAAATAAATAATTATATACTGGTGTCTGAAAGTCTGGCTGGAAACAGGAGTCTAGCTTAAATGGAATGTGTGTGAAGGTAATGTCTAGAACCCCTATCAACCTTCAGGTCATAAATATTCCTCAGCCCTTTGAATTGAAGCTAACCTTCGAATGGTTGCTGCGCCAAGTCTGAGTGATCTCTCCCTTGAACCCCAAAATGTCAGCCTTGGCACCAGTATGTCTAGAGGATGAACAGACATCATCTCACTGAATATTATATAAGAATTCAAAGTCTCCATGTACTACAGAATCGGGGGAAGAGCATGTTGCTTCTTGTGTTACCCCTGAGTCTCCATATGTGGATGTGTTTGTTTTAATAAATTACTAAAATGTACAGGAGGAATTGAGAATTCTTTGACAATGCAAAAGGGGTCTATGTTCATTGCTCATACTTATGCAGAAAAATATTATACAGTACAGTACCACTCAGTCATTCACTATTAGCACCACTCATCCATTTTCTCTCTTTTGTTTTACAACTGAAAAAACAGTGATAAGATTTTTTTTCCCCCATTCACTTAAAATACAGAATGACGATAATTAACGTTAGTTCTTTCATACTTGATACTTATTAGGACAGTATTGTATATTTATAACGATAATTTATGATTATTGGATCAGTTAAGCAAGCTTACTTTGCTTTGTGGGCTTGTTGTAGGTGTTGGGTAAAGTTTGATGAAGTCCCACAGACATTGATGATCTGGCCACTGGCACCACTAAAAACATTGACATTTCACCATGTGTTTTCTCTTCTGTGTCTTGGGACACACAAATTCTTTCTGGTTGGCAAAACCAAAAACAATTACATGAGAAATGAGAGATATTACTTTTGCTTCATGTCAATTCTCGACAGTTGACAGTTGACAAATGAGATGAGACAACACAAAGGCCAAAGCAAGCAGCCATAATGGTCGATCAGCACGTAGCCACTGGATGTGCTGGACTGACGTCATCAGCAGTCAGCATACTGTGGAATTACTTTTTTTTCTCATCACACATTCAGGAAATAATATAGAAGTCTATCTAACAATAATAATAATAACAACATTATATATTGGTCTGTCAGTCTTTACATAATATCTTTTGGGGTGTCTGCCTCTGGTCTAGCGTGATGGTGCGTTAGAAAGAGGGGTGGGATGAGGGATTGTAAGATTTTAGCCAAAATAGCATTAATTAATGTTTGAACAGCCCCTTATAAATCATTGGCAATCACAGATCATTTACCACCTTTAAAACCATGGTCCTTTGTAGTTTTACATCACCTTATATAAAATGTTTGATTACTCTTTTGTAGCTGAATAATGTTTAGTTGTATAACATATAGTAATAGTAACGGCAATGAGCGTCGTATAACATAATAGAAATGGAGCTTTGAAAAACAATTTCTAAGGTCGAGCATACCTGAGTCAAAAAAATAGGGAAAATAGGAGAAAAAAATAGGAAAATAAATACAAAATTTTTTTTCCCCACATGAAAAAAATAATTAAATAGTGAGTTTTGGAACAAAAACAGGAGAAAATTTTTATTTAAAATAACGAGTTTTGGAACAAAACAAATATATTTTAAATAGCCAGTTTGGGAACAAAAAGAATAGAAAAAAAAAAAGAATTTTTTTTTAAAATAGCCAGTTTACATTCACAAAAGATAAAAAATAAAAATAAATAGGAGAAAAGTATATTTTGAATGGGCAGTTTTTAAACAAAACAAATAGGGAAAAAACAGCAACCACTTTTGTGTAAAACAAACAAAGCAGAGAAAAATAGTAAAAATAATAGCAGCAAATTTGGTGTAAAACAAAGTATGGAAAAAAATAGTGAAAAAATAGCATTGCAACCACCAAAATCTCCAAAATAGGAAAATAAAAATATTGGAAAGGAAACCTATATTTTTTTCTATTTTTGGGGAAAAAGTTTATAAATAGCACTGAAATACCAAAAATAGACTAAAAATAACCCCAAAAAAGGGGAAAATATTTTGCTTGCTGCAAATCGATTATGGTGTGGTCCCGCAGACAAAGTAAATTGTGCTGTGAAAATGTTGGTCCAAACGTCCCAGCGACTGCATTTCATTTATTTCACATCGTATAAGTTAATGCGACCACTCGTTCTCAGCAACGTCGCCTCGACACTGTGGCAACATTAAAACTTGATTGGACGTCGGGAATTTTTTTCCTCAATCATTCACAATATTAAACACAAGCATGAAGCAAATACTAAAATTTATAATTCTAATGTTTTATCGCATCACTAATCACATCTTAACATTGACATTAACGTCGGTCTGTACTCTAGTTTCCTGTTTAATAATGTAACTAAAGGATAAACTGATATATTAACATATATAAGAACGTTATTGACTAGTATCGGCCTTGTGAGGCCTTGCCGGGCATTGTTATTAAAAACAGGTAATATAGGAATCAAACACGTGTGTCAACAACATGTGTATAAGTCAAATTCAACATTAAATATTAAAGTTTAATGTGTGATTAAAGGAAAAATTACTTTGCATTTCATCGAAAGAGTACACTTATTTTATAGTACTTTATAGTCAACAAAATAAACGTTTTGGGTAATATGGCAGATGTCACACTTGTGCATTACCCATTAGTACCATAAAAATAACAAATAACGGCTTTCTAAGGGCTTTAAAAAACAACAACTTAGAAACGAGTGCTCCATTATTACGCACCGCTTTAATAAACCACACAAATTACATAGTTTTTGCAAATATATATGAATGTGAACATTTTGTGTTGAAAAAATGAGAACATAAATACGATCTTACATCTTACATTTATGTTGAACTCCAACGTCAAATATAGATGTTAGAGTTCGACATAAATGTGGAAAAAAAAAAAAAAAACACAGCAAACTCTGCACACAGAAATCTAATTCCCGTTTTCCACGTCCAATTTTGAAAAAGGTGTTTTTAAAATATAAACTGATATTGCAACAAACATTTTTCGGTTACTTTTTATTGAGGAAACCTACTCCAACCTTATACTGATGATTTGGTAGCTTATTTTAGCCTGAGATCGTGTTTGGAACCAAGCTTTTCTGATCCTTATTGAATTTTTTAATTCATTTCTTTATTATTTTTATTTTTTCATGCATTTTTTTTTATCGTATTTGACATTCCAACCAGTTTCTAGTAATCACAGCAATCCCCTACACATTGTGGTATATATGTAATATAATAATAATAATACCCTAAGTCCCCCTAACCATAACTCCACCCTATTTTTGCTCTAATTCCTTCAGGTTTTGGTCAGATTTGACATTCCGACCACAATTCTGTAATCACAGCATCCCTTCATACTGTGTTGATTTTTTTTTTCTGAAAAGAAAAAAATTCAAGATGAAAAGGCCTAATCGGAACTCAAACATCTCAGAAACCGCTGTAGTTTTTGATTGCCGACATGCTGTGGTGCTTCAGAATTTATACGTCTCAGGGTAGCATTGCAGTAGGCATACCATAATTCTGAGGTTCTACATTACATGGCCAAAAGTATGCGGACACCCCTTCTAATTGTGGATTCGGCTATTTCAGCCACACCCATTGCTGACAGGTGTATAAAATCAAGCACACAGTCATGCATCTCCATCGACAAACATTGAGTAGAATGGGCCGACTGAAGAGCTCAGTGACTCTCAACGTGGACGTCAATCAGGATGCCACATTTTCAGCATCGTTCATGAAATTTCTGCCCTGCTGGAGCTGCCCCAGTCAACTGCAAGTCCTGCTATTGTGAAGTGAAACGTCAAGGAGGCAACAACAACTCAGCCTCAAAGTGGTAGGCCACACAAGCTCACAGAACGGACCGCCGAGTGCTAAAGCGCGTAGCGCAGAAAGATCGTCTGTCGTCGTTGCACCCTCACTACAGAGTTCCAAAAACTGCCTCTGGAAACAACATCAGCACAAACACTGTTCGTCAAGAGCTTCATGAAATGTTTTTCCATGCCGAGCAGCCGCACACAAGCCTAAGATCCCTTGCGCAATGCCAAGCGGCAGCTGAAGTGGTCTAAAGCTCACGACCATTGACTCTGGAGCAGTGGAAATGTGTTCTCTGGAATGATGAATCACGCTTCATTCATCTGGGAGTCAAAGAACAAATCTTTGATTTGGCGGATACCAGGAGAACGCTACCTGCCAAATGCATAGCCCAACTATAATGTTTGTGGAGGAGGAATCATGGTCTGGGGCTGTTTTCCATGGTTCATGCTAGGCCCCTTTGTTCCATGAAGGGAAATCTTACACATACACGCATACAATGACATTCTAGATGATTCTGTGCTTCCAACTTTGTGGCAACAGTTTCGGAAGGCCTTCCTGTTTCAGCATGACAATGCCCCCATGCACAAAGCGAGGTCCATGCAGAAATGGTTTGTCTAGATCGGTGTGAAATAACTTGACTGGCCTGCACAAAGCCCTGACCTCAACCCATCAAACACCTTTGGGATAAATTGGAAGGCCGACTGTGAGCCATGACTAATCGCCAACATCATTGCCTGACCTCACTAATGCTTTTGCGGTTGATTGGAAGCAAATCCCCGCAGCAATGTTCCAACGTCTCGTGGAAAGCCTTCCCAGAAGAGTGGAGGCTGTTATAGCAGCAAAGGGTGGGTGTGGGGGGGGGACCAACTTCATATTAATGCCCATTATTTTGGACTGAGATGTTGGACGTGCAGGTGTCCACATACTTTTGGCCATGTCAATGTATCTCAAATAATAATGGAGATATGGAAAGCATCATCTTAGCCAATCAGAAGTGAGATATAATTGCTCATTTACCTCTGCCATCGAAGGTGAAGAAAGTTATGTTTTCACTCCTTTCTGTCTGTTTATCGTTTTGTCTGTGTACAGGATATCTCAAAAAGTTGGGGACAGATCCGGATAAAATTTTCAGAATGGTTTCGATGTGTGACAACGCCGAACTGATTAGAATTTGGTGAAGATCCGGATCCGACTACTAGAATTTTTTTAAGTGATTCTTCTCCATTGAGAGATGGGGCCAAAAACGATATGTAGCACGATATCCCAAAAAGTTTTGGACGGATTAGGATGAAACTTGGAGAACATGTTGTGTGTGTGACGAGGAAGAAATGATTCGATTTTGGTGAAGATCCGGATCCAGATCCGACTACTAGAATCTTTTAAGTGTTTCTTCAGCATTGAGAGATAGGGCCAAAAACTATATATCGCACGATATCTCAAAAAGTTGTCACGGACTAGGACGAAACTCGGAGGACATGTTGTGTGTGTGTGACGAGGAAGAAATGATTCGATTTTGGTGAAGATCCGGATCCAGATCCGACTACTAGAATCTTTTAAGTGTTTCTTCACCATTGTGAAATGGGGGCTCAAAAACGATATCTCGCAAGATATTTCAAAAATGTCTTGGGCTAGATATGTTCTTGTGGATCAGGTATTATATTACAGGGCGGAGGTATTTGCTCTCCTGAGTGCAATAGTTTTAATTGGTCTTTCAAAATTTTTTAATAGTTTTAATTGGTCTTTCAAAACATGTAAATTAACACACAACTTGTTGATTTGAATGTCCAAATAATCGTCTTTTTTCATGTTTATAAATATGGTACAATGATGTCAAGCATGTTTAGATGTTTATTAAACATATTTTTTTCATCATAGTTTACTTTAAGAAAGATCGCTTCAGGCGGTGGATTAATAGATGACTCGTTCGCAGTTGATTTTTCTACTCCAAAACCTCATTATTATTATTACTCCATGGAAAATGTACCTTATTTTTGTTTCGCACTTAAAACTAAAGTGTTGATAGCGTTGAGAGCTAAGATATTTAGTGTTCAGGTTTAAAGTGATTCAGCGAATCATTAAAAATGCTCTTTGAAAGAACAGGATTCGCTTTGGATTGCCTGCCAAGGTACGACATTCGTATTTAAATTTTTCCGAAAATCTCGAACACTGGTTGGAGTTATTTGCATTTTCCTCTTCACAGGATTATTTAATTCTGTCCATTATTTTCTGCGCCATCGAAGGTGAAGGAGGTTATGTTTTCACCCCTTTCTGTCATGTTTGTCTGTGTGCAGGATGTCTCAAAAAGTTGTGGACGGATCCGGATGAAATTTTGTGGACAGGTTGGGTGTAAGAAGGATGAACTGATTCGACTTTGGTGAAGATCCGGATCCGACTACTATAAAAAAAATTTCAGTGATTCTTCATCATTGAGAGATCGGGCCAAAACCGAGATATAGCAAGTTATCTCAAAAAAGTTGTGGACGGATTAGGACGAAATTTGGTGGGCATGTTGGGTGTGTAACAAGGAAGAATTGCTTCAACTTTGGTAAGGATCTGATTCCGCATCCAGATCCAAAAACTGTTAAGTGATTCTTCACAATTGAGAGATAGGGCTAAAATAAAATATAGCACGATATCTCAAAAAGTTGTAGACGGATGAGGACGAAATGTGGTGGACATGTTGGGTGTGTAAAAATAAAGAATTGCATCAATTTTGGTGACTATCTCAATCCGGATCCGGATCCACAAACTTTTTACGTGATTCTTCATCATTGAGAGATGGGGCTAAAATAATATATAGCACGATATCTCAAAAAGTTCTGAACGGATTTGCATGAAACTTGGTTGACAGGTTGGGTGTGTGCCCTGGACGAATCATTTCGATTTTGGTGAAGATCCTTATCCGGATCCGGATACGATAATTATTTAATTTTATTGTCATTCTTCACCATTGAGAGATAGGGCCAAAAATGATATATCGCAAGGGTCCACACCTTTGCCTCAAAACCGAAGATATTTCAAACGATGCTTCAAAATGATATTTCAAAGAGTTATTGGGCTCGATATGTTCCACTGGATCAGGCATTGCGTGGTGGAGGTATACGCTCTACTGAGTGCCCTTCCCATCCTTTATAATCACCTTCTTTGCAGTTGCACGGTATGAACATTTTCACAGGAAACCAATTAGACCTGGTTACTGAACGTGTGAGTTCTTGCTGCTGTACACTAAAAGTTTTACTGTCAACTTTTTGTTTCTACTGTACCCTAAAAGTTTTAATGCACACTAAATGTTGATGGACTCGAGCCGGAATCAGGCCAAATTTGAGTTCTTGGCATTCCGTGTCTGACTCTGAGTCCTGACAATGTCCCCCAAAATGTGGACTCGAGTCCATCACTGCCTATGAGTCCTGCCAATGTCCCAGTACCACTCTACGTCCCAAATATTATCTAGCTGTCCATCTCATTCCAATTTAAACTTGTCTGCTGTTAATACTGTCACTACCTTCCAGAGAGACATTACGTGTATTATCTAGAGGGGAGCACTCGGGAGAGTGCAACCCTCGCCGCCAATACTGCTGGGTCACTCAAGTGAACCTTATATCTTATTCATTAAATATGATGTCAACAGTGCTGACAGTTATAAGTTCTTTTCTCCAACATTTTTTTTTTGGGGGGGGGGGGGGGGGTTGGAAATCACTTAAAACATTTAGAAATGCAAAAAAAGAAATCGAAATTGTTGAAAAAAAAGTTGCAAAATTTTTTTTTTTCTCTAACAAATTTTTTTTTTGGGGGGGGGTTGGAAATCACTTAAAACATGTAGAAATGCAAAAAAAAACAAAAATCTCTAAATTTTTCTTGGGGGGGGGGATAACAATTTTTTTTTTGGGGGGGGGGGGTTTGAAATCACTTAAAACATGTAGAAATGCAAAAAAAAAAAAATTCTCTAAATTTTCTTTTTGGGGGGGGGTAACAATTTTTTTTTTTTGGGGGGGGGGGGGTGTTGGAATCACTTGAAACATGTAGAAATGCAAAAAAAAAAAAAAATTTCTCTAACAATTTCTTTTTTGGGGGGGGGGGGGGGGACACAAGTCCAAAATCTAATGGCATGATTCTTGGACCATACTAACCCCCCACCCAAGTTTCGTTGAATCCGTCGAGGAGTTTTTTCCGTAATACTGTTCACAAATGAACAAACGAAACAACAAACAACAAAACAAACAAACAGAAAGGGGTGAAAACAGTAACCTCCGATCTTCGATGCGCGGAGGTTAATTACCATTACTAAAAGACCACTGCCTAACTTATGCCTTAACTCTCCTCTTTTTTCTCTTTGGTTTTTATTCT
The DNA here is from genome assembly GCA_035128595.1 of Eptatretus atami. Classification (NCBI taxonomy): domain Eukaryota; kingdom Metazoa; phylum Chordata; class Myxini; order Myxiniformes; family Myxinidae; genus Eptatretus; species Eptatretus atami. Next base: position 67,290,649 of record CM068961.1, read on the forward strand.
TTAATATTTTATTTATTTTTTATGTTATTTATTTTCTTTGTCAGGTTTTATCATGTCAAGTCTTCGATATCATTTTACATGTTTATCCCAATGTTCCCAATGAGCCTGTGAAGGAATTCGCCACAAGTACTTGGACCAAATTCAAGGCAGCTGCTTCTGCACATTTAGCCCAATCACAGGGTAGGACATCCAGATACTCGACAGTTTGTTCGTAGCTGCCTAAAAGTGCATCTGTTGATCATGGACATCACCATTCCGGCTACAGCCAGGCTGTTGACTTCCGAACTTCTAACAATGTACAAGGCCTTCTTCTTCAGCTCAATGGAATACTGATCTCTGTACGCAACACCAAGAGCATCAGCACCACCCTCTCCTTCTGTGGAACAACCATTAAACAAATCTGGAGGTGCATTTCTTCGATGTAAAGTTCAATATCCTTCGTCCAGTTCCTCTGGAGTACTGCCAAGCATTTGCATTTTCTATAATTAAGCCTGCAAGAAAAAAATAAGTTTCTAATTAATGCTTTGCAATTGTGAAAGTAATGCACCCGGAACATTGAGAAACACTGAATGATGTACCAATGCTTACAAAAATAGGGAGCAATGGTTTCTATTCAAAAGAAGTAAAACACCATCATGGATGTCAATGAGAATACCTCAATGGAGTATGTTCAGCGGATGGATACAGGTGAAATATTTCCTGAATCTTGTGAGCATGGAAAGGGCTCTTGAACGAATTTGTGCATTGTTTGAGAATGGTGTCTTGTCCATACAGTGGACATCTTGGTCATTCTCCAGGATTCTAGTGGACCTGACTCTGCAGCAAACTGTAAGTAAAGATTAAGCTTCAAGGTAGACAGGTATTGCAGCTTTCACACAGCATGTTAAGGCACGCAAGCAGTGGACAATCACCAGGCCAATACGAGGATCTATTGTTGGTTTTCTCTCGGAGACGGTGCGTTTAACGACTAAAGAAAAAGTGTTTCAAGAGCTGAAGTCACAGTGAATCAAAAGGGACAACAGTGATCTAGAAATGGTCATGAACTGACTGTAAGTGACTTTACATCATTTCACTGGAACAGTACTTCATGACAAAGTTTACTGCCTAACAACTGGGCGTGCTGCACTGAGGTTACTGGTGATCTCTCGTCAATTCAAGACAAAGGCATGTAATAGTGTGATGAGTTTGTATCTGAATGCAAGCACAATCACCTGCCTTTTGAAGTGCCAAAAAAGTGTTGTAAAATGAAAAACATTACTTATAATGCTGTGAAGATGAAAGCGAAGACGAATTATGTCAAAATTCAAGAGATGTGGTGCACCAGAGATTTATTCGTTCCACTGTTTTTCCTTGCATCCCCCAAAATGGACCTTCATAAAGTCTTGTCAACCACTGACCAGTGTTCCAATGTCTCTTGCCCACATTAGTGGCTCCATGTACAAGACACAGAAAAATATACTATCATGAAGAAGCTTGCATCAAAAATTGTAGAGAGAGAGCAGAACCTCACAATTTGGATGCCATCCTAATTGATGGCATGTTTTTCATTTGCACAGTCCAAATCTTCCACCAAGGCCATTCTGCAGCATGCCTGTGGCTGTGGTCAAGTTCTTTACATTATTCGTGACACCTATGCTGAAGGTCCCTCAACAAAAGAGCTGGAGTATGCTGTGCATGGTAAGCATCATGCTGCATTGCAAATAGCTGGTCCTTCTCAACAAAGGCCAAGTAATTTCAATCATGCTTTGCTTCTCCATGTATCATTTAAAAAAGCTTCATTGGAATTTATGTTCCAGGAATGGGCATCCCAAACCTCTGCAACTATCTTGGAAGGCCACATAGTATACTTTGCTACAGAGACACTGAAAGTGGAAAGGAGTGTAATGCTACAGCTTACCCATGAGCATGACAAGGGAGTCGTAGTATGTGACTGAAATAGCCACAGAGCATCCATGCATTCTTGTCTGTAGCAGTGACACAGATGTCTTCATACTTCTACATCATGCATCAAGTCACGACAAGCATCAATATGGAAGGATATTTGTCTGAGTGCAGCTAAAACAAGGGTGGTTATTGACATCGTTGGCTTGACTAGCGAATTGGAACCCGACATCTGTTGTGCCTTAACTGATTTTCATACATTTACTGAATGTGATTACACTTCTTCTTTCATGCAATACGGCGAGGTAAGGCCAGATGAGATCATGGTGAAAAACGACAGTTTCACGCAGGCCTTTGGAAACCCGGGAGAGACAGAAACGATCAATGATGATGTGTTGTCCACAATAGAAGCATTCAAATAATAGAAGCCTTATACGGTTCTCCAAAACAAAGATGTGAATCAGGCCAGGTTTCATATTTTGAGAAAGCTGTATTCACCACCTGAAGATTATAATCCTCGAGAGAAAATCAAATATTCTGATTCATGCTGCATCCCCCCCTCCCCCCTTGCAAGGCTGTTCTTTTACAAAAGCCTCAGAGATCAAATTATGTGGCACAATGCCAGAAAAGTAAATCCTGTTGACTTTGGCCCAGATCAAAATGTCTGGAAGTTGAATACAAAAATACATTTGGAGGTGGTATGGTTCGAGGGGAGATAGTTTCCAGAGGACTTCGCAGTGGTTACAACTGAGGACATTTCTCAGGATTTTGATGAAGATGAAGAGGATATGCTTACACATAATGTGGACTTTGACGTGGATGATGGACGTGAGTAAATCGGTTATGAACAGGACGAAGGCATCCATTATACATGAGTTTGTGTATGTTTGTGAAACACCTGCCTTGGGTGATATATCTGTGTGGATTGCGACCAGATCTATAGTTTTTACTAACCGTTTGATCTGTGAATGAACAAAACATCACAAACTTCACAAATGTTGTCGTTGTGATTGTTACTGTGATGCTTTTATTTCGTGAAAAAACAAACAATGTTTCATTGAGAAAATGATTTTAAGTTCTTGATTCACAATTAACGTGTCAGTTTTGTATTATTATTATTATATTATGTTCCTGAAAACGAGCTTTTGCGTGCATGAACTTTTCATCTCCTTTGATTTAATAGTCCACCATACCATCTCAAAATCTTAAAACAATGTGTTTTTAATACCCCAAAGGGTGTATTTTTTTTGTAAACAGGGTCAAGGCTCGTATGATTTTGAAATAATAACCATTCTTCCAGTCAATCACCTTCACAAAATGTTTAGATGAAGTGTTTTTAACACTTCAAGGAGTCTAATATTTGGAAGTAATAACCAGACTCCCAGTCCGTTCCACTAATTAAATGACCCCTGGCTCCTGCTCTACTACCCTTTCCATGTTATGTCCCTCCGAGGTTTCCCCATGCTGCACACAGTCTGCCAGTAACCTACTTCTGGAGAAAGTTCAAAGCTCCAGGCTCACCGCTCACCTCCACTCATTTGTTACGTTTGTTTGTTTTTTTATCTCGTCTGCAGAACCAGCTTCCTCAATCTCTTCTTTTTCTAACAGGAACTAAGCTGCCACGCAGATATCTCACACGCATGGCCATAGAGAAGAATACACAAGACACAACACAGGACTGTTAAATGAGACAAACACAGCCACTGAGCTTGGGGAAAATGGTATCACTTCCCAGGGCACTCTGGATTGTAACAGCGACACCACAACAATAATGCATTTCCTCAGCAGGAGCTTCCTCCCTCCCATGGATGACAACCTATGGAGATTGTCCATCCTCTATCCTTTTAAAGTTGAATGTCAAGCATGGAAACAGCACATACCATTTTTATAGTCCTTGGCATGACTTGGCATGGGTTTGAACCCCCAACCTCTCAGACTCCGAGTGGGCAATCTTGCCATGACACCAACGTGTCTGGTTAAGTCTTTAATCTAATCTTTCCCTCCAGGGATTTAAGATGACTGAACAA
>CM068961.1:67324997-67358627 GCA_035128595.1 Eptatretus atami
AGGATTCGGGTTTCAGCTGCTACTCCACAACCCTCAAACCCATCCAGGTGCAGCCAAGTGAATCTTCTCGAAAAATTTCTGCAGAAATTCACTTCTCCTTGATAATGAGAGGAATAGAGAGTAAAAGAGATGAAAGAGAAAAATAGCAAGAATTAAAATGAATAAAGAGAATTGTAAAAATAAAAAGTAGAAAGAAATGTGAAAGGAAAAAAGGATGTCGGCAAGAATCCAGACAGAGAGATTTCAGCAGTTACTCCCCTCGCTCAAACACAGCAACATGCACAAGCTACTAGAGGTCCATCAGCGAGGAAGCACAGTCCACACAGCATCAGGATATGGTTCAAACTTGATCAAAAGGAAGACCAAGAAGGAACCTGAAGAAGTAAAGAGCAAATATGGAGTCATCAGTTGGAACCTGGATAGGATTCAGGTTTCAGCTACCACTCCACAACCCTCAAACCTATCCAGATGCTGCCAAGTGAACCTTACAGAAAACTTTCTGCAATACTTCACTTCTCCTTTGAAAGATAGATAAGGAAAAATAGAAAGACAGAGTAAAAAAGATGAAAGAGAAGAAAAAGCAAGGATATGAACGAATAAAGAGAATTCTGAAAAAAAAATTTCTAAAGAAATGTGAAAGGATCAAAGAACAAATATGTTGGAAAGAACCCGGACAGAAAGATTTCAGCAGTTGCTCCCCAGGCTCAACTTCAGCAACATGTACAAGCTACCAAGGGAACCACCACACCTCACAGCACTCTCAAAACCAGAGTATAGTTCAGAAATCAGATTGATCAATTTTGGTGGCACCCCTGAAGACCAAGAATTCTCCAGAGGGCATCCCGATTCACTGAATCAAATGCTTTGCAGAGATAAACAGAAGCTGCAAGCAGCCCCTGCCGAAACCCTCATCTGCATTCGGTGAGGACCCGAAGAGCAAGGATACGGTCAATCGTTGACCTCTTTGGTGTAAACCCTGACTGTTCTGGGTGCTGGTGCTCAAGAAAATGGTGGTGAACCCTGTCAACAATTATCCGAACAAAGACTTCCTGGCACTGAGAGCAGTGCCACCCCTCGGTAGCTGTTGCAGTCCTGGTGATCACCCTTCCCTTTCTGGAGAGGGACAATGAGGCCGTTCTTCCAGTCAGTTGGGATGATGCCTGTGCTCCAGACAGAGAAAAAAACTGCATGCAACAACATGAGTACAGCATTTCCACAAGCCTTGAGAAGTTCAGCATGGATGCCACAGATCCCAGGAGCTTTACCACTTTCAATTGTTTCACTGCAGCCTGTGTTTACAAAAAAGGTGGTTCATCTGAGGTTTTTGAGGCGTTTGGTGTTCCTTATCTGAGGTTTTCTGTGAGGTTGCTTGATTTGTTGTTTTTGAAGGGAGGTTATTCCAGTCGCTCCTGGTATTAGGTATGTCACCATTAAGGTGTGCCTTCATGCGACACTGAAGAGGCAAAAGCGGTTGTTGTTTCCTCTCCTGGAGTGGGCTGCTTGGTTGACATATGGTGGTATATCAATCACAACTTCATGGTGTACTGCCTTGTAGAACAGTATGGTTCTACATAGCAGTCATCAATGCTGCAATGAAGGCCACTCCAAGGAGTTCAACATTGATGTAATGCTGGAGGTTCTGGCATAGTCATTAGAGACAAACTGTGCTGCATGTCTTTGTACCATTTCCAGTTTATTTACAATGTAGGCTTGGTGGGGATCACAAACTGATGCTGCGTACTCAAATTTTGGACGTACCAATGGCTTGTATGCATTATAACGTTTTTTTTTGTCACATTTAGTTGGGCTTCTCCTTATGAATCCCAGGATTTTGTTTGAATTATAAACATGTCATGATGCTTGATAGGTTGACACCAAGGTAGTGGCTCTGCTGAATGGATGTAAGGTTTACCCTCGTCATGCAGGACAGTATGTGAAATCTCTAGGTTGTCAGCATCTTATAGCATGCATTGTGTGGCACATTAATGGGTTGAAATTAATTTGCCATCTGCGGGACCAATCCCTCAATGCGTCTCGATCTTTCGACAACTGTACTTAATCTTCCTGCCCATGAATGGGGTGGTTACAAAAGGCAATTGTCAAAGAAGAGCTTTATCTTGGTCCCTTGACTGATTCTCTCCCCAATGTCATTGATGTACATCAGAAACATAAAGGGGCAGAGAAACGGTCCCACACGGGAAACCTGATGTAACTGCTACCGGTTGCGATGTTTCTCCATCAACAATGACACGTTGACTTCTCTTGGTTAGCCAGGTTCATTTCTATCCATTTCATTTCTATCTATTCATTTCAAAGTTTCACTTCTTATTCCATAGTAGTTGATTTTACTCTGGAGTTTTTCATGTGCCACAGAATCGAATGCTTTTAGCTGCATATCAATTTGTACTCTGGGTTTTTGGTTAGGGTAATGCATGATCTCTTCCACAGTGTTCACAAGTTGTGTCTCACAATAGTGGGCTTTCAAAAAGCCAGTCGCGCTAAACTTCCAGACTTTTTAAAATGATCTTTAAAGTCATTATTTTGTTAAAATTTATATACAGGAGTGCCTTGCCGTTCGTGGGTTTTCCGTTCTTAGATTCGCTCTATCATGATTAATTTATTGAGGCAATGTTTGCGAATTGCGGTCAACACACTCAAATAATTGCAGGTTGGTGAACTATTTCCACATTTTTCACCTAATTAACATGGGCAGTCAACACAATAACCCCCTCAAATCCCCCAGTATCATTATCATCATCATCTCTCACATCATCATCGCCATCATCATCGTCATCATCATCAATCACTTTATAATGCAATCATCTCATCAACTTGTCTTTATCATCGCAATCATCTCCATCAACTTGTCTTTATCGCAATCATCTCCATCAATGTCTTTATCATCGCAATCATCTCCATCAACTTGTCTTATCTCACAATCATCTCCATCAACTTGTCTTTATATCGCATCATCTCCATCAACTTGTCTTTATCATCCTCATTCTCCATTAACTTGTCTTTATCATCGCAATCATCTCCATTAACTTGTCTTATTCATCGCAATCATCTCCATTAACTTGTCTTTATCATCGCAATCATCTCCATTAACTTTCTTATTCATGCAAATCAATCTCCATTAACTTGTCTTTATCATCACAATCATCTCCATCAACTTGTCTTTATCATCCAATCATCTCCATCAACTTGTCTATTATCATCGCAATCATCTCCATTAATTGTCTTATATCTCACAATCTCTCCATCAACTTGTCTTTATCATCGCAATCATCTCCATCAACTTGTCTTTATCATCACAATCATCTCCATTAACTTGTCTTTATCATCGCAATCATCAACATCACCATGGCATTATTGGATTACGTTTTTCATCATTATTATTAAAGGTAAGTTTCATGATCTTAATAACTCAAGAAAACAATACCATATTTTAAGTTATTATTAGAGGAAAATATACTTTATTTTATGTTCTTAATACAGGAAAATCATACTTTAGTTTATATTCGTAATACAGGAAAATCAAACTTTATTTAATGTTCTTAATACAGGAAAATCATACTTTAGTTGATGTTCTTAATACAGGAAATATACTATTAAGATTTTATTGATAATAGGATCATACCTATTTGCTAGCTTTATATAAGAAGGCAATCAATTACTGTTTTTTAAGTGTTATCTGTAGTACACTGGAAATAATATATTTATTTTCAGTGTATTTTAAATAGAGGATTATAAGGATAATATATTTTAAGTGTTTCATGAAATAGAGGGGCAAATGTGATATCTTTAATTATTATGTTCTCAATAACAGGAAGATGATACTTTATTTTATGTTCTAAATGGAACTTTATTTTATGTTTATAAGGAAATCATAATTTATTTATGTTCTTAATGCGGAAATTCACTATATAGTTTGTGTTTTAATACATGAAAATCATATTTTTTTATGTTCTTAATACAGGAAATCATACTTTATTTTAATGTTCTAATACAGGAAAATCATACTTTATTTATGTTCTTAATACAGGAAAATCATACTTTATTTAATGTTCTTATACAGGAAAATCATAACTTTATTATGTTCTTAATCAGGAATCATACTTTATTTTTGTTCTAAATACAGGAAAATCATAATTTATTTTATGTTTTTAATGAGAGAAATCTTACTTTAGTTTGTGTTTTAATGAACATCATACTTTTTTATGTTCTTAATACAAGGAAATCATACTTTTTATGTTCTTAATAAAAGGAAAATCATACTTTATTTAATGTTCTTAATACAGGAAATCATACTTTATTTATGTTCTTATACAGGAAAATCATACTTTATTTCATGTTCTTATAAGGATCATACTTTATTTTATTTTCATACAGGAAATTATACTTTATTTATGTTCTATATAAGGAAAATCATATTTATTTTATGTTTCCATACAGGAACATCATATTTTATTTTATGTTCTAAATACAGGAAATCATACTTTAGTTTGTGTCTTAAGTATGAAAATCATACTTTTTTATGTTCTTAATACAGGAAAATCATACTTTATTTTATGTTCTTAATACAGGAAAATCATACTTTTTTATGTTCTTAATACAGGAAAATCAAACTTTATTTTATGTTCTTAATACAGGAAAATCATACTTTATTTTATGTTCTTAATACAGGAAAATCACACTTAATTTATGTTCTTAATACAATAAAATCATGCTTTATTTTATGTTCTTAAAGCAGGAAAATCATACTTCATTTTATGTTCTTAATCCAGGAAAATCAAACTTATTTTATGTTCTTAATACAGGAAAATATTCTTGCAGACATGGATTCACACCGGTATGAGGGTGGGGATATCCCCAGTTCTCCTCGTACTCACTGGGAATCCATGCCTTCGCATACAAATAACTTTGTGTCATGGCGGGTCGCTCATCGACTGCGAATGCCAATAACTTGACCACGTGATTCAGAGTCCTCTGTCTGACAACCGTTTACCAAAGAACACATGATCTCTTTACCGGGGAATCGTGCCCTCAGCAATTATGCTGCTGTTATCTTCATTGGATCTTGATTAATGTGGCCGAGCTTTCCGCTAGCACAATGCCAGACTGATATGAGAGCCAAATAGTTGGGGAATTATAACCTCCCAGCTAATCTACATATGGACATTGCTGGACCAATGAAAGAAAGGACAACCACAGGCAGATTGGAAATATAACAGGAATAATTTATTTACAACAATCGATGAAGGGTACGGGAAGGAGGGAAAAGGTACTCAAGGGCTTTAATGCATCAAAGTGCAACTGGGGCAGGAAAAGGGGAGATGCAACGAAAAGAGTAATCAAGGTGTGTATTTATATAAAGTAAAGAAAATGTACAAGTTGCAGACTACACTCAACCTATGCCTTACCTTCTAGATAACAAAACAGTGCACCCATCAGACCACACACACATGGGGAGACAAATTGGGAAGAGTAGGGTGGCCTCAGCAGACCTGTATGTATGTCACCATCACCCTCCCCAGCTTGGTACCATTCTCTGGAATGGCCCCGACACTGCTCTCCACAACCGATGGGTCAGGAGCATGAACCAAAGTGTGCAAAGGAAGAAGCGAAGGCGATGCAGTGTCCGGGATCAGGGCAGAAACGAGTGTGATGACCAGGGCAGTGAGAGAGGGAATGCATGCGACAACCAGGACCGAGAGAGCTCGAGGCAAGAGAGAGAACCATGTGCCAAGCGCAGCTTTATAGCCCCTGGGGCAGGAGGGTTCCCCCGCAGCCCTGCCCATTCTGCTGCCCAGCCGGATACTCACTCACTTGGTCCTTCCGGCTATCTTCATGAACAGAGCTCCACAGTTATCATGGGCAATCGCCCCTTCTATCCCCATGCTCCTGGGACAAACCCCAAACGTCCAACAATGTCCATGGCACAAAGCCAGGGAATGGGGCAATTATTTCAAGAAGGCTGGGCCGTGTCCTGGTGCTTTTACAGGTCGTGTTTATGTGGAGGGGAATGAACATGGATTAGGGAAACCAAATACAGAACACGGGTAGACTGCAATAAATTACTTTACAGGGTAGACGTCCATACAGATGAACAGACAAACAAGAACTTTGTTTGGCATTTAACATTAAAGGAGAATTTGAAAATTTGACGTGCGTTCCAGAATGCTGGTGTAAGTCGCACACGTTAAACACCATGGCAATAAAACACGCACGCCCTATGTGATGATGGCAGTCACGACACACGTCATCACGTGCTGATGTCTCTATTATCCCAACAAGTTGAGAGGGGACACTAACTACCCAACCCAACACATTTAATTACATAATAACCCTTATAGGGAAGGTGCTATTCTTCACATTCATTATGGAAATAACTATTCTAAAGAGTCTACGTGCTGTGTGCATTTCAATCTCAGCATGCGGTTCATAAAACTGCAATAATATACTTTATTTTATGTTCTTAATATAGGAAAATAATACTTCATTTTATATTCTTTATTACTTTTATTAATGAAAATAATGAGTACAAAAACAATGCACAAAAACGTTAATTGAGGGTACAGTTTGGACAAATTTTAAAGTTGAAGTCCCTCACCCTATTTTCCCCTTATGTTTGCAGATTTGCGGTTCATGGAGATTTACAATATTATAAGCCCTGTGAATGGCAAGGCCCTCCTGTATATACTTGAACACTGCACGGGGTATCTTGTTCCATGAACTCTCTCGTTATATCTGTAACTGCCAATTCGATGTATCTGGGCCTGGCTATGGAAGAGCAGATTAAACTTTTTAAAGCCAGTTGCAAAGGTTGGGGTTGAACTAGTACATCCACATGCTGAATGGTCTGCATTTGCATGGTATAGGTCACAGTGTTTCTCAGGATTGTCGACAGCATGATTATTTTGTTTGCCACTTGCTGTTTCACTGGCAGGAGTTAAATTATTCTGATGGCTTCCTGCTGTGCCAGGCCACTTTTGGAATGGAAGGTAAGCTTGTAATTCAGTCCTACCTGTGTAAAGCAAAGTAAACTCTGCACTCTCAGAGTTAACCATATCTTTGTTAATACATGCTCGTCTTTTATGATTTACTGCAGATTTGTCATCCTTTGTACTTTCGGCATCCTTGAACAAAGTATCTTCATCAGATACTAAGTAAACTCTGCACTCTCAGAGTTAACCATATCTTTGTTAATACATGCTCGTCTTTTATGATTTATTGCAGATCTGTCTTCCTTTGTACTTTCGGCATCCTTTAACAAAGTATCTTCATCAGATACTCTCATTGAGACGATGAATGTAAAAGGTGATATTATTCGACTGCATAATTTTTACTATATTTTGACAACTTTGCATTTCATGGTATAAAACGTCTCATTATCAGTGGGAGTGTAGAGATTGAGGAGGGGGGATGGGATCATGGTCAAAGTATGAGAGTTGGCATGGGTATTTTATGGACTTCCTTTTAGTATTTTATAACTGGTAGAAAACATAGACATGGAAACTGGTAGAAAACATAGACATGGAAAAAAGCCCACTTATTTGCATGATAAGGAAATAGGTCAGCCTTTGAGATATACAGTATATAGAGCTTGGTGTTGGCTCAGTGGTTAGGGTGGTGGCTTGGGATCCTAGGGTCCTGAGTTCAAGCCCCGTCGGCTGCTGAATTAATACACCAGGGGGTTGACTCAGCCTGTCATCCTTCCGAGGTCGGCGAAATGAGTACCAGTTCCAGTGTGTGTACTGGTAGAGGGGCACTGCATCAGCGACACAGTCGTGCCTCAAGAAATGATAGCTACCCTGGCAGCTCAGCTGCCATACGACCACCACATACAGTATATCTCAAAAGATCCCAAGTTTTACAACATAAATCAAGCCTCAACGAAGAGTTGACTGACAGAAGAGTGACATTGACAAAGCGATGGAGTTGAGGGAGCTGGCGTACAAGTGAAGATGGAGAAATTGGGAAGGAACTAACACACAAGCAGCATAAATGGAGATGTACAGACAGGTTAAGCAAAATGAGGTATCTAAGGAGACAAGAAACATTAAGAAGATACAAAAATCTGGCAAACAGGATAAACGTGAAAAAGGTTTGGATAGACAGGAGAGGAGAGTTAGTGGGAATATAAAAGACTGGGAAGAGGATTTATATGGATAGTATTGTACGGCGATGACTCGTCACTTTAAAGGAGTGGAAAGAAGAACATGCTTGGACAGACTCGCACAGGCAATTCAACATTTGAAATAAGAAGAAACACTCCTTTCACATATTCAGACACATGGGGCTGCCAAAGCGTTTTTTTTTACTTGGCTAGAAGGCACAATCCTGGATGGATCACTACTCCAACGTGGGATACCCGAAGAGCTCATTCTTCCCAGTAAGCTGGTGTACTCACTTTTCCGACCACAGAAGGATGACAGGCTGTGTCAACCGACCTAGTGTTATTTTAACAGCATGACAGGGACTGAAACTCAGGACCCTAAGATCTTAAGGCAGCCACATTAACCGTTTAGTCAACACCAGGCTTCCTTGAAATAAGATATATATATATATATATATATATATATATATATGATGAAGGTGAGCAATGAGCCGGGATTTATGGAGGGTAGCAAATATTGAGCTGCTAACGGAGTGAGTGTGGCCTGGTCGGACTTGTGAGGGCCAAAAAGCTGAGAAGGCACATTGGGTGAGACCAGAAATAATGTTGCATTTAAAAATGAAACAGGACACAATCAGGATTAACTTTGCCCACAATTTTATGTAAGATTTAAAATGGGGATAAACACCTGTTCTTGTTAATGAGTTACTAATTATGATTATCTTAGCCTTTTCTGTGAAACATTTGTTGATGAATCAGAAGGTGATGAGAAAGAAGTTGTGTGGACGTTTGCACAAAATGTGTTTCCACTTCTCAGCTGCTTGTTTCTCCAAGGGGCCAACTTATTTTTGTAAACTTTATTCACTTAGGACATCAGGATGTCTCATTATATAAGATAATTTAAGCATAATTGAGTTATACTCATGAGAAAAACCATGGCAAAACCTCATTTTTGCCTTTTGGGCAATTCTTCTCACCTCCACTCAGTTGCTCCTCTTTTTTTTCTCTCTCTCTCTCTCTCTCTCTCTCTCTCTCTCTCTCTCTCATCTCTCTCTTTCTTCTCTCTCTCTCTCTCTCTCTCTCTCTCTCTCTCTCTCTCTATCGAGTGCAGCCTGTGGCTGCTGGTTGCATCATTGGTTGGATGCGGCTGTGCCGCTGATGCAGTGTCCCCCTTACCAGTACACTGCGTGCTCATTTTGCCGACCTCGGAAGGATGACAGGCTGAGTCAACCTCCTGGTGTATTTTTAATTCAGCGGTCAATGGGGGTTGAACTCAGGACCCTAGGATCCCAGGCCGCCACCCTAACCACGAAGCCAACACCAGGCTTTCCTCTTTTCTATCAACTGTGGAACCAATTTTCCCAGTCTGTTCAATCTCATTCCTCCTTCCAGGGCTTCAAGATCACTGTTCACCAATTCCTCAGGCCATCTCACTTTCGTATTTATGATCTCTTTCATCCTCATTAACCCCCCAAGCCAACCCCTTCATATCCAGGTCGTATTGTATTTTCTCACCTCTCCCTCCACTTTCCTGTTTTCATTTTCTATTCCATTTCTGTTTTATCTCCAGCTTTTCCTTCCTGCTATTGCTGAATTTGAGCTTGCATTCAGCTTGTCTCCCCAGAGATTTGAAGAACAAGGGATTGAGAGAAGAGGATACGGAACAGAGGAGAATGGAGAAAGCAGATCCGAGTTGCCAACCACTAACTGTTGGAATTAAGACTTGAGAAAGAAGTACTGTACAAGACAGCCTGTTTACCCCTTTGCCCCCACCCCCCTCTCAATTACTCTGATTCTTCCCCTCACTCATTCTTCCTCTAACTGTATGTTCCTCTGTTGTCAGTTTACCCTGCTATTGGTGTGTTTCCTCTTTTTCCACTGTTATTTCCATTCTGTTCCTTACCTCCACTACTGAAGGTGGATGGAGGTTAAGTTTTCACTCCTGTTTGTCTGTGAGCAGGATATAGCAAAAAGTTAGGGATGGATTCAGATGGAATTTGGTGGGCAGGTTGGGTGTGTGACAGGAATTAATTGATTATAGTTTGGTGAAGATCCAGATTCGGACACTAATTTTTAAAGTGATTCTTCACCATTGAAAGATGGGGCCAAAAGCGATATATTATTGCATGATATCTCAAAAAGTTAACCCAAACCCTACCAACATATTTTACAACCTTCCGGTAATCTTACCAACTGGGGTCTTTTCAGACCCCAACTCAAAACTGTCCAATTTCACGAAATCTGCCAAAGTTACACATCAATGACTAAACATGGTGTTTTGTTGATAAAGTAAACAAACATTAAAAAAAAAGAAAAATAAATACAAAATCTAAAATTAACCGACCAACTCGGGACTTTTATGATCCAGATTCAGAAGCACTAAATTTCATTCAATCTGCTGAAGTTTCACATCAATGAGGAAACATATTTTGATTGGATGATGTTTTTAAAAAAAAAAAATTGTATACACTGTTGAGACTCGAATGAGAGCTAACACACAGAATGTACAACAAGGGGAACAGGAGACAAGATTGGCGGGAGAGGGAAGGACAAAACAGTGGGGAACAGAGACATGAGGAGATCTGTGGAAGGGAGAGGGATGGGGCAGGGTACACGTAGTAAACCAGTTTGACACTACAGGGACTTTCAGGTCCTTACATGACAGGGACTTTCAAGAAGGAAAGCAGGAAATTTCAAGGAGGTAGGTTTGGGATGGATTAATGGGGAAGAAAAGATCATGTTTTTGGATGGGGGAAGATAAGAGATGGTGGCAAACAGCTGTTTTGAAGACCTGGAGGGAAGATTGGGATTGAAGAAAGTTTGGGAGTTTGTTCCAAAGGTGGGGAAAAAAGAGGCATGAAAGAGTGATGGAGAACAGTGATTCTTGATTTTGGTAGTTTTACCAGAAGGGGGTTGGAGGTGGACCTTGAGCACCCTGCGGATATATGGGGCGGGGACATATCTCAGACAGAGCATGGGGGGCAAGTCTGGAGAGGAGACGGGAGAAGACAGAAAAACCACCAACCTGCCTGCGGTGAGAGAGTGAGAGTCCCAAAGGCTCAGCCTCACCACGGGAGATACCAATGATCCTAAATGTCTTGGTTTCCACAGCGTGAAGCCGAGAAAGGTGAGAGGTGGGAGCACCAGCCCAGAGGGGAGAGCAGTACTCCATCAGGCTGTGGATGAATGCTTTGCATGTGGTCAGGAGCTCAGGTGTGCCAAGGAAGGACTTTGCATGATGGAGGATGCCCAGTTGGCAACTGGCTTTGGAGACCAGCCTGGAAATGTGGCTTTTCCAGGAGAGATCATGGCAGAGAGTGAGACCCAGAAGCTTGAATGAAAGGATTTTTTCAAGAGGATTGTTGAGAAAATAGATTGGGTGTTTTTCCAGATGGTCCTATCAGAGAGACATAGTGAGAGTGTGAGATTTGTCAGGGTTGAAAGACATGTTCCATATTTTGGACGAGCTTGTGACTTTTTTCCAGATCTGCAGAGAGTGAAGAGGCTACTGCTTGCCGATCTGGGATGGAGTCATCAGCAAAGAGATAAAGAGGATTTTTCAGAGAGTCAGAGAGATCATCATTGAAAAACAGAAAAAGAACAGGACCCAGAATGCTGCTTTGAGGATCTCCAGCCTGGACAGGTACAGGGGATGACAGAAATCCATGAAGGGCCACACGTTGGCTGTGACAGGAGAGGAAGTCTGCAAGCCATAAGTGGAGATGGCTTGGTTGCCACTGAGATTGCCTTCAGTTGGATTAGCCTTCCATGAGGCGAAGGCAAGTTGTTTCAGGCCAACTGTCTTGCCACAAGCTTCAGTGTACCATGGGCATGAGCAAGGGTAGGACAACTAAAGACGAGATGAAATAAATCTGTGCATGAGAGAGAGCAAGTTTCTTTGAAAGAATTCCCAGGATGAGTTGATGTCGGAGGAAGTAGAGATGGGAGATCAGTCAAGAAGTTTGTTGGTTGCTTGAAGTCCCTGCCAGTCAGCCTGAGTGACATACCAGACTTGATGGTGCTGAGGTGGTTCTCTAATAACAGCCAGAGAGATGTCTACTTTGACAAGTACGTGGTCAGATGAACCGACTGGAGCGGAGGAAGAACAGCAGACGTTTTCTGGGAAATTTTCAAAATCAGATCCAGAAGAGATGGAGTACCGTTGGTTGAGATCCGGGTCAGGAAGTCGACAGATTGTGTCAGTCCCAGTGAGTCACAGAAGTCCTTTGCTGAAGTGCCATGACAGGTGAGAGAGGTACCCACACCCAGCCAACTGGCATGATGACATTTTAAGTCACCACATTTATGTGAGGAAGAGAGAGAGAGAGAGTTGGGATGAAAGGATAGAAGTTGGTCCATGTTTTTGGAGAGCAAGATGTAAATGGAGTCATCACTGTTTGGTGGATGGTACAACACACATATAAACATGAGGTGGGAATGGAGGGGAAGTCGAAGCCAGAGGTATTCCTGGGGGTGTTAGGGAGAGAGGGCAGTGCATGGTGAGTGAGGAATCATCTTGTATGAAGAGAGCAACTCCACCGCCAGGATGAGGCTAAGGTCTGGTCATACCGGAGGAGGGAGTAACCAGGGAGAGATACAAGGGAGTCAGAGACGTCTCGAAGGAGGAAAGTTTCTGTTAAGCAGATTGTGTCTGGTTTGTCAGTGGCAACCTGTCAGGTTTGAGTGAAGGCCTCGGATGTTTGAGGTGCACACTGTTAAGGAAGAGGGAGGGGAGGAGGTTTTGGGTGCAGGGGAGGGGAGAAAGAGGGAGGAGGGGGGCAGGTAAGGAGAGTTGTTGAACGTTTTCATGATAAAGTAAACAAACGTAAGCATAAAAACATTTTTTAGAGGACTTCCTTGATACAAATACCATATGAAGTAATCATATATGAAAAAAATGAACAAAAACAACTGGGGTCTTTTTGGACCCCAGAAAGGATTTGGTTGTAACTTTGTGCAGCAAGGTGGAATCTTTAAACATCATATGTATTTAATACCGGCCAATATAGGTAAACAAACTTATGAAACATGAAATACATTGTTGAATTAATATTGAAATAACACATCGAAATGTATTCCCAGGGTCCAAAAAGACTCTGTTCTGTATTCAAGCTCTTCCATAAGCCTTGGTTTTGTATTCCCAAAAAATCCTTTCTGTATAGAGACGTGGATTACAACTGATACAAGCAGATGGGACACCCAGATTAACGTCTATGGGACACCCAGATTAAGAAGGCACACTTTGTGGTGCGCAACATATCTGCCTGCAAAGTACCATTTTGACACAGTTCATCGTCGGGTCAGGAATCATACCCAGACTAGACAGCTAAAAGGTAAGTGCGTACCTTTACACTGTCCTGTGGACATCGGTGACCTTGTCATAATGATGTAATAATTATGTGATGCTGTGGTCCAACCCATAATCTTTTGATTTTAGGTCACACAAACAACCCATTTTTCTACAGTGGTACAGTACTATGATATTCTTATCCAAAAGTAAGGTAATAGCAACACCTAAAGAGGTGGTGCATTGGTTTTCCAATTTACCACACTGCCATCCATGCTGTCATTGTGTGAGCTGTGGACAATAGGTGATGAATGAACTTGTTTTTTTTGTCCCAAATCAGTTGCATATCTACAATGTATATATATATATATACATTTGATAGATGCACATTTCGCCATGATTTAGTCACACATTTTTTGTATGCATAGCATTGGCTTGTGGAATAGTTAATACACTGAGTGGATCAGGAAACTCCAAGGAGGGAAAACTGGAAAATTGGAAGGAGGAGTGATTTGGGGGGTGGTTATCGAATGTAGAAAAGATCATGGTTTTGGATTGGGATGATCTGAGATGGAGGTGAACAGCTGTCTTTAAGACTTGGAGGGAAGAATAAGATTGAAGAGAATGTGGAAGTTGATTCCACAGGTGGGGGGAAAAAAAAGAGGAACAAAGAAAAATAAATTATTCATGTGTTTTGTGGACCTGGAAAAGGCGTTTGACAGAGTCCCCAGGAAAGTCATCGAACGGGCGCTACGCAAAAGAAATGTTCCTGAGGCTTTGGTGGAGATTGTAATGAAACTTTATGAGGATGCGACGACACGAGTTCAAGTTGGTAGTGGTTTCTCTGAAAAATTCAATGTGGCCATGGGTGTTCATCAGGGATCGGTGCTTTCGCCGCTCCTGTTTGTGACGATACTCGACGTATTGTCAGAGTCAGAAAGAAAAGGTGTGTTGTTTGAATTACGTTATGCGGATGATTTAGTCTTGATTGCAGAATCAATGGAGGAGTTGGAATCACCGTTCAACAAATGTAAGAGGGCGTTTGAAGGCAAAGTTTGAAAATCAACATGGGGAAAACGAAAATTATGGAATGTGGTGAAGAAACAGGGGTTATTGAATGGCAAGAAAGATCCATGTGGAGTTTGTGGTAAAAGAGTGGTAAGTAATGCCACACATGCAGTTCTTGTCACAAATGGATTCATGGTAGATGTACAAATGTGAAAAGAGTGAGCAAAGAATGGATGGTAGTTTTGAGTGTAAAGCCTGCATCAGAAGAAGTAATTTAAGCCACGAGGATCAGGATCTGGATTCGGAGCAAAGATTGAAAGATTTGAGAGAGTAAGCAGATTTTGTTATCTGGGTGACACATCAACAGTAGTGAGCAGCGAGCTTGCAGTTACAGAGAAGACGAATTTGTTGGATGAAGTTCAACGAGCTCACATTAGTGTTATGTGGTAAAAAAAAAAACTGCCTTTGAAGTTGAAAGGGAAGATCTATACCACCTGTGTGAGAGCAGTAATGGTTTATGGGTCAGAGGCATGGACTGTGAGATCGTAGAAGAAGGTCTCTTGAGAAGAACAGAAGAGCAATGATTAGAAAGATGTGTGGAGTGCAGTTGGTAGACAGAAGGAACACGAAGTAGTTGATGAAAGGATTGGTCTGAAAGATACAATATGTGAGCGTGTTAAGAAGGAGCGGCTTGAGATGGTTGGGTCACGTGCTAAGAAAGAGAGACGATGAGGGAGTTAAGAGAGTATGGAATTCGGAAGTGGAGGGGAAAAGGGGAAGAGGAAGGCCAAAGTTGAGTTGGAAGGAGTTGGTTATGAAAGCAAGTCAGAAATTGGGATTGGGAGTGGAAGACGCAGAAGATAGAAGAAAGTGGAGAGCTGGAGTTATGTCATGGAAGGAGTGAAAGTCAGCAACCCCCCCATAAGGGGGATAATACTGACTTAAATAAATGATGATGATGAAAGGAGTGGAGGTGAGCAGTGATCCTGAATTTAGGTAGTATCATCAGAAGGTGGTTGATGCTGGACTGTGTGAGTCCTGCAGACATCTGGGGGAAGGGTAGGGGTGGGGGGGGGGACAAAGCACAGAAGAGCAGTCTGGCAGTTGCAATTATAATTGCTGAAGTAAGGGCATCCTGCTACTGCAGTGTCCTCATATATTTGGGCAACCATTTCAAAAATTTTCCACGGTATTAGCATACATTGGCCTACTCTGTTCCATTGGATGTGCTGGCAGGATGGCCGAGAGGTATGCACACTCGCCTCTAAGTTTGAACATCAGCCCAGCTATAAACCGTCATCCTGGTGTTTCGTAGGTACAGTCATTCCTGAATGTGTGCCTCCCCTCGGATGTAGTAGTCGTAGTTCCAATGGCACACATTCCAGAACAAAATACTTCAATGATCCTGGATCTTTCTGTAAAGCGTTACCAATTGATTTTGAGGAAGAAAAGCATAAAAACGACAACAATGGAAATGTAAAGTAATCTTATTTAGTCGGCAGATGGCGACAGGTTAGAGACCAGTGGATACTGGTGATGCCTTTTTGTGACGTCCTTTTTCTGTACGGAGTTAGCGGGGTAATTGAGGAAAAATTTCCCCCTCCCTTCCACGATGGGATGCCAATCCGAGGTTTATCCCTGCTCTATCTCCTAAATGCTTGAGGTAAAGTAAGGAAACAATACATAACATTTTAAAACTATTTGACATTTCAGCCAGGGTCAGAATCAAACCGCCAACCTCCACAATCAGAGTGGATATCCAAACCACAACACCAGTGAGTTTGTAAATTATAATTATATGATTATATTTATGTTCATGTGCAAAAAATTTCAAAAATATTTTTAATTTCCCATTGATATGAAACCACCACGAAACAACCCCAGCTGCTATTGTCAGGGCAACATTGTTCTGAAGAAAAATAATTACTGTCTTTTCAATTCTGAGGACAGACCACGTCAGAGAGGAAAAAGTAGTAATCTGGCAGATAGCTAAAATCTGACCAGAAAAATACCATATTGTTTTGTTATACCTTTAAAAGACCTGGACTGGTCGAGTCTTACCATAGACCTAAACACGAATGACCGCACTGTGGCCACAACCAGCGACAAAATCCGCTAACAGGCCGATTGGGAAACACATTTAAAGCACTCTTTAAAGATTGAACAGCACGATTGGGAAACACACATTTACTGCGCTATTAAATTATTAACTTGACACCTCTCATCCATGTCAGCCTCCACCATGGTTATATCAGAACGACCTGATTCGTCACATGGTCATGGATTGTTTAACCCCCAACATGGGGCCATTCAAAAACTATGAAATGCTCTCGTAATTTATGTAACGTAACGCTTGATTACGTATCGTAACGTAACATAACGCTTGATTACCGTGCGTTCCGACAAACCGTGCATTCTGACGGGCTTGAATAAACCTTAGTATTATTCGACATGTGATTAAATTTTTCGCAGTTCCTCATCGTGATTGACACTCAACTGAAACAAATCCATTGGAAATCTGATGCAACAAACCCAGACACTGTATAATCAGCAGAGGCCTACAGGCCTAATGTGTTAAGCCCACCAGAAAATCAAGATGACGGCCATATCATTTAGTCTGGGTGCCATGGTCGGTGGAGTCAAAGCAACCAACGTGGGTGTGGTCCGGCAGCTGTCGACCGATGGGTGCACATTTCAAAAATCGACTCCCAACAAGAACCCCAACAACAATAGCAACAACAACAACAGCAACGAGGAGCTCTTTCACACCTGTGACATGTTGCAGGTAAAAATGGTTTGGACCTTTTTCCTCAGCATTCAGTTTTCACATATTAAGGAAAATTAAGTTTGGATGTTCATTCAGTGCAAGTTGTAAATAGCTCCACATACCTGCATTTATTAATTGAAATTGTTTAATTGTTGACAATATGTTAGTAATAAAGCTATTTAAATTTGGATCGATACATGTTCAAACTTAAAGTTAGACTTTCCCAGGGCAGACCAAGGCCAACCACATTTGGCAATTCTGAACTTCTCAATGAACAAGGGTTTTATCCATAGTTTAGTGAAATTCTGTTCTCTCCTATGGATCGGTGCTCCCACTTCTCTTTTGTCTCTCCTGGATACTTTGGAATCCAAGGCTCTCAACATTATTGCAATTTCCAACAAAGAAGCAGGAGCACAGAGCCTGCTGCTCTCTCATGGCAGACTGGTATATATTTTTCCTACCTCTCCTCAGGTTTTGCTGCCAATGTTGTTTCATCTCTTATCCTTCACTAGGCCTTCCAGGTTCCAAGCATTCTCCCAGAAACGTCTTCTTTGTGAATCTCCCAAAATCAATTCTCATCGCTCACCTCCTCTTCCCTCCAGAGTTTTGAGTTGGTAGTACACCACACCTCCGGTCATTCCTTCATCCGTATCTGGGATATCTTCTTTCCATTTTAACCCTCCCTACCTCTCACCAACTCTTTTTGATGTTGGTATGTTTCCTTTCCTCTTGTTTTTTCTTGCTTCTGCTCATTCACCTCCTTGTTGTGTCCACATGCTGTCCCACTGCTCCATTGTCAGTGTGCTGCCTTCTACCCTTTGTCACCTTGTGCTTTCATGAGCCTAATCTTGATATACAAAAAAGCCTCACCAATTCTACTGTCCACTTGATATCACTGGGCACATCAAACCAAAGCTTCTACAGCATGACGAGATGATCCACATCCGCAATGGCATCTCAGAATTCCAACCACTTCCTTCCAGATTGCTTCTCAGCAGCTACACTCAGCAGTTATTTCAGGTTTGCCTTAACCCAATCGCAGCACTCACAAAGGAAGTGAAGCGTTCGAACATCCTTATCCACTTTATAGTATCGGCCAATAGTTTACCACGTTCACCACAAATCTTAACGAGAAGGGCACTGGGTAGAGTGCATACCTCTGCCACGTAATGCCTGATCCACGAGAACATATTGGGCCAAATTCCTTTTTTGAAATATCATGCTATACAGTACTATATCGTTTTGGCCCTATCTCTCAATGGTGAAGAATCACTTAAAAAAAATAAATAACTCTCTTTTCCAGATCAGGATTCGGATCTTCACCGAAATCTAATCAATTCGTCCTCGCGACACACCCAACCTATCCACCAAGTTTCATCCCAATTCGTCCACAACCTTTTTGAGTTATCATGCTATATATTAGTTCAGCCCAATCTCTCAATGGTGAAGAATCACTTTAAAAATTCTTGTAGTAGGATCCGGATCCGGATCTTCACCAAAATCTAATTAATTAGTTTGTCTTGTCACACACCCAACCTGCCCACAAAATTTAATCCGGATGTGTCTCCAACTTTTTGAGAAATCCTGTATACGAACAAACAGACAAACAAGCCGGTAGGCGGACATGGGTAGTCGGCCGTTGCTAGGCAACGGAATGGTCCATAGCAACGGTTCTTTCTCACACATAACTAGGAGATATCATGAACCTACCATACCAGTTTCATGTATATCTGACTCATAGTCTCTGAGATATAACGAACTCGTTTTTTTATTGTTTTCGACCAGGGTTCATTCAAAGTCTATCTTCTCCGACAGTTTTCATAGGATCCGGCTGGAAATTTTTGACAATATGGCTGAATGTACTGCCCACAGTCGCTCGTGGCCCGATTTTTGATTTTCGAAAAAATAATTTTTTATGATTTTTCAAAAAATTCAAAGTCCGTAGCTAGGCAACGGTGGTGTCCATAGCAACGGTTCTCATTTGCACACAACTAGGTCATGGTATGAACCTACCAACCAAGTTTCATCGAAATCGCCATTGTATTAACTGAAATCGCCATTTTAAATACTGATAATAAGGGAGAACAAATTTCAAAAAAAAAATTTTGGGGCCTTTTTTTTTTATTTCGACAACATCGACTACCCAACAAACAGACATAAAGGGGTGACAACATAACATCCTCCTTCGCCTTCGGTGGCGGAGGTAAAAATGTCCCCATTAAAGTCACCTACGAACACCATAACATCCTCCTTCGCCTTCGGTGGCGGAGGTAAAAATGTCCCCATTAAAGTCACCTACGAACAAAACCACCTTCTTCATACAGAGAACAACCACCATATCATACAGAACACAACAATATCCACAATCAAGAGAACAACTGTATCCTCCAAACACAATCATTTGGCGGCAGATAGACATTAACCAGTCCTCGATTTGTTTTCCTATGGAGTCTAATCCAATTTAAACTGATGGCTTGTTGTACTGTGGAAAGTGGTGCTGCATCTCAGAGCACACCGTCCTTTGGTAAACTCAGCTATCACATCTGGGTTTTGGTGTGGACCTGAGATCCCAAAATATCTCTCACAAATATTAGTACACTTTGTGCTGGTACCCTTGCACAAAGCACCTTAATGTATAATTTATAAAAAATGCTTCTCTTTTGGATATATATGTTTATTATTCAGGTATGTACATTTTAAGTCAATTTAAATTAATGGAAAGAATGTAGTTAGTACTTTGAAGACAAATAAATAGATTCAGTTAATGAGTGTGGATCAGATCAGGTACAGGCCTGGTTGGCCAAATGGCCTCCTTGTTAATTGTAATCTCTGACGAGCATATCAAAAGGTGGTATGATGCCCTGACAAACATTCCACTAAAGTCAAAAGCACAAATGGCCAAGTTATAGGCATCAGGCAAAGGTTCCGCCATTAAAAAAAAAACATATCTGACAAAATGGTAGTTGGATGTGAATATTAAACAGGATACAGATTCAAATAACTTTGTTCTTTGATCTTCCTGCAAGTCCAGGAAGCAGAGATGTAATGGCATCCTTCAAACAGCATGTTTCTGTACCTTGTCACTGTGAGTCTTTTTCATCTTCCATGCAAGAATCTGTTTATAATAGGAGGCACAGGTAAAGATGAAGCCAGTTTGCCCAATCATTCCTGTGCCATATGCATTTATCTGCACCCCAATAACTTGCAGTTGGTGCTTATAGTAAGTATGGCAGGTTGGCCTGCAGCATTCTCGACTGAACCCATAGATTCCCAGGTCATGATGGAGGGAATCCTGGTTGAAATCCCATTTACCATATGTGTCTGTCCATTGTCCACTTCTCCTTACTATAATTCATGGACCGGTGTTTGTGTGTTGGGTGGTCACAAGACTACCGTTATTCTCAGGTTTTCCGTCTGTCTGTATATCTGTTGGGTGGTCGCTAGAACTAGGCGCCGTTATTCTCAGGTTTTCTGTCTGTTGGGTGGTCACTAGACTACCGTTATTCTCAGGTTTTCCGTCTGTCTGTATGTCTGTTGGGTGGGTCGCTAGACTACCGTTATTTCTAGGTTTTTCCGTCTGTTGGGTGGTCGCTAGACTACCGTTATTCTCAGGTTTTCCATCTGTCTGTATATCTGTTGGGTTGGTCTCTAGACTACCGTTATTCTCAGGTTTTCCGTCTGTCTGTATATCTGTTGGGTGGTCGCTAGACTACCGTTATTCTCAGGTTTTCCGTCTGTTGGGTGGTCGCTAGACTACCATTATTCTCAGGTTTTCCATCTGTCTGTATATCTGTTGGGTGGTCGCTAGACTACTGTTATTCTCAGGTTTTCATCTGTCTGTATATCTGTTGGGTGGTCGCTAGACTACCGTTATTCTCAGGTTTTCTGTCTGTTGGTGGTCGCAAGACTACCGTTATTCTCAGGTTTTCCGTCTGTCTGTATATCTGTTGGGTGGTCGCTAGACTACCGTTATTCTCAGGTTTTCCGTCTGTTGGGTGGTCGCAAGACTACCGTTATTCTCAGGTTTTCCGTCTGTTGGGTGGTCGCAAGACTACCGTTATTCTCAGGTTTCCGTCTGTCTGAATATCTGTTGGGTGGTCGCTAGACTATCGCTATTTCTCAGGTTTTCCGTCTGTTGGTGGTCGCTAGACTATCGTTATTCTCAGGTTTTCTGTCTGTTGGGTGGTCGCTAGACTACCGTTATTCTCAAGTTTTCCGTCTGTCTGTATATCTGTTGGGTGGTTGCTAGATTACCGTTATTCTCAGGTTTTCCGTCTGTCTGTATATCTGTTGGGTGGTCGCTAGACTATCGCTATTCTCAGGTTTTCCGTCTGTTGGTGGTCGCTAGACTATCGTTATTCTCAGGTTTTCTGTCTGTTGGGTGGTCGCTAGACTACCGTTATTCTCACGTTTTCCGTCTGTTGTATATCGTTTGGGTGGTTGCTAGACTACCGTTATTCTCACGTTTTCCGTCTGTCTGTATATCTGTTGGGTGGTTGCTCGACTACCGTTATTCTCAGGTTTTCTGTCTGTTGGGTGGTCGCAAGACTACCGTTATCTCAGGTTTCCGTCTGTCTGTATATTGTTGGGTGGTCGCTAGACTATCGCTATTCTCAGGTTTTCCGTCTGTTGGTGGTCGCTAGACTACGTTATTCTCAGGTTTCTGTCTGTGGGTGGTCGCTAGACTACCGTTATTCTCACGTTTTCCGTCTGTCCTGTATATCTGTTGGGTGGTCGCTAGACTACCGTATTCTCACGTTTCCGTCTGTCTGTATATCTGTTGGGTGGGTCGCAAGACTACCATTATTCCTCAGGTTTTCCGTCTGTTGGGTGGTCGCAAGACTACCGTTATTCTCAGGTTTTCCGTTGTTGGTGGTCGCAAGACTACCGTTATTCTCAGGTTTTCCGTCTGTTGGGTGGTCGCAAGACTACGTTATTCTCAGGTTTTCCGTCTGTCTGTAATCTGTTGGGTGGTCGCTAGACTATCGTTATTCTCAGGTTTTCTGTCTGTTGTGGTCGCTAGACTACCGTTATCCACGTTTTCTGTCTGTTGAGTGGTCGCTAGACTACCGTTATTCTCACGTTTTCCGTCTGTCTGTATATCTGTTGGGTGGTCGCTAGACTATCGTTATTCTCAGGTTTTCTGTCTGTTGAGTGGTCGCTAACTACGTTATTCTCACGTTTTCCGTCTGTCTGTATTTGTTGGGTGGTCGCTAGACTACCGTTATTCTACGTTTTCCGTCTGTCTGTATATCTGTGGGTGGTCGCAAGACAACCGTTATTCTCAGGTTTTCCGTCTGTTGGGTGGTCGCAAGACTACCGTTATTCTCAGGTTTTCCGTCTGTTGGGTGGTCGCAAGACTACCGTTATTCTCAGGTTTCCGTCTGTTGGGTGGTCGCAAGACTACCGTTATTCTCAGGTTTTCCGTCTGTCTGTATATCTGTTGGGTGGTCGCTAGACTATCGTTATTCTCAGGTTTTCTGTCTGTTTGGGTGGTCGCTAGACTACCGTTATTCTCAGGTTTTCCGTCTGTTGGGTGGTCGCTAGACTACCGTTATTCTCAGGTTTTCCGTCTGTTGAGTGGTCGCTAGACTACCGTTATTCTCAGGTTTTCCGTCTGTCTGTATATCTGTTGGGTGGTTGCTAGACTACCGTTATTCTCAGGTTTTCTGTCTGTTGGGTGGTCGCTAGACTACCGTTATCTCAGGTTTCCGTCTGTTGGGTGGTCGCTAGACTACCGTTATTCTCAGGTTTTCCGTCTGTTGGGTGGTCGCTAGACTACCGTTATTCTCAGGTTTTCCGTCTGTTGAGTGGTCGCTAGACTACCGTTATTCTCAGGTTTCCGTCTGTCTGTATAACTGTTGGGTGGTCGCTAGACTACCGTTATTCTCAGGTTTTCCGTCTGTTTGGGTGGTCGCTAGACTACCGTTATTCTCAGGTTTTCCGTCTGTTGAGTGGTCGCTAGACTACCGTTATTCCACGTTTTCCGTCTGTCTGTATATCTGTTGGGTGGTTGCTAGACTACCGTTATTCTCAGATTTTCTGTCTGTTGGGTGGTCGCTAGACTACCGTTATTCTCAGGTTTTCCTCTGTCTGTATATCTGTTGGGTGGTCGCTAGACTACCGTTATTCTCAGGTTTTCTGTCTGTTGGGTGGTCGCTAGACTACCGTTATTCCAGGTTTTCTGTCTGTTGGGTGGTCGCTAGACTACCGTTATTCTCAGGTTTTCTGTCTGTTGGGTGGTCGCTAGACTACGTTATTCTCAGGTTTTCCGTCTGTCTGTATATCTGTTGGGTGGTCGCTAGACTAACCGTTATTCTCAGGTTTTCCGTCTGTTGGGGTTGCTAGACTACCGTTATTCTCAGGTTTTCCGTCTGTCTGTATTCTGTTGGCTGGTCGCTAGACTACCGTTATTCTCAGGTTTTCCGTCTGTTGGTGGTCGAAGACTACCGTTATCTCAGGTTTTCCGTCGTTGGTGGTCGCAAGACTACCGTTATTCTCAGGTTTCCGTCTTGTCTGTATATCTGTTGGGTGGTCGCTAGACTATCGTTATTCTCAGGTTTCCGTCTGTTGGTGGTCGCTAGACTATCGTTATTCTCAGGTTTTCTGTCTGTTGGGTGGTCCGCTAGACTACCGTTTATTCTCAGGTTTTCCGTCTGTTGGGTGGTCGCTAGACTACCTTATTCTCAGGTTTTCCGTCTGTTGGGTGGTCGCTAGACTACCGTTATTCTCAGGTTTCCGTCTGTCTGTATATCTGTTGGGTGGTTGCTAGACTACCGTTATTCTCAGGTTTTCCGTCTGTCTGTATATCTGTTGGTGGTCGCAGACTACCGTTATTCTCAGGTTTTCGTCTGTTGGGTGGTCGCAAGACTACCGTTATTCTCAGGTTTTCCGTCTGTTGGGTGGTCGCAAGACTACCGTTATTCTCAGGTTTTCCGTCTGTTGAGTGGTCGCTAGACTACGCGTTATTCTCAGGTTTTCCGTCTATCTGTATATCTGTTGGGTGGTTGCTAGACTACCGTTATTCTCACGTTTTCCGTCTGTCTGTATATCTGTTGGTGGTGCTAGACTACCATTATTCTCAGGTTTTTCTGTCTGTGGTGGTCGCTAGACTACCGTTATTCTCAGGTTTTCCGTCTGTCTGTATGATCTGTTGGGTGGTCGCTAGACTACCGTTATTCTCAGGTTTTCCGTCTGTTGGGTGGTCGCAAGACTACCGTTATTCTCAGGTTTTCCGTCTGTTTGGGTGGTCGCAAGACTACCGTTATTCTCAGGTTTTCCGTCTGTCTGTAATCTGTTGGGTGGTCGCTAGACTATCATTATTCTCAGGTTTCCGTCTGTTGGTGTCGCTAAGACTATCGTTATTCTCAGTTTTCTGTCTGTTGGGTGTCGCTAGACTACGCGTTATTTCTCAGGTTTTTCCGTCTGTTGGGTGGTCGCTAGACTACCGTTATTCTCAGGTTTTTTCCGTCTGTTGGGTGGTCCTAGACTACCGTATTCTCAGGTTTTCCGTTGTCTGTATATCTGTTGGTGTTGCTAGACTACCGTTATTCTCAGGTTTTCTGTCTGTCTGTAAACTGTTGGTGGTCGCTAGACTACCGTTATTTCTCAGGTTTTCTCTGTTGGTGGTCGCTAGACTACCGTTATTCTCAGGTTTTCATCTGTCTGTATGTATGTAATGGACAGCTCTGGAGGCAGAGGAGTCAACCAGATTTTGATGAAACTTGACTGGTAGGTCCATACCAGGATCTAGTTAATGCTTTTGAGCACCGTGCTTTGACGCCACCTTGCCTAGCAACGACTTTGAAATTTTGAAAATCCTTAAAGAAAAAAAATTCGAAAATCAAAAATCGGCTTCCGCGCTTTTATGCGCACTATAATCTCCTCTTTGTCAAAAATTTCAGCCCGATCCGTCAAAAACTATGACTAGTATGCAATTATATAGCGACCACACCTGTCGCCTACAGGCTTGTTTATGTTTGTATGTAATGGACAGCTCTGGAGGCCAGAGGATCAACGATTTTGATAAACTTGACTGTAGGTTCATACCAGGATCTAGTTGTAGCTTTGAGCACCGTTGCCTTGGACGCCACCGTTGCCTAGCACGGGACTTGAAATTTTTGAAAAATCCGAAAAATATTTTTTTCGTCGAAATCAAAAATCGGCTTCTGCGCTTTTGTGCGCACTATAATCAACCTCTTTGCCAAAATTTTCACCCATCCGTAAAACTGTATAACTAGTATGCAATTATATAGCGACCACCCATGTCGCCTACCGGCTTGTTTGTTTGTTTGTCGCGCTACTTCTCCGCAGTTGTGGGCCGATTACATCCAGATTTGCTACATAGATCAGCATGACCCCAATTAGTGTGTTGGGGTGTTTTTATCGGTGATTCTTGGGGGGGAGAGGGGGATGCAATTCTCGAAAGTAAATGTGAATCGTGTAGCACAGCCCTAGGTGGGGAGAGGTATTACAAGTCTCCACCATTTACATTGCAGTGTTCCTGTCCATGTTTTCCAGTGCAGTGAGGAGTTTTGAATTATAATCAGCAGGTATGTTTTTGCTTCGTGCATGTAACCGGTTTTTTGGGGGTTTTTTTGCCTATCAACTGATAGAGCTGTCAGTTGCCGATACACTGCCCAAATAAAGGTATGCATCAGAAGAACATGTTGCCTTCTTGGAACAAGGTCACACGTAGGGCAGGTACTCTGTTAGTGTTCTTATAATTCATGCTAAAGTACTGGGTGGTCTGAACGTTGCTTTACCTCTGCTAAAGTTCTCCCACCTCCCTCCCTCCGTTTCCCTCCACCCTCACCTACCATCGTATGTGGCAACACTACTCACTGATGCAGGAGCCATTAGGAAGTTGGACGGCATGGTAGACACGAGTTGTTGCAGTGTCGAAGAGTGGAGTGGTTGGTTGCTTGTGTTTGGGTGCAGGAAGGGCATACACAAGCCAAGCAATTGCTTGAGTGTGGACAGTTTTTGTGGAACACTTTGGAAAACTTTCTCCAACAAAGCAGATGTTGTTAAAGTGGGGAAAACGGGCTTTTGGAACAGGATGTGTGAAGGACAATAAGTTCATCATTTGACCGTTCACTGAGAAAGTCAACAAGTAATAGAGCCAGTGAACTTGGCATCTCGTGGACCACTCTGCAAACTCATGTGAAAAAGACCTTCATTTGAAACCATGGCAACCACCATTTGTGAATGACCTGAATGATGCCAACAAGGATCGGTGCTGTGCATCATCTGACATCTTGCTTGATACCTTCCTGACTGCCCTTTCTCATGGAAAAGTGTTGTTTTTGAATGAATGTGCCATCTATTGAAGCTCACAGGCACGAAATGTGGTGTTCTCGTCTCAGGAAAATCCACATTTCATATTGGACTTGGAGCATTATCCTCTACACATGATGATATGGGCAAGAATGACCTCGAGACATTTATTTGGTCCCTCTCTTTTTGATGGACCGGTAAATGGCGTAGCTTATGAGCATATGTTAAGAAACTGGCTGGTACCATGACTTGTTACTATGAGAAGAGCTGAAAGTGTCTGGTTTCAACAAGATGACACACCTGTGTATTTTGCATTGCAAGTTCGGAACTATCTCAATGAAACATTACTTCAACGATGGATTGGATGCGGATCACCAACATCACCAGCTCTTCCACCGTGGCCACTTTGTGGGCCAGATCTAATGACTGGAGACAACTCTTTGTGGGGCTTTATCACTGAGAAAGTGTCGACAAACCGGTACAGGACTATTGAAGAATTGTGCGCTGCCGTCGTGGCCTCTTTCACACAGGTAATTCCACAAATGCTACACTAAGATGACTTGGCGGTGAATTCAGTGAAGCAAGGAGAATGATGGAGCACATAAAGATTCAATGAGTGATTAATTTATTGTTAGTACTGCACAATAATACCTGTATATTGAAAGAGTTTAAGAACAAATGTTTTATGGGGAGGGGTAAAAAGACTTTCAGGCCACCATTTGCATTGCTGTCTACAAGCTTTAGATCACTAAAAACAAAACAAAAGATACAACACATTTCTAATGACCAACCACAAGCAGGCAGGTGCCAGCACACAGTGGGTTACTTTGTCGACATATACCATGTGACCATTAATGTCCCAAAACCTAAAGGAAGATGGGAAAGCCGATTTCATGTTCTCTCCGAAGGACAACATTCTCACTCTGTGATTGAACAATCAGACAAGACACCTGATAGGTGAAAATTTTATCTCTATATTCTACTCCTTCGCCACACCTGCAAGTTTTTACAGAGCACCAGAATGCTTTATCTTGTCTTGATTCTGCAACAATATAAACCAGGAATAATTCATTCATTGGTGAGACACTGCCAATTTTGCGATACTGTCACCGAATACAGAACTGTACTGCATGTCTAAAAGCATCAGTGCAAAACAGATTGTGGGACATAGCTAAACTTGGATACATAATTTGAAGCTCGCTGATGGTTATGTCAGGCCGAATCAAGTCCAGGAAACAGTGAATCGGAATGTCGACTCATGTGCTGTTTTTCCCATCTGTGACAGAAATATAATATTGTGCTGCATTAGAAAGTCAAAAGCTGGTTGCAGTACGGAAGACTCGGAGTCAAAACTGAAGGCCCCGCCAACTTGAATAGCTGCTCAATAAGCAATGTTCAGGGTTGACATTTACAACAAAATCGTCCATTGAAAGTAAAGTTGCACTTGTGTTGAGAAGAAAGTTTGGAGAATCGTGAGGAAGCAGCAGGCACAAAAACAGATTGTATAACTTGTCTGTCTGTACATGGAGATGGATCTTATGACTTGTCTGTACATGGAGGGACATGCGGCTCTTCATCTGTAGTGTGATCACAGGTCTCTGACACTCCCTGAGCTGGTAATTCCATTTCTGATGCCAAGTTTTGTGATTATAGTTTCAGGCACAGAGAAAGACTGCATAACTTGTGGCTGGTAATTCAGGCAGCACCGTGTTCGGATATAAACCAATCTCTGAGTGCCAGGTTTTGTGATTATATATTTTCACGGCACAATATCCACTCGCTTTCTGTCTGTTCACACTCCCATCCAGCACTGGGCCAGCGTGCTCGTTTTCTCCCACAACGTTTCACCTTCACATCCTCAGAAAATGTCGATTAATGCATCATCCAGCATCGAATATAACATTGACACTATTTGCTGTTTTTTAAATTGTATAATTTTAATACATCTTTTTTAGTCCCCTACTTGTCCCCTACTTGTCTGTCCATCCGTTCCACCTGTGGGTTTTCAGACTTTTTCCCCACACCCTTTGATATATTCAACTTAAACTTGGAACATGGCTTTATTATGATAAGTTTTCGACCAAGTTAGAGTTTCAGGGTGTTTGTCATTTTTCACAGAGTGATGCCCTTTTTGGACTTAGAAAATATCACATTGGTAGGAGACATTTATTGCAAAGCAATTCTCGCTCTTCTTTAATATGTTTCATTGTACAACATGATAGGATATTTGCATCATGCGTAGGGCTACTGGTCTTTGTACATTCTCCTTGGAGAAGCATTTGTTGGGGAAAAAAAAATACCATACACACAACTTTGATGAATTGCAATCAATAGTTAAAACGTGCAGCAAGAGCTGCAAAAAAATTGATAAATTGCGACACACCATTATATTATGTGGAAGTATGAACAAGCAATTTGATAAGACCGTCATTTGGGGCTCTAAATGCGAGGAGAATAGTGCCTTTGCAGCAAGCTCTAAGGATACATGACAACTGACGACCTTTGGGGGTCAATCCAATATGTTGCTGATGGTCTAAGTCAACAGACGTTTAAGCCTGTTATCGCCGGGAAAATTCCACCATTGTGGGTGTAATTTTAGCAGGATCTTGTGCGGGACATGTCATGGTGACACGACCATGATCCGACTCGGGTGGGGCTTATAGCCAAAGCATCGGGCTTAATTAATAGGATGACAAAGCTTAAATTCAGGTTGAATTACTTGGTGCAGGAAGTCAGGGCCAAACAAGTGCAAAACGATGCATTTCATTATCACGGGATTAAGCCTTTCCTTTCGATTTTTGGCCATCGTGCCTGCTATCATTGATGGTTTATACTAAGGTATTTATGTGAGATGGACATTAACTTGTTTTTGTAGCTTCTCCATGGACCTTGACATTGTATTCAAAAAAAAAGTCTATGGCTTTACATAAAACGATCAACGATTGACATGAGCAAAAAAGTTTTCTTCCACGTTGTTTTAAGAAATATTATTTTGATTATATTAAACAAAAATTACATTTGTGCCAACATTTATAAATAGTCCATCGTGGAAGGCTTGACACCTTCTCTGTCCTTTGCACATATTTTCCCGCTTGTCTGCCTGATCCTCTCTGGACCATTACCGATGCATTGGCCTCTCACCTTTGTTTTTGAGCTCTTCATAAGTGTTGATCTCTGTTTATAATTGACCTCTTTCACAAAGGTTGTTGTTTCGATAAAAGGTTTTTTTAAAAAGTTTTTTTTGGGGGGGGGGGGGGGGGGGAGGGGTTGTATACAGCGTCGAGACTCGTATGAGAGCTAACACAGTACGTACAACAAGGGGAGCAGGAGAAAAGCGGGGTTGGATAAGGAAGGAAAAACAGTGTGGAACAGAGAGATGAGGAGATCTGTGAAAGAGAGAGAGAGGGATGGGGTGGGGTACAAAGGTAAACAAGATGGACACAACAGGGACTTTCATGAAGGAAAGCAGTGAATTGAAGGAGGTGGGTTTGGGGTGGATTAACTGGGGTAGAAAAGATTATGGTTTTGGATGGAGAAAGATAAGAGATGGTGGTGAACAACTGTTTTGAAGACCTGGAGGAAAGAGTGGGATTGAAGAGAGTGTGGGATTTGTTTCAAAGGCGGGAAAGAAGAGGAATAAAAGCGTGAAGGTGAGCAGTGATTCTTCATTTTGGTAGTTTTACCAGAAGGGGGTTGCTGGCGGACCTTGAGTACCCTGCGGAAATATATTGGGTGGGGTGGGGGGGGGGGGGTGAGGGTGGGTGGAGGACATATTTCAGACAAAGCAGGGGGGGGCGAGGCTGGATAGGAGATGGTGGAAGAGAGAAAGACCACCAACCTGCCTGTGGTGAGAGATCCAAAGACTCAGCCTCATCACGTTAGATAGCAATGATCCTAAATGCCTTGGTTTCCACAGTGCGAACCCAAGAAAGGTGAGACGCAGGAGCTCCAGCCCATAGGGGGGAGTAGTACTCCATCAGGCTGCAGATGAAAGCTTTCTTTGTGGTCAAAAGCTCAGGTGTGCCAAGGAAGGACTTTATACGATGGAGGATGCCCATTCGGCGACTGGCTTTGGAGGCCACCAGAGTGCACAAGAGGGGTTCAGGAGAGAAAGGTTACTGTTTATACAGCTATGTTAGAGATGTACGGTATATATTGTTATGTTCAAATCGGGGTGGGGAGAGGATCCATAGCTAGACTGTGGTGAGGGTAGTGTGGTCTGTGTGTTTCATGTACAGGAGGTTAGATTGCCATGTACCGTAACAGTGTTCTGTCAGAGTAACTCCTTTGTTGCATGTGATGCTGAGGAGGCTAGTGTATGTAATTTATAGACAGAATAGACAGATTAATTATGTAAATGCAAAAACTCTTGTTTGTGGGTGGGGCTAGGTGTGGACTTCCCATCGCAGAGGCACACGTGTACAAATAGGCCAATTATGATCTCTCTGGCCAGTGTGTGCCAGCCATTGTGACACAGTGGGCTGCAGAGCCAAGTGGAAAATGTGTACATTTGTTTTTATTTGTGTACCGAGGAGGAGGAAGAATAGAAAGGGAGTCCACAACAATGAGAGAAGACAAGCAGAGGCTCATGAGAGAACTCAGTTCACTGTGTGTGTGTAGAGAGAGATATGTCATGGTGACACGACCATGATCCGACTCGGTGGGGCTTATAGCCAAAGCATCGGGCTTAATTAATAGGTAGACAAAGCTTAAATTCAGGTTGAATTACTTGGTGCAGGAAGTCAGGGCCAAACAAGTGCAAAACGATGCATTTCATTATCACGGGATTAAGCCTTTCCTTTCGATTTTTGGCCATCGTGCCTGCTATCATTGATGGTTTATACTAAGGTATTTATGTGAGATGGACATTAACTTGTTTTTTTGTAGCTTCTCCATGGCCTCTTGACATTGTATTCAAAAAAAAGTCTATGGCTTTACATAAAACGATCAACGATTGACATGAGCAAAAAAGTTTTTCTCACGTTGTTTTAAGAAATATTATTTTGATTATATTAAACAAAAATTACATTTGTGCCAACATTTATAAATAGTCCATCGTGGAAGGCTTGACACCTTCTCTGTCCTTTGCAACATATTTTCCCGCTTGTCTGCCTGATCCTCTCTGGACCATTACCGATGCATTGCCTCTCCCTTTTGTTTTTGAGCTTCTCCATAAGTGTTGATCTCTGTTTATAATTAACCTCTTTCACAAAGGTTGTTGTTTCGATAAGGTTTTTTTTTAATTTATTACTGACGTCTGTTTTGTCAATAGGGTCGGTTCAGTGGTTGTGTGAGGCTAACAGGTCGCATTTCGAGTCGGAATGTCATGGAATCACAATGACTATTGGATAATAGAAGTAAAACTTTGGCATGTCAAGGTCAAAGTCAAGGTCAGGAAAAATTTGAATCGGTCCTATCTTTACATGGGGCCGATTTTCAAAATCATGTTGAAATTTGGATTCTTAAAGAAAGAGTAGGGGGGAGTATCGATGGATAAGGGTCACACTGTTCGGATTACGGAGGTGACGGTATTAAACAGGTAGTGTATTAGTTTCAAGGAGCATGATACATGAATTTCTCAGTTGTATGGAATTTTACAAGGGGGGGGGGGTTGATACAGCATGACTGTATGAGAGAGTCGTGGGGCAGGAGAAAAGCGGGTGGATAAGGAAGAAAAAGCAGTGTGGAACAGAGAGATGAGGAGATCTGTGAAAAGGAGAGAGAGAGGGATGGGGTGGGGTACAAAGGTAAACAGATGGACACAACAGGGACTTCATGAGGAAAGCAGTGAATTGAAGGAGGTGGGTTTGGGGTGGATTAACTGGGGTAGAAAAGATTATGGTTTTGGATGGAGAAAGATAAGAGATGTGGTGAACAACTGTTTTGAAGACCTGGAGGAAAGAGTGGGATTGAAGAGAGTGTGGGAGTTTGTTTCAAAGGCGGGAAAGAAGAGGAATAAAAGCGTGAAGGTGAGCAGTGATTCTTCATTTTGGTAGTTTTACCAGAAGGGGGTTGCTGGCGGACCTTGAGTACCCTGCGGAAATATATTGGGTGGGTGGGGGGGGGGGGGTGGTGGGGACATATTTCAGACAAAGCAGGGGGGGCGAGGCTGGATAGGAGATGGTGGAAGAGAGAAAGACCACACCTGCTGTGGTGAGAGATCAAAGACTCAGCCTCATCACGTTAGATAGCAATGATCCTAATGCCTTGGTTTCCACAGTGCGAACCCAAGAAAGGTGAGACGCAGGAGCTCCAGCCCATAGGGGGGAGTAGTACTCCATCAGGCTGCAGATGAAAGCTTTCTTTGTGGTCAAAAGCTCAGGTGTGCCAAGGAAGGACTTTATACGATGGAGGATGCCCATTCGGCGACTGGCTTTGGAGGCCACCAGAGTGCACAAGAGGGGTTCAGGAGAGAAAGGTTACTGTTTATACGCTATGTTAGAGATGTACGGTATATATTGTTATGTTCAAATCGGGGTGGGGAGAGGATCCATAGCTAGACTGTGGTGAGGGTAGTGTGGTCTGTGTGTTTCATGTACAGGAGGTTAGATTGCCATGTACCGTAACAGTGTTCTGTCAGAGTAACTCCTTTGTTGCATGTGATGCTGAGGAGGCTAGTGTTAGTAATTTATAGACAGAATAGACAGATTAATTATGTAAATGCAAAAACTCTTGTTTGTGGGTGGGGCTAGGTGTGGACTTCCCATCGCAGAGGCCACAGTGTACAAATAGGCCAATTATGATCTCTCTGGCCAGTGTGTGCCAGCCATTGTGACACAGTGGGCTGCAGAGCCAAGTGGAAAATGTGTACATTTGTTTTTATTTGTGTACGAGGAGGAGGAAGAATAGAAAGGGAGTCCACAACAATGAGAGAAGACAAGCAGAGGCTCATGAGAGAACTCAGTTCACTGTGTGTGTGTATGCATATATATATATATATATATATATATATATATATATATATATATATATGTACGTATATATTAACCGTGACGTTAATATATATACACACACACACCACACACATACACACACACACACACACACACACACACACACACACACACACACACACACACACACACACACACACACACACACACAGCAGTTACGGTTGTGGGGTAGATGGAATTTCATAGGAATTTAGGATTGAATAGAGTTGTTTTTGTC
>CM068961.1:67374816-67398593 GCA_035128595.1 Eptatretus atami
GCCGCAATCGCCACCAGGACTGCAGACCGCTCTCGAACCACGATCCACGATCCTCCAGAACGCACTCTTGTCTCTCCAACACTCGTCCAGACCACCACTCTCCTCCTCTTTTGGTGGGAGGGGCTTCTTCTCCCTGCCACTCGCCTCCTGATTGGACGGTGGGTTGTCAGGCGACTCGTGGCGGCTTCCCGATTGGCTGGGGCGCGCGTGTGGTGCTCGCCCTCTGCTCATTGGCTGGAGGAAATGCTATCTGCTCCTCCTCGGAGCGGAGCTTCGACTCGAGGCGATGAAGGCTCCGCCCATGTCCTCAGCCAAAAACACATGCGTAATGGCGACCGGGGTCGAGTGCAGGATGGCGCGCTGTTGTTGTCGTTGTTGAAGTAGTTGTTGTTAAAAGATCTAATAAACCTGACTATACAATAATTCGTAGCGCACACATGTAATTCCCATTAGACAAAGGGGGGGATACTAACTGTAAACACATACTTATCTAAATAACTAAGCTTAGGGATTGCTGTCTGTCTGTGTGCAATATGGCTGCCAGATCTGTAACAATATAGTGGCCATATTACTGTATGGAAATAGAGGTTTATGAGATATGTGGTATAGCTCGTTGATTATTTCAGTGGTACATGTACTGATAAACAGTGTCCCAGACATCATTAGTGTACGTTATGACTTCATGTAACAGGTGTCGTTACATTGTGACCATCTTATTGCAACACTGACTATTCTATGAATGTCATTGAAGGAAGTTTATTTTCTTTTATTGGATAGTTTACAGCCTGGTGTAACATCTGGGTGACACCACTGTCCTCTGCAGATAACAAAACTTTTTGACACAGCATTGGTGAGGTGAACCTTTTGTTAGACACTAGATTTTTCTGGTTAATTTGAAGCTGCGTTGTTTTGTGACCATAACCGGAATAGCACGGAGTGTAGTGAACAAGCAGCTTCAAGTGTAATAAACACAGTCAATTTAATTCATCTTTGCCTGTTTCTCTTTAAGTAGAGAGCCCACACGTAACTCGGTTACACATAGCCTTCAGAAAGATAAACTGTTTTTTTCAGCTTATGCTGAATATATCTTTCTATTAGTATTCCATTGTGATGATATGCTTGAAGAAATATTCTTTGGCATGTTCGATACATTTTTACTGGTACAAATATCGTGCTGTTTGGCTGGGCACCATGTCACCACTTGGCTTGCCAGCTCTCCCTTGAGGTTTATGTTTTGAGAGAGGGCATGAAATACCTTGGTGGGTATCTTAGTGCATCAGACTTTGTGTTAAGAAAATGGGAAGGCTTGGCTGATAAAATTGGCTGAGTAGAAAAGAGTTTTATGTACATTTATCCTATAGAGTTGGCCATGTACAGTCATTGTTGGTTGCTTATTTACAGTGGCACAAAGTGATTCCTTTACACCATCCGATGGTACTTTTGACTTGTACAATAGAGTTTGCTTGATCTTTACTGAGGCAGGAAGCATTGCCTGAAACTGGAAGAGTGGAAGTTCTCTACCTCCCATTGGTGGAATGGTGTCAGGATCTCATTTGACAACATTCTTGGTCGAGTAATGGCTTTTTTCGTTGCTGCTAATTGCCACCAATTTTTGTTCCTGGATGCATTACCCTACTGATCTGTCACAAACTACTTACACCAGCAAGCCAGTATGCTTGGTTATGACAGAGAGCTTTTTATAATGGACCAACAGCATGTAGGTGCATCCCTACTCCCCGAACTATCAAAACATCTTGCATGCCTGGTGATCTGTGATGGTGTGTCACAAAATGCAGCATTGTGAGGTTAGTCATGCGCTTCTTGAGCCAGTTTTTCTTACAATGGAGTTCTAATTGAGATTTCTTGCTTGCAGCTTTTTATGCAAGGCTTTTTAAATACCAACATATGAGAAGTTTAACATCTTTGGGATCACATTATGCGAGAATGACTTTCAGCAATATACAGTATCTTGCCTAAATAGTTGACGTTAGATCTGTGATGGCTGCTTCCCAGGTTGTACGGAAGGTTATTCAAGCATTTGGTTGCTTCGAGCTGCACTTGACTGCTTCACCTTTCTCCTGCATCGCCATGCACCTCAACATTTTCCACAAGTGCAAGTTGTTGGAAACATCTAATGTCAGTTTAACTGTAGTAATTGCCTTTATGTTCATCTTCCTTTCCACTCTCTAATGTAAAAAAAAAACCAGAAATTGCACAATAATTTTCTATCATTGCTTCTGGATGTGTTTAGATCTTGATGGAGAGAGAAACTCCCCCCCTGACCTCTCTTTTGCCCCCAATAGTCAATAATGTATGCTCCACCAACAGTTGTATGTACGGGCGACATCTGGAGATTGGCTCTTATGATTTGGCTTTCCAATATATTGTTATATTGTTTCAACTATACAAATTCAATGCTATGTCATTTTGGTATGTTTTCTGAAGATTTTATTTTTTTGATACCTCCAGTATGTCAACTGCATTCAAGACTGTTTTTGCTTTTCAATTTGTTCATACAGCTTTTACATCTCGTAGTTGCCATGTTTCCCCCTTGTATTTTTGTTTTTGGTTTGCCATCTCTTCTCATCTCAAGAACACTCCAGAAATTATTTTGATTTCGGAAGGAAAATTTGCCATTTATAAAATGAGAAAAGCAAAGTTGAAAACAAACCAAAGACACTGAAAATATGCCATCTTCTCACCCCAGAAAATTTTTCTGCAAGTCTCACTTGGCTGTGCCTGGATTGGTTTGAGGGTGGAGGAGTAGCAGCTGAAATGAGAATCCTATCCAGGTTCCTCCTGATGACTTTATCTTTGCTTTCTTAGCCGCGTCTCGTGTAGCGAACGCTGGCGAAAAAGAGAGCTCCGCGTTCTTCTTCTTGTTCTTCTTCTTGTTCTTCTTCTTGTTATTCTTCTTGTTATTCTTCTTGTTCTTCTTCTTGTTCTTCTTCTTCTTGTTTTCTTCTTCTTGTTCTTCTTCTTGTTGTTCTGACAAAACCTTTAGGACGTGGCTCTTTTATATAACAGGATCCGGATCTCCTTAAATACTAAACACTTGTACACATCCTCGCATTGAGGGTGCCTTTTGAGAGCGTCTATCATGAACTTTTAAATATATTCGGACATTTGCTTTAAAGTTTCGAAAAGTTCACGTTACTATTTAAAGATTATTCCATTTAATGTGTTGTAATTTCGTAAATACACGATTTTCTCGTCATGAACAGGAGCTCCATGACGGGTCTCGCTATTGGCTCCATCAAGGCACGTGACGAAATATCGGAAGTTGTTGTTATTGTTATTTGTGATCAAAATGCTGATGTTTCGACTTTCTGTAATGAATTTTTAGCCGCGTCGCGTTGCGAACGCTGGCTCTAAGAGAGCTCCGCGTTCTTCTTCTTCTTCTTTTCTTCTTCTTCTTCTTCTTCTTCTTTCTTCTTCTTCTTCTTCTTCTTGTTCTTCTTGTTCTTCTTCTTCTGGTGAAGACAAAACCTTTAGGACGCGGCTCTTGGACACATTTGTCCTTGTTTTTCTTTGGGTTCCTTCTCA
Organism: Eptatretus atami; assembly: GCA_035128595.1. Classification (NCBI taxonomy): domain Eukaryota; kingdom Metazoa; phylum Chordata; class Myxini; order Myxiniformes; family Myxinidae; genus Eptatretus; species Eptatretus atami. The sequence goes on from CM068961.1 coordinate 67,378,363, forward strand.
TTACTCCAATGCAGGACTGTACCTATTTTATTTTGTCTTCCATTTCATTTGAATTGAATTTATTTTAATCCCATTCTAAATTCAATTGAATCATGAATAATAATAATAATAAAACGGCATGGGTCAGGGTCAGGTGTCCGATCAAAGAGGAACATCTTGGTACCTGGTCATCACTACCAGCAATTATTAAGTGGCAGTTCTAGTTATGTCTCTAATTATGCAACACACCAGTATACAAACACCACATAAGATACACCACACAAAAGCAGTCCTGGCAAGGGTCTGCAATCTCTGTTTGCTCTTTTTCTTGTTTTTATTGAGTATTCCTGAATGATGAAATTGACATAATTACGTTAATTAATACCCGATGTGATGTCGACCATGATATGAATATGAAGCGCATTCTCCACTCAGGTGTTTCTTTGCAACCAAATTCACTTGAGCGCGGTCATTTGCGGAGTTACTATTTGATGTGATCAGTTTGCACTATAGCTGTGATTGTGGTTGTTTACGTATATGAATATTACGTGGGTCCGCATTTTCAGCATGAACTTAGCAGAGCTACAGCCCCCTACATCTACGTAGGATTGTACTGCAGCCAATACCAGGAAGCTAATTTATTTCTCAATTTTACAGATCAGTCCTCCTCCAGAGAGGGACATCCACAGATGCATGTTTCAGGCGTGTTGGCCGTTGTGAGCTGGGAGTAGAAGCTACAAACCCTACAAGACATTAAGTTGAGATCAGACCCCATTGCAGTGGTGTAGTACCAGGAAGCAAGTGCCACACCAGCTGTTGCTGCACGCATCCTGACGAACAGGAAATGTCAAGCCACACATTAACCTGCCTATGCTACAGAAAAGTTCTGGGAACAGCCCGGAACAATTTAAATTTTAAAAGGCTCTTCTGGCTAAACAGTTGCATTGGCTCTACCTATTAGGCAATAATCTGCATTCATCTGCCTAATTTTTATGTACCTTACTTTGTCCCCCCCGTCTCCCTCCCCGTGCAGGTAAAAGCACACATAAATGTTTACAAAGTTAGGTAAATCATATTTATGTGACAAATCTGCATTGTGCATGTAATCAGATAGGGTTTTGTTCCCTTTTCCCACCTTCTCTACTACTCTATTTCTCTATTTTCCTTTCACTTCTATTTCTCTATCTCTTCATCTCTCTGTCTTTCTGCTTTTCTGTCTCTCTCTTCATGCAACATGCAAACCCACAAGTTTGATCATGCAGACACCATGGCTACCACATCAGAATTCCAAGGAAACAAGGTAGGGACAGACGGTGCTGGAGTTTGCTTGCAGGTTCGATCACACAGACACCACGTCTACTGCATCGGAATTCAAGGGAAACAAGGTGGGGACAGACGGTGCTGGAGTTTGCTAGCAGGTTCGATTGAGTGCTCATCCACAGACTGGAGAAGAATAAAAGGGTAGGGTTTGCTCAATTCGCTCTCTCTCTCTCTCTCTTGCCGAAAGTACATCATGGGAACAACAAGTAGAGAGAGTGAGAGAGTGAGAGAGTGAGAGAGAGAGAGAGAGAGAGAGAGAGAGAGAGAGAGAGAGAGAGAGAGAGAGAGAGAGATAGATAGATAGATAGATCCAGAGAGCCATTTTCCCCCTGAGATTTTCCCGCTCGCAGTTTGAGTCGTTCTCATGAAGTTTCGCGTCTTTTGCATTTCATTCCACACCTTACACCTTCTCATTTCCCATATGTGCCTTTCTTCACATACACTCCCTTGGACTACCACGCTTCTTCTTCATCAGCACTTTTACATATGTTCGTTCCGTGGGTTTGCAACTTGGCAGTCTGTCGCACCACCCTCAATGCCAGAATAGCCCTGTGCTGCCTTCCAAAAATGCTGGCACCCCTCGCGTCAGGCGGATGAGTCCTCCAAGGCCCTGTGGAGCATTGCATGGGTTATACGAGACAGCAGTGGTGTTCAGGAGCATCCGAGCGCTGCCGATGAAGTGAGTTGAGCAATTGGGCCGAGACTGTAGTTGCATTGATAGCCTACGTAATGTGGCGAATAACGTTGGTTCACTCGCCCAATTAATTAACCACCACGTAGTCACTGGCACGGTTCCCTGTCTGCCATGCTTAACTCACCGGCACAGTAAACCATCTCTGGACATAAAGATGGGTGTTTGAGTAAAGTTAAACACCTCTTTTAAAGACAATTGATGGCCTTATTTAATTAAAACAAAAGCAGGCTTTATCTTTGGTCGTCCCGCTCTCTCACACAGGCGTCTTAAGCTTTATTTTGACCTGCTCTGAAACATCTTGCCTTGGAACAGACCGCACAGGCCTCTGGTGTACATTTGAAGACTGAACAACACGTCTTCTATCATGAAATTAAGGTACCGTTTTGATGACAGCTCATGCAAAGGAAACCAGGTCATGCAAGTTTTGTTCACAGACTTGGCGATTTTCCACAATGACTTCTTAAGGACTAATTTAAGTATATAATCGATTTAGTAAATTGGATTTGAGGATCGGATATTGTGGACTAAATAACTGCCAAATCTGGAGTGAAATCTGAAAATGTTAAGAAATTTGCGGTTTTTAGCTCGCCTGTTCGAAGAACAGCGATACCCCCGGCGTGAGCGTGAAGCGTTTAGCGTGACGTGAAAATGTTAAAGTTTTTGGTGCAAGTTATTTAGAAGCTTGCCATTCATTTAATATGTGTACTAGGATGCTGATATTTGGCGTGGAGGTTCCTTTGGGGTATATTATTGATATAGTGAAGTTGAAATAAAAAATTAATTTCAATTTTTTTTAATTTTTGACCTGTTTTGAACTTAACTTTTTTGTAGCACATCAATGTTAAAGTTTTTGGTGCAAGTTATTTAGAAGCTTGCCATTCATTTAATATGTATACTAGGATGCTGATATTTGGCATGGAGGTTCCCTTGGGTATATTATTGATGTAGTGAAGTTGAAATAAAAAATAATTTCAATTTTTTTTAATTTTTGACCTGTTTTGAACTTAACTTTTTTGTAACATCAACGTTAAAGTTTTTTCCTTTTAAAGTTTTTATCTACCACACTATTTTTTACTGATTACAATATACAAATACATATATTGCTTTAAAATTATTTGGATCAGACTTCACTGCAATGCTTTATAAAAAATATTATTAGACTAGTCTTTTAAAAACAGATACAGTATAAACAGGCGAGCATTGGGTGGCTTTGACACCAACTCTCTGGTTGTTTTTGTGGTTGTCACCAATCAGCTTGCTATCGCTTGCCAAGCCAGCTGTTCCTTCTCAACTGCTTTGTTGGAGTGCTTGTTTGAGTGCTTAAGCCACTTTTGCAAGTGCTCTCCAAGCTTTGATATTTGTTATCACAATAGTTGTTGTTTTTGAAAATAACATGACAAACTGACATTAAGTATACGAAATATTCTTGAACCGTTTCTTTGGAATGCATGTACGTTCAGTTAGATTCGGTGGTGTCATGGTTAGAGCGTCTGCCCTGAATTTTAGAGGTCAGCGGTTTGAACTCTGGCTGAGTCAGACCAAAGACTTCAAGAATGGTATGTGCTGCTTCCTTGGTTGACACTCAGCATTTAAAAGGATAAACAAGAAATGCTGTGAAGGTAATTTGCAAACCACGGAGTATAATCCTTGCCAAGAAACTGCTGTGGCAGCACCAACGCTCTTCAAGAGTATCTTCTTCTTTTTTGGCCACAATTATTCCCATGCTCTTGTGGGGTTGGCCGGGGGAAGCTTGTCCCAAGTCTTTCACTCACCTCCTGGCCAGGCCTGACATTCGGCTAACCAGTATTTGGAATTTGTCCGTGTTGCCGGCGATAGCTTGCCTACTCTTTGCGAAGGACACCGTGAGATATTTGACGTCAACCAAGTCATGCTGGTAGATGGGATGCCAGTTTAACGTAATTCTTTACAGATGCAGGGCACACGCATTGATGAATCACCCTGCCTGTGAAATACAGGGATGACAGTCTTTAGCTGGGCAAAGATTTAACCTTTGGCTTTGAAATCCATGAGGTATGAGAAGGTAAAGCTAGACTCCAGGTAAACGTAATCCTACAGTCTAGGTAACCCTCTCCCCTACCCCCCTTCCTCTTCACCTCGTCCCCCTCCCAAATGCAAGTCAAGACCCCTTCTCTAGTCCTACAAATGCAAATTTGAGCCACCACTCTGCCCCCATCTTCAAGTCGCTATACACAAGCTCAAGTTTGGAACCCCCCCCCCCCACCATTGCCCCCTACCAAACACAAGTCGAGAGCACCTCTTCCCAACGCTATATTGAGGCACGGCAGTGATGGTCATGTTTAACCCTCGACCAATAAAGATCCCCGAGGGGGGGGGGGGGGTAAATATCATGCAAAGGTAAACTTTGGCAGTATTTGCTCTCTCCCACTGCTCATCTGTCTTCTCTGTCCTCTCATGTCTTCTCTCTCTCTCTCTCTCTTCTCTCTCTCTTCTTCTTCTCTCTCCTTCTCTCTTCTCTCTCTCTCTCTCTTCTTGCTTCTTCTCTATCTCTTTCTCTCTCTCTTTCTTCGTCTCTCTCTGTTCTCTGTCTCTGTCTCTGTCTTCTTGTCTCTGTCTGCTTCTCTTTCTGTCTCTGTCTCGTTCCTCTCTCCTCTCCTCTCTATCCTCTCCCTTCCTCTTCTCTCTCTTCTTTCTCTCCCCTGCTGGTCGTTGGTGAGTCGTGCGTGTGTGTGGCGTCATGGCGGCTTCGTGTGTGCAGCTGTGAGTACTGTGTTGTGTTGTTGTTGTCGTTCCTATCCCCATTTCGTTTCCTCTGTATCACTGTTGTGTTTTGGAGGTTTCCCGCTGTTTCCCTTCCTTGCTGAGACGAGAGAGAGGGAGAGCGCGCACGGTAGGTGCTTTGTGGGTTTTCCTTGAAACTTCGGTTTCTGGGCCTACTTTTCTTTGCCTTATTTCATAGGCCTGCGTTTATCGGTGATTTAGCTTCTTCCTTATACTCTTCTTTTTCCTTATTTTTTTCATTCTTATTTATTTTACTTGCGTGCGACTCTGCTCGTGACAGGTCTTTGCTTCCTTTGTTTTCAGCTATGGCGACAAGTCGTTTGCAGAATAGCGTTTACGAGTCACTTACTCGCAAAAATGCGGTGATAGTAGTCCACCCGACGGAGTTAAGGTCGAGGACGTCGTGACGGGCTTGGGAGACTCGTTGGTTTCGAAAATGTGTTAGCAGTTCAAAAGAATGCCAACGAGTTGTTGTTTTTCTTTCCGAGGAGCGCTACGTCGCTCGGCGGTTGAAAGGTTTGTCTTTACGCCAGTATATTTCGTTGGCGTTAGTATGTTGGACTCACGGCGTGAAATCACTTTATAAATTTGCCACTTTGTTAAAACGGAACAGATCTGTCCGTTTTAAAAAGTTGGCACGGTGGTGTCAATCTCCATGATTCCTTTTCGTTTGCGTTCGAATTCACAGTCCGCATATTATGACCTTCCGGCGGCACTGTTACATGGTGTTAAAAAACAACGCTCATGCTCAATGCCTCAGCTAGTTGGTAGTTGAAAATCGAAATTACAGATTGTAATTGCAACAGAACAATGACGTGTTTCACGGTGTGGTGCCTTCGGACATTTAAAAGGTGCTTGCCCGAAGTATATATCCGGTGGACATCTAGAACAGTCAGGAACAAGCGCCGATCCTAGTGGCACATCTAGAGTCGATATTAGTATATAATGGCGCGTCTGACGGGAGATCGACCTTCCATCGAGCGCCGAAATCGATAATTCCCGCTCTGATGAGCGGGTTTTATCACTGTGCCTCAAGAGGAATTATAAAAGAGGAAGCGGAAGTGAGGACACAGGCGAGCTGTTCGAAAAAGATAGCGCCATCGAATGAACGCAATGTTTCTATCTAGAAAAGAAGCTCCTGCAGCTGGTCCTTGCTGCAGAATAGGTTCAGTGTGTTGCTGAAAGGGAGGAAACGTTTCCGTTCATTCTCTCAGAAAAGGACCGAGCGCAACGCCCCAAGATGTTGTGGTCACCACCCCGGTCACTGACATTAAAATAAGAACCACAAACCTGCTCTTGTCGCGGCGTGTGCTGAGACGAAAGTGTCTGAGGTAATGGGAGGAAGAAGTAACAGCCAGAGGGAGAGTGCGAAGCCTCCGATACAAAACGGTAATCCTGTTACGGTCTTTAAAACTCCCGCTGTGGAAACAGCTACACCTTTAGCAGAAGACGATTTTCCGTTGTGAGAGATCGACTTCAGTGTGTGAAGAGAAAAATAAAAACCATTCGGATTACGACTCAGACGGGGCCTCGTCGTTTGCCTCTAGTACTAGTAGCGAGGTCTGGAATGACCAGCAATAGCCAAGGAACTGGAGGGTCATGATGATTTATTCACCATGGAAATTCTCCAGTTTCTTCAGGACACTTTTCGAAAGAAAAACGTTAAGTATTATAACTCTTCCCGAACCTGTCTGGCTTTATAACCCTCTAAGACGTCTCCTCCTCAAGGCTGAACAACTTGGGTGACTGAGTCACAAGTATTTCGCCTTAGGAAGTGTGTATTGAAAGCGGAAAGGCTACAAGCACAACCAATTCCTTCCCTGATAATCCCCCTCCTACACTATGACCTTTTCTATGTAATTTAATATAAATGGGGACGTTCACCCTGCGCAAAGCTCAGGTAAAGTTGCTTTGTCGAGCAAAAACATGTTATGTTGTTCTTTTGCAAGAGACAAGATGTAGCTCTTCGTGCTCGAGCGAATGGACTCGCATCATGAAAGGACAATGGTTTTAGTAGCTTGACCTGTCCTAGTGCTGGAGTGGCTATTATTTAAATCCTTCTTTCTGTCCTGAAAATGTCACCTTTAAGGAGTTTATTAAAGGATTTAGTTTCAGTTAATTTCTTTTATATGGTTATAAACACACTTTAATAAATGTATATTCACCAGTACGAGCACAGAAAGACTAGTTTTCTTTACACAGTTAGAAATGTTCCTCACACACCTTGTTTTTGATGGTCTTGTTTGTCTGTGTGGGGACTTTAATTGCACATTGTATCCCACTTGATCGTAATGGAGAAGAGCCCCACCATCAAGTACGGCACCCTTAGAGGGCTTTGTCCAAATTCTTCCTTATGGATGTATGGAGACTCCAGAACCCATCTGCACGACAATACACGTGGTGCGATGTGCAAATGGCCGCTATCTCTTGCAAGGATAGACAGATTTTACATCAATAATGATCTTTAAATGTCATCGACCATGTTGACATCACCCAAGTGGCTTTTCGGCCATCACATGGTTGTTTTCATATACTTTCCCGGTTCGAAATCGTGGCACTGCCCATTGGACCTTCAATGCGAGTCTTCTGCAAGATGAGCTTTTCCTTTCGCTTCCGAGCCTTTTGGGAAGTTTTTACTACTACGGAGCCCTCCTACTCCTGCCTCGACAATGTTGGACAATGCAAAAACCCATATCAGGACCTTTTGCCAGCAATATAGCTCCTTTTGTACAAGAATGAATCTGCGCTGCAATCTCTAATTTCTAAAGAAATATTGTCTCTCCAGTCAAGCCTCAAACTCCTGGCTGAAGGGACTAGTTCTCTATAACAACGAAGAAAGCCTCCTCGCTCAACTCTGTACAAACAAGCCAGAGGGGCTCTAATAAGGCTGCGAATGGAGAACTACAGCTTTGTCGATACTCCTTCCAAGTTTTTTTTTTTGCGTTAGAAGCGCAAAAAAAGAAAACCAGCAAATAACTTCGCTGCGGGCACCAGGAGGCGAGCAATACACGATCCAAAAGACATATAGGAGCTTGACCAAACAATACTTTCTGACTTGTATTGTGCCAGAAACACTAAGGAAGACATGATTCGTTCCTTAACCACCTCTTTGCCTACCTTGTCTGATCTGCATGTCAAAACTTGACAAGGAAGTGACTCTTGTCGAACTTTCTATTGCTTTGCAAACTTTGCCCACAGGTAAAGCTCTGGACTTGATGGAATCCCTGCAGAGTTTTACAAAGCTTTCTGGGATTTGTTGGGACTGAGCTGCTTGATCCCTAGTTGGTAGCCTACGGTCAGGCTTGTTACCACTTAGCTGTCGCAGGGCCATACTCGCTCTCATACCTAGAGAATGGAGACTCCAGCAACTTAAAAAATTGGCGTCCCATTTCGATCCTTGCCAGGACTACAAGATTTTCTCGAAAGTTCTTGCCAACCGTCAAATCTTTGATTGAGGAGATTGTACACCGATCAATCTTATTGCATCCTAAAAGGACAATACACGATAGATCTTTATTGTCCGTGACATGATCGATATTTGTATTGCTGAACATAGAAATGTTGGTCTGGTGTTTTTAGACCAAGAAAAAGCTTACACAATTGATCATTCTTATCTCTTTGCTGTTTTACGGAGGTTTTGTTTTAAGGAAAATTTTACTTCTATATCAAACTATTGTATAATAATATTTTTAGTGTGCTTAAAGTAAGTAACATCTTAAGTCAGCCTTTCCCTGTATAGAGTTATCCGTCAAGGGTGCCCCGCTGTCTGGCCTTCTATACTCCTATCAATTGAACCTTTACTACATCGTTTACGGCACGCGGCTACAAGGTTTTATCCTCTGCGTTTAGAATCCGTAAAAACTATTGCTTATGCGGATGATCTCTGTGCAATTGTGCACTCAGATGACGATGTTCATGCTTTGGTTGAGCCTGTCAAGGGAATTTAGCCTGGCTAGCTCGACTAAAGTTAATATGGAAAAGAGCAAAGCTTTTATTTTAGGTCCACAGAATGAGACTCCCCTCCAACCCTGCCAGGGCAGTTGAATGGACCAATGAAGGAATACACTACCTGGTGTCTTTCTTGGAATTCCAGTTTTTATTTCAAAAAACTGGGAATCGCTGATTACCAAAACTGAGCAGCGGTTAACAAAATGGAGGGACTATTGAAGCAGCTTTCCTACCGGGGTCGTACTCTAGTCATTAAATCTTGCGGTATCAATGCTATGGCATGTTTTTAAGGCACTGCAGGCCCCAGTTTTATCCTAAGAAAACTTCAATCTTTTTGTGGACTTTTTCTGGGGGGGAAGCACTGGCTCGGCCAGGAATACTACTACCGACTACAGAGGGTGGACAGGGAATAGAGGTAACGAGCAAGTGATGGCTTTCCGCTCCCTCTCAGCACGAAGGCTTCTTACCCGACGTCCATGGAAAGCTTTTGCCCATTGCTTGCTTAAGCAAGCTGGAAAACTTGGCTATGGTGACGAGCTCTTTCTTCTCAACACGAAGCAGTGGATATGACATCGGTCCCCTTTTTTACCGAAGCATGCTGGAAGCATGGCAGGCGTTTTCTTTTCGCCGTGATACCAGTGCTTACTCCTTCAGATGTTTTTTTTAAAGGAACCAAATTTTTTAAAATCTTTTTTTAATGGGGTCTGTAGTGACAGATCTTTCATGCAAAAGTTTATTGATGTCAGGCGTTACCAGAGTTGAACACCTCAGGAACCCCTTGTACATAGATGGAAGCAGCTGCTGACATTGCGTGGCCACCAGTGTGAGGTCCATCAGAGTTATTGGCAGAATTTTCTCGTGATCTACGGACTTTAAGCAAACCGGTTTAAAATGGGACCAGACATTGAAGATGCCCTCCATTTTCCCAATGTCCTTTCCCAAATCTGTTAATTTTATTTCAAAGTTTTATGCCCTTTAACGGGATGGAGAAATCCTCAGTGTACAATCTATGTGTTCTCACCCTTTTTCCTGACAAACCTGCAGAGCCACAAGCTCATTGGTGAGCGCTGCTTCAAGTAACCGTCCACTACAATAAAATGGCAGGTGTGTACAGAGAACCTATTGTCAAGCGCTCGGGCGATCTGCAGTGGCGGCTGGCGACAGCATCCTGCTTGCAACGTCCTGTCCCACTATATATGTCCTGAAAACTCGGAATTGTGCCCCTTTTGCGCACCCCGCGGAGACCATTTTTCACATTTTCATTGAATGTTCAAGGTTGGCCTCGCTTTTTGAATCATGTCACGTGTGATCCGGGGGGCTCGGTTTGTCTTTACCACATTGTGTTTTATATTTGGTTTTAATGTCTTGTATCAATGTAAAAATGAATGTCTTTTTAGCAAACTTTTTGTGTTCTGAAGCAAAACTTGCCATTTTATTATCGAGGAAGCGAAAAATTGCAGAACACTGATGTTTTAGCTGATGACGTCTTAACTATTTTTAAAGCATTGGTTACGTCGCGTGTTCTTTTTGAGTTTGAAACTCAAGATCCTGCTTTATTTAAAAACCGGTGGTGTGTGAAACAATCCTTATGTAGCATGGTTGGTGGTGCTCCAAGAATCAATTTATAAACTTAATATTACTCTTTGTTACCCTTCCTTTCTGTGTTATTTATTTTGATGCTTGTACTAACATACTTCACCATGTGAAACTTGAATGTTCTCGTAACAAAGGGAAAGAAGTCTTTCTCTTTGCTCTCGCTCTCGCTCTCTCTCTCGCTTGGCACGCACGTGCAAACGCAAGGGGCTGTTGCTCAGTCTCCGGCGGTACGTGTGGAGCCTGTGTTGCTTTCTCTCTTCTTATCATCTTCTTCTCCTCTTCTCTAATGTATTTTTTGGGGGTTGTTCCTTGTGTATAAACTGTTATAATGCTTTATGATTACTTGAAAATTGAATTGGTTTCTTCTCTTCTTTTTTTTCCACTCTTGTATATAATCTTGCTTTGTTTATTGAATTTTTATCCTTTATACTTTTTTAAATAAGGACATAAAAGTCTCTCTGTCTCTCTGTCTCTCTGTCTCTCTGTCTCTCTGTCTCTCTGTCTCTCTCTCCTCCCCCCTCCCCCCCATCCGCTTTCTTAGTATTCCCGTCAGCAAAGTGAAGGGTGGGTATTTGCTTGTACCGTATTCTATATTTTATCTTCGGTGTTCTCGTGGTATATGTTTTATTTGGCTTACACTTTATTACTTCTGCCACCAAAGGTGTACAGAGGTTATGTTTTCAGCCCTGTCTGTTTGTCTGTTTATTACTTGTGCAAATCGAAGATTTTTCAAGTATATTGGTTGGTCGTGTGTCTTGTTCTGTCTGATAGTTTCTGGCTAAATGGAAGATTCACAAGTATATTGTTTGGGTCAGGTCTGTGATTCTGTCCATTTGTTACTTGCAAAATCGAAGATTTTTCGATTATATATTGGTCAGTCGATTTTGTTATTCTGTCTGTCTGTCACTCGCCTACAGGTCACAATTCTAAACAGATCGTCATGAAACTTCACCAAGTTGTGAAGGTAGTCTCAACTGAGAAGCCGATTGATTTTGAGGTCAAAGGTCATCTTGAGGTCAAATTTCTAAAATCGTCATTTTTCATCCAATTTACTTGAAAGTTGAACAGAATGTTCATATCAGCTTACTGCATTCAACCACCAATTATTTTTAGGTTATCCTCGGCGAAAAGGTCAACATAGGGCAAAGGTCAACAGCGTTGGTGAGATTTCTAAAATCCTCAGTTTTAATCCGATTGATCGGAAATTTGAAGAGTATTTATATTTCAGGTCACTGAAGTCAACCAACCAATTATTTTTGAGATCACCCTGGACCAAAAGGTCAACATAGGCCCAAGGTCAACAACTAAGGTGACATTTCTAAAATCCTCAATTTTCATCTGATTGACTTGAAATTCGAAGAGTTGCACATTTGGTCATTGAATTCAACCACAATATTTATGAAGTCAAATTTGTTTCATGGATTTTACAAGTGTCGTGCTCTGCATGTTGTCGTCTTCTTGTTTGTTACTTACGAAATCTAAAGATTTCGTAAGTATATTGATGACTTCCGTCATCTGTTTGTGTGTTTGTGTGTGTGTGTTTGTTTGTAGGCACGATAACTCGAGAACGGAAGAAGCTACCAATGTCAAATTACACCACGTGATTCAGGAGGGTGATGGCTAGCGCTGATTAGATTTTGGTCAAAATCGGTCAAAGGTCAAGGTCACAGTGAGGTCAAACATTCGATTTTTGATGGTTTGGTACAGAATCATCGTAAAAACTTCTGGTTTGCGTCGCTACCTTCTCTAGAGACAGCTTTTATTAGACAAGGTCAGAGGTCAAGTTGACGATTTCGTAAGTACCAGTCTATGACTGCTTGTTTGTATGTTTGTTTGCTTGTATGCAGGATATCTCAAAAAGTTATGGATGGATCTGGATGAAATTTTGTGGACAGGTTCGGTGTATGACAAGGACGAACTGATTAGATTCTGGTGAAGTTCTCGATCTGGGTCTGGCAACTAGAATTTTTTCAGTGATTCTTCACCATTGAGAGATGATATACCAAAAAAGTATCAAAAATGATATACAGCACGATATCTCAAAAAGTTGTGGACGGATTAAGATGAAAGTTGGTGGAGATGTTGGGTGCATGACAAGGAACAATTGTTTCAATTTTGGCAAAGATTCGTTTCCGGATTCAGATCTGATAATTTTATAAGTGATTTTTCACCAATGAGAGATAGGGCTGAACCGATATATAGCAAGATATCTCAAAAAGTTGTGGACGGATTCATACGAAACTTGGTAAACACCTTGGGTGTTTATCAAGGATGAAATGATTCCATTTCGGTGAAGATCCGAATCCGGATCTGGATACGAGAATTATTTAATTTTCAAAGTGATTCTTCACCATTGAGATAGGGCCAAAAATGATACGTAGCATGATATCTCAAAAAGTTGTGGACGGATTCAGCTGAAACTTGGTGGACACGTTTGGTGTCTGACTAGGAAGAATTGATTCAATTTTCGTGAAGATCCCAATGCAGATCTGGATATGTTCTCGTGGATCAGGCATTACGTGGCAGAAGTTTGCGCTCTACCGAGTGCCCTTCTCGTTCCTATTTGTTTTTGTTGTCTGAAGTAAAATTAATTAGTGACAACAGTTAACTTTCTCTAACCCAGAGTAATGACGAGAAATTCTCCATTCGGAGATAATCAAACAAAGCCCCTCCCCCTCCCCCATACTCGATTTCTCACAGCCACCAAGAAGGGGTTATTTCAGAGCCAATAAAATGTTTTTTTTTAATCTTAAAAGCTGAATAACTAGTTTGTAATGCCAGGATTTCCTTGGCAAGAAAGACATAAAAACAGATTTATCTTCAGTGCCACAAAAAGACCTTTATTGCGAACAATATCGGTGAAAGAAATAGAACGGCACTCAGCAGAGCGCATACCTCTGTCAGGCTGAACAGTTTACATTTCATATCCCACTGATAGGCCGATCTGAATCCGGACTTGAACCAAAATCCAATCGGATTGTTCTTGTCACCTACCCAACTCATCCACCAAGTTTTGTTATAATCCATCCACAACTTTTTGAAATATGCTGCATATAGTTTTTGGCACTATCTCTCAATGCTCTAGAATCACTTAAAAAATTCACGGATCCGGATCTGGATCGTTACCAAAATGGAACCCGTCGTCCTTGTCACACACCCAACCTGTCCACCAAGTTTCATCTGAATCCATCCATCACTTTTTGAGATATCCTGCTTACAGACAGACAAACAGTGGTGAAAATATAACATCCACCCACCTTCAGTGGCAGAGGTAACTATAAGGGCACTCAGTGGAGCGCATACCTCTGCCACATAATGCATGATCTACGACAACATATCGGGCCCAAAACATTTTTGAGATATCGTGCTATATATCATTTTTGGCCCTATCTCAATGGTGAAGAATCACTTTAAAAATTCTAGTAGTCGGATCGGGATCCAGATGTTCCTCAAAATCTAATCAGTTCGTCCTTGTCACCCACCCAACCTGCCCACCAAATTTTGTCTGTATCAGTCCACAACTTTTTGAGATATCCTGCACACAGACAGACAAACAGACAAACAAACAAGAAGATGTTGTGCAGAGCACGATACTTGCAAAATCCATAAAACAAATTTGACCTCAAGAATAATTGGTGGTTGAATTCAGTGACCTGATATGCAAATTCTCTTCGAAATTTCAAGTCAATGGGAGGAAAATTGAGTATTTTAGAAATACCACCTTGGTTGTTGACCTTGGGCCTATGTTGACCTTTTGGTCGATGTTAACCTCAAAAAGAATTAGCTCGTTGAATTCAGCGACCTGGAATATAAATCCTCTTCAAATTTCAAGTCAATCGGGTGAAAATTGAGGATTTTAGAAATCTCATCTCAGTTGTTGACCTTTGGGCGATGTTGACCTTTTGACCTCAAAAACCAAAGGCTTATTCCTTATGACAAACTCTACTATGTGGTGAAGTTTCGTGAAGATCGGTTTAAAATTGTGACCTGTATGCGATAAACAGACAGAATAACATTGACTGACCAATATACTTGAAATTCTTCGATTTTGCAAGTAACAAACAGCAGACAGAGAGGGGTGAAAACATGACCTCCTTCACCTTCGGTGGTGGAGGTAATAATACATAATCAAAAGGATTTTCGGGCATTTGTTCAGCATTACTTTCCCGATCTTTACGATGTGAAGGATACTGTTTATCGAATTTTGCAATATTTACTCCTTCCTTTCCCACATTGTATGAGGCTGTGCGCCTGTTTTTGAAAAATGAAATAACTTTGGAGCAACTCTTTGTCGCACTGAAAAATTTCCTGAATTGCAAGGTGTCCGACCTTAGATGAAATTCCTATGGGATTTTAATTCACCTTTTGGGACCTGCTGGAACCAGAACTACTTGGTGTTTTGACTGACCGCCTGCAGTCAAGCTGTCTGACTCTCAGTTGTTGTAAAGCAGAACTCACTCTCATTTATACACAAGATAGATCTTCACCTCTTGAAAAAAAGCACCCAATCTTATTGCTGTCTAGGAACTACAAAATATTTCCCAAAGCACTTGCAAATCATCTTAAGCCTGTTATTGCGAAGATTGTTCATCCAAAACAGTGATATTGTCCCTTATTCATGATATTATTTTTATCATTCGTAACAGGATCGATATTTGTGCTGTTGAGCAAAGAAATAATGGTTTGTTTGTTTTCAGATCAAGCAAGACTTTTATTTTGACAGTATTGATCAGTGTTATCTATTTTCTACTTTACACGGGTTTAAGTTTGGGTAAATTTTATTTTAATCACTTCCCTTACAAGGAACTTCAAAGCAGGGGGAGGTCATCAGGCCGAACGAGCCCGAGTAAGTTTATTCCACCTCTAGTTGTTTGTCTGTACTCTGTCCCTTTAAAATGCCGAGTGTCAAGCAAGGAGGCAACTTGCACCATTTTTTAATAAAAGCTTTGGTATGACTCGGCTGGGGTCAAATTAGAGGTACTGACCTCCCAGACTCAGAGTGGATGCTCGAACCATTACGTCACTGAGTCTGGTAGTTGCATTTTTTAAAATTTAACGATTAATTCTGCATTTGTTTATTCTACAATAACGTTTACAGTTTACTCAAGTTAATATCTTGTGCCAACCTTTTCAATTAATGGGTGCATTCAGTAAGTTATCCCTTGCTTGCCTCTCTCCCTCAATCCCCATCCTAGTCCTCTGTGTACTTGCTATCCATTGAACCTCTTCTTATTTTGTTGCTTATGCCACTTCGAGGTTTCTTCTTCTCTGACAATGTTAGACCCCGTTAAGATTATAGCCAATGCTGATGATCTTTGTGCAGTTATCATTTGTTATCACATACTTTGAATCGTAGCTGTCGCCAATCAAATGCAATGAGATTACGGATATGATTTTGCACACAGCGTCGAGGGAAACCGCCCGAAGGCCAACAGAAACCGTGTCACAACATAAAAATCTATCAAAAACGTCAATGAGACATTATTTTGTGAAAGCAGTAATTTTTGCTATTATTGGCAATAAAATTGGGGGGATGTTCAAAGAGACAACCACCAAAAGCAGTGGAGTTGGCAACTAGGCAATGCTGCAATACAAATTTATGGTATTAGAGGTCTCAGATTTTATTCTTTAAAAACTTCAAAGTACTTTTGTTGATTTCTGAGGCGAGAGAGATGGAGGAAACACTGGTTGTGGTTTGTTTGACTCGGTTACACCCTTGTCAAAGGTCATCAGAGGTTAATTGATGTCACCAGGAGGGTGATGACTTTTCATTTGATCTCACTCAGGAAGCTGTTGAACTCAGATGTCTTCTGGAATCCCTTTGCTCACTGCCTCTGAGGCATGGATGGAAGCTTCGCTTTGACCAATAATTGTTTTTTTATCGACATAGGGAGAGTGAATTTGTGCTGAAAGCCTGATTAGGCCCTCAAAAATCGCTGTGAAAATCGTGATTATTCAGGCAATGTTTTTAAATGAGCCAATCTTTGAAAACACTATCTTTGAAAGAGTCTGCAGTGACTGTTATTTTATTCAACATTCTCTTGATGGTGTGTGTACTGAAGGTGAACATCTTCGAAATGCTTCCTCGAAATATAAATCATCTGTGGATATTGATGCTGGCTACTGGGATCAAAATTCATCAGAATAATTGGGAGAATTTTCTCTGTTATTTTGTGCTGTTTTAAACAGGATGGTTTAAAATGGCTTCCGAAGGTAGAGTAAGCTTCTCCCTGATCTCAATACCCTTGATTTCTAAATTATTAGCCTCTTGTGAAGGATTTAAAACTTTGTTTCAATGGAACACTCTTCTGTAGGTATTATGTCAGCACTCTCACTTCTAAAATACCTTCAGAGCTGCAGATTTACTGGAGAAGAATGCTCCACAGTCACCTTTCCACAGCAGTTAATTTGCCTGTCATGTACAGGACCCCCATTGTCAAGCAAATCTATGGATTTTAGTTTTGGATTGGCACATTATATTTCACCTGTAATGTCTTATCACATCCAATGTGTTCTAATATTTCAGAAATGTGCTCCTTTTGCAATGCCTCTGAAACCATCTTCCATGAATTTGTTGGGTGTCAGAGGTGAACATTCCTTCTAACTTTTTAATCACCAATAATCCAGGGCATAGTTTTGTTCTTTTGGTGGTCTTTTTGTGTTTGATATTAATATTAATTGTAGATGTAACTCTAATTTATTTTCTAAAGCAAAATTCATATTATTACTGTCACACACCACACACACACAACACACACACACACACACACACACACACACACACACACACACACACACACACACACACACAACACACACACACACACCACACACATCACACACACACACACACACACAACACACACACACACACACACACACACACACACACACACACCACACACACACACACACACACACACACACACACACACACACACACACTGCAAAAGTAGGTATAACGTTTTGTTTTCATTCTGTATACCTATTTTGCAGCCCTGTATATATATATATATAAATATATATATATATTTAAATATATCATATTACACACCATATGTATACACACATACATATACATACACATAATAGAGAGGGAAGGGGTGGGAAAGAGATGGAAGGGTGGCAGTGTGGATTTAGACTTGGTGAGTCCCAAAGCTGTATAAAGAATGGAGGCCCTTGTTAAAAAAATTGCACCAGAAGGTCTCTCAAAAATTGAAACAATATGCCTTTTAATTATTTAATAGCAAGGCATTTAAAGTGAAAAATACAATTATTTTCAAATGAATGCATTTACTGATTACACATTTATCATTTGGTTGGCTTGATCTCTATAATAGATTATAATATAGTATACCATGGAAACGACACTTAAATGTAATTTTAAAAATAATTTTCACATACATTAATATATTGTTACGGAAATGCCCTTATTGGACTACTAAATATAGGATTAGCTCAGATCCCCATTAAATGCATGTTTAGCTAGGTTGTATGGTAAAATGGACGTTACATGTGTGTCGGGAGTTGTAAGAGGCTGTTTGTTGTTCGTACAGTGGTGGTGGAACGAGCTCCCTCTTCTTCTTCCCATCCCGGATGAGGCCCGCCAATCGGCTGAGGGCGTGGCCAAAAGAGGAAGTGAAGCTAAGGGGAGGAGTTTGTCGATTCGCAGGGAGAGGCGAGCGTGGAAAAGGAAAAAAAGGTGATTTGATAGAGAGAGAAACTGAGAGGAGGAGTGGGAAGTCGGCTTCGAGCGGGAAGGCAGGAGAGGAGCGACGGAGCCTCTGACGGTCCCTGCTCACACCAATGGCTGAAACTTGCCGAGCGCTTGCCGGAGGCCGGCCTCGATTTGGGCCTTGTCTGGTGCACAGCTGAGGCCCATCATCGACCTTACATGGGTCAGAGCATGCGGAGACCGCGTGCGGTGCGGAAAGGAAAGAGTGCGGCACTGCCATCTTGCCACGCGCACGTTCGAGCTGGGGTCGAATCCGTGGACATCCGCCTATTGCGAGTGACATTCGTGCTTTTGACACTGTCCTCTCGTCCAGGAAACATCACAAGTCTCTGTTTGTCTTGTATGCATGCTGTCTGTCTGTCTGCTTCGTCTGCACTGGTTGTATAAAGGCATATCTCGGTAGCGACCCCCGAAACCTGTAGTCCGTGTTCCCTAGTTAAGAACGGGTTAAAGATTGTTAATAAAAGCATTGTCGTGAATGTTTGCTTGTGTCGTATCCCTGATGTTCCCCAATAATCTGGTTGATTCGGATGAAGTTGCCGCTTTGAGTTAATTTGTGTCGCGTCGAGGAACGATCCGTTCCATTGGCATATAAAACCAAAATGGTTACAGACTGGCAGAAAGCTCGGTCGGCATCTGACACAACCAGTCTGTAACCGGGTTCTATTTCCCAACTGTAAGGTACAAGGATAAGTTGCATCAGATTGAAGACGCGTGACCCGAGGCCTGTGCTGAGCCAGCCGGCGTTATAACCCAGGAGACGGCGGTGTGAGGGTGTGCCAAGAGCGGGCCGAGAATCACACCACCCGATCCGCAACGGTTTGGTATCAGCAGCGGATATTGGACCAGTGGTGCATTTCGCACCGGACATTGGTTACAAGAAGCGGAAAAAAAAAACGGCCAAATTTGATTTGATTTTATGTTTGAGCGGATCGGACGAAACTTGCAAATTATAAAGAAAATGGAGTCGCAATAATGGCGGCGCGGCTCCATCTTGGCGCGACACGAAGCGGGAGTGGGCTATAATGGCGCGCGTTGAACGGCACGACACGGCAGGCGAGGCTTGCAGCCACCGGTTCAAACCACGTGGTCATGGCATGCGCCATGGCAGGCGTGCAGGACGACTACGTGAACATTGGCAAGCTTCAGACACAATTGGGGATGCCTTGGAAGAGGTGAGGATTTATGAAGATTATAATAAAAGGAGGGTCCAAAATGAAGTGGACTAGGCACAAGGCACGCAGACGAGAATTCAGAAAAAGGATGTGTACGGTGGGTCACAACAAGTGGCTAATATACGGGAACAAATTCAGTGGCTGAAATAGAGGACTTGACCAACAGAGTCGTACGAACAATGTGAAAAAAGAATTTAGTCGTATGTATACCATATTGAATATGAGAAGAGGAACTGAACAAAAAGAATAGAGGAAGAGCAGATTGGTATCTCCAGGATAGCGAGAGCTTGGAGGAGAATGGGGAAAACTTGAAAAGGAAAAATGTGAACACGATTTGGAATTGAAACAACTGAAGAAGAGGTAAGCTCAGGCAAACATATAAGAGAAAGCCTAGAACAGAAGATAAAAAGAGGAGAGAATATCTGGAGCCAAAGGAGGAAGAATTGTTGGAAAATTCAAGACGTTTGAAGAACTACAGGAAGAATGATGGGAAGTGAGTGGAGTACCATGAGTTGGAACAAGAGAAGATGCGAACTGAATGAAAAGAATAGAGGAAGAGCAAATTTAGTAACTCCCGGGAATAGAGAGACTTGGAAGAAAGAATGGAAAACAAAGCTGAAAAAGGAAAATGGGAACACGATTTGGAATTGGCACTACTGAAGTGGGAGTAACAACGGCAATGGATGAGAGAATCAAGAGAAGACGATAAAAGAAAAAAAAGAATTCAGGAACAATTAATGGAACACGTAAGAAAATGATCAAATGAGGAGGGAAGCATGGAAAGAGTTGAGTTGATGAGAGAGAATTATGGGAAAAAACTTCGGAGTTACAGAAACACCAAAACAAAAACGGAATTACAAAACGAGCTGAAGGATGTTAAGAGAGGAAAGAAAGAGAACGGAGAATGAAACGTTAAGAACCACACTGTGCAGATGAACATCAGAAGCCAAGGCCAGATTAAAGAATGAGATGCAAGAAAGAGTAGTGACTAGACACGAATGAGACAGGAAAAGGAAATCACCGC
>CM068961.1:67437762-67452396 GCA_035128595.1 Eptatretus atami
GAGAGAGATGAAATCGATTTGATTTGGTGATGATCCGTATACGAGAGTTTTTTAAAGTTGATCTTTCATCATTGAGAGATCGGCATTAAAACTGATAATAGCCAATACCTTCAAAAAAGTTATGAACAGATTCGATAAAGCTTTGTGGACAGATTGGTGTGGACAAGGAGAATTGATTCAATTTTCGGTAAGATCCGAATCCGGACACGAAAATTTTTAAATGATTTTTTTATCATTGAGAGATAGGACTAAAATTGATAAATTAGCTTCCATTCCTAAATAAGTTATGAACAGATTCGGTCCAAAAGCCCTGGTGGACAGATTCTGGTGGGGAGAAAGAAGAATCGATTAGATTTTTGGTGATTTGATCCATAATCTGGATACTGAGAGTTTTTTTCATGATTTTTTTATCATTGAGAGATCGGATTAAAACTGAATAAATAGCCAATATCTGCAAAGGTTATGAACAGATTCGGACAAAGCTTGGGGACAGATTAGATGTGTACAAGACGAATCGATTCGAATTTCGGTGAAGATCCGTTATAGAAGAGTTTTTTTAAATTGAATTTTACATCATTGAGAGATAGGACTAAAACGATATATAGCCAATACCGTAAAAAAGTTATGGACGGATTCTGGACAAAGCTTGGGGACAGATGGTGGGTGAGAAGGACGAATTGATTCGATTTCGGTGTGAAGATCCGAGATCTGGACACGAGAGTTTTTTTAAGTATTTTTAATCATGAGAGATAGGCTAAAACTGATAAATAGCCCAATACATAAAAAAGTTATGAACAGATTCGGGACAAGTTGGTGGACAGGGTTGGTGGTGAGAAGGACGAACGATTTGATTTTGGTGTAAGATCCGTATAACAAGCTTTTAAAGTGATTTTACATCATTGAGAGATAGGACTAAAACTCATATAATAGGCCCAATTACTAAAAAAATTTATGGATGGATTCGACAAAGGATTGTGTGGACTAGATTGGTGGGTGAGAAGGACGAATTGATTCAATTTCGGTGTAAGATCGTATCTGAAACGAGGAATTTTTATTCCCCGCAGCGCTTTCGAAGAAAAAGCGGGAATATTGTGATTGTCTCCGCCGTCCGTCCTTCCTCCGGATGTCCGTAAACGTCCGTCTGTCTGTCTTACCCTGTAACTCCTACCACCGTTTTGAAATAGGAACTGAAACTTTTGGGACATAGTAGATATATGTATGGGAAGTGCATACAAACAACGTCGGATTTTTGATATGACCTCCTAGGCCGGGCAGATGGGGTGGGGTAATGGGGCTGATTTTTTTTAAGTGTATTTACATTGTACTGCTAAATTTCTTTTATAAGAATTACTTATGTGGCCCCCATGAGTGACAAACAGTCACAGGTTTTACTGTATTTATCAAATTGATTAATGAATAATTATATATTAATATTATACACAGTTCATTCCTATGATTTAAATTGATGCTACAGTTCTATATTTCTGACAGTGTTATAATTACATGTTTCATGAAAATGTTGATATGCTGTGCAATGACTTCTGATTTAGTAAAACATAGTAAGTCTTTGGTCATAAAGCACATCAATAGAAAGAATAGCTTCAATTTTCCATTTTGCAAGATATAAATTTCACCCACTAGTTTAAAGTGATTTTACATCATTGAGAGATAGGGCTAAAAACTTGATATATATGCCAATTACCTAAAATAAGTTATGAACGATTCGGACAAAGCTTGGTTAGACAGGTGGTGGTGAGAGGAAGAATCGATTCGATTTTTGGTGAATATCCGTATCTGGATACAAGAGTTTTTTTAAATGATTTTACATCATTGAGAGATCGGATTAAAACTGATATATAGCCCAATACCTAAAAAAGTTATGAACGGATTCGGACAAAGCTTGGTAGACAGGTTGGTGGGTGAGAAGGAAGAATCGATTCGATTTTGGTGATATCCGTATCTGGATACAAGAGTTTTTTAAATGATTTTACATCATTGAGAGATCGGATTAAAACTGATATATAGCCCAATACCTAAAAAGTTATGGACGGATTTGACAAAGCTTTGGAGGACAGGTTTGTGGGTGAGAAGGAAGAATCGATTCGATTTTGGTGAATATCCGTATCTGGATACAAAGAGTTTTTTTAAATGATTTTACATCATGAGAGATCGGATTAAAACTGATATATAGCCCAATACCTAAAAAGTTATGGACGGATTTGGACAAAGCTTGGAGGACAGGTTTGTGGGTGAGAAGGACGAATTGATTCAATTTCGGTGAATATCTGTATCCGGCCACGATCATTTTTAAAATGATTTTTCACCCAGATTGATGGGGCAAAAGACTACATGTAGCATGATATGTCAATCAGTTGTGAATGGATTCTGCAAATCTTCGTGGACGAGTTTGTTAGATTGACAAAACTTGGTGGATGACTTGGTTAAACCGTCTGTCTCATTTCCCGACATTATCGGGGGTGGAGGGTGGAGGGTTTGGGGTGGCTGGGAGACGATTAATAAAGTATACAGGATTTAAACTCAAGGTCACATTATCACGAAGGAAGTTCTGGTCTATGAGGATCAAGCAGACAAGTTTTGAATACATTAGTTGCAGAACAATGAACAATTGTAAAACAGAATTTCTCGTGGTTTCCACATCATTCGTGCAGAAAACGAAAGTCTGGAGAACCAAGCTGTGTCGGCCAGAGCTTGGGGAAACGGTGCAGGATAGGAATGTTTGGAGAAAGCTGATCATGAATGTCACCAGTAGTCGGACACTACTTGATGGAACTAGATAACTTTCCCCTTCAGCCAAGGGAATGTTCTGGGTCTCCAAGGAAGCCATCTCTGGTTTATAATATGGAGGGATCTTTCACTTCATCACTTCATGCACATTCACACACCAAGACAAAGGGCAGCACTGGGTTATTGTTGAAGAAGGTAAAGAACCGCTGACGTCATGACGTGTGTGTGTGTGTGTGTGTGTGTGTGTGTTTGCGTGTCAGTCCGAGGTCTTGCTGCGAGTCTCTTCATCGAACAATAACCACAGCAAGGTCACGGGAAGTTTGCCAACGATCTCAGTGACTTCATCGAATGATCTCTACTAATGTTAATGATCAAATCGGATCGCTTATCGCGGGGTTCCGGGTTCCCCTATGAAGACCTTTAAATCGAACGCACCATTGTGCCTGAACACTTCAACTCGGTGTGAATAGTATAATTTGTTTGCGGTTTGCGTTTACGTATTTAATTCTCTCTCGTATTTTGCTAAAACAATTTTGATGTAAGTGCTAATTATCTCAGAGTCTGCGTCACGCTGGGTTTCTCGGCTGCGAGAGAGCACAACCGTCTGTAGGTGGTGACAGCGCGCCGGGCCGGGCTATGCTGAGGGGAGGGGCGTGTGGAGAGGGGCTGAACGCGCGTGAGGCCGAGCCATGCTGAGGGGAGGGGCGTGTGGAGAGATCCTGAACGCGTGTGAGGCGAGCCATGCTGAGGGGAGGGGTGTGCGTAGAGGGGGCTAAACGCGCGTGAGGCCGAGTCACGCTGAGGGGAGGGGCGTGTGGAGAAGGGGCTGAACGCGCGTGAGGCCGAGTCACGCTGAGGGGAGGGGCGTGTGGAGAAGGGGCTGAACGCGCGTGAGGCCGAGTCACGCTGAGGGGAGGGGCGTGTGGAGAGATCCTGAACGCGTGTGAGGCCGAGCCATGCTGAGGGGCGGGGCGTGTGGAGAGAGGGTGAACGCTCGTGAGGCCGAGTCAGCTGAGGGGGGGGCGTGTGGGAGAGGGCTGAACGCTCGTGAGGCCGAGCCATGCTGAGGCGAGGGGCGTGTGGAGAGATCCTGAACGCGTGAGGCCGAGCCATGCTGAGTGGGCGGGGGCGTGTGGAGAGATCCTGAACGCGTGTGAGGCCGAGCCATGCTGAGGGGCGGGGCGTGTGGAGAGATCCTGAACGCGTGTGAGGCCGAGCCATGCTGAGGGGCGGGGCGTGTGGAGAGAGGGCTGAACGCGTGTGAGGCCGAGTCACGCTGAGGGGAGGGGCGTGTGGAGAGAGGGCTGAACGCTCGTGAGGCCGAGCCATGCTGAGGGGAGGGGCGTGTGGAGAGATCCTGAACGCGTGTGAGGCCGAGCCATGCTGAGGGGAGGGGCGTGTGGAGAGATCCTGAACGCGTGTGAGGCCGAGCCATGCTGAGAGGAGGGGCGTGCGTCGAGGGGCTAAACGCGCGTGAGGCCAAGTCACGCTGAGGGGAGGGGCGTGTGGAGAGATCCTGAACGCGTGTGAGGCCGAGCCATGCTGAGGGGCGGGGCGTGTGGAGAGAGGGCTGAACGCTCGTGAGGCCGAGTCACGCTGAGGGGAGGGGCGTGTGGAGAAGGGGCTGAACGCACGTGAGGCCGAGTCACGCTGAGGGGAGGGGCGTGTGGAGAGGGGGCTGAACGCGCGTGAAGCCGAGCCATGCTGAGGGGAGGGGCGTGTTGGGAAGGGGCTGAACGCGCGTGAGGCGAGTCGCGCTGAGGGGAGGGGCGTGTGGAGAGGGGCTGAACGCACGTGAGGCCGAGCCATGCTGAGGGAGGGGCGTGTGGAGAGGGGGCTGAACGCGTGTGAGGCCGAGTCACGCTGAGGGGAGGGGCGTGTGGAGAGAGGGCTGAACGCTCGTGAGGCCA
This sequence comes from Eptatretus atami, assembly GCA_035128595.1. Classification (NCBI taxonomy): domain Eukaryota; kingdom Metazoa; phylum Chordata; class Myxini; order Myxiniformes; family Myxinidae; genus Eptatretus; species Eptatretus atami. The sequence goes on from CM068961.1 coordinate 67,442,418, forward strand.
AGTCACGCTGAGGGGAGGGGCGTGTGAGAGAGGGCTGAACGCTCGTGAGGCCGAGCCATGCTGAGGGGAGGGGCGTGTGGAGAGATCCTGAATGCGTGTGAGGCCGAGCCATGCTGAGGGGAGGGGCGTGTGGAGAGATCCTGAACGCGTGTGAGGCCGAGTCACGCTGAGGGGAGGGGCGTGTGGAGAAGGGGCTGAACGCGCGTGAGGCCGAGTCACGCTGAGGGGAAGGGTGTGTGGAGAGGGGGCTGAACGCGCGTGAGGCCGAGCCATGCTGAGGGGAGGGCGTGTGAGAGAGGGCTGAACGCTCGTAAGGCCGAGTCACGCTGAGGGGAGGGGCGTGTGGAGAGGGGGCTGAATGCGCGTGAGGCCGAGCCATGCTGAGGGGAGGGCGTGTGGAGAGGGGCTGAACGCACGTGAGGCCGAGCCATGCTGAGGGGAGGGCGTGTGGAGAGGGGCTGAACGTGCGTGAGGCCGGGCTACGCTGAGGGGAGGGGCGTGTGGAGAGGGGCTGAACGCGCGTGAGGCCGAGTCACGCTGAGGGGAGGGGCGTGTGGAGAGGGGCCGAACGCGCGTGAGGCCGAGCCATGCTGAGGGGAGGGGCGCGTGAGGCCGGGCTATGCTGAGGGAGGGGCATGTGGAGAGGGGGCCTGAACGCGCGTGAGGCCGAGTCACGCTGAGGGGAGGGCGTGTGGAGAGGGGCTGAACGCGCGTGAGGCCGAGTCACGCTGAGCGTAGGGCGTGTGGAGAGGGGGCCGAACGCGCGTGAGGCCGAGTCACGCTGAGGGGAGGGGCGTGTGGAGAAGGGGCCGAACGCGCGTGAGGCCGAGCCATGCTGAGGGGAGGGGCGTGTGGAGAGGGGCCGAATGCGCGTGAGGCCGAGCCATGCTGAGGGGAGGGGCGTGTGAGAGGGGGCCGTACGCGCCTGGAGCCGTGACCGTGCGAGTCGGGAGGCTTCGTACATGAAGCGGATTTGTGTGGAGAGGCCGAACGTGGAGTTTCAGTGCTCGGAGCGGCCTCGATGTGTGGAGGGGCCGAGCTGAGAGGAGCCAGTGTGCTCGCCCGGTATCATCGAGTGGACCGAACGAGCCGCTCTCACTTGAAATGCACAAAATGCTCGAGCGATCCGTGAAACGAGAATCCTTATACTCCGGAACCCGGACCTCGACATTAAATCGTGATCCCGTACTCAGTCGGGGTGTCCGTGCATTTACCTGCACAGGTGTTTAAATGCATCGCAATCGAGACTCGTGACTTTAATGCGCTCTTTTAGCGCAGCGCACTGGCAGAGGCGAATTTTAACACCCGAAAGGGTGCCGTGTGTGTGTGTGTGTGTGTGTGTGTGTGTGTGTGTTCGCTTTCTTGTGCAGCATGTTCGAAATGCATTGCTCTGACTCAAAGACCGCGGGATAAACCCGTCATGGAAGGTTCCGATGTGAAGGTGCACGGGTAGTCCGCGAGTCCAGCACAGAATCGCCATATCATCGGAATCCGTGCTCATTGCAAGTCGGCAACACGGCTTGGCCGTGAAGCGCCGTGTATTTATAGGCGCCGAGAAGGAGGGGAAACTACGGCTGGGCGGGAGGGGGAGAGAAAGAGAGGGGAGCGGGAGGGTGAGGAAGCGGGATTGAACGAGTGAGGTGGAGAGAGAGGGAGAGAGAGGAGAGAAAAGGAGAGGAAAGGAGAGCGAGTGAGGTTCCGAGTCGGCTCGGCGCCCAGTTCCGGCGACCCCTCAGCAGATGGTGCGGTCCCGGAGCGTGGGACCACGTCGCGACCACCGCAGCTCTCCCGAGGCATGGTGCGCGTGCGAGTGCATCGTGAGCGCCCAAGTGAGATGGAGCCGCCGAAGCCAAGGCTCGGGAACATGGCCGGGATGACCGTAGCGTCGCTCCTGCTGCTCGGCGCATTGTCGTCCGTGCGAGGTTCGTTCAGCGCACACAAGTCGCGTTTTGTGCGCAGTTCACCGACGTCCGACTATTATCATGCGAGCCACGTTAACGAGGCACTTCGCCTTCTTGTTTGTTTTCTTTCTTGATGCTCCGTTCCTCCATCATCTTCAATGTTGTCACATCATCACACATGTCCTGCATCTTCATGTATTTATTTTTTTCCCACTTTTCTGACGACCCCCCCCCCTTTCACCCCTAGAGTTTTGCGATGAAAGCAAAGTACTGTTTACAGACGGATCTGTAAGAAAATGCTGTTCAGTTGATGCACCCATCCACTTGTCCAGAGACCCGCGCAGTGAGCCACTGAACTCAAACCACGTAACACGTGCTTTCTGTAAAACGTCACTCCCAAGGTGTACATTTTTATTGTCATTCTCCTGCACGCGCACGTTAAACGAAAAGCGCAGCTCTCCGAGCGATCGGCTGAAGTTCGTAAACGGTGCCCCGAGTCCGCATGCGCTCGCCGTGCTCCGACTCCGATCGCCTGCACCCGCCGTCGCAGAGAGAGAGAGAGAGAGAGAGAGAGAGAGAGAGAGAGAGAGAGAGAGAGAGAGAGAGAGAGAAGGAGAGAGAGAAGAGAGAGAGAGCGAGAGCTCTGCCGACATTCGTGCGCAGGTGCGAGCGCACGCCGGCGTGAACGGCTCTCGGGTGTACGTGTACGGGGGACTCCGTACTCCAGAACGCGCGGCTTTCGCTCTCTGCAAGTCGCGAGATAAGCCCAAGACCGGCTTCGCCGAGCCACGTATCCGCGACGCGTCCTGGTGAAATGTGATTAAGCGTAAAAGTGCGGTGGAAATATCATGTCCCCTGGAGGAGATCGAGAGAGTCATGCGGGACTTGCTCCTGGAAAATAAACAAATAAGTAAAATAGAAATATAAACTTTTAGGGCGTGTCCGTAATTTAATGTAATTTTCCTGTAAGGCGATTGCTCGGCAGCTTGAAGAATTGACTGCTGAGCAGGTTTTTCTCTCTAACCGATGCACTTTTCTTTTAGCCATAAACACCAACCAAGGCTGGCAGGATGGCCTCTGAACCGTCTCGCCTGGGTTCCAATCTCGGCCCAGCGACAAATGGTCATCGTGGTGTTTCACAGGCAGGGTTATTCGTCAATGCGTGTGCCGTCCATGGGGGACGTTAAACTGGGCGTCCCGTCTGCCGACATTAGTTGGTGGACGGTAAAGATCCAATGATGTCCTTCATGTCGAGTAGTCGAGCGATCGCAGCTAGACACCCCAAGCCAAATTCCAAATTCTGTGCGCGGAGTGGCAACCCCACCAAGATTAGCCAAATGAACCACTTCGGTAGAACAGACTCTCTGTTTCGAGCATGGCACATGATCTGATCCAATCTAATCCACACTTGTCCCGTTTTTCACTACTGTTCCAAATGCTAAATGGGCGACTGAGGACCAGGTGTACTGCTTTGCCTCCAACCCTGCTCCAGGATGTGGGGATCTTCTCATTAGGTTTTGGAATGTCCCTGAGAGCTCCTGCCAATAAATCATGCATCACCCCACTTCTTTTGGGGATCAGGTCAAAAGGCCATATTCTGTTCTGGACTTATCATGGTCGTCAACTGAGAAAGGTCAACAGACCTCTGCAAAGCCATCTGATCTCCATCCAATTCTCTTGAAACCATCCCTCAGCTACAGTTTGGACCATTCTTGGTGCAATGATCAATTTCTGTCAGCTCAGGTTGATTCATATTGCCCAGCAGGAGTTGTCACATTCTTTTGACCAGGAGATATTTTTTGCTGGGGTGGGTTGTGATTGGCGGGTGGATGGATGGTCACTTTATCAATCATGTCTCTTGGTTTATATCTTTTCTTTTTATTCCTGTTTTGGTGGCCGTTGCCCTCTACTGCCCTCCCCCCTCTCTGAACTCTGATGGTCCATAATTTCCTGTAATGATGGATGAATATAATTCCGTGCTGTCTTTCCATGCTCCTGAAGCACTGCTCACTCGCCCAGAGCCAGTGAGTCGAGTATATGGGAGCATGCCACTTGCCATCACGTTGTGCAATTTCTCTAACTGTCCTCTACTGGAGATGCACAAATACTTTGCTTTTGCCGAAACGACAACCTGATTCTGACGTGTAACCAGGCTATGAGAATGCCTTGCATTTGTAATCCGCATTTAATTACCACCAAGTAACACGGGGCCGTGTACTGGTTCATTTGTATTCGCGATGCGCGGTTGCCTGTTCTTCGGAAGTCTCTATGAATTGCTGGAAAATAACCTCTGTTTGTGGGGATGCCGAGTCCTACAGGATAAAAGTGATTACTTTGGTCTCGTAGATCCATCTCACCACCCCTCAACCACATTTGCTCATGGCGGCTCGGTTTCTTTTTCTCCCCCACCACTCTAATCGACGAATCGTGCTCACTTGAGGCTCTCCCGCTTAAATCCTTTTCACGTGTCAAACTGCTGCTGGGTGTGGGCGTCGCACCCTCCGGGCTCTGCGCCTTGCGTGCCGCCTACAGGAGCCTCATTTGTCCATCGCGGGCTCGCCTTCGCTTTGGTACTGTGTCCTCGGTGATTATACGGCCTTTTAAAACAGGCCACACTGTGCCGATGAATTTGCTGCACGTTCATCCATCTTTAAGACACATCCATGATCTCTGTTCCATCACCAGCATCCCACTTGCATCTTTCTGTGGTGCTGAAATTGATGGTCATGTGATCGTTCCACATCCTTTAATTTGGTGTTTAATGCGACTGAGATCCGAGGAAATGCACAGTAACAATTTTAATTGTGGTCCACTTGAAATTACCAACATATAACATCTATGGACTCTGACTGGCGACCCATCCTGTATGCATTCGTCCACCGGCAAGTCACTTTCTTTCCTTGATGTGCTCACTCAAGGTCGGCTATGCAGTGTATCACTCACCACAAGCCATAATTGATGGTTCATATGCCTCGAGAGGTTGATGGAAGTGAACATGATGTCTGCATGCATCGCGCACCTGTTCTCAACACCACCTCTGTGTGGTGCTGTGAACAGGAGGGGGTGGAAAGAAGGGGTTTAATTGATGCTCACTTCTTGAATTACCAACGCTGTTCATCACCCACACAATAGATTCTTGCCACGAGCTAGCATTCTTTAATGTGTGGGCTGGTCTTTCCCGGGTGACCACAGTGAAGGTTAGATAGCACAGCTAATACGGAGTGTGCTCATTGTGCCTTATTAAGCTGTTGGCAACGGGACGATGCAAAGAAGTCAAGGTGAAATGGACTAATATGTTAAAGGAAATCCATTGAAATATATAACAGGTAAATATATTGTAGGGTGGGCAAGATGCCCTTGACAGGAATGCTGGGGTAAGACCAATTTTCACCCCGAACCCTCAACTACATATATGCAGTGCCAAAAGAAAGTCTACACCCCCTTTCAAAATTTTCACGTTTTGTTGCCTTATAGCCTGGAATTAAATTGCATTAAATTAGAATTTTTCCACCTTGAATTACACATCGTAACCCACAACATACAAGTGAAAAACAAATTCCACAAATTTCAGAAAATTAATGAGAAACACAAAACTAGAATATCTCGGTTGGATAAGTGTCCACCCTGCTCATAATAGCAATTGTAAATTAGCTCAGGTGTAACCAATCACCTTCAAAATCACACACCAAGTTAAATGGCTTCCACCTGTGTTAAAGTGAAGTGATTCTGATTATTTCAGAATAAAATCAGCTCTTCCTGAAGGTTTCCTCTGCTGGGTAGTGCATTTCACAGCAAAGACTCAACCATGAGTACCAAAGGAGCTTTCAAAAGACCTCTGGAATAAACTTGTGGAAAGGCACAGATCAGGAGATGGGTATAAAAATATTTCAATGGCCTTGAATATCTCTTGGAGCACAGTCAAGACAATCATTAAGAAGTGGAAGGTGTATGATACCACCAAGACCCTGCCTAGATCAGGCCGTCCCTTCAAACTGAATGACCAAGCAAGGAGGAGACTGATCAGAGAGGCCACCAAGAGGCTAATGGCAACTTTGAAAGAGCTACAAGCCTTTATCGCAAAGACTGGTCACTGTATAAATGTGACAAGAATATCGCAAAAACTCCACAAGTCTGGCCGACATGGTAAGGTGGCAAAAAGGAAGCCATTACTCAAAAAGGCCCACCTTGAATCCTGTTTGAGGTATTCAAAAAACCACTCCGGAGATTCTAAAGCCATGTGGCAAAACTTCTGTGGTCTGATGAAACCAAGATGGAACTTTTTGGCCTAAATGCAAAACTAATTATGCTTGGTGAAAATCCAACCCAGGACATCACCCAAAGAACACCATCTCCACTATGAAGTATGGTGGTGGCTGCATCATGTTATGCTGATGTTTCTCATCAGCAGGGAATGGTGCACTTGTCAGGATAGAAGTGAAAATGGATGGAGCAAAATACAGAAAGATCCTAGAGGAAAACCTGCTGTCCTCTGCAAGAAACCTGAAATTGGGACGGAAGTTCACCATTCAACTTGACAATGGCACAAAGCACACAGCCAAAGCCACACTGGAGTGGCTAAGGCCTAAGTCACATTTGCTCTACGGCGAGGATACGGTGGCCGTACGCCCTCTGAATTGACAGAAACGTGCGGCCGGCCGAAGAGTTTCTGAGGTGGCCTCAGGGTGGCCCTACGCCGTATGGCTATATTTTACAGGCCGTAGGGTCGCCGTGGAATTATACGCGGAGTTATAACTTTTTCATTTCTACGTTTGCCGTAGCAATTCGACAAGCCAAAACAAAAGAACTGGTAAAAAAATAAAAAAAAACCCACTAGTTACCGTCCGTCTGGCCGCACGTTCGCCTTGGGCCCCCCTGCGGTCGCCTTGCGGGCACCTTGCGTCTGCCTTGAAAATTATATGGCCGGCGCAGGAATGCCTAAGGTCACCGTGCGACATCAAATCAAAGACCGTAGCACCCCCACACGTTTCGGTCTCCACAATTTATAAATACGCCGTGCGGCTACCCGAAAAATAAAAACATATGTGACTGCTACATTGTGTGACCGTGGAAATACTGCGGCCGCCATATAATTGCTAGTGGCCGTAGATTTTGGAGACCCCACGGCCGCCGTGGAAAATGTGACTTAGGCCTAAGGAACAAAAATATGAATGTCCTTGAGTGGCCCAGTCAGAGCCCTGACCTAAATCCATTCGAAAATCTGTGGCATGACTTGAAGTTTGCTGTCCATCAACACTCCCCACGCAACTTTACTGAGCTTGAACAGTTTTGTGCAGAAGAATGGGAAAATATTGCCAAATCGAGGTGTGCAAAGTTGGTCGAGACGTATCCCAACACTCACAGCTGTAATTGCAGTCAAAGGTGCGTCCACCAAATATTAACTCAGGGGGTTGGACACTTATCCAACCAAGATATTCTAGTTTTGTATTTCTCATTAATTTTCTGAAATTTGTAGAATTTGTTTTTCACTTTGAAGTTGTGGGTTATGATGTGTAATAAAGGTGGAAAAGGTCTGATTTAATGCATTTTATTTCCAGGATATAAGGCAACAAAATGTGAAAAATTTGAAAGGGGGTGTAGACTTTCATTAGGCACTGTGTGCACATATATATATATATATATATATATATATATATATATATATATATATATATATATATATATGTAATATTATATATATGTATAATATACGAGGTGTGTTCAAAAAGTATCCAACTTAATTTTTCATGTGTAAACAAATGAAGCTAGGGAGGCATTGTTTGTGCACGTATGTAGGCGATCCTAATCCGTATGCGTGAATATTTTCCCGCCTGCAGAAGCGGTCAATCGCCGACAGACCGCCGATGAGTGAGGAAGTGTCAGTGAGCGCCGTCGGATTTTCGTTTTTGACAAAATGACGGATCACTGTGGTCTCATCGCCAGTGATCACTGTGTTGAAGAAGTTGGGATCGCTGTTCACAGTCTCAGCATATACTGTGCGATCTCCAAACGGAGTTGCTTCTGCTCGATCGTAAGCAGCTTTGGCACGAACTTCGCTGAGATTCTCCTTAAGCCCAAATCCTCAGTCACAATGGAATGAACGGATCAATGCTGACGCCCGTCCGTCTGCAAGTTCTCTGATCGTGATTCGACGATCCTGCATCAGCAGGGTCCTCACTTGGTCAATGACGATCCTTTTCGGGATGTTGGAGGCCTACAAGAACGTGCTTCACTTTCCACTGATGTGCAACCATCTTTGAAGCGGTTGTACCACTCTTTTATCTGTGTGGTTCCCATTGCTTCGTTCCCGAAGCCTGTTGAATCATGCGGATCGTTTCCACTTGGGAATCGCCAAGCTTTACACAAATTTGATGCAGTAGCGTTGTTCAAGTTTTCCGCATTTTGTCAAAAAACGAAAATCCGACGGCGCTCACTTACACTTCCTCACTCATCGGCGGTCTGTCGGCGACTGACAGCTTCTGCAGGCGGGAAAATATTCACGCATACGGATTAGGATCGCCTACAACACGTGCACCAACCACCCCTCCCTAGCTTCATTTGTTTACGACGAAAAATTAAGGTTGGATACTTTTTGAACACACCTCGTATATATATATATATATATATTATATTGATACATACATACATATATTATTTAGAAGGCTCCTCTGGCTAAATATTTGCAAATGCTCTGCCTATTAGGCATTGAGCTTAGCAGAGCTATAGCCCCTACAACTCTGTAGTATGTATTGTACCACAAGCCAATACCTGGAAGAGATTTTGATTCTCAATTTTATAGACCAGACCAACCTTGGGAGGGACAATCATTCCTTCCTCAGCGGATAACAATCGTTACCCCACACACCAAAATAACAATTGGTTCACTTTGTCTGTACATCTGTCTACAAACGTCAGTTTATGATTAAGGAACAACTTAATTTCAGTTGAATGTTATATTTTGAACACAATCGGAACATGAATCAGAATATGAACCAGTAGTTCAGCAGTATGTTGGTTCTGAATTCAACCCGAACGTATGTGCAGAGAAGAGTGAGTAATTTGTTTTACTTTGCCTGCTGGTCTGGCAGTCAAACAAAATTGAAAATAATTTGAAACAGGAAACTTCCTGTTTTTATGGACGTCATAAAGGACACAAACAAGCAGCATGAAGAACTAATGGAATGTGTTGATAAGGAGGTGTAAAGGACGCTGCATGAATGGTGGTCATCTTACACATTTTTTTTTCGCAACCTTTAAAATACTACTTTCATTTAATTATACAGTATACTTGAACACTAGAGAACAGAACACGGATCGTCTTTTTGCCATTTTCAAAAATCCTTCCGTTTAGCAGTGCAGGTAGTTGGACAAAATATTATGGCATGTTTCTTAGCACGACCAATCAAATTTGCCACTCGCAGGCCCACCCGTTGTCCTTCTTCTCAAGACTGCATGGGGTAAGGTGTTTCTCTGAACTTTCTGGTTCCCTCTATTATCCTCAGTAGACTACGACTGTTCCCTCTCTAGTCTATAAAATTGTGAATTGTATTCTCTTCCTGGTATTGGCTGCAATATAATCCTATGGAGGGGGCTGTAGCTCTGCTCAGCTCATGCCGAATCAGCACAGCGCCGATGCAACTGTTTTAGCCAGAAGAACATTTTATATTAAATTGTTCCTGCCTTCCTTAGAACTGTTTGATAACACATACGGGTTAATGTTTGGCAGGCTTACCTGTTGGCCAGAATGCATGCAGCAATAGTTGGTGTGGTCTTGCTTCCTGTAACCACGACAGTGATGGTGTCCATATATCGATTTACAATAATATATATATATATATATATATATATATATATATATATAATATATATATAGTATACGTATATATATAATAAAATTTTATATATATATTTATACGTGTTATATATATATGTATACAATATAATATATATAACGTATAATATATATATATATATATATAAATATATAATATATATATATAATATATTATATATATAATAAATATAATACAATAACGTATATGAAGACCACAAGGGGAAAAACCAGAGTGTAACTTTTTATA
>CM068961.1:67474581-67488747 GCA_035128595.1 Eptatretus atami
TATATGTATATATAATCTTGCTCAACAATGCATGGCAATGTAGTTTACAGGCATCTTTTGTTTCTACAATAGAAATGATGCTATTGATGTAAAAACCTGAGGTTTAACACAAATCACAAAGGACTTTTGGAAGAATGCTTGTACAGTGGTCAGATCGTAATAAATATATACATGGAACAATGCCTATTTGAAAATGGAGGTATTACAATGATGATGCAGGACTCTTTCAAATTAGAGTTACTGCTCAGAGCTGGCAGGATAGCCTCGAGGATTACATACTCCGCTTGAGTTGTTGTCTCGCCTGGGTTTGAATCTTGACCCAGCTACAAATTCATCCTGGTGTTTCTTATGTAGGGTAATGCATTATTATGTGTGCCATGTCTCGGTGGATGTTAAACTGGGCATCCTGTCTGCCAGCATTACTTGGTGGACATTAAAGATTCCGTGGTGTCTTCTGCAAAAAGTATGTGATTTATTGCCAGCACCATGGCCAAATTCCAAATTTCTGCACACTCGGTCAAATAATCTGCGTTGATGTTCCAACCTGTCCAAGAATGTAACCTTGGCCAAAAAACTGCTTCAGCAGCACCGATGCTCAGTATATAGATATAGCATGGGGCCTTATGATGAAGATGGTGGGTCTGCTCAGCTGATGGCATGCTTGCCTCAAAGTAGTCTAGCTTGAGTTCAAGCTGTATATACATCATACTTTTCACCAACTGGTTGGCCAAGCCTGTCAATCAGCTCAATTTTATTTGGGCAGAGATTTGTAATTTGTTCAGGGTGCCCGGAATAACTGGTGGACTCTTCAAAAAAGACGTCATGCGATCTTTAACATTCATCAGCTAATGCCAACTGACATCAGGCTTAAAGACCCCATTTTGACAATCTCAGCCATATTTTTAATAGCCAATAAATCCTCATTATTGTAAACTGCTCCTTCCCAATTCCATATCCAGGTGATGCATGACGTCATCGCCGGGCACCGAAGGAAGGGGGCACTCAGTTTTTACTCCGTTTGTTACTTAAGAAATCTAAAGATTTCGTAAGTATATTGATGACTTCCGTCCTCTGTTTGTGTGTTTGTGTGTTTGTGGTATGTGTGTGTGTTGTGTTTGTTACTAGATTTCCTAAGTATATTGATGACTTCCGTCATCTGTTTTGTGTTTGTGTGTTTGTGTGTGTGTTGTTTGTGTGTGGTGTTTGTTTGTAGGCACGATAACTCGAGAACGGAAGAGCTACCAATGTCAAATTACACCACGTGATTCAGGAGTGTGATGGCTAGCGCTGATTAGATTTTGGTCAAAATCGGTCAAAGGTCAAGGTCACAGTGAGGTCAAACATTCGATTTTTGATGGTTTGGTACAGAATCATCGTAGAAACTTCTGGTTTGCGTCGCTACCTTCTCTAGAGACAGCTTTTATTAGACCAGGTCAGAGGTCAAGTTGACGATTTCGTAAGTACCAGTCTATGACTGCTTGTTTGTTGTTGTGTTTGTTTGTAGGCACGATACTCGAGAACGGAAGAAGCTACCAATGCAAATTACACCACGTGATTCAGGAGGGTGATGCTAGCGCTGATTAGATTTTGGTCAAATTCGGTCAAAGGTCAAGGTCACAGTGAGGTCAAACATCCAAAACATGATAACTCGAGAAAAGTTACACAAGTATTGTTGACGGAGTGTGAGTTTGGAAGATCGAGGTAAGTTCGGCGGAATTTGTGTCAATTCGTCGAGTTACGGCTGTTTCAAAAATTCAGTGTTATAAAATAATATTAAACTAGAGGGGAGCACTCGGTAGAGTGCAAAACCTCCGCCGCCAATACTGCTAGGTCACTCAAGTGAACTGATATCCTATTCATTCAATTTGACGTCAACAGTGCTCACAGAGTTATAGTTTGCAACTTTCCCTTTACTTTTAACTTTTACATACTCAATTATTCGTCATAACTAGATTCCTTGAGACAGAAATTGATGTTATGTGGGTATATCCACCTGAAGTTCCAAAATCAGCCACAATTATAATTTTGGCATGTTTTTTGTTGGAAATCACTTATATCATGTAGAAATGCAAAAAAAAAAATCGAAATTTTGTTAAAAAAAAGTTGCAAATTTTGTTTTTTTTTCTCTAACAATTTTTTTTGGGGGTGGGGGGGGGGGTTGGAAATCACTTAAAACATGTAGAAATGCAAAAACAAAAATTCAAATATTTTTTCAAAATGGCCGCCATAGCGGCCATATGGACTTTGAACCAAGTCCAAAATCTAATAGCATGATCCTTGGACCATACCTAATCCCCCCACCAAGTTTCGTCGAAATCCGTCGAGGAGTTTTTGTCCGTAATACTGTTCACAAACAAACAAACACACAAATAGACAGGGTGAAAACAGTAACCTCCGTCCATCTTCGATGGCGGAGGTTAATAATTCCGTAAATTCCTGTGGAGAAATGGAGTATTTTTGCTTCGGTCGACGTTACGAGTTCGTTTTAACTTCGATTTTAATTTTGTCTTCGGTTTTTGCGATCGCTTAGGACGCTTAACACTCGGTTGTCGAAATTCTGGTAAAATCGGATGTTTTGGAGACGTTTTAAGATTGTATAAAAATATTTCACCCGCCGCGTCACGGCTCGTCACGTGGTTCAGCGCGCTCGAGCAGACGCTCGTTGAGTCACGTAAAGGTTTGCGTGTGCGCGCTGACGTCATCGCGCTCGCCCCCGCATCCTTTCGAGTTGCGGGGGGCCGTCGAGTGTGACCTTTACGTTACATTAATCCGCGGTAACTCGAGAACGGAAGAAGTTGATGGTTTGGTACCGAATCATCGTAGAAACTTCTGGTTTGCGTCGCTACCTTCTCTAGAGACAGCTTTTATTAGACAAGGTCAGAGGTCAAGTTGACTATTTCGTAAGTACCAGTCTATGACTGCTTGTTACTTACGAAATGTAAAGATTTCGGAAGTATATTGATGACTTCCGTCATCTGTTTGTGTGTTTGTGTGTTGTGTGTGTGTTTGTTGTGTGTGTGTTGTTTGTAGGCACGATAACTCGAGAACGGAAGAAGCTACCAATGTCAAATTACACCACGTGATTCAGAGAGTGTGATGGCTAGCGCTGATTAGATTTGTCAAAATCGGTCAAAGGTCAAGGTCACAGTGAGGTCAAACATTCGATTTTGATGGTTTGGTACAGAATCATCGTAGAAACTTCTGGTTTGCGTCGCTACCTTCTCTAGAGACAGCTTTTATTAGACAGAGTCAGAGGTCAAGTTGACGATTTCGTAAGTACCAGTCTATGACTGCTTGTTTGTGTGTTGTTTGTTGTAGGCACGATAACTCGAGAACGGTAGAAGCTACCAATGTCAAATTACACCACGTGATTCAGGAGGGTGATGGCTAGCGCTGATTAGATTTTTGTCAAATTCGGTCAAAGGTCAAGGTCACAGTGAGGTCAAACATCCAAAACATGATAACTCGAGAAAAATTACCACAAGTATTGTTGACGGAGTGTGAGTTTGGAAGATCGAGGTAAGTTCGCGAATTTGTGTCAATTCGTCGAGTTACGGCTGTTTCAAAAATTCAGTGTTATAAAATAATATTAAACTAGAGGGGGAGCACTCGTAGAGTGCAAAACCTCCGCCGCCAATACTGCTAGGTCACTCAAGTGAACCTGATATCCTATTCATTCAATTTGACGTCAACAGTGCTCACAGAGTTATAGTTTGCAACTTTCCCTTTTACTTTTAACTTTTACATACTCAATTCATTCGTCATAACTAGATTCCTTGAGACGAAAATTGATGTTATGTGGTATATCCACCTGAAGTTCCCAAATCAGCCACAATTATAATTTTGGCATGTTTTTTGTTGGAAATCACTTATATCATGTAGAAATGCAAAAAAAAAATCGAAATTTTGTTTGAAAAAAAAGTTGCAAAATTTTGTTTTTTTTTCTCTAACAATTTTTTTTGGGGGTGGGGGGGGGGGGTTGGAAATCACTTTAAACATGTAGAAATGCAAAAACAAAAATTCAAATATTTTTTCAAAATGGCCGCCATAGCGGCCATATTGGACTTTGAACCAAGTCCAAAATCTATAGCATGATCCTTGGACCATACCTAATCCCCCCCCAAGTTTCGTCGAAATCCGTCGAGGAGTTTTTGTCCGTAATACTGTTCACAAACAAACAAACACACAAATAGACAGGGTGAAAACAGTAACCTCCGTCCATCTTCGATGGCGGAGGTTAATAATTCCGTAAATTCCTGTGGAGAAATGGAGTATTTTTGCTTCGGTCGACGTTACGAGTTCGTTTTAACTTCGATTTTAATTTTGTCTTCGGTTTTTGCGATCGCTTAGGACGCTTAACACTCGGTTGTCGAAATTATGGTAAAATCGGATGTTTTGGAGACGTTTTAAGATTGTATAAAAATATTTCACCCGCCGCGTCACGGCTCGTCACGTGGTGCAGCGCGCTCGAGCAGACGCGTCGTTGAGTCACGTAAAGGTTTTGCGTGTGCGCGCTGACGTCATCGCGCTCGCCCCGGCATCCTTTCGAGTTGCGGGGGGCCGTCGAGTGTGACCTTTACGTTACATTAATCCGCGTAACTCGAGAACGGAAGAAGTTGATGGTTTGGTACCGAATCATCGTAGAAACTTCTGGTTTGCGTCGCTACCTTCTCTAGAGACAGCTTTTATTAGACAAGGTCAGAGGTCAAGTTGACTATTTCGTAAGTACCAGTCTATGACTGCTTGTTACTTACGAAATGTAAAGATTTCGGAAGTATATTGATGACTTCCGTCATCTGTTTGTGTGTTTGTTTGTTTGTGTGTGTGTTTGTGTGTTTGTTTGTAGGCACGGTAACTCGAGAACGGAAGAAGCTACCAATGTCAAATTACACCACGTGATTCAGGAGGGTGATGGCTAGTGCTGATTAGATTTTGGTCAAAATCGGTCAAAGGTCAAGGTCACAGTGAGGTCAAACATTCGATTTTTGATAGTTTGGTACAGAATAATCGTAGAAACTTCTGGTTTGTGTCGCTACCTTCTCTAGAGACAGCTTTTATTAGACAAGGTCAGAGGTCAAGTTGACGATTTCGTAAGTACCAGTCTATGACTGCTTGTTTGTGTGTGTGTTTGTTTGTAGGCACGATAACTCGAGAACGGTAGAAGCTACCAATGTCAAATTACACCACGTGATTCAGGAGGGTGATGGCTAGCGCTGATTAGATTTTGGTCAAATTCGGTCAAAGGTCAAGGTCACAGTGAGGTCAAACATCCAAAACATGATAACTCGAGAAAAGTTACCACAAGTATTGTTGACGGAGTGTGAGTTTGGAAGATCGAGGTAAGTTCGGCGGAATTTGTGTCAATTCGTCGAGTTACGGCTGTTTCAAAAATTCAGTGTTATAAAATAATATTAAACTAGAGGGGGAGCACTCGGTAGAGTGCAAAACCTCCGCCGCCAATACTGCTAGGTCACTCAAGTGAACCTGATATCCTATTCATTCAATTTGACGTCAACAGTGCTCACAGAGTTATAGTTTGCAACTTTCCCTTTTACTTTTAACTTTTACATACTCAATTCATTCGTCATAACTAGATTCCTTGAGACAGAAATTGATGTTATGTGGGTATATCCACCTGAAGTTCCAAAATCAGCCACAATTATAATTTTGGCATGTTTTTTGTGGAAATCACTTATATCATGTAGAAATGCAAAAAAAAAAAATCGAAATTTTGTTGAAAAAAAAGTTGCAAAATTTTGTTTTTTTTCTCTAACAATTTTTTTTGGGGTGGGGGGGGGGGGTTGGAAATCACTTAAAACATGTAGAAATGCAAAAACAAAAATTCAAATATTTTTCAAAATGGCCGCCATAGCGGCCATATTGGACTTTGAACCAAGTCCAAAATCTAATAGCATGATCCTTGGACCATACCTAATCCCCACCCAAAGTTTCGTCGAAATCCGTCGAGGAGTTTTTGTCCGTAATACTGTTCACAAACAAACAAACACACAAATAGACAGGGTGAAAACAGTAACCTCCGTCCATCTTCGATGGCGGAGGTAATAATTCCGTAAATTCCTGTGGAGAAATGGAGTATTTTTGCTTCGGTCGACGTTACGAGTGTCGTTTTAACTTCGATTTTAATTTTGTCTTCGGTTTTTGCGATCGCTTAGGACGCTTAACACTCGGTTGTCGAAATTATGGTAAAATCGGATGTTTTGGAGACGTTTTAAGATTGTATAAAAATATTTCACCCGCCGCGTCACGGCTCGTCACGTGGTGCAGCGCGCTCGAGCAGACGCGTCGTTGAGTCACGTAAAGGTTTTGCGTGTGCGCGCTGACGTCATCGCGCTCGCCCCGGCATCCTTTCGAGTTGCGGGGGGCCGTCGTGTGTGACCTTTACGTTACATTAATCCGCGGTAACTCGAGAACGGAAGAAGTGATGGTTTGGTACCGAATCATCGTAGAAACTTCTGGTTTGCGGTCGCTACCTTCTCTAGAGACAGCTTTTATTAGACAAGGTCAGAGGTCAAGTTGACTATTTCGTAAGTACCAGTCTATGACTGCTTGTTACTTACGAAATGTAAAGATTTCGGAAGTATATTGATGACTTCCGTCATCTGTTTGTGTGTTTGTTTGTTTGTGTTGTGTTTGTGTGTTTGTTGAGGCACGGTAACTCAGAACGGAAGAAGCTACCAATGTCAAATTACACCACGTGATTCAGGAGGGTGATGGCTAGTGCTGATTAGATTTTGGTCAAAATCGGTCAAAGGTCACAGGTCACAGTGAGTCAAACATTCGATTTTTGATAGTTTGTTGCGTACAGAATAATCGTAGAAACTTCTGGTTTGTGTCGCTACCTCTCTCTAGAGACAGCTTTTATTAGACAATGGTCAGAGGTCAAGTTGACGATTTCGTAAGTACCAGTCTATGACTGCTTGTTTTGTTTGTTTGTCTGGGCAATATCTCAACCATCCTTTGAGCTGGGAAGCTGAAATTTGGGAACAAAAGTGAAGATCCACTTTGGCAAAAACACTATTTTTCATTTTTTGATTAATCAATTAATTGATTAATTACTTAATTATTATCGATTTATTAATTCCTTATTTATTTTCTTTCTCATCTGGACAATATCTCAAGCACCTTTCGAGCTAGGATGCTGATATTTGGACACGACAGTGAGCAAGTGAGTTGGCTATTAAGGGTATTTTTTTGATTTATTTATTTATCAATTAATTGCTTAATTATCCATTTTTCAAGGGATTACTTAATTTTCAAAAAGCTACAGTTTCGGATCAAACAGTGGTGGTTTTGATATGCTATTAGCCAATTGATTAAGAAATTAATTATTTTATAATTATGATTTATTTATTTTAATTATAAAATTAATCAATCAATGTTTGTACACTGCTCTCTCCCAATTCCGTCTCCATGTGCTGCATGGCAGCATCGCCGAGCACCGAAGGCACCCCGGCAATGTCGCACACTGAAGGATTTGTTATTTATTTATTTGGCATGAGGACGGTGTACTTTAAATGTACCTCTTCTTGTTTTTATTCATTTGTTGCAAAAATCAGATAAAATAAAACTACAAAATAATGAAACCTTGATGCCGTTATAAACATTGTGTTTGCAGATGACAAAATCTGTCTGCAAAGGATTCTCCACCCGTAGTGATTATGTCATCTGAGTGACATCCTGCTATTTTCGCTGGAGGAATTCCATATACATTACAAAACTCGGTAGCTCGAATGCACAACAGATACCTATGCCAGGCTGAAAAGTTTATGTTTTGTATCCTAATGATAGGCCTGATCTGGATCCGATCCTAACCAAAATCTAATCGGCTTGTTCTTGTCATGAACCCAATTCATCCACCAAGTTTCATCCGAATCCGTTCATAACGTTTTGAGATGTTGTGATAAATATCGTATTTGGTGCTATCTCTCAATGGTGAAGAATTGCTTAAACAATTATAGGATCCGGATCCGGGTCTGGATCTTCACCAAAATCTAATCAATTTGTCCTTGTCACACATAAACTATCCACCAAGTTTCGACTGAATCCGTCTATAATTTTTGGAGATATCGTGCTATATATAGTTTTTGGCCCAATCTCTCAATGATGAAGAATCACTTAAAATTCTAATATTCGGATCCGGATCTTCACCAAAATATAATTTTTTCTTCCTTGGCACACCCCCAACCTGCCCACCAAGTTTCGTCCAAATGCATTCATAATTATTTGAGATATCCTGCTCTCAAACAGACAGACAGGGGTGAAAACCTAACCTCCATCCACCTTCAGGGTCAGAGTTAATGAAAAGGAACCCATCTATTCCATGTCATTCCCAGTAGCGCCTGTGGGAGTTCCACCTGAGAGTGAAGTGTCATCAGAGAGCGTTCAGCTCCTTGGGCTTCCCACAAGGCATGGGTTAACAAAGGAGAATCACAGCTTGACAGGTTTGTCTGCAAGCCCACCTGCTGGAGCAGCCCCAGCCTTCAAAAGCCTGGACTACAAGCTCAGTTGGTGACTATGGCTCCGTGTGACTGCTGTCCACAATATCCCACAAAACCCATCACAACGGAACGCCCCTCTTCTCAATGGAAAAACCCAGCAAACTTGATAACTGGGGAAAGTTTTGTGGCATACCTGACCCTCCATCAGCCACAGCACCTTACCTTATTGCCCGCAGGTGATCACCGAGCATGTGCACTCTTGATATGGATATGTGCATTCCCAAATGATATGCCAAACAGCTTTGTCCCATGTACACCACATATGGGGACACTGGTTTGAAGTTGCTCGGTTCTTCAGAATGGACTATTACCCATAGCGAAACCGATCATGGGCAACCTATCACACAATGTCTTTGTGGTCATTCTGGAGACAAGGAGCTGAAACATTGTGCCAAAATAATTGTTGCAGTTTTGACTGCAAGAGGGCATCTTCAGCAACGAACCTTCTGATTCTCTGGAAAATCCACATCTTTTCATTGATGACTGCACTCAGCAATACCATCCCTCCTCCTTCAGATAGGCAGGCAGAATCTCTTTCTCCCTCTGCAGACCTCAATAGAATCAGGATCTGGACTAACACTTGGAGTTTTTGGCTTTCAATCATGACAAATCTCTCACTCTCAGAAGGATGCACACAAGGAACTTTGGCACAGGAGTAGGCCATTCGACCCATCATTCCTGCACTGCAACAACCACAATATTGTCACCCATCCACATTTAAGCTACCTACAATCCACCAAGGCCAATATCCTCATACCACACCATATCAAATGCATCCAGGTAACTATCTAAATCCCACTTCAACTTATCTATCCCCTCCGCAACTACTACCTTTCCAGGGAGACCATTCCATGCATTAACCATTCTGACTGAAATACCCCTACCTTAAAACTGGCCTAACTCTCACATTTTTACACTTCAGCTGTGGCCCCTGGTCCAAGCATTATCCACACTGCAGAGAAACTGCACTCACCTATCTTGTCCATAACCTTCATTATCTTAACCATCTTTATCAGATCCCCTTGTAATCAACTCCTTTCCCATGTTAAAAGTCCTGCCTCTTTGAACCATTCCTCATAGCTTAGTCCAGCTAGTCCTGGAATCAAACGAGATTGTCGAAGCTCGATGCTGTACCTGCTTAATGGCAGCTGTCTTTCATTAGATGTGGTGACCAAAACTGGACACAATTTTCTAGATGAGGCCTCACTAAATTCCTACACAGTGTTAACACTACCTCTTTTGCATTATAAGTTCTTCCCCTGCAGATACGACCAAAATCCCTGTTAGCTGTACCTAGAGCTGCCTGGTACTGTGCTGTCTGCTAACCTTACCTCAAAGCTTTGTGTCCCCAAGTCTCGACACATGTCCACTTTTATTCCAGAGACATGACAATTCGTTTCTGATCATATGCTGGTTTGAGGGGTCAGTTAAGGAGTGATTTTATTGTGCCAAACCTTAAGCAAAAAATGCCAATCACATAATTGATGGTCTGCTCTGCTCTGATCATTTTTATTCACTTGTGATCTGATATTACATGTATGGGGGTGAGTAAATGTGTACTTGCTCATTCTTGCTTTTTTGTTTCCAGAGCATGAACATGGCTATGTTCGTGACTGGTACATGTGGTTTGCGTGATTGGTGGAGGTTCCATTGGATGTTGTACATGTGTGAGCATGGTTTTGGGGATCAAGCGTTGGTTTTGTTCACCTCTTCCAGCTGTTTGCATTATACAGTTTTTGCCATTTGTATAAAATGGGTGTATTCTGTTGCTATGTCCACAGTCTCACCAGTTAGACCACCCTCTTAGTTCTTGACGTGCCATGCCTCCAAAATCAATCTGTCATTTTTTGCACATTGTTTCTAGGTTACGGGTCCCATCCAAGTTTAATCTGTGGCCAGATTGCTCACAATGGTGCACTGTGGCTGACTGTGCCACCTTCCCAAGCCTAATTGCTACATCATGTTTATCTCACCTTCATTTCAAATTTCTTCCTGTTTCACCAATATAATATTGGTTACGTGCAGTCTATGCATGTTGAATGGTAAACTACTCACGATTTATCACCAGTTGATATCCTTTAGTTTTAAAATGATATTCCAGAGGGAGGCATAAAAACTGCCCAAAACTAGAGAGTTTATGGAACACATTTCCCCACTATGTCTTGAGAAAAAAGGACATGTATCTAAGAGCGTCACATTTGATTGGTTGTGATGACGTAAAATGCCGTAATATTTTGTCCAAGTACTGCTATATGGAAGGGTTTTGAAAGTGCTAAAAAGGCGATTTGTGTTCTACAGTGTTTAAGTATATAATTCAATTCATATAAAATAAAGATTTTAAAGTTCGTAGAAAAAAAATCCGGAAGTTTACCGCTGTTGATTCAGCATCTTATACAACACCTTATTTAACATGGAACATTACTTATTCATGCCTATTGTTTTGTGTCCTTTACGACGTCCTTAAAAACGTCATTTCCTGTTTAGAATGATTTTCAATTTTGTTTGATTGCCAGACAGGTAGACAGAGTAAAAATATTATCTCACTCCTCTCCGCACATGCGCGGTGGGGGTGAATTCATAGCCAAATATGGCAAAACGGTAAACTTGTCTTCCTATTCTTTTTACGATTTGTGTTCCGAATATAACATTAGATTCAATTAAGTTATTCTTTGATCTTACACTGACAACCATTTACTAATAAGATGGACAGATGTACGGATGGACATGAACCAATTCCTTAACCCCGCTTTTCACGCTGTGCAGGGTAATAACAACACCAATGATAACACCATAATATTAATGTTATTACGAAACAATATTAATATTAATAATATCCCCCCTCCCCAAGTGGTTTTTCCTCCTTGGACAAATGCTGTGTTAACGTGTATAACTAGCTTATCATGGCGTTTCATGGGGCACCCTTTCGGGAAGTAAATCTAATATATAAAGAAGAAAGTTTGTTTGTGTGTTTGTTTATTTGTTTGTTCATTTATGCATTCAGACCCTGCAGGAACCAGTGCAATCAAATTTTGCATGGCCTCCTCTTTCATCCAGATGAAGTCGAGGGCGATGTTTGAATATAAATAAATTGAAAAATATACAAAAAAAATTAACATCATATCATTGGCCTTCAGGCCTCAATCCAGTCTTGTGCTTATACACTGCCTGCATTTTTTTCCCCTGGGAGCTATCAAGTAATATGTATTGTGAAGATCACATGTTGAGGTTGTAATTTTATGTATTTATTCAGATGCATCCTGTGGCTGCTTGGCTGCATCATTTTCTGGGGGCATAGCTTTGCCATTGATGCAGTGCCCCTGTTACCAGCACACTGGTACTCATTAGGCCAACCTCAGAAGGATGACAGGCTGAGTCAACCCTATGTGGTGTTAATTCAACAGCCCAACAGGGGCTTGAACTCGAGATTCTGGGATCGTAAGCCAAACTCCTTAACAGTTAAGCCAACACCAGGCCTGAGGTTGCTGTGATTTTTTTGTAATACAGGAAATATTTAAATACACGTTTCATTGAATTTCCCTGGGCAATTCCGGGTATTTCAGCAGGTATATTATAAACCACAAACACGTGCAATTACATTTTTAAACAGTTGCGACTGCTGTTTGACACTAAACTGAAAAGGAGGAAACCCAACATTATTGAGGCATTATATGCTTCTCACGTCCCCCACAGATGAATGAACCCAAACTTAGATCGACTGTAATCTATATACCCTGGAAAGGACAATAGGGCCCTTTCAGCCACTCCTGTTGGGAGCAGATGTACTGATAAATCAAAAGAGGTAGTGTTAACACTGTACAGCAAATTAGCAGGCCTCATCGAGAATATTGTGTGCAGTTTTTGTCACCACATCTGTGGACTAGGTCATATCTGCCACAGAGAGTGTACAGTGTTGAGCAAATCAATTGATTCCAGGACGAGCTAGACTAAGCTATGAGGAGCGGTTTAAGGAGGCAGGACTTTACACATTGGAAAGTTTGCGATTGGGAGGAGAACTTTTGTTGTGTTTATCAGAAACTTTCCTCCTTCAAGACGTCTCTGACTCCCTAGTATCTCTCACTGGTTACTCCCTCCTCTGGTATGACAGACCTGATGCTCGACCTGGTGGCGGAATTGCTATCTTCATCAAAAGCTCTTTTCATCACTCCCCATGCACTGCCCTCACTCCTCCACACCTACAGGAATACCTCTGGCTACAGCTTCCCTCTACTTCCACCTCCTGTTTATGTGTGTGTTGTACCATCCACCAAACAGTGATGATTCCATCTATACCTCGCTCGCTGAAAACATGGACCAGCTTCTATCCTCTCCTCCGAACTCTCTCTCTCTCTTTCTCATATGTGGTGACTTCAATTGCCATCATGCCAGTTGGCTGGGTGTGGGTACCTCTCTCACCTGCCATGGCTCTTCAGCAAAAGACTCTGTGACTCATTGGGACTGACACAATCTGTCAACTTCCTGACACCGAGACCTCAACCAATGGTACTCCATCTCTTCTGGATCTGAATTTGACCAATTTCCCGGAAAACATCCGCTGTTCTTCCTCTGTGCCAATCAGTTCATCTGACCACATGCTTGTCAAAGTAGACATCTCTCTGGCTGCTATTAGAGAACCACCTCAGTGCCATTGAGTCTGGCATTTCACTCAGGCCAACTGGCAAGGTCTACAAGCAGACATCAAACTTCAAGACTGGTCTCCCATCTCTACTTCCTTCGACATGAACTCTTCTTGGGAATTTTTTCAAAGAAATTTGCTGTCTCTCATGCACAGATTTATCACATCATCTTCAGTTGTCCTCCACTTCCTCCCGCCCATGTTTCACTGAAGCTTGTGGCGAGGCAGTTGTCCTGTAACAACTTGCCTTCACCTTATGGAAGGCAAATCCAACTGAAGGCAATCTCAGTTCCTTCCAGAAAGCTCGGAAGGAACCAGTGTGTGTCTACCCTCAGGAAAGCCAGAGAACAGCATCATTCTCACCTCAAGTCTGAACTCTCAAACCTGTCTCATCCAAATCCTGGAGGCATCTAGTTAAGTTTGCTTCTGGTGTATGTTCCCTCTCCATCCCTCCCTTACCTCGAATGGCCGCACAGCTGACACTGCACGTGAAAAAGGCTGAATGCCTAAACTCTGTGTTTGCTTCTAGTTCTTGTGTCCAAAATCATTCCCTTTCTGGACCCACCTTACCCAGTCACACCCAGCTGTTCCGGGACTCTGTGTTCTTTTCTCCTAACAAGGTGGAGAGCTTGCTGTCAAACATCGACTCAGATTCTGCAACCAGTCCAGACGGCATCAGCCCACGTGTCCCAAAAACCTGCTCTGCTGCTCTGCTGCTCTTGCTCACCCTCTCTCTGTTCTATTCATCCTCTCATTTGCTCAAGGTCATCTGCCTTCTTCTTGGAAATTAGCAAACATTATCGCTCTGCATTAAAGGTGCAAAAACAGATTCCTGCAACAACAGACCAATTTGCCTTCTCCCAATCATCAGCAAGGCTATGGAATCCATCATTGCTTCCAACATTAAATCCTTCCTCTTCTCCAATGGCCTGATTTCTGATCACCAATTTGGAATCAGACCAGGCCACTCCAACCTGGACTTGCTGCTCCTGCTTTCCCAACAATGGATGGAGG
>CM068961.1:67506531-67522268 GCA_035128595.1 Eptatretus atami
GTCTATGACTGCTTGTTATGAGATTGTGGAGAACACAAATTAATAAAATGTACAATTTTTTATCCCCCGCCGCGTGGCGGAAGGGGGATATTGTTGTCACCCAGGTCGTCCGGCTGTCCGTCCGGCTGTCCGTCCGTCCGTCCGTCCGTTCGTCCGTCCGTCCGTCCGGGCGTCAACATTTATAGCTTTGAGTGCGATAACTCATAAACTGTTCGCCATATCGATTTGAAATTTGAGTCACACATGTACCACCTGAAAAGGAAGAACCCTATTGATTTTGGGCGTGGCCGGATCCAAGATGGCCGACTGGGGCGGCCATCTTGAAAAAAATGTTTTTTGTAATAAATGGAAAACCGCTTATCTGATTTCAATTATTTTTGGTTACTACGTTCCTCACCCCTGGGGAACTTTTTCGAGATGATGACCAAATGGTGTCTTGTTTCCAATTCACCTCCCTCATTATCTGGAATATGTATGACCTTTTTCATTCAATGGCGGGGGATTCCCCATCTCTGATGGTATATTTAAACTTGTTTTCGTCAAGTTTAGTTTGGAGTCCAAAGCGGACATCGACGGGCTTTTCATTTTGAGATGCTTTCTAGTTTAATTTTTATTCATTAATGTGACTTGTTTATTTCTCACTTAATTTGTCCCTTGTTGTTGAAAGATATTGTTTAGTTTGGGTCCAATTGTGTGAAGATCTTCTTTTATCTCTGCCATTATCACCATTTAATCAGCATATCTTGTGTTTGTGATGTTTAAACTATTGATTTTTCAATTCCTCTTCACTCAGCAAATATTCACCATGTCTGCCTTCAATGAATAAAATTAGTAAAAGCATACTAAAAGCCTTGTTTTAGTTTTCTTTACACTATAATTATTTTGGTTTGCCTCATTTGTAGTTCTTTTTGGAACTGTTCAATTACGATCTAATAAATAAAATTTGGCGTCTGTCTGCCTGTCTGTCTGTGTGTGTGTGTGTGTGTGTGTGTGTGTGTGTGTGTGTCTGTGTTAATGTTTCTTGCAAAGACCGCTGGGCCGACAACCACCACATTTGAAACGCAGACCAAGTCTGACCTGGGGATTTTCCTCAGGGTATTTTCATCCAGCACCTCAACTTTTCAAGACCCAGCAGACCCAGAACACCCTGAAGATGCCAAAGACCTTTAGACTCTGAAGACCCTTGAGAACCCTTACAACCATATAAGACCCCAAAGACCCTTAAGACCACTTACACCCTTCAGACAGATTAAACAGCTTGGACCCTTGACCACCTCATGCTTGAGATCACTTGGACCCTTGACCACCTAATGCTTTAGACAAATTGAACCTTTTTAGATTATTTTTAGATGATTGCGAATTTAGACCCTTTTGACCCCGAGACGCTAACTACAATTGGAACGTACCCTTTGAACCATCTAGAACCAAGACCATTTAATCCCCCAAATAGGCTTAAGACCCTGAAGACCCATAAGACCCCAAACACCAATAACACCCCAAAGACCCAGAAGACCCTTTATGATCTCAAAGTCCCTTTAATAGCTGCAATACCCTGAAGACCCCAAAGTCTCAGAAGACCCCTAAAACCCCAAAATCCCCAAACACTTTTAGACCCCAAAGATCCTTTAGATTCCAAAAACCCATATGCACCTTATGAACCTTTAAGACCCCTCAGACCCCTTAAGATAATTTAGGCCCTTTTAACTCCGATGACCCCAAAGATCTGAAAGACCCTTAATCCCCCTTACACCCTTCAGACAGATTAGATAGCTTGAGCCTTGACAATTTAGAGCTTTAGACCACTTGGACGTTTTAGACCCTTTTTATTGCTTGAGAGTTTAGACCCTTTCAACCCCTTCGAGGCTAACTATAATTGGAACATACACTTTCGATCATCTAGAACCTTTTAAGCGCATACCACACAAACATCTATAGTCTTCCTACAAAACACAGACTATAATATATACATTTTCAGCAAGTAATGTGCAAACTCGGCCCACCCAGATGGTGGATGCTCCTCTGCTTTCTATAATAATTAATTAGGTAGGAGACTGCTGGGGAAATTGCCAAGAGATAGTTTTTTTACTTCTTTTTTTGAAGTTATTATGTACATGTAAACTTTAACATGGACCCTGCAAAAACTCCTTTGTGGGAGGACAGAGGGGAAGGATGGAGGTGGAGAAAGAGGGGAAGAGTGGAGGTGGAGAAAGGGGAAGGGGAGTGGGGTAGAGGGAAGTGGAAGTGTTAGGGGTCGAGTGGGAGTCTGGAGGGGGTGGGGTGTCAGGCAGAAGGGGTGGGATGAGGGAGGGAGGATGGAGGAGTGAGGGGAGGGATGTGGTGGGAGTCTGAAGAGAGGGGGTGTGATGGAGGAGGTGGGAGAGGAAGGGGGTATGGTGGGAGTCGGGAGGAGGGATGGGGTGGGATTAGGGAGGGGAAGGTGTGGAAGCAGGGACCTGGCATTGCCGAGCAATGCCGGGTACTTTTGCTCGTATATCATATTTGCCCCGAAATGGGTTTTTAATTCAGTGGTCCGAATACTTTCGATGTCATACAGCTTATCATATCTTTTTTTTTCCCACATCACAGGAGAGGGTATTGCACTTGTGTCTGTTTGTTTGTCTGTTTGTCTGCACAGAACGTGAGTATGTGTATGAATTACATTAGATCCCTGAGAACCCCAAGACCCTTGAATTCTCCTAAAACCCTTAGACCCTTCACAACCCCAAAACCCATAAAGACAACAAAGACCCCCGAAAAGTGTTACGACCCCTTAAGACTCCTAAAACCATTAAGACGCCTATTACCCTTTTAGACCCCAAAGACACTTTAGAACCCTAAGACGATGTAGACCCCATAAACCCCATTACACACTTTAGAACCCTTTGACATCTGAGACCCTTTAGATCCTCTGAGACCCCTTAGAACCCCGAAGACTCCTTTCTACTCTTTAGACCTTTCAGACCTTTTGATCCTTTTATATGTTTTAGGACCCTTTTGACCACTTCAGACAATTCTGACCCTTTAGACATTAATTACACCCTTTAGATCCCTTCGACCTTTTAAGACCCTTTAGACACTTTAGACCCATTTAGACCTTTTCAGACCTTTTGACCTTTCCACCTTTCAACGTTTACACCTTCAGACCATATGACCGTTACTACAATTTTTCACACCTTTGATATTTTCACATTTACAACGAGACCATTTAGAACTTTCATTTACAATCAACGACCTTTCATTCAGTACATCCTTCCATTTATTTGCCACACAAAATACTCCGCACAAGACAAGTCCTAGTGAGGGTCTGCAATCTCTGATTGCTCTTTCTTGTTTATTATGTTGAAAGCCTTTTAGTAATCCAGGTAACACAATTGCAGACTCTTCTTTGTGTCGATCATTCAAAAAGTACACGGAGTTTGACACCCCCATCACTTGTTCTTCCCTTTAAAAATTGCACTTTGCATTCAGACAGATTTCTTTGAGCTGCAGTTGGACTTTGGAAACACGTGACATTAGGCTGATCATTCCATAATGGCTGTGATCTACTGCTTTATTTGTTTTTGCAATTGGAATTGGAAGGGCACTGGGTAGAGTGCATACCTCCGCTACGTAATGCCTGATCCACGAGAACATATCGGGCCCAATACATTTTTGAATATCATGCTATACAGTACTATATCAGTTTGGCCCCATCTCTCAATGGTGAAGAAGCACTTTAAAAATTAAATAATTCTCGTATCCAGATCCGTATTCGAATCTTCACCAAAATCAAAGCAATTCGTCCTTGTCACACACCCAACGTGTCCACCAAGTTTCATCCGAATCCTTCTACAACTTTTTGAGATATCGTGCTATACTGTATATCGGTTTAGCCCTATGTCTCAATGGTGAAGAATCACTTAGAAAATTCTCGTAGCCGGATCCGGATCCGGATCTTCACCCAAATCTAATAACCACACAACAAACCTGTCCACAAAATTTCATCCAGATCCGTCCACAACTTATTGAAATGTCCTGCACACAGACAAGCAAACAAACAGACAAACAGACAGAAAGGAGTGAAAAGATAACCTGCTCCACCTTTGGTGGTGGAAGTAATGAAATGGAGTTGAAAAATAATCATCTGGTATGAGGCCGTTAAACACAACTCTAGGTACTTGGATGAGCTCAACGACAGAGGGCAGCAGGTGCACAGACTGACAGGGTATCAAAGGGAAATCAGGCATTGAAAACATCATGCATGAGTTAAGTGGGGGGAAAGAAAATTAGGGGAGGGAGAGTCAGAAAGAGTTGAAGAAAACAGAGGTGGGTATGCGAGACATCACGAGATGATGATTGGCCGCTCTGTTGAAAGACGAGAATGAGGGGCATGAGAAAATAGACCTAGGGAGTCGGTTCCACTGACAAGAGAAGAGAAAAATGAAGGAATGGAGCTGAGTATTGTTGCTTGGAATTGTGAGGGTTAACCAGTTGTGGGATTCTGCACCTTGGGTGAGCTCGGGGAAGACGGAGGCATGGGACAACGGGAGGAGCAAGACCATAAGTAATGTGTTACAAAAGCATTTCTACCAACCTACCTGTGATGGGCGGGAAGCAAACCTTGTGACTCAGCCTCTGCTCGACAGATGATATTAACAGGGTGAGTCTTGCATTTGATTACCTTCGGGGAAGAGGGTTGGGAAGCAGCGTCACCAGTCGAGAGTGGCATTGCATACTCCATGATAATTCAAATGAAGGACTATTATTAATACACGTTTGTTATAAGCTATGAGTGACTTCGAATGGACTTAACATTGCAGAAAATACTGAAGTGTTAGCCACCATCAGAGGTCAGTTTGGAGATGTGGTCTTATCAAGACACATTGTCATGGATAGTGAGGGCAAAGTGGTGTATGATCTGCATCGGCAGTTTCAGGTTTTATTCTATATACTTATCACTTTTTAACCAGCAAGTCGTACTATGAGTTGAGCGTTGTTTTCCATTTTTGAAATTGGTACGGCCCTTGTTTCGTCATTTCCCGGTAGATGACCAAATTTTTTCTTCTTCCAAATCTGCAGAGATGAATGCTGTGACAGTCATTCCAGCATTAAGGATCACACTCGAACCCTTCTTCTGGTTTGGAGTGATACTCGCACTTTTTGAAGGTTAAGGTAGGAGACCATCTGATAAAGACCTGTAACAGGGTGAGGAAAGAGGAGATGATATGGCTAAACCACATTCTATAAGGATGACAGGGCCAAAGCTGTCAGGTCCAGTTGCACGGGAGGTGTCAATACTGACAAGCTATAATTTCTCAACCTTAGTGAGAGTTCAATCGATAGAATGCAGAGTGCAATCTGTAATGGTGGAAAGGGTGGGTCAGTGAAGAGGAGATTGGGACATTGGAATTTTCATTCAACACATTGTTAAGCCATTACAGCTTTTTCCAGAGCAGTTCTAACATGAATGGCTCCATCTTCTTTTCATAAAAGCACAGAAGGGGAAGGTGTACCAGTGATGGATGTCACCAGATTCCACCAGTCTTTGGAGGATGGATAGAGACCGAAGAGATTTGACTGCAGGTGAGCTTGATGTTGGCCTATGGCTCGTCAAAAGACCAATACACACTGGTTGTCGGCTAGGTGGAGGGACTTTAGGTTCCTGAGGTTTACCTTCAAGCTGGAGAATGCAAGCTGCTTCTGTGTTGTCACGTGCCACAATGTACCAGAGAGGGCATGAACATTTGGAGGCATGAAGGAATGAACTCATGAAGGAGTTAAGGAAATCCAGGTCCTGTTGACATCAGGAGCTGAAGATATAATGGACCAGTATGTGTGAGACGTAGCAGATTTCAGACCAGACCAATCTGCGTTTTCTAAGTGCCGTACACAGCAACGCCTTTGCAGCTGTCTGAAAACTGCCAAGGAGATAAATACTTTCTCAAGGACATGATCAGAATAGCCAAGAAGAATGGAGGAGTCAGACAGCATTTAAGGGAATTTTTACAGGAATAAATTTCAAACCAACATATTACCATTTGGAAAGATACGTGTCGGAACAGCGACAGACGGAATAGCAAAAGGGCAGGTGTTCTGCAAAAGGTCTTGTGTGCATTATTTTGGACTGTATTTCAAGGACGGACTCCCAGCCTGCTGACATGGTAGAAATGAAAACATATCAGAAAGAGTATTGGATTTGGGAAGACAGCAGAGAATCCATTTGAAGAAACAGCCTCATCGACAGGGTCATTGAAGACCACACAAGGAAGGAAGAGGTAGTTATGGGGAGGGGCATGAAGCCATACATTTTCCTTGGGACAGTGTAGGTGAGGAGGGCAAGGAGGGGGCAGGGGCTGTCGGCAGACAAGGAAGGTGGGAGACTCTGAGGGTGGGAGATAGATGAATTGGGAACATCTTTTGTGAAAAAGTTTCCTGTCAGACAGATGCCGAGGCGACCTGGAATGAGAGATCTGAGAAGTAAGTTCAAAGCCCTCTGGTGGAAGAGACCCACAGATGCAAGTACGGAGAAGAAACAGAGACTGTTGGTGGGGGTGGGAGTTGGAGCTTAAGGGACGAGGGGGGTATGGTGAAAAGGAATGGGAGAGATCATGGGTTTTTTTGGGGGGGGGGTAAGCAAGAGGGATGGAAAAAAACAGGGAATGCAGATGGGTGGGAGAGCTGAGTGCAGAGTGTTGCAAGCTTAGAGGAGGGACGAGAGCTGAAGGAAGGGGTGGGGGACATGAGAGGAGAAACTAACAAGCTGAGAGGAGAGGCTCGTCGTCATCATTCGTATGCAGCATGTGGCTGTGACTTAGGATCAGTTCTCTCAGGAGTATGACAGTGCTGCCGGTGCAGTGCCCCTTATAGGCTAAAGTATGAATTTGAAATTTAGCCAGGATGCCGGTGAGAGCTTGTCTACTCTTTGTGAAAGACCGTGGGATTTTTAACATCCACCAACTAATAATTGCAGATGGGACGCCCAGCTTAACATCCATCTGAGGGAGGGCCCACAGACTGATGCCTCCCTCACCCAGGCTGCGAAACACTAGAATGACAGTTTATCGATTGGTCACGATTCAAACCCAGGCTAAACAGCTCAGAAGTGAGTGTGCATACCTCAAGGTTTTAGAAGAGGAGCTGACAAGCTGAGAGGAGGGGCTGATATGCTGAGGAGAGTGCCATGAGAGCTGCGAGGAAGGCTGTGACAGCTACAGTGAGGGATAACAGAAAGTTCAGAAGAAGGGAATGGAAGGGGTTCCAGCTGATTACAACCATTGATAACAACCTGCTTCATACCTGTCTCACCAAAGTTGTAGCACATGATCACAATTGTGATCTGGGGGGGGGGGGAATAGACTCATAAATGCCCATAAGAAGACTGCGCTGTATTTTTAAAGTGATGCGCAAGTTTTGGGTGTTGGTGCTGGAAAAGGACAGGACAGGAGTAAGGATCACAAACGGCTTGGCAGCCACAGGGGTCGAACAGAGGAGGGCTACAAGAGGAAGATGGAAATGGGAAAAGCCAATCTAGAGACAAATAAACATTTCCAATTACACAGAGAAGTATATGAGGAATGAAAGACAGAATGTGTAATGAACAGTTGATAGAAGTAGAATGTTTTTTTTTTTTTTTGCTTTTATGAAAATATACCTTTTGTATTTTTGTAATGAATTTATCCATTGGTGGTACAAGTGGTGTGAGAGCGAGGCAATTGAACAGAGCACGGATAAAGAGATATGGAGGAGAAGGATCAGAACACATGGAAGATGAATGATTAATACAACAGAATATTGAATGGTAAGTGGATGTCGGGTACAGTGATTAATTCAATGGATGTGTTCAAAGGTTAAACATAAATTATGGGGTGAGGAGAATGGTATGGATTCAGAGAGAGAGAGACAGAGACAGCAAACAAGGGAAAAGATCAGATGAGTATGTGAGTCTTCCTGAAGAAAAAGCTGAACAAGTCGTAAACATCAACTCTCCCTCCATCGAGTGCAGCCTGTGGCTGCTGGTTGCATCATTGGCTGGGACGCGGCTATGCCGCTGATGCAGTGTCCCCCTTACCAGTACACGGGTACTCATTTTGACAACCTCGGAAGGATGACAGGCTGAGTCAACCTCCTGGTGTATTTTAATTCAGCGGCCAACGGGGCGTGAACTCAGGACCCTAGGATCCCAAGCCACCACCCTAACCACTAAGCCAACACCAGGCTTATAAACATCAACTGACCTAAAAAGTATGGGACGCTGTTGGACTTAACAATGTAAAAACGAAGAGTAACAATAAGGGACTCAAAATATTTTATCCAGCAGTCTTCGCTTTGGAGTTATAAGGTGAACAAGACTCCTCTGCATAACGAGACACCAATTGTGTGTTCTGTTAGCAAGTGCCTTGCTATTGCTTTCCAAGCCAGCCATTCCATATCAACTGCTTGGTTAGCCACTCGTCTTTCCTCTTGGAAAACGGAGCAAGCGCTGAAGAGAGATGCTTCATAATGTTAGCTTTAATGGCCGCCTTAGTCTGATTCAAAATGATACTTCAACCAATAAAATGTTCAGAGGCATACCCCCAGCCCAGCTAGATTCAGCTATGATGAGCAGCTGAAGGAGACAGGGCTTTATACTTTGGAAAGAATGCAGATACAAGGAGATATGATGAAGATGTTTGAGGTCCAAATTCAGATCCGACCTATCAGTGGGACACAAAACGTAAAACTGTTCAGCCAAGTGGTGGTATGCTCTCTGCTGAGTGCAGTTCTAATTCAAAATCCCCCCGAAATCATAGTGGAAGGCTTATTGCTGTTGTAGAAAGACTAGGATTGACCCGACCCCTAAGACTGGGAGTACTAAACCATCATTTAGAATTTTTTCTTCTTCCTGCACTCTCAACACTCTCAATATCTGGACTGGGTCAATTTCCAACCTGTATCTCATAGCCAGCAGGGACTTTTAGAATGAAATTTGCAACAATGATGTGAATATAAAGTATGCGGGTTTGTGGTAATTTTTTTGACCTTGACCTAATTTTGTAAGTCGTGACATAATTATCAACATTTTAACATTTTTCACCATAACTTGACTAAGGTTTGTCTGATTGGAACAAAATTGCCTAGGTAGTTGTCTCAGAACGAAAACCAGAGTGGTGTCAAAGCCACACAATGCTCGCCTGTTTATACATTTATCGTTTTTCGTTTTTAAAAGACTAGTCTAATAATATTTTTTATAAAGCATTGCAGTGAAGTCTGATCCAAATAATTTAAAAGCAATATATGTATTTGTATATTGTAATCAGTAAAAAAATAGTGTGGTAGATAAAAACATTAGAAAGGAAATAAGTTGCAACAAAAACTTTAACATTTTCACGCTCACGCTGACGCTCACACTCACGCCGGGGGTATCGCTATAGCTCTCTGTTCTTCGAACAGGCGAGCTAAAAACTAGATAGCCTAGATCAAGGCACCTTTATACTTTATTTACAACGTACCCCTCTGGGTTAAAGGTGAAGGTCTGACACCACCAAGAGTATTAAACCATTATTTAGGTTTTTCTCTTTTTTCTGCCAATGTCTGAGGACTTTTGGAATGAAATTTTGCCTCAATATGCGAGGTTAACATTTTTTTTGACCTTGACCTAATTTTAGGTCATGACCCAATTATAGACATTTCAATATTTTTCACTCAGATTCAACAAATATTTTGCCGATCAGAGCGAAATTGCCCGATCTTGACCAAAGCAAGTCACATTTAAACTTAATTTACATAATACCTCTTTGGGTTAAAAGTCATATCTTACACCCCAAGGAGTACTGATCCACCATTTATGTTATTCTCCGGGTTTTTTTTTCTGCCATTATCCGAGTTGTATCTCAGAGCTGATTGGGAATTTCTGAATGAAATTTTGCATCAATAATGCGAATATAAAGTATGCGGGTTTGACTTTTTCGATCTTGTCATAAGTTTAAGGTCATGACCCAATTATAGACATTTTAACATTTTTCACCAAAACTCAACTAAGGATTGTTTAATCAGAAATAAATTGCCCTCTCATGATAGCCGAGAGCAAGCCATATTTACGCTTAATTTACATAATTACTAGATTGATTCCGGGCCGAGCTCGACTCAGCTAGGAGCGGCTGAAGGAGACACGGGCTTTATAACACTAGAAAAGTAAGGCTGATACGAGGAGATATGATAGAGATGATTAAGATAATGAAAGGTATAAATAAAATAAGTGCAGATGAATTATTTAACAGAGTAGACAGTGATGGGATCAGGGGCCATAGCTTGAGAGCAAAGAAGAGGAGAGTTAAGACGGTAGTAAGGCAGGGGACTTTTACTCAGAGAGTAGTTAATGAATGGAATGGTCTCCTTGGAAAGGTAGTGGCAGCAGAAAAAGTAGATAAGTTTAAATTAGAATTAGATAGGTTCCTGGAAGTTATGGACATAGAGGAGTACAGGGATGTTGACAGGAATTTTAGGTAGTTTGAGCATTGATGGCTGATTGTGTACAGAGTGCTGTTGGTGGGGGTCTTGTCAAGGGGGGTTGTGTGGTTGATGTTGTGTGTTTTTAACCAAGTCCATGCCCCCTCCAGGACGGTAAGAAAAGGGGGGAAAAAAACTACAAAAAAAACAAAACGTTTTTTTTTTTTAACTTCATTAATTACAAACATTTTTTTTTGCATTTTCTTCCTTGGATCTTGTTATCGATGGGTGGGTGTAGTGCTCGTGCAGGCATGATGGGCTGATTGGCCTCCTTGTTATTTTCCTTGTTATTCCTTGTTATACTTCTTCAGGTTAAAGGTCAAGGTCAAATGGCAGTCTGAAAAAAATATAGCCATCGTCGGATCATGAGCCAAGGGAAAGTCGCTGGCGATCGCCAAGCGTGTCTCCCCCATTGGAGCAGGATTACCCTTGGCGATTACTTTGTCATCGCAGATTTCTCGTTCCAAGTTGAAAATGTGTGGAGAGAAGATACATCCCTCCTGTATTCCAGCTGTCACCTCAAACAGTTTTTTTTATTTTATCAGAATTTTTTTTACAAAGGCCCAGATCTCTTGATATCAGGCCGAGGTTAATCCAACCAGCTTCTGTGGAGCAATGTAGTTGGTAAATAATTTCCATAGAGTCTGTGTCCAAAAATAATCACATACTTTTGTTTTTTAAGTAACTTGAGCACATCACACTTGCAAAAATTTCGCTATGCTACCTGTTAAAAATCATAAGGAATTCACGACAATATAACTTCTTTAAAATCGTGTAAGATGCAGGTTATTTCACATTATTAACTGAAGATAATTCATTTATTACAACATGCCATGTCAGCTCATCAGTGCAGGTGAAAGGAACCCCTTAGAACCCTTTATAATTTACCCTTTCGAACCCTTTAGAACCCCCTAGAACCCTCCATAATTTAACCTTTAGGACCATTTGAAACACCATCGAACCCTTTAGAATTTACCCTTTAGAACCAGTTAGAATTACTCTTTAAAACCCTTTGGAATCCTTTAAAATTTATCCTTTAGAACCAAGTGGAATTACCTTTTCTCTCAAGCAGCACTTTTACTGCGGAGGTTATGCAAGTTTGCTATTATTTCCGACTATTTTGTCAATTGTGATGGATTTCTATGAAGTCGGTGACAGCATGATAGGGGAGCAGAAAGTGTTACATATTCCACTGTTTTGACATGGGAATGTCCGTTTGCTTTGATGAGTGGGAGGAGGGTGAGAGTAAAGATGGGCAGGCTTTTGAAGGGGGGGGGTGGGTGGGTTGAGGAAGTTTGGTGCGATGGGGGAGCATTGGGAGTTTGAAGGTTTGAGTGTGGGGAGGAATCGATGCTTTGGGTTTGGAGGGGAAGAGTGAGGACTTGGGGATGGGTGGGGGGGTGAGAGTTGGGGGAGAGCAAAGATGGAACAGAGTTGGCAGGGGAAGGCTGAGACTTTTTCATGAGTTGCCAGAATTGCGTGTGTGAGTTTACTCACAGTAAAAATGTAATTGTATGTGTGTGACGCTGTCGGGGAGGGGGGGGGGGGGGGGGGGGGAGGGTGACACAATCACCCAGGTAATGTCATCGTATTAATGATATTAAAAATAATGATCTTAATTAGAGGCCCATGCTCTTTCTTGAGCTCTGAGGCAAATCACGACTCGTCCAGTTAGGTTTCTCAGCTCGAACCATCTCTGGATGAGTAGCCACTGACACAGGATCCTCGACCGAAGTGGCAGGAATTTGTAATTTGCTCTGGGTACCGGTGATAACTCCCCCACTCTTCATGAAAGACAACATGGTAATCTCATGTCCACGAATGACCAGTGCTGGCAGACGGGTCTTCTGTCTCCGTGTCCTTCCAATGGAAGGTTCACACATTGATGCATGACCCTGCATGTGAAACACCAGGGTGACAGTTTATTGTT
This sequence comes from Eptatretus atami, assembly GCA_035128595.1. Classification (NCBI taxonomy): domain Eukaryota; kingdom Metazoa; phylum Chordata; class Myxini; order Myxiniformes; family Myxinidae; genus Eptatretus; species Eptatretus atami. The sequence goes on from CM068961.1 coordinate 67,518,926, forward strand.
CGTTCGAGATTCAAACCCAGGAGAGACAGCTCATAAGTAGGTACACATACCTCGACGCTATCCAACCCAGCACACAGGTCACAGTGTTTATATATATAAAAATAATCTAGGTGTAAATCGACACTGTTTTGGTAAAAACTTTTCCACAGTACATTTTTTCATGGGGTGTTCTAAAAATATTCATTTTATATTTTGCTGATGAGTGCGACACATTTATTTTAATCACCTGAGACCAGTCACCTGGGGTTTTCACGAGGAAGAGTGTCATGGTAGAATCATCATTTTTCGTCATCCCACCGCTCCGGTGCTGTGAATTGATATCAAGTTCAACAATCCTCAAAAAGACAATGGAAGTCAAGACCAGTGATGGTGGAATTCTTATTGGGCAATAACATCACTGCTTTCAGCACTTTTCGAGGGCCACATAAAAACCAGACCGTTGTTAAGAAATGGCTATTTATTTGTTTAAGGTTTATTTAAGTTATCCTTCTGGACACACGTTTATTCAGCCCTGTATGTCCAGATGTTGGTGGAGTGGTACATGATGCACAATCACCTCTTTGCTGTCCCCAAAGTGTGCATGTTCAAGGAAAGAAGCTCCACACAAAATAACTTCGATGCAGGAGGCCATTAGGCTCATCAAGCCCACATGTTCATTGCCAACCTTTTTTTATTTGTCCATATGTATCGATCCTTTTTATATGTATCTTTATTTTTTTACCATTTTTAAAGTCTTCGGAATGACTCAGCAAAGGTCGAGTTCAAACCATCGACCTCCAGACTCAAAGCAGACACTCGAACCATTACGCCACTGAATCTTTGTTAATGGAAAGGATGTAAATTTGTGTCACACGATCAATTTTATACAATTAATTCAAAAAAATGTTACTTAGTTTGAAAATTTAAATCCATAACATGTGGCCTCCAACTTTCCATCTTTTATTTCATTCTTTACTTTTACTCTTCCATGAGCTTCATGCACACATGAACATGTGCGCTGTTTATTCAGTCACTGGCCATCAAGTGGAGAAAAACGACCTTTTTATTTCGACTTGGAATAAATTATTGAATTCATGCTTGGAATGTTTTTTTCGCCGGTCTTTATTTCTCACTGATAACCAACAAAATTGGTTCACCAAAGATTTCGTTTGTCATGTTCATTATTCAGGAGTGTAGCAAACACAATCAGTGTGTGGATGCTTTGTTTCCGATATTATTTGAGCACGTCTTTGAGCAGCTTGTGTTGGCTGGATTTTGAAGATTATTGTGCTGTATTGTTTTTTTTTAATCGGATTGCCATTTGTAAGCCAGACAGATTCATCGTGATCCGTGTAGAGATGTCCTCTGGATACACAAAGGATGAAATGATAAGATGTGCATTTTTTTGTATCCTCAGGTCAACACGGATGTGGAGGTATCCTTCGGCAGATTAACGGGACGATACAAAGTCCAGGTTTTCCCCACGGATATCCCAACAAAGCCAATTGTTCTTGGACAATAATTTCTGGGAACCGGAGTCGAATTCAGCTCACTTTTATTTCTTTTGCTCTTGAACAAGAATTTGACTTTCTTTCAATCTACGATGGCTTCCCCACCCTAAAAAACCACAGGGCACGGTAAGGATACTTTCTTTCTTTATTCGGGGTTTTTTTTTTGTTAATGCAATTGAAGAGCTTACCGTCATTCATTGGAAGCATTTCTGCAAAAAACAAAACAAATGTTATTGTTTAAATGTATTCTGATTACAGATTTTGAATTGAATAGTTATATGTTTAACATCTGATTCTCCTTTGCTTTCTCAATTGTCTTTTGAATGTCGACAAATACATATTGGAGCGTTTTAAAATATAGATATATGTTGACGTAAACCAAAAGTGCAGAGCATTTTATTGGAGCCTTCTTATCTCTCATCACATTTCGTTTATCCTTTCAGTGTTCATGACAGCTCCTCGCTCCAGTTTCACTCATCCAATAAGAGATGTACTTGTGTGTGATTGGCGTTATCTGCTTGTTCTCATTACAGCCGCATCCCTGATAACTTTAATTCATTCTTGCAGATTGTGTATTGCATGCTCATATCATTGAGTGTTAATCCAGAGCTGCGAGCAGGTATTGTGGAGATAATAACAATGTTGTTGTTGTTGTTACTGTTGGCCTGGTTGTGGCTGTGGTTGTTATTATCCCGGCCATGTTTCAGTCTCTGCCATGGACCATTACTCCATATTGGGTGAAAGGGCACCAGAGACCAAACTCGGAGTTGGACTTTGTTGAGCTACTTCGGGCAGGAATTAGATATTTCATCATGGTGCATATTTTCCGACTCTTAGCAAAGAAGACCATGGTATGTTTTACATCCATGAGCAAATGCTGGCCAAAACAGGTCTCCAGCTTCACCTCCATCTGAGGGATGGTACACTCATTGATGCAACATCTGACTTTAAAAATGCCTGCAAGTGACACTTTATAGTCAGGTTGACCTTCAAACATAGATAAGACAGAAAGCTACCTCTGCACCATCCTGTCAGACAAGGTAATAATGACTAACAGTGAAACAAAATAACTTGGGAAACTAAGCTGTCAAGTGCACTGCTATGACAGAAAATATATAAGCTATGACTAACAGCTCGGTTAACCTCAGAGGATGGTTCTCTAGCCCACGAGAGGACTCCAGAGTCAAGCTTGTTATGGGCTGACATTTTACGTGACTGCTCGCAGACCCTGTGTGTGTGTGTGTTTACTATACAAATAAATATCAAATGTATGTGTGTCAGTGTGTCAGTGTGTGTATGTCTCCTCCATAATTCCAAAACTATGAAATCTAACAGCCTGAAACTTTCGGTGCATGCAAAGAAAACTCCAAGGAAGTGCATGACTGAAAATTGGTGTTTGGGTTAACTAAAACACCCTTTTGAAGATAATTAACGACCTTATTTAATTTATATCCCTTATCAGGCACATCTTCAGTCGCCACTCTCTATGGGGTCACAAGGTGTATCCGAGGAAGTCTCCGCTGGGTCTGAAGCCGCCATGTTTTTTGGCATGTTCAACCATGCCTTGACTTGGAACAGGCCGCAGCGATTTCTTAATGATAACGTTTTTTTTTCACTTTCCTCACTCATATTAGCGAATGCCTGTTCATCATAGCTATGGATTGCTGTTACATCACTTTTCTAAGTGCTATAGTTTTCAAATTAGGAGCTTGGAGTGATTTCATGCATGATATGATGCAATGTTCCATGATCTACTCTCAAGGACTAATTCAAGTATATCAACAAAATATGATTTTGCTTTTGAGGATCGGATATCGTCTGGACTAAATAAGTGTCGAAATCTGGAGTGAAAT
>CM068961.1:67541151-67553651 GCA_035128595.1 Eptatretus atami
GGTGGAGAACGACTGCTCACAAAAGTATGATGAAGGATATGGCATGAGAACCTTAATGGCATGCCGTGACGGGGTCGGGTACGACGGCAGCATTTTGCACCAGAATGTCGACATCAAATTCGTCCGCGCAAGAGCCTGCGCTCCTGAATCCTGCTGGAGCTGTACAAGCTCTTCCTGTGCTGTTCCATCTTCATCAGAATCGAGTCCAGTGAGCCGTGAAAGGTCCCGAACCACAGAAAGGACTGCACACATCCAGCTCCAGGAAATAGTGCTCGAACTGTTCAATGAGCGAACGAGGTGACGTGCTATCTCCCGCAAGAAAGACTGTCGAGCTCAGTATCATCGTACTGGCAGGTCGTTAGATGCTCCCACCAGAAGGGGAAAAGGCTGAAGCGCTTAAACAGCTGCTTTGTCTGCCAGTAATTTTAGAGTCACCAAATTCCCGCTCATTTTGTCGTGAAAAATCATGAGGTTGGCGTCTTTGCCTTGGAGGGAGCGGTTGAGGACATTGGTACAGTTCAAAGATGTCAACGAGATAGCACAGTTCTGACAGCCAAGGTCCGACTCAAGCAACGCTACCCATGCCGTTTTCCTTGTGTGCGTAGGAACTCCTTCAGTTCATCTTTGAGCTCTGTAAACATGCGAGAAGAAGGTTTCCTCGAGATAACCATCTGACTTGAGTGTAGAATAGTAAATCTTATGGTCGGCGTCCATCTCCTGGCAGAATAGCCTGAATAACCTAGTGTTGAGGGCGCTCGATTTGATGCGATTCACCATTTTTTTGACTTCTGAGAGCACGCTCTGCAAGGTTTCTGGCAAAGTAAGAGGCGAGCGCTTCTCGTGAATCATGCAGTGTACCATGGAGGTCTGAGGAGCCACCTCAAGAATTTAGCCTTGAATCCAGAACGCACTCCTAACATTGCTGGCGCGCCGTCTGTTGTAGAACCGAGCAACTTTCCGAAGTCCAGATCATGGTCACGATAAAACTGCTCTACTTTCCCAAAAATGTCCTCGCTTTGTGGTTGGCCTCCAATGGTTTGATGAGCAGAGGCTCATCGAAAAGTTATCAGCCTTGAAGCGGACCCAGACGATGAGTTGCACGTACGATGCGATATCAGTGGACTCGTCCAACTGTATGGCGTGCCACGGCGATTCCTTGATCTTCTGTACGTACCCTGAGCCGTTACGTCCAGACTCGTATCTTCAATTCTGCGTTGGATGGTGTTGTCAGAGAGGGGAACAACTGCCAGTTTCTTCGCCGCTTCCTCCACAACCATCAGAGATACCATGTCCTTTGCACATGGCAGCACGAGTTCTTCCACAATGGAGTGAGGCTTTTTAGTCTTGGCAACATGGAGCGACACTCGATACGAGGCCTCTAATGCCCGAGAATTGGTCTGATGGCATGTACCCTCTCTGTCAAGACGCGTATTCTTGAGTGCAAGAAGTTTCCTCTCAAAGAACGCTCTCTCCTTATCCTGATGAGGCGCATGTTTTGATGGTGGTCATCTTCCTTGGTGGTGGCCATCTTCCATCTTGATGGTGGTCATCCATATCACCCCTCATCTTCCTTGTTTGTCTGTCTCCATTTCTTTTCTCCCTTGACCTTGCTGTTGTCATTTCCACTTCTCCTTGAGCTATTCTTTTTCTTATGTTGCATTCTGATCCATTCTGTTTTCCAGCTCTTCCACGAGCCTTGACTCTGTATACAAAAAAAAGAAAAAAGAGAGACTAAATTGCCACATTGTAAGTTTCGGTGCTTTGGTTTCATGCCCTGAACAAGTCTTCTGCTTGCTCTTTTTGCTCACCAAGGTGAGAACAGCTCACTGATGAAAGCTATTGGTCTATCTTGTCTGGTGTCTGCACAGGGTGTGGAAATGTTGAGTAAATAACACGAGTTGAGTTTGGAAGACAAAGTGCTGATTAATTATTTGTGCACGTGAGATACCTGGTTTAAATCTGGTACAATAAGAAAGCATTTACTTTACCACAAATTACTTGATTACCCAACACACGCGAAGCGAAAAGCGAGGTGAAGCAATTGATTCACTTTGTCTGTCTATACATCCGTCTACAAACGTCAGTTTATGATCGCGAAACAACTTAATTTCAATTGAACATTATATTTTGAACACAAATCGGAACATTTATAGGAAAATGAACCCGCAGTTCAGCAGTATGTTGGTTCTGAATTCGTCCTGATCGCACATGCGCAGAGAGGAGTGAAATAACTATTTTACTCTGTCTGCCTGTCTGGTAGTTAAACAAAATTTTAAATCATTCCAAACAGGAAACTTACCGTTTTTAAGGACGTCATAAAGGACACAAACAACAGGAATGAAGAACTAATGTGACGTGTTAAATAAGGTGGTGTAAAAGACGCTGCATTAACGGCGGTAAACTTCCGAAAAAGAACTTATATGACCTTTGAAACCCTCATTTTATTTCAATTGAATTATATACTTGAACACTGCAGAACACAAATTGCCTTCTTTGCACTTTCTAAAACCTTCAGTTTCGCATTAGTTGCACAAAATATTACGGCATTCTACGTCGCCATGACCAATCGAATTTTCCTCTCGTACACACCGCCAATACCCTTGTTTCTGAAGACAGCACAGGGTGATATGTTCAACGAACTCTCCAGTTTGGAATGTGTTTTAGTTTTACTGTTTTTTTAGTTTGGCTTCACATCACATCAGGTGCACCACCGTCAACACATTTTTTTCACCAATATGTCTTGATTCAGTCTTGATCACAATGGTGGATGTGCTTGAGTCTAGAGAGGACATGGAGAGTGATTTTGTATTTGTACCATCAGGCAAATGTGGGTCATTGGCTGACATTCAAGTTGTGAAGAGCAGCATCAACAGTCCATTTGAAGTGGGCCTGGGAGGACCATTCTCGAGTGACTGTGATTGGCCATACTGTCAGGAATAGCATAATGGACACGTTTTTACATACCCGTAAGCCTCAAAAGAAGCCATTTCTAACGGTAAAAAAATGAGGATGGCACCCTGATGGTATTGCTCAATATTCCAGTTGACTGAAGAACTGATCTCGTCATCATTCAGAGAAGTTTTTTTCCTGGTATAAGATATGGGGATGAGATTACTGCACCTGTACTCTTCCCTCTCACCCAAAAGCAAGGTTCAAACTTCATCTTTATGAATGACAATGCCTGTTCACACCATGAATATCATACGAATGCTACCCTTCAGGACCACATCATTTGCATTGACTGGACTGGATGATCCTCTGGACTGAAATCTGATTTGACATGCTTAAGAGATGCTATTGAGGTGTGTTTGTATTTTCCAAGTACACCCACAGTCTCTTGATCACTTGGAAATGGCCCTGGTCAATGAATGGCGCAATGTCCATTGGAAAGAGCTTGATCATTTGATTTGGTCAATGACAATAAATGTTCACACTTATAATAGGATTATTGGTGATCACACATATTAATGAAGCCACTTCTGTCATTATTTTAAACATGGCTGTGTCATTTGTTGATTGGCATCATTCCAAGTTAGCACACTCATTTCAGATAGCCATGTTGTTTTCACTTTACACGAAACTTGTTTGTTTGTGAAGTGTACAGATCAATGTGTTAGTCATTTTCAACCAGAAGATTTAAACACTTCTTTTGCAAGATTTAATATTCAATTTAAAGATTGAAGATAACTATCAGAGTACCCACCCTGTGGGTGTTATCGTTCCAAGCATGCAACAGGCTCTTCTGACATGTACCTATACCTTTATTTTGGTGGTGTATAGGCAACTGACTGCTGCCTCAATTGCTCTCAAAAAAATTATAACCTGGGTTACTTGCATGTAGCAAAAACATACCTACTGCAGCTTATAATTCAAAACAACTCACTGCACTGGAAAACATGGGGACAGGAATACTGTACTGCAAAGGGTGTGGACTTGTAATACTCTCTCCCACCTGGACGTGGTGCTATATGATACACATTTACATTGATAATTTGCCTCCCCCCACCCCCATCCAAAGACCACCGGCAAAGATAAAAACACTCCTGTACACTAACTGGGGTCATGCTGATCCGACATGGCAAATCTGGATGTAATTGGGCCAGAACTGTAGGAGGAGTCGCACGCCAAACAAACACACACCAGTCCATGAATTATAGTAAGGATTAACTCATCTCATCATGAAAAAAAACAAAAACAAGCTTTCCTTGGTCAGCCCGCGTTCACCACGCAGGGGCTTAATCCGCCATTTTGTTTTCGCCGAATCAAAAATGCCTTTCTTTAGAACAGGCCGCACAGGCCTCAGCTGTACATTTGAAGACTGAACAACGCGTCTTCCATCATTAAATGATGGTACCATTTTGAGGAAACAAAGGTACATTTTGATTACAACTCATGCAGAGGTAACGAGGTAATGCATGTTTTGTTCACAGCGATCACGGCAGCGGTCTAATATACTCTGCCTAATGAAGGTACTTTCCCATAATACAGAGGAAAGAAAATAGTGGTGTTTCATTTAAAAAAAAAACTTTTGGTTTTTAACTGACTTTTTAAGGCTTATAAATATACTGATGGACATGTAATACACATATTATGTGAAGTAAATAAACATGAGAGGCGATGAAAATCGGCCTGGTAGAGTGAAAACTTTTAGTTTTTGCCTGAATTTTTAAGGCTTAGAAAATAGTGGGCTTTCATTTAAAAAACAAACAAACTTTAAGTAAATAAACATGAGAGGTGATGAAAATTGGCCTGGTCGAGTGAAAACTTTTAGTTTTTGCCTGACTTTTTAAGGCTTAGAAAGAAAATAGTGGGCTTTCATTTAAAAAAACAAACAAACTTTAAGTAAATAAACATGAGAGGTGATGAAAATCGGCCTGGTAGAGTGAAAACTTTTAGTTTTCAACTGACTTTTTAAGGTTTAGAAAATAGCGGTCTTTCATTTTTTTAAAAACTTTTTGTTTTTCACCTGACTTTTTAAGGCTTACAAACAAAGTGATGGACAGGTAATATGCATAATATGTGAAGTAAATAAACATTAGAGGCGATGAAAATCTGCTTGGTAGAGTGAAATTTATTGGTATCGTGAAATAATTAATTGCGTGCATGGGTTGGTCAGACATGGTATGTAATCTACTAATTAGGTACTAGGTCTAACCAACCTGCATACGAAATTAATTAGTTGGGAGGCCGGGGAAATTCCTGAGATATCTATGATGTACACGTACACTTTAAAGAAGTTATGTACACGTACACTTTAAAGTTATATGAAATGTATGCATCCACTTTCGTACACTCAACCTTACCACTGACTACATTTTGCAAACTGAACAATATACATTTTCATTGCAACAAAAATATTCATGATTAATAATTGAAGTCTTAAGAAAAAAAAAAAAACTTCCTTTTGTCGGCTGTATACTGTCGAGATGTCCAGGTGTGTGTTCAGTTACAAAGCAGCTGCTCGCAGCTAGGTGTGGGATGAAAGAGGGGAAGAGGGGGGATGGGAGTCAGGAGGGGGGGGTGGGGTGGGAGAAGGCAGTGGAAGTGGTGGGATGAGGGGGAATCCGGAATTGCCCGGCCAACGCCAGTATCTTTTCTCAATGTATAATATGTTAATAAATAGCCTCTGAGGTGTTTTTATAAAGGGCTCGTAGACTGTCTTTGTGTTTCTTTCCAAGATATTGTTGTGGGTTTGCCAGCCAGGTCAAAAGGGTCGACTCGGACCTGCTTCCCGACCCTTGATCCTGAAGCCGACGGGCCACAGATAACTCTGTGGCACGACGAGTTCCTAAGCAACCACAGACTTCATGTGAAATCATCGAGTTAAGCAGGGTCCTCGGGTCCAGATCCCACGTTACCTCTCCAGCAAATCGCACCACCCCAGATAAGGCCTGTGCCTCTCAACTCCCCACTCCTCTCCGATCAGTACGGGCGAGTGAAACTGTCAGTGGGGACACTGACTAATGTCTAGCATAATGAAACAGCAGGGTAAAACTCCCATCTACTAATTACATACGATGTCTAACCAATAGAGAAAGAGACAGTCAAGCAGGTTGGAAACGAATCGTGTTTTTAAGTAAAAAGCACATATTTGCAGGTAATGTGGTGTCACAAAAGAAGATCCTACCCCTATAGATACAAGGCCTTGAGATAATCCTTATCAGAAACTTTAGACATAGGCACCTCATTCACTCCAGGAAGTGAGACAAGTAAGGGTTATAGACAGAGAGATACAGAAGGCAGGGCTTGTTGGTGACCCCTCGCTCACCCAACATAAGCGTGCTTGCTTATGTGATCCCAACATAAAAAGGGGAGGGAGAAAGAAAGAAGAGAGGGTGATGATGTAATGCGCCATGTGGGGAGAAATGCGGTGAATGCTTCATAATGCAGAGAGGAAATCGTAAATGCGAGTCAGTACCTCTGAGCGAGTCGAGGGGGAAATCGTTGACTGCTCTCTGTACGTTCCAAGTGAACGATTACAAATAGGGATAGCAAGACAAAGATCATGTAAGTTAGTGTGTAATAGCTGGCACGTCCAGGGAAAGAGCTCCACAGCTTGTTCGCACTCACTCAATTGCTGGCTCGCACTCACTCCTCAGTAGGCTAGCACTTGATCCACAGCTGGCTCACACTTGCTCAGCAGCTGGCTCGCACTCACTCCGCAGCAGGGCCGGTCTGCGCAGCAGCTCATATTTGCCTGGCTCATTCCTGGAGGACTCCTTTTAACTCTCATTGCACCCAGGCCCTGAGCCAGGTAGCTCTCCGTGAAGCCTCCTGGTTGGTGCGCCGATGTTGCAAGGCAGCTGCCATTGGCTGCACTCCTGGCTCTGTGTCGGGGTTGAAGTCAGACCCGCCCAGATGCTGTCTTTGCTTGCACTGCCTCATCTTGCATTTGCTGTCTGGTGGATTTGTACTTATTACAATGATGGTGGATTTGTACTGTGTGTAAGGTAAAGTGTGTTGTTTGTGTATGGATGCACTGGAAAGATGTGCAGTGGAAGAGAGAGCTATTAAGAGATATGGGGAGAGAGATAAAAGAAGAGTTACAAAGTCGGGAGGTGGGTTCAAACCTGTTACACAAACACAATGCATTTCCCCATCCACTGATACAAGGAGAGAGGTAGTCTAACTCGAAGTAATTACTGTGGATATATCTGAACTCTTGGGTTCCATTATGAGTTGAATGTGACTCCCCGGGGTCTTCCAAAACTGCAACAATATTTTCCAACTTTGGGTGCATACTTGTCCCAAAGGAGAGGAAGTTTTCGCTTGCCTTCAGTGTAGTTCTTCTGTACGTGCAAGCAGCCAGTACAGGTCATCTGCCTTAATGGTTTCACTTGTCAAAAACTTATTGTCCCTAGGGTGCTTTTTTAAACTAGATGTCTATGACATCTCCATATTGTGCTGCCGAACGTCTAAATTTAAACTGATGGAATGTTTTTATTGACCATTAATGTTAAAAAAAAAAAATTCGCTTGTTATCTCACTGGAGGTCTATATATTTCAGCACAAGCATTGTAAGCAGAAATAAGACAGGAGTTAGTGGTATTGGTTACCACCACTCTTGTGATAAATTCTCTCAAGTTTTAATCTACATGTTATCTCTGCCTATGCCAAACAAAAGTTGAGTTGGAATTTGTCACACTCGCAAAAATTGTTGTTCAATAAAAACATTTATGTGTAAGCTGGTAAACTATCAGCAAGTCAATCATTGAGGCAGTCTTGGAGTGTTTTCCACCTGTGAAGGCCACATTAATTTTTATGTCCAGGAAGTAACAAGGTGACTCTCCAAGATAAATTTGCTCACATCAACCCTCAGGCTGTGATGAATCTGTCCAACAAGAAATGCTCAGCCAGGTATAAGGGACCTTGTTTCTTTTGACCACAGCTGCTTCCACCCTCAAGTCATGACCAAGATTAACTTTCATCACAAAATGGCTCGAGGGTCTCAAAAGGTTGCGAATCAAGATTAACACCATGGGTTATAATGCAGAAGGGCTTTCTAGATTTATGTTTTTTTCTTTCATCTCCTCCATGACTGATTTTGATTTCTCTTGGGAATGCTTTCACAGATGCTTGTTCTCTCTGATACACAGGCTCATTCCATCCGACCTGCAGCTACCTGTCCATCTTCTTTGCCCTGGTACACAGAGGCTTGTGAGGAAGCAGTTGTTTCCATGCAGCTCACTTTCTCCTTCCTCCGTTAACCCTTCCTAAACCAACCCTCTCATTTGTTGGTTTCTCATTGCCTTGCTGGTTGTGCTCAATCTTACTTTTTTTTTTCGTATACATTGTTGAGGCTCATATAAAAGTGGAACACACAGAACATATAACAAGGGGAGCAGGAGACAAGGGGGGTGGGGGTGGTGGGAGAGGGAAGCACAAAACAGTGGGGAACAAAAACATTCGGAGATCTGTGGGAGGGAGAAGGATGGGGTGGGGTACATGGGGTAAACAAGATGGACACTGCAGGGACTTCCAGGAAGGAAAACAAGGAATTTGAAGGAGGTAGGTTTGGGGTGATACTTGATCAATAGCAGCAACTGAACCACAATTTCCTCTTTACAAATAGCTGCTCATGGCAAAAGTCTGACACCCTCTTTGGATCCATGCTCTACGTGCCACATCTTTCGTTAAGTTCACATTGTTGGCAATTAACTGCACACACTGCGTGGCTATGCAAATGTTTATTTTGTGCTTAGTGGTGTAAGGTCCTTGGAAAAAGCAAATTAAACACACTCGTTAAAACCATGCGGATGATATAGTGAATCTCAGAGAAAGTGGAATTCGTTGCATTACAGTATATTTACGAAAGCTAATTGAAAGGTCAATGGTTAAAGTGTGGTGCTCTGGCTCCTGAAGAGAGCACGTGCTTCTGAGTTTGCACTCAGTAATGTCAACCGAAGTAATTCTCCCAGTAATTGGCAAGATGCGATGGAATCACCGCGGAGTTGAAAATAGCGAGAAAATCCTCATGAGAACTTTTCTTCAAACAGAGTGTTCACAACATTGTTTTAATACGTCCTGCGAGACAAAGCCGGTTCATCAGTTACTTTAGGTGAGAATAATCTGGGAACCACCTTGATATTCTGATGGTTTTTTCTGGATTCTCCCAAATGATTTGACGAAACTTCCTGACAGACTATATATTCCTATGAGAATATTTATGAAACCCGTTGAACTTGTAATGGCCACCCTAAAAACCTCATGCATAAAGTAATCATTGCCCTCAGTATTTACACATCTTCTGTCCAATGTGAACACAATTTCATCACATTTACTCATGTGTATAATTTTGCTTATAGCACATATATATTGGTGAATCATGTCAATTTAACAAATCAACTGGACTGTCCAGGAGATCACATGACCCCCATATGAATCTCACTGATGTTTTGAAAGAAATTATTTCCTTGCAATTATTATTATATTCCACTTTTTTCATTTATTTTGATGTACCACACTCTTTAGAAAGCTTGGCGTTGGCTTAGCGGTTAAGATAGCTGGCTTGGGACTTAAGAGTCATGGGTTCAAGCTCCTGTTGGCTGATGAATTAACACCAAGTGTGGTTGACTCAGCCTGCTCATCCTGCTCAGCCTGTCGTCCTTCTGAGGTTGGTGAAATGAGTACCAGTGTACTGGGTAACCCATGTTGGAGTGGTCACCTGTCTGAGACTGTACTCCTTGCCAATGAAACTGCCTTAGTAGCCCTCCGTGCCTTTACAGTGTGAAAGGAATGGTATTATTAGATTACTGTATATACTTTTGAGAGAGTGTTGCTGCTGCTGAAGCAGTCTCTTCGCAAGGGTTGCACTAGGTTGTTTGCCATTGCCTCCCCAGCACTGTTTTGTCTCTTCTCTATCCTTTTAAATGCTGACAATCAAGCAAGGAAGCGGTATGTACCATTTTTATATGCCCGATATATATATTATATATATATATATATATAATTTATATATATATATATATATAATATATATACATATATAATATAATATATTATATATATATATATATATATATATATCGGGCGTATTATGTGATACTGGTCGTCCGTCCATCCATCTGTCTGTTCTGTCTCTGTCCGTCCGTCCGTCCATCCATCCTTCCTGTCCGCACTCTAACTCCCAAAGTTTCAACTTTCAGTTTCATATTTGGTAACATAGGTACAGACTGTGGAGACGGTGTGTCGGACATACGTTCGTCATCTAAAGTGGTTGCCATGGCAACAGGATGCTGTTTTCCATCCGTTCCTGTCCCACTCTAACTCCCAAAGTTTTCAACTTTCACGTTTCATATTTGGTACATAGGTACAGACTGTGGAACGGTGTGTCGCGCATACATTCGTCATCTAAAGTGTTGCTGCTGCTGTTTTCCATGTAGTAGCACAATTCTGTATATACCTTCTTGTCGGGCGTATATTGTGCTCACTTGCACTCTTGTTTTTTTTAAAGTCTTTGGTCTGACTTGGACGGGGTTTCAACCACTAACATCCCATATTCAGAGTGGATGCTCCAACCATTATGCCACCGAGTCTAGTTATATTCCAAATAGAAAATAAATAGCAAATTTGTCAACTACAAATCATGGATTTGGGACCATATAATATATTATGTATGCACCATGGGGAATATTTGACTCACCTCTTCTTTCTTCTTCATATGTCACGTTGATGCTCTTTTTATCTTCTCTTTATACTGAATTTGTCTGGAGTTCCTTTCCCTTTTCTTTCCCAACTTCTCCTCCCCTTTTCTCCTTTGTCTTCCATTACTGCATTCATTTTAAAAATATTTTTTACATGCAAGGTGTCACAGGTCCACAAGAGCTCCACATGGTTGTTGATGTTGTTGTGGCTATTGTTGGGGTCGATTTTTGAAATCTGCACCCAATGAACCACCCCTGTAGGCCTCTGCTAATTATGCACTGCCTGAGTTTGTTATGTCAGATTTCCTTTGGCTTTGTTTGGGTCAAGTGTTACGATGAGCGACCCCCAAAAATATAATCAATGTCAAATAAAAATTGTCATTGAGGTTTAATCAAGCCCGGCAGCACGCACGGTGTGCGCCTCCCTAAAAAAATAGTGTGAACCTAAGATATCAGGCCTGTAGGCCTCTGCTGATTATGCACTTCCCGAGTTAGTTGTGTCACATTTCCATTGACTTTGTTTGGGTCGAATGTTACTCACGACGAGGGACCCAAAAAATCTAATAAATCTATACTAATAAATGTCAGTGTGTGTGTGTGTGTGTGTGTGTGTGTTGTGTGTGTGTGTTGTGTGTGTGTGTGTGTGTGTGTGTGTGTGTGTGTGTGTGTGTGTCCTTCATAACTCCAAAACTATAAATCCTAGCAGCCTGAAACTTTGCATGAACACTAAAAAAAACTCCAAGGAAGTGCACGAGTGAAAATTGGGTGCTTGGGTTAATGAAAACACCCCTTTTGAAGATAATTAACGGCCTTATTTAATTATATCCTTCAAAAAGGCACATCCTCGGTCACCACTCCATGAGGTCTTCAGGCATATCCTTGGTAACCTTGCTTTGGACTGAAGCCACCATGTTTTTTGGCCTGCTCAACCATGCCTTGACTTGGAACAGGCCACAGCGATTTCTTAACAATAAAGTTGTTTTCACTTTCTTCACTCATATTATCGAATGCCTGTTCATCATAGCTATGAATCGCTGGGTACATTGCAATGCTTATAAACACCTGGAGACGTCAGCGTTCGTTGCTTTATTTCATTTCCACACATACGATCACCACGAGTATCTCTTAAACTAAGGAGAATCACAACATTTAAGCTTCAGAATCTCCAAAATTTAAACAGTTCCGACTCCTTGAAAAGTGTTCGTTTGTCCAATTCTGGGGGTGAATGTTGAATATACTTCGGGAGGTGTATGTTGAATGTGACGGTCGGTCATTGCCAATTGTGTGCCAAGGGAGCCGTTTCTTAACCGTTTCGTTGGAGTAATTAAGCCAGTGCTTTACAATATTCACACTGTCATCGAGTCCTGTTTCTAGATCGACTTGAACAAAGTTCAGGGCTTCTCGCCTGCGTTGGCCACGTTTTGTTCTCCGGACTCTAAGGTGCAACAGGCAGTGGCTGCCTCACTGAAAATGTGAAATTTTATTTTCCATGACATTTTCCATTTTTGTTCTTCCATTATATGACCCATCACATTGGCAGAGATAAATACAAATACAAATTAAATGTTTCGCTTTTAAAAGTTTCTTCAAATGTTTCATGCATTGTGTGGTGAAGTCACTTGGCGGGTTCTTCAACTTTCAATTGTGATACCGTGGTTCGACACTGGAGGTAGGAAGGCAAAATAAATTATATGATCGCATTGAGAAAAAAAAATCTTTTCAGTTCTGAAGTAAAGAATCGCCACATTACGGCAGGAAAGCCGAGAGGTATGCATGCTCACTCTGTCTAGCCTGGATTTGAATCCAACCCAGCTCTAAACTGTCCTCCCGGTGTTTCTCAGGCCGGGTGATTTATCA
>CM068961.1:67558651-67568727 GCA_035128595.1 Eptatretus atami
CGATGACAAAAAAATGCGTCATTTATTTTTTAGACCGCCATTTGACCTTGACCTTTAACTCGGAGGAGTAATGATGTAAATGAAGCATAAATGTGCCTTGCTCGAGGCTATACAGAGAGGGAAATTTCTTACCGATCGGACTAACCTTAATCGAGTTTTTGTGAAAAATGTTAAAATGTCTATAATTAGGACATGACCTTAAAAAGTAGGTCAAGGTAAAAAAAAAAAACATTTTTTCAGCCCCAAATACTTTTTATTCACATTTTGATAAAAATTTAATTCTGAAAGTCCTTAGACATTGGCAGAGAAAAAGGGAGAAAAACATAAATAGTGGTTTAGTACTCCTAGCGGTGTAAGAAAATTGTTTAAATGTCTCTAATAAGGTCATGACCTTAAGTATGTCAAGGTCAAAAAAACTTGTGTCAACCCCACGTACTTTCTATTCACATTATTGATGCAGAATTTCTATTCATTCCAAAAGTCGCAGCTGGCTCCATGATACAGGTCAGAAATTTGGAAATTGGAAGTGCAGGAAGGAAAAAATAAAACTAAATGGCGTTTTCGTACTCCGAGGGGTCGAAGAAACTCTGGGGCACCATTAAAAATTAGGGGTGCTAATTGGAGAAACAAACCCGACAAAAGCTAAAAGCCTCTCCTTATGCTATAGTCCTATAGGGGGAGGCTTAATAACATTTAACATGAATGTTTTCGAACCACCACAGAAAACAGAACAGAAAAAGAAAGAAAAAAAAAACTTCATTGCAATGCACAAAGCACAGCGGTCATCATCCCGGTTAAATAATTCAATATTGTGCAGAAATGCTTCACATTGCAATTGCAAACTGTGTGCAGCAAGAAATAATTATTTTTACTGTTGGATATTTCACAACTCGTGGCTGATGGGTATGTAGGATCCTCCACCTACCCACACGTTACCAAGCGAGGATATGACAGGCATCTTGCTGGCTTTTCGCCCACGTAGGTTCTAAATCCTATAAAGCATAAATGCTGGAGAATGGCCTCAGGATGCACGGCATCATATATGGCTTGTCACCTGAAGGTGGGTCACTTGAGATTCTGGCATCAACAGAGCCATTTCTTTTGGCTGTGTTCATATCTTTAAGCATTTCCCAACAAATATCTGTTGCAACATCCACCTGGATCTTTCTGGCTCCTTCAAAAAGTTGTGGACGGATTCGGATGAAACTTGGTGGACAGGTTGAGTGTCTGACAAGGAAGAATTGATTCGATTTTGATGAAGATCCGGATCCGGATCCAACTACTAGAATTTTTAAATGTGATTCTTCACCATTGAGAGATCGGGCTCAAAATGATATATAGCATGATATCTCAAAAACTTTGGAATGGATTCGGATGAAACTTGGTGGGCAGGTTGGGTGTGTCACAAGGACGAATTATTTCGATTTTGGTGAAGATCCGAATCTGGATCTGGATACGAGAATTATTTAATTTCCAAAGTGATTCTTCACCATTGAGAGATCGGGCCAAAAACGATATCGTACTGTTTAGCATATTTCACAAATGTATTAGGATCAGACATTACTTGGGTAACCGTTTCCTGGGTAACTTAAGGCGTTTCCTGGGTAACCTCGCTGGGATTTGATGCCGCCTGATATTTTCTCGTGGATCAGACATTACGTGGCAGACGTATGCACTCCACTGAGTGCCCTTCTAGTTTCACATGATTTACGAGCTTACTCATTATTTTCTTCCGTTGAAAATATCATGTGATCTGTAAGGTTTGTGCTTCTGCTTTTGGCGTCGTGCAACCTTTGGCTCTAATCCGTATGCATCTGTGGTGAGATACTTGGCTATGTTTTATGTTCTATATGGTGAACTATGGAGCTACGTGCATCTGTGGTGAGCAATGTTATATGTGAGCTATATTCTATGTGAGCTATGTTCTATTTGGTTTTATTTTAGGTTCATCTGTGGTGAGCTATGTTCTATGTGGCTTTCTTTAAGGTTCATCTGTGGTGAGCCATGTCAGCTATGTTCTATGTGAGCTATATTCTATGTGAGCTATGTTCTATTTGGCTTTATTTTCGGTTCATCTGTGGTGAGCTATGTGAGCTATGTTATATGTGAGCTATATTATATGTGAGCTATGTTCTATTTGGCTTTATTTTAGGTTCATCTGTGGTGAGCTATGTGAGCTATGTTATATGTGAGCTATATTCTATGTGAGCTATGTTCTATGTGGCTTTCTTTTAGGTTCATCTGTGGTGAGCTATGTTATATGTGAGCTATATTCTATGTGAGCTATGTTCTCTTTGGCTTTATTTTCGGTTCATCTGTGGTGATCTATGTTCTATGTCTAGATATGTTTTATGTGAGCTATATTCTATGTGAGCTATGTTCTATGTGGCTTTCTTTTAGGTTCATCTGTGGTGAGCTATGTTGATCTGTGGTTTTCATCTGTGAGCTATGTTCATCTTGATAGAAAGACCAATGACGAAAAGTAAAAAAAAATCAATGAATTGACTTAAAAAAAACTTAAAAAAAAAAATTGGTTTATTGCAAAAAAAATTGTTGAGCAAATACTCCAATACCTTGCTTTTAAAAAAAAGTAAAAACAAAGAAAAACAACATTTAAAATATAAATAAAGAAATAAACATTACTTCATTTGGTTTTCTCCCAATAACATCAAAAAAATTTTGTTTTTTTTGCAAAAATCATCCATGAGCCTAAACATTGAAAAGCATCACAATAAAAATAGAAATAATATTTTTTGCAAGTTTACTTTGTTTCATTTCCGGGTCTCTTGATAAGACCACTGATGGAAAGTCCAAAAAATATCAGTGAATCGACATTTTTTGAGCAAAATTTTTTATTGAGCAAATACTCGAATACTGGCTGCGACTTTCTATCAGAAAAAATAGAAACAAAAGAAAGAAAACATTTTGAATATCTACTTTTAAAAGGGTGTGTGTGTGTGTGTGTGTGTGTGTGTGTGTGTCCTGTCTACTCCATAACTCCAAAACTATAAAACCTAGCAGCCTGAAACTTTGCATGCATACTAAGAAAACTCCAAGGAAGTGCAAGAGTGAAAATTGGGTGTTTGGGTTAATTAAAACACCCCTTTTGAAGATAATTAACGGCCTTATTTAATTATGTCCTTCATCAGGTGATCCTCGGCCACCTTGCTGTCTGGGGACTTAAGGTGGTGTTTCCTGGATAACCTCGCTGGGGTCTGAAGCCGCCATGTTTTTTGGCCTGGATGTAAGCTCCAGATTTGAAAGTATCAGCAGTTCTGACTCCCCAAAAAGTGTTGATTTGTCCAATTTGGACATTGCACGGGAGTTTTGACGGGTGCATGGTGGTACCGACGGCAATTGGTCATCGTTTGCCAAGCCAGCTATTCCGTTGGAGTGGTTGGGTGCTTAAGCCACTTACCGAGCTGTACAGTGCAGTTCGTGTCCTGATCGGGATCTACAGTCGACAGTTACTGCAAGGTAGAGGTACATATACAGCACAGAGGGACATGGTACATATGGGTAGATTTGGATATGTAAAGACTCTCTGCGGGTGTGTGGACATGCCATGCATATTATGGGTGCCGTGGTGGCAAAGGCTCATCCCGTATCTTATGGAGGTTCTTTCAGGTTTTCCTTTGTCCTCGCGCCTGTTTTGAAAGCATTTAGTTATCGGATTTGCTTTACAAAGGTTAGATGTTTCCCTTTGTGAGTTTTGAAGCAAAATATATTTGATAACGCCCGAAATCTGAGCCGTTTGTAGTAATAATGTGTTTTCTGAATTACCGAGCCAGTTTTTTTTTCCACCCATCACATGCAGCTGTTTATAAAGAATAATGTTTGTGAACATCTCCCTGAAACGTCTATGTAACTGTAACGTTGTTTTTTGGTGAAAGCTACTCAAGGTTTTTGGGTTGTATACAATACGTACTGTAGTCGGGAACCACACGGACTCCAACCTGCCGATTCCCGAAAAATTGCCAATATCGGCCAAGCGTGTGTGTTGTGTTTGTGTTTGTGTTTGTGTCTGTGTTTGTGTTTGTATGTTGTTCACAAAGCATAACATATTCTCTCTGATTACTCCCTACCCCCCCCCCCACCCCTCTCTTTGTCTCTGTCTCTGTCTCTGTCTGTTCTCTCTCTCTCTCTCTCACTGGATATATCCATGTCTGGACGGTCTTTTCTCTAGAAGTGTCTGGATGGTGGTTATATCCGGGCTGAGTTTGTCTCCAGACGTGTCCGGATAGGAGTTTGCCTCCGGACGTGTCCAGGTGGTCTTGTCTCTGTCTCTGTCTCTGTTGTCTCTCTCTCTCTCTCTCTCTCTCTCTCTCTCCTCTCTCTCCTCTCTCTTCTCTCTCTCTCTCTCTTTCTCTCTCTCTCTCTCTCACTTCACTGGATATATCCATGTCTGGATGGTTGTTATCTCTCGATGTGTCTGGATGGTGGTTATATCCGGGCTGAGTTTGTCTCCAGACGTGTCCGGATAGGAGTTGACCTCCGGACGTGTCCAGGTGGTCTTTGTCTCCGGACAGTTTGGCTCCAGGCGCCTCCGGGTGGTGCTTGTCTCCAAACCTGTCCGGGCAGTGTTTTTGTCTGGATGGGAGTGGGTCTCCGGACGTGTATCTCCATATGTGTCGGGACGATGATGATGTCCAGATGGGGTTTGTCTCCAGATGTGTCCGGATGGGGTTTATCTCCAGATGTGTCCGGATGGGAGTTTGTCTCCAACGTGTCCAGTTGGGAGTTTGTCTCCAGACATGTCCGGATGGGAGTTTATCTCCAGATGTGTCCGGATGGAGTTGTCTCCAGATGTGTCCGGATGGGAGTTTGTTTCCGGACATGTCCGGATGGGAGTTTGTCTCCGAAGTGTCCGGATGGGAGTTTGTCTCCGGACATGTCCGGATGGGAGTTTGTCTCCGGAAGTGTCCGGATGGGAGTTTGTCTCCGGACATGTCCGGATGGAGTTTGTCTCCGGAAGTGTCCGGATGGGAGTTTGTCTCGGAAGTGTCCGGATGGAGTTTGTCTCCGGACATGTCCGGATGGGAGTTTGTCTCCGGACATGTCCGGATGGGAGTTTGTCTCCGGAAGTGTCCGGATGGGAGTTTGTCTCCGGACATGTCCGGATGGGAGTTTGTCTCCGGAAGTGTCCGGATGGGAGTTTGTCTCTGGATGTGTCCGGATGAGAGTTTGTCTCCGGAAGTGTCCGGATGGGAGTTTATCTCCGGACGTGTCTGGGCGGTGTTTATGTCAGGATAGGAGTTTGTGTCCAGGCAGTGTTTATGTTTGGACGGGTAGATTTGTCTTCGGATGTGTCTGAGCGATGTTTGTCTCTGGACAGCTTGGCTCCGGACACATCCAGGCAGTGTTTGTCTCTGGACTCTGTTTATCTATTGGCATGTCCGGACGGTGTTTGTCATGTGGTGATATTTATAGTATGACCAGTTGAAAATGGATTTCAGACATTATTTTGTTTCTATTTTAACTGTTGTTGTCTGCAGAATCATTTTGATGAGACATTATGAATTGTAATTGACGCTCCACCACACATTTGCCTTCCCTTGCTTTCACCTCTCACTGCCTTTGCTCCCCTCTCTCCTTCTTTACTCTCCCTCCCTCCTCGTTCTCTCCTCCTTCCTCTCTCTCTTTCCCCTCCCTCCTCTCTCTCTTTAACCATCCCTCCTCTTTCTTTCCCTCTCTATCTCCTCACTCTCCCTCCACCCCTCTCTTACACCCCTCTCCCTTTTTCCTCCCCACCTCAGTGCTCCCGTCAGCGAAGTGGCGGGTGGTATTTACTCGTAAATATATTTAAAAAAAACATTACTTTTTTTGTGTTCTTCCAATAACAGGATCAAAATATTTTATTTGCAAATATCGTCCATGAGCCCAAACATTGTATATAAAAGCACAACAATAACAACAGAAATAGAAATAACAATATATTTTGCAAGTTAACTTTGTTTCAGTTCCCGGGTCTATTGGACCTGTGTTATGTAAAGTCGGATAGATTTTTGTCCATGCATCCTTGGATTAAGACCACAAGGACTCTTGAGACCGTTCAGACACTTTTTAACCCAAAGACCGTCATGACCCTAACACCCTGTAGACCCTATAAAGACCCTAAAGACCCTCTGAAACCTTCTGTCTGAGGGTCTTCTGCAACAGCATTTGAGGTTCACCAGTGTGGTGTTGGGAGTTACATGAATATTAATGAATGCATGATGAACCGGAACTGCACAAACATATTGGCGAGAGGATGGCTCACCTTGCTCTTACACCACCTGCTGCATTCTTACCAAGTCCAGGTGGTCCTTCGCTACCTTTTACCTCATGGATGTGCATGTCGAGAACTTCATGCTGGCGGAAATGGCAATGCACTTTCTGATGCGAGGAAGTGGCATTGCTTATCCGATGCCTCGGAACTGAAGGCGACGTTTATTCTATACCCTCCCAGTTGATGGGGACACGTACTCTGCTGCTGTCGTGCATAACAGCCTTTTTCATGCAAAGGTGAAGTTGTTTCGAACGATATAAGATTTGTCAACGAGCACAGAGCCGGGTGAATCAACTGCTCAGTTTGTTGCTGCTTTACTTGAGATTGCGGTTAATTGCGAGTTTAGTGACCTCTCTGATGAAATGATACAAGATCAGCTCGTGAAAAAAACCCTTACAGCTCATATACGTGAACGGTTGCTTTTGGAACCGGAGCTTACATGCAGAAAGCCTCATAATGGCGGGACAAATCGAATCAGCCATGGCAGAAAAAAATCAATGACATGCGGCCCGTCGATGTCCTTTCAGGATGTAAATACAATACCAGCACGTAACTATGCAAGGCAATACAGACGTGACTCCATCCACAGGGACACAATCAAATGAACCTGCAAACCCAAATTTTCACAAGCTCAACAGGTACGCCAAGAGAGTACTGTTATCGTTGTGATCTGCAATGCATTTCACAATTACCCCAGATGCCATGCAAAAGATGTAAATTGCAGGCATTGTGGCAAAAGTGGACATTTTGCTAAAGTTTGTCACAGTAAAGACCACAAATACCAAGGCGGAAGTGACTGTGCCAGATGTGACTGTAAGCATAAACACACAAACCTCTGAACAAATTAGAGGGAACCTATTTTGTGATGTTCAAATTAGAGGGAACCTATTTTTGATGTTCAAATTAGAGGGAACAATTTTGATGTTCGTTTTTGCACACCTGATGGACAGCATATTCAGCAAGACAGGCAGGCAAGAATGCACTTCTTTCAGAACCAAAATTACACTTGGTGACTTACTAAAAAACCGATCACTGTAGTTGGTTTCTTCACATACAGGTGCGACACATCCATGTTTCTGTGCTGCTGATTTCTTCATTGTGCCTTCTGGAACACCTCTACTCAGCATGGACTTCTTCACCGCTCTTGGACTGAATATCGTTAAGATGTGTTACTCCTGCATCAGTGCTAGTACCTCTGTGCATCAAACATCGGCTTGGCAGACATCGGATCCTAACGTTACTGGAACTCGAGGCTATGCAAAAGGATTTGAACACAGAGTGAAGATAAGGCCCGATGTGGTGCCAATCCAGCAGAGCTTCGCAGTTTACCTTTTGCTGTCCGTGATGCTGTCTCACAAGAAGTGAAAACGCTTGAAGAAGCGGGTATCATCAAGAGAATTGACTCTTCCGAATGGGTTCACCCATTGTCGTTATGCATAAGTAAACAGGAGGTATACGACTGTGCGTGGATCTTCGTGAACCCAATAAGCAATCGTATAGTAGACAGTCATCCACTCCCACATATCGAAGAGGTATTCGCAGAACTTCAGGGCGAGAATGTTCTCCACTCTTGATCGTCAGAGTGCATACCATCTTGCCCTTGCATGAGGAAAGCAGAACCTTACGGCTTTCATAACACAAGAGGGACTTTTCCATTTTTGCCGTGTTCCTATGGTCTTGCTTCTGCTCCCAGTGCATTCCGGCGAATATGTCACAGATCTTAGCTGGCCAGGAGGGCGTCCAGTGTCTAGATACATTGTGCATGCTTCATCTCCTGAGAAACATGAGGAATGTCTTCAAGCAGTTTTTAATCGTCTTGATCAAGCAGGCTTAAAACTGCATTATGACAAATGTCATTTCAGGAAGGCTGAACTTTCTTTTCTGGGTCACGTGATCTCAGAAAAGGGCATGAGCCCAAACACCGAACATGTGTGGCAGTAACACAAGCCACCACCGAAGGATGCATCTACTCCGCTTTTTATCTGGGTTTGACTTTAGGTACTCCAAATTCATTCCAAATTATGCGACAGTTGTGGAGCCACTTCTTGCTTACTGCGCAAGGATGCTGACTTCTCCTGGACCAAGGCTGCATACACTCAATTTAAAGGGTAAATATAAATTGATTGACAACAGCCCTGCACTTGCTTTGTTGACCACTCTGACCACCGTTGTGACCACAGACGGTCTGATTATGGACTTGGAGCAGTGCTCAATCAACTTCAGAAGACTTTACAAGGAAACGGTAGCATTTGCCTCACGAACACTCCACACAATGTTAATGCAAGTACTCTACAGTAGAGAAGGAAGCACTCACCTGCTCTGGGCAATTGAGAAATCATGTACTTACCTGTGGGTCAGAAATGTATCCTGCGTACAGACCACAGTCCACTGACCACACTCTGTCTTCGTATGGTCTTGGTCGAGCTGGAATGAGAATTGCACATTGGTCTGCATGCTTACTGTCATTTAACTACGAAATTGTGTACAAACCTGGCCATCAAAATGTGACTGCAGACTGTTTATCTCGGTTACCACTCCCCAGGCAGAGCCTCCCACAAAACCGATGTAGAAATGTGGCTTTGGTGTCTGGTGACTGCACTGCTGTACTGTGGAACAATTAAGGAAACTTGCAATAGATGCCCTATTCTACAGAAGTGCTGAGGATATGTCTCCAGAGGATGGCATTGACCAAAATGTACTTCCCTTTCACATTCGGAATGAACTGACTGTACAGGAGGATTACTTGATTCAGGGCACTCACCGTGTGATAGTGCCACAGAACTTACCCAAGTTAATCCAGCTTGCCCTTGATACGCATCAAGTATTTAAGGCTAAACAAAGCTGCATGACCTCTCTGGTGGCCAGGGATGGACTCCCAAGTGGAAGTTGCCATCAAGTCGTGCATTACTTGTCAAATTCATGATAAACAGCTTCACTCGGGTTCCACCTTTGCAGCCACTTTCGCTCCCCAATGCTGCTTGGGAAAAGCTTGCCATCGAATATAGTGGGACCTCTTGATAATGGCCAAATGGACTGTTGCTATGCCATTACCTAAATTATTACTTGGCAAAT
Organism: Eptatretus atami; assembly: GCA_035128595.1. NCBI lineage: Eukaryota > Metazoa > Chordata > Myxini > Myxiniformes > Myxinidae > Eptatretus > Eptatretus atami. Next base: position 67,567,992 of record CM068961.1, read on the forward strand.
GCCAGAAGTAGCCTTTACGTCCCAAGCAACATCTGCTACAGTTATCAAGTTCCTGACTACAGTATTCAGTCATGAAGGAAATCGTGGAACTATCTCTGACAATGGATCTCAGTTTGTTTCAACTGAGTTTGAAACATTCTGCAAGAAAGAAACATCAAACACTGCCCTAGTTCTATAATTACCACAAGCCAACAGGGAGGTAGAACACTTCAACAGAGTGTTTACTGTTACCTTCTGCAAATCTCGAGGGGAAGCCTGGAAATCATTCTACCAGATTCTTGCAAACTATCGAGCTACAAGACATGCAACAACTCATCAGACCCCTGTTGAACTCCTACATGGACGTACATTGCACACCAAGTTGCACATTGGGATCGTCAAATCGGTTACCTTCTGCAAAGACTCGAGGATGTGAGACGCTGTGTTCAACAGAAACCATGGAAGTCTAAACGATACACAGACAAGCGTCGAGGAGCGAAACCTTCCACCTTCCAATGTGTTCTTTCGTGCGAGTTCAGAAACCTGGACTTCACCAGAAAGGACAAAACAAGTTTACCCAACCCCTCAAGATCAGTGAACAGAGAGGTCCTGCTACCTTCAGACACTCTGATGGGAAAGTGTGGAATGCAATTCATCCAGCACCTGAAATTCAGACCTCAAATGGACTTTCGGCTGGAAGTACGACAGGTTCTGAGGTCAATAGGGCACATAGCCCTGTCCAACAAATGCCTCCACA
>CM068961.1:67568737-67586637 GCA_035128595.1 Eptatretus atami
GAATATGTGGTATTGGGAGTTACATGAATATTAATGGATTCATGATGAACCCGAACTTACGAGGGGGAACCGAGAGTGACATCAGCGGGCTGTCGATTGAGGGCAGCAGGAGACGCCATTAAAAACGGTTGAGCTAAAGATCCTTCGTGTGGGCTGACTTTGCTACACAACAACCAGTCATAATCAAAAAGTTCCCCATTGGTAAACAACCTCAGTACCAAGTCAAGAGGGCACAAAATATTAATTAAATGGATTTTTATTTCAGGTTCTGCCCACCTGGTCAGTGGAAAAGAAAAAAGTCCCACGTGGCAAAGAGAAAACGTGCCCATGACAACAGTTTCACCCATTATAATCAATTTTTTTTTTTGGTGATTGTATTATTGCCAAACCTCAGGAATTTTTCAAGATATCATATTGAGGTACCCAGCTTATTTGTACGTATGTGTCGTGAATGTGTGTAAAATCTGGTCAAAATTAGTCAAAGGTCAAGGTCAATGCCATTCAAAACACTAAAACTCCGATGAGATAGAAATTCGAAAATGTATCAACCAAATTTGCTGTGAGCACATTCCATCATGCAAAACACTTGATAGGTCAAATGTTCCAAATTGCCGTTTCCATGGCAGCTATTGTTTATTTGGATTTTGCAAGTATCGTGCTATGCCGGACATCTTTCTTGTTTGTGTATTTGTCTGTTTGTTTGTCTTTGAGCAGGATATCTCAAAACGTTATATACGGATTCGGAAGAAACTTGGTGGACAGGTTTGGTGTGTGACAAGGATGCATTGTTTCAATTTTGATGAAGATCCGGATACTATAATTTTATTATTTTTCAATTGATTCTTCACCATTGAGTGATAGGGTCAAAAATTGTATGTGGAACATATCTCAAAACGTTGTGGAAGGATTATGACAAAACTCGGTGGATGAGTTGGGTGGGTGACAAGAACAAGCCGATTTAGATTTTGCTTAAGGTACAATTTCAGATATGGCCTATCAGGTGGATATAACACGTAAACTGTTCAGCCTGGCAGAGGTATGCGCTCTACCGAGTGCTGTTCTATTTTTATTTCTTAATTTTCATGATTTTAGTTTTATTTGCTCTGTCCACTTCGTTCAGTAAAACATGTGAATATGCAGATGCCTCGTTGCTTACCTTTTGCCGCAGATTGAAACTTCCAGATGGGCAGCCTGTTCTTTGTGAATTATCGTTCTATGAATTGCATGTCCTGCCTTTTGTCACTTAGACACAAAACTATGTGGCATGGCACTTTCTGCTCACTGCCATGGTGATGCCCCAGGGAAATAATGAACGCTGGCTGGACATTAGACTTCTTATTGCCAGGACATTACCTGGGGACATTGAGTGCGAGTAGCAGCAGCAAGTCCGCATGCGAGGAATTCCTATATGAGGAGCAAACTTTCTCTTAATGGCTTTGGCCCCATTTTTGATGTCATGACCTCCCTGCCCACTAGTAAGTAGATCTCTCCTGGCTTGGATTATGAAAGCCAAAGATACCCACTGGAAGGATATCTTTCTAACCTCTGGATGCATGATCCACGATCAGCATTTTCCTCTGCTCAGCTTTCTCAAAATGCTGTTGAGCAGAACTCGGCAAGAAACTGCTTCCATTTTTGTGCCCTGACGGTGTATTACTTTGCAAATAAATAATTCCGTGTCCCTCAAGCAGGTGAGCTGTCTCGTTGACCTGTAAATATGACTGCTCTATGCGGTGAAGTCTCCACATGGCCGTGCTGCCGATTGTGGATTATTTGGGGTCACCCTTTCCATGCGATTAACATGCAATGCGGGTTTCAAGGACATACAAGAAACTTAAATGCAGGATGAGGCCTTTTGGACAATCGTGCCTGTGCTTCATCATCCACATATTAGTTTAATCTTTAAATTTCTTTACCTATTTTCACTGGGATGGGGGTTAGGGTTAGGAGCTATTTTTTGTCAAATAAAATACTGTTGAGAGCTCAGTGACACGCTGTTCCGGCACATGCTCCCATACCTGTCCTGACCTGACCTGATGGGGGGTGGCGGGTGGGGTATCTATGCTCATATGAAAGTATCTGTACTTTCTTGAGTGTCATCACCCCCCCCCCCTCTCTCTTTCTCTCCCCCACCCCCTCCACCCCAATCTTTATATCATCTGCAAAATTTGGAAAGCTGACTCTTAACCCCGCTGTCCAAATTGTTGATGTAAATTATGAATAATAATGGTCCCAGTACTGATCCTCGAAGTACCCCGGATTACTTACATACTCCCAACCAGCCATCCTCCCATTCCCAGCCACTCTTTGCTTCCAATCACGAATCCAGTTTGCAATCCAGTTAGCGTTCTGACCAACCACCCCACAAGCCCTGTCCTTGGCTAACAGCTTTCCATGGGGTACCTTATCAAATGCCTTCTGTAAGTCAAGATGTACTACCTCCACTTCACTTCCCTCATCCACCCAATCAGAAACTGATTCATAGAGCCTTATATTTCCAGAGAGCACGTAGAGCTCCACACTTTATGGTTTTTTTCTTTCTCATATAGCTCTACACAGTACTTTATTTGGCAAAATAACTCCTAAAATTGTGAGACGTTGTTAAATAAAACAGGGAATGTCATTTCAGCGTCACGACCATAGTTCCATTGCTTTATTTGAACAGAATGGCGAGTGTGGCACACATGCGAGATCAAATGTAATTGGTGCAGGATGAATTATTGTACCTCTCAATGTTGGTTGGTTTAAGAACCTTTTGTTGTAGTTTTTCATTGTTTAGTTTATCCTGCTCATTCTGGCTTCAAATTTGTGCTGTGGATATTTGTACAGCGACGTGGCTGTAATACTTGAGAATTATCTGTACGTGAGTACTAAAAGCAACCCTTGAGGATATACCGTTAACATGAACACTTGGTAATACATAACAGTTTTCAACATCCATTGGTTCTGTGTCCCTCTCCACCGTCCCCCCCCCCCCCACCCCAAACTAATCACATTGTGTTGTTTAATTTTTTTTATTTATTTCACTCTTGTGTACATATACGCATTAAACATTCCTTTAAAGTGGTGTGTGCTTCCTTTCAAAGGTGTGTGTGTGTGTGTTGTGTGTGTGTGTGTGTGTGTGTGTGTGTGTCCTCCATAGTCTCCAAAACCATGAAACCTAGCTGCCTCAAACTTTGCATGCACACTAAAATAACTCCAAGGGTGTGCATGAATGAAAACTGGGTATTTGGATGTATTTAAACACCCCTTTTGAAGATAATTCATGGCTTACCTCCATGAAAGGCTTATCCTTGGTCAGCCAAACTTCACCTTGCAGGGGTCTGAGCCGCCATTTTGTTTCGGCCGATTCAAACATGCCTTGCCTTGGAACAGGTCTTAACGGTTTCTGTACAATCGAGCTTCATACCTACGAATCGCTGTGTACATTGCGAATCGCTTGCCAAGCCAGCCGTTCCTTATCAACCGATGTTTCTAAGCCATGGCCATACAGTGCTTGCTTGAGTGCTTAAGGCACTCGGTGAGCACTCTACAAACTACTTGTTTTGAACCATCTGTTTTTTTTTTTATAAATTACCTCCATACCCAGGTTGCATCTATTTCAAAGTATTCAAGAAGTGGGGATTGGCGCGTCGGATCTGCCGAACATTTTAACAGAAAGCAGAAAATCCATCAAGTCTTTTGAATCACCCGAAAGCTCCTTCATTCGCGTGGCATTTGTGGAGCCTCGTGGTGGATTCGGATGAAATTTGGGGGACAGGTTGGGTGTGTTACGAGGACAAATTGATTCGATTTTGGTGAAGATCCGGATCTGGATCCAGATGCTCGAAGTTTGTTATGTTTTTTAAAGTGAAACTTCACCATTGATTGTAGGATGAAAATGATACGCAGTAAACCCTTAAATATCGCGGGGTTTACATTCCTGAAAAATGTCACGATAGTTATAACCACGATATGTTCAGTGTTAGTATCAATGGGTAAAATAATAAAGTGTGTTGTGTGTGTGTGTGTGTGTGTGTGTGTGTGTGTGTTGCTCGTTGGAGTAGGAGGAGGTGAGTGAGTGAGTGGGTGGAATGAGGGAGGTTATGGGTTGGAGTCTGTTGGGACGGGCAGGTGGAGGGGAAGCGGTGAGGTGGGATTCCAGAGGGAGGGGAAGGGGTCGGGTGGGATTCTGGAGGGAGGGGTGAGGATGGAGGGGAAAGGGTGAGGTGGAAGGAGGTGGAGGAGGGTGGGGTAAGGGGTGGGATGGGAGTTTGGAGGGGGGTGGGGTGGGATGAGGGAGGGGAAGGGGTGGGAGGAGGTACCCAGTGTTGCACAGCAACGCCGGCTACATTTGCTAGTCATTAATATTGGTATGTAAATTGGTATGTGTTGGCTCTGTAGTCAAGGTGAATTGAAAGTGGTACTTGCTGGGTTTAATAATTCTCAAGGCAAGTGTAATTTGTTTTGTGCTGGGTCTTGAGGTTTGAGTTACTTTGTATTTTTGGGGTCTTATTTTAATGGTACTTGTGCATTGGTACGTGTTGTGTCTAACACTTATGGTATAAGTTAATTGGTAAATGTTATGCCAAACAATGAAGGTATGTGTAAGTTAACTAATGGGTCTATAACCGTCAGAGTGTATAAAATGGTGCGTGTTGGGTCTTCAAGTCAAGGTGTACCTAGATTGGTACCTGTTGGGTCTCTTTGTCAAAGTATATGTAAGTTGGTACCGAGGTGTTGTGTCTAACATTCTGCTCTAAGTCCATTGGTATGTGTTGGGCTTCATTGTAAAAGTGTATGTAAATTGGTCAGTGTTGGGTGTAAGAGTTAATGCATTGGGAAATTGGTAACGATATCAAAAGTGGTACATGTTGTGCCGAAGAGGCAATGTATATGTAAATCAGTACGTAATGGGTCTGTAATCGTCGAACTGTATGCAAACTGCAAAGTAGTACTTGTTACATCTCATAATCCAGGTGTATGTGCTGACAGGATGGCCAAGATGTACGCACACTCACCTCTAAGCTGTCAAGCCTCAGTTTGGATCCCAGCTATAAACGGTCATCCCAGTGTTTCACAGGCAGGGTGATTCATCAATGTGTGCGCCTTCCCTCTGGGAGGGTGACATCATTGGCTGAGGGTGCGGCTGTGCTGCTGATACAATGCCCTCTGTAGGTTATTGCAGGAATTTGGAATTTGTTCCTGGTGCCAGTTGTAGCTCACCAACTCTCCATGAAGGACACTATGGGATCTTTAATATCCATCCAGTAATGCGTGATGGTAAACGGGACACCAAGTTTAACATTCATCCAAGGGTCGGCACATACATTGAATGACCCCTGCCTGTGAAACCCCTGGATGACACTTTAAATCTGGGCCAAGATTCGAACCCAGGCTAGACAGCTTAGAGGCGAGTGTGCGTACCTCGAGGCCATTCTGCCAGCCCAGTATCCCACTGAATCCCCTTCATTTACATCGTTGCCACAATTTTTCCAATATGTGTTCACATTTACCATTGTGTGTATTTGCTTTAATTTTGTTCCATAGTTTTTCTTCCCATACACTCAGTTTCCTGCTGTACATTAACGATTTATAAGCTTCCTCTTTTTTTTTCATCGGAACTGAAGGAACTACACTTGCAATTTCTTGAGAGTTTTTCACCTCCATTGTGATGTTCCTGTCCAAACATTGACACTGTCTTCAGTGCAATAAATTTAATTAAAACAATTGTGAAAGAGCTGTCTATCTCTCACTTATGCAGTAAAGTGGGAGATGAGAGTTCAAGCCAGTGCTTAGGTCCAGGTACTTGGTGAAGGGAAAGGTAGATGTTACATACACACAGACCCTGGTCATAAATTTGTATTAACATTTTATTTCTCACGTTTTGGCAATTGCTTTTCCATTCCTAATGAACATCATAAATATATGTGGAAAATTACAGGCCCAGACCAGGAATTAAACCCAGGTCCTCTGGCAAAGCGTACCAGTCGTACCAGTGCTCTGCCATCCTTCTTCATCTAGCTATCTGGCCGACCCACCAGCCAAGACACGCAATTCTTCCACATATATACAAGTGCCACTCTCTGTCCCCCCCCCCCCCCACTGCTTCCGTGGCACTCGCTGCCAAACACAGGAGCAGCCAGGGCCTGCTCTCGAGAGGGTCTTCAAATACCAGAACAGCAAGATGCATTGCTCAGCCAGTGGGTCACCAGTAGCTTTTGAGATGGCAGAGCACTGGTATGGTTTGCCAGAGGACCTGGGTGTGATTCCTCGCCTGGGCCTGTAATTTTTCCACATATATTTATGATGTTTGTTTCTGCTGTTCATTTCTAATTCCTAATTAAGTGTTTATTTCCATTAATTTTTGATTCAGGTATTTGAGAAGTGTTTATTTCCATTAATTGTTGATTCAGGTATTTGAGAAGCCACCACATTATTTTAAGCACCTCAAATTTTTACAAAAATAAAAAAATTGTCTTGACATTAATATCATATAAAATGGTTGCAGTCTCATAATGACCATTAGCTTCACAAGTAATAAGTAGAACGGCACTCAGTAGAGCGCGTAGCTCCACCAGGCTGAACAGTTTACGTTTTGTATCCCACTGATGGGCGAGATCTGCATCTGGACCTGAACCAAAATCAAACCGGTGTGTTCTTGTCACTGAACCAGCAATCCACAAATTTTGGTCATCATCCATCCACAACTTGAGATATCGTGCAATATGTCGTTTTTGGCCTTATCTCTCATCGGTGAAGAATCGCTGAAAATTATAATATCCGGATCCAGATACAGATATTCGCCAAAATCGAATTGATTCGTCCTTGTCACACACCCAACCTGTCCACCAAGTTTTATCCGAATTTGTCCGTAACTTTTTGAGATATCCTGATCACAGATAAACAGACGTGTGAAAACGTAACCGCCGTCTACCTTCAGTGGTGGAGGTAATTATCACTCAGGGTGGCCAAAAACACTTCGCTTGAATATTTTGGGATCCCAGGTTCAAATCCCACATCATCGTAGCAGAAATCGTACTTTCTAACCGACCGTGAACTCTTGTGCCACAGCAACATTTGCTGTTATGGTTCTGACCAAAAGGGGGGTGCTTGCCATGCATCTACCCTATTTAGGCATCCATTGGAGAGTTCATGAGGATTTTAGCAGCCCAGGAATCAAGACACTACAGTTAAGTTGGCTACTTCCACCATTTTTTTTTCTTTTCAAGAGGTGAAAGATGCAGAACAGCCCACTGCAAACAAGCAGTCTGTTCGCTGCTACACTAATACCCACATTATAAGTCAGCCAACATCTATTTAGTAATGCCAGCCCACCTCGGCAAAAACAAAACACTCCTCAATTGACCTCTTGCACCGGCATGTGACCGGAAAGGAATTATTGCTTCTAGAATAATGTGTGCATCAGTCAGTCAGTCAGTGAGTCTGTGTGGCTCCTCCATAGCTCCAAAACCATGAAACCTAGTGGCCTGAAACTTTGCATGCATGCTCATGGAATTCCAAGGGGGTCCATGAATGAAAATTGGGTGTTTAGGTTAATTTAAACACCCATTTTGAAGATAATTAACGACGTTATTTAATTATCCTTCATCAAGGTGCATCCTCGGTCACCTCGCTGTTGCTTGCTGGGGTCTTCATTTGCCTTTTTTTTTTTTTGATCTGCTCACCAATGCCTTGACTTGGAACAGGCAGCAACGGTTTCTTAATGACAATTTATTTTTTCATTTTCCTCACTCATATCATCAAATGCCTCATCATCATTCCTACAAATCGCTTTATTTATGGCTTTATTTAATTTTAATGGCTTTATTTAATTTCCGCACCTGGCATAACCTCTAGAATCTCTTAAACTGAGCCGAATTTCAAAATTTAAACTTCTTAATTGACTCGAGCAGCAACCCCAACTGCTAAGAAAGTGTGCATTTGTCCAATGCAGACATTGCTTGACATCACAGGTGTCTCTGGGTGCATCGTGTTTATATGACCGATCAGTGATCGTTAATTGCTTGCCAAGCCAGCCGTAACTTATCAACTGTTTCATTGGAGTGCTTAAGCCACTTCGTGAGTGCTATACAAGCTGCTTGGTTGTTCATTTTCAAGCCATGGTGATACACGGCAAACATATTCGCACTGTCAATGAATATATTGATCGATTTGAGCAAAGTTCAGGTCCTACTCGCTTGCTTTTGACCCCGCACTTTTGTGTGATCCCTCGGCCTGAAAATGTGAAATTTTCTTTGGACATTTTCCATTTTTGTATGATCTTCTTTCATGATATGACCTGTCACTTTGACATAGATAGATACGCACATAAAATAGGACCATGGGTCCTGAAGCTAATGATGATCAGGAGCGACATTCAGTCAAACTCCCGCAGACTCCCCGAGACCCTAATTTAAATTTTTATTTATTTTTAAATGCCGTGAACAAACTTTGGTACATCACTACTGATGAAGGTTTTGGTCAAATTTTCATTGAAATCGTGTATGTAGTTTCGGAGAAGAGAGCAAATACCTATTTTGGATGTTCAACCCCCCCCTCCCAACTCCCCACACTCCCATAAACCCACTCAATGAGTGCAGATTTTGATGAGGACAATACACTCGTTAGGCATCAGATGTGAAGCTTGTGGCCAAGTTTCATCAAAATTGGGTGTGTAGTTTTAGAGAAGAATACCTATTTTGGGGAGGGGTCAAAAAAACCCCAATAGACCCGTAAATGAGCGCAGATTTTGATATGGTCAATAGACCTTCATTGGGCATTAGATGTGAATGTTGTGGCCAAGTTTCCTCAAAATCCTATGTTTGGTTCAAGCTATAATGACTGAAGAGTTCACAGAGTCAGTCACTGGCTCACTGACTGACTGACTGACCTACGGACACTGCTCGATCACATAAGCTCACCGGACTAAAGTCCAGTTGAGCTCATAAAAAATTTAAACATTTGGTTTTTAAAAGTTTCTTCATCCATTTCATTAGAGTGCTTGCTTGGAGCACTCTTCGAGCCTCCATGGCGAGACCATGGTGCAGTTCTCCATGGGGACATCTCCAGAGTTAGGAAGGCAAAATAAATTGGATGATTACAATGAGTAAAAAATGTTTTCAGTTGTTACAAAGCAATGAATCTCCACATTAGGACAGGATAGCCAAGAGGTAGGTGCACTCACTCTAAGCTGTCTATCCTGGGTTTGAACCCCGACCCAGGTATAAACTGTCATCCTGTTGTTTCACAGGCAGGGTGAGTCATCAGCGTGTGTTCCGTCTCTCGGATGGATGTTAAACTAGACGTCACATCTGCCGGAATCCCCCCTCTCCCTCTCTCACTCCTCTCTCTCCTACCCCTCTCTCTTCCGCTCTCTTCCTCTCTCTCCCACCTCTCTTTCACCTCTCTCCCCCACCCCTCTCCCTCTTTCTCACATTCCTCTCTCTCCCACCTCTCTTTCACCTCTCTCCCCCACCCCTCTCCCTCTTTCTCACATTCCTCTCTCTCCCACCCCTCCCCCTACCCCTCTGTAAAGGGGACTGTTTTGTTTTGAATTTAAAATGTCTTTCCCAGAGCGTCGGATGTATGAATTAGATTCGGAGTGAGCGGACCGGAGGGATGCAAATGTCACTGCATGTGTGTGCATGCATGCAGACAGGCATTTGCCAGGTAGATAGCATGGGTTTTAAATGCTCCCTCCCGGTTTTATATAGAATCTGACGGTTAAAAAGAAAATGTTGCTGTTTCGGTGCATTGTAATGCCCTTCCCTTCTCTTCCCTTCCCCTTACGCTGCTCCCCCTCCCCTTGTGCTGCCTCCCCTTCCGCTCCCCTCACACATCATTCCCTTCCCCTCATGCTGCCTTCCTTTCCCCTCGCATCATGCTGCCTTCCCTTCCCCTCCCCTCACATTTACCTCCTCCCAAACCCTCTTCATTCTCTATCCCCCATGGACATCTCTGGGCAGTCTCCATGTGCTGTATTAACATGCTGTTTTAACGTACCCCATTTTGTTCAATCCTGCACAACCCCCCTCTTCTCTGCAAGTCCCACTTCCAAGTGCAAGTAGAGAACCTTACCCCCATTTCCCCCTCAAGTTAACCATAACCAAACGCAAGTTCAGAACCCCACCCCTCATGATTACCTCCGCCCAAACCCCTCCCCTCCCCACTTCCTCACTCTTATCCCCCATCGTCTTCACTCCCAACCGCCTCCCGGAGTGTAGGACCACGTTTGTTGAGGCATCACTCTTCCCTGCCCCCTTTCCTTGTTCTTTCCTCTTCCTAGTTCCCCCTTCCCCACCCCTTCTAGCTCCCCACCCCTCCTTGCTCCCCTCCTCACTCCTCCCCCTCCTCTTTCCCTCTCTCCCTCCCTCCATCCTCTTTCCCTCTCTCCCTCCCTCCATCCTCGTTCCCTCTCTCCCTCCCTCCATCCTCGTTCCTCTCTCCTCCTCCATCTTCTTTCCCTCTCTCCCTCCCTCCATCCTCTTTTCCTCTCTCCCTCCCTCCCTGCTATTTCCCTCTCTCCCTCCCTCCTCTTTCCCTCTCTCCCTCCCTCCCTCCTCTTTCACTCTTTATCCCCCCTTAATATTCCCATCAGTGAAGCAACAGGTTGTATTTACTAGTCAGGAATAAAAGTGGACATGTGCCGATGCTGGGGATCTATTGACCTGAGGAAGGTCGCGAGGAAGCAGGTGAAACATCACCTGAGACCGGATTTGCTCTGCTCTTGTTTATTACTAAATTAGCAGAGTAGATCTTTACTTTGTTTTGGTTGGATGTGCCTTCTTCCCTATATACACAAGTATCAGCATAGCCGTCCAGAGGGCAGAAGTGCTCATCTCGGCCTAACTTTTGTGGGCAATTTTCAGGGCAACACACAAATCTTCAGCGTAATTTGAGGTGTTCTAATTAGTTACTTATGGAACACAAAATACGAGTAAATAGAGGGGAACCATCCAACTCTGCGGAGTTTAGCCGTCCAAATCACACATTTGCCCTGGTCACGAGGAAACCTGTGCATTATTCAGCCTTGCCCTGGTCGAACAGAGCAGCCCCATGGTGCACAGCATACCATAATTCCACCAAAATCAAGCGAAATCTTGTAAAAAATATCACTTCTCTATGAACGCGAGCCTGGCAGTGACTTGCTTGGTTGGCAAAATATCTCCAAGGACACAATGTGATGCGGATTGAAAACCACACAGCCGGATCACTCTATATGAGCAGAACAATAGATGGCCAGACTCTCTCTATATACAGAACTGGGTAAGCCCTTTGCTGTTTTTATACTCTACCCAAGTTTCTTGACAGCTGCAGACATTCACAAGCAGTACATACATGAGCATCTCAAGACTACTCAGCCACCAAACTGGTTTCATCACTTGGTGGCAAGTCATCAGTGACAGCCTGGACAATAACGCGCACCAGCGAGGTTCTCACGCAATTCCCACGTGCAATGTCAATGGCAGTCAATATATAAATAACAACACCCCATCACGTCTCGCTTGTAATTGAAAGGAATAACCATTCAGCTCTCACCTCATCAATTACCTCAGGTGGCTATGATTATATAAATAAATTGACTCCTCCCATGCTCTTCTAGCCAAAGAAAGCTGCATAAAGCAACCAAGAAGAGCTGCACAAAGTAAGCTCTTTGCTGTTTCAAACTTTACCCAAAGTTCCTTTACAGCTGCAAACATTCAAAAGTAGTACATACATGAGAATTCCAATGGTCCATACCCCCTCAGCCGCCGAACTGGTTTCATCACGTTGGCGAATCATCAGCGAAAGCTTAGACAGAAATGCGCAACACTGAGTCTCCCGAGCATGTACCATGTGAAATGTCAATAGTTCTCTTGACGTTGCCAAAAGTTAACATATATATATATATATATATATTATATATTATATATATATATATATATATATATATATAATATATTGTTACGGCTGTGGAAATTTGCAATACACCAGAAAGGTCCTCAGGTTAGATATATCGATAAGTTCATGTGTAGTTAGTCCACACCCGTTGTTTAGGGAATATGTGTGATTCATGCGGGCTGCGACGCTTTGAGTTAGCCATTTTTCTTTCTCTATCGTTATTTTGGACCAATAAGCCCGCCAACAACTCAAACACCACCACCTTCGCCTCTTACCTCCACAACTCCACCCCGCAAACATCGCTTCACCGCCATTCTCAAACAACACCCCCAACAACCAAACCACCACAGCAAACCCCCACCACTTCGCCTTTCTCCTTCCACAACCATAACCACACCACCAGTCAACACCGAACGTCGTGCTGTCCAGGGCCCGTTCGGTGATTCTTGCCGAACGCGTCGAGCCGCGAGTACAAATGGATGCCTTTACGGGAGAGGAAAACAGATCAGGAGAGGCTCACGCCCCTTTTTGCCCGACCAATGGCTGAACGTTGGGTGGCGTGGCCCCGCCTCCAAGCGCGTTTTGATCCGTGAATCTGCATACAAGCTCCTCCCCAGTCTATAAAGACCGAGCAACGCAGCTCGGGTGTGCAGAAAGGGGTGCAGAAAGTGGCGCTAGTCGGAAGTCGTGTAGTCTGAGTCGTGTGTTTGCGGGGATCGGACGGCGAAGGGGACGGAGCTCGGAGTGGAGGTCGAGGGACGAGTCGCGGAGTGGAGCAGGGACGCAGAAGAGGACTCAGGGGCGAGAGTTCGCCGGAGTCGGTGCGGTCCGAGACCCCGCTAGCGGGCGGAGCGTCCGCCATTCCCTCTCCCGACCCCGAGCATCAACAATTCCCCCACCCATCCGCGCTGAGATAGCGCCGGTAACCCGTCCGTTCCCCAACCCAACCGTGGTGCCGACCAACACGTGCCTGCGCAACGCACGCCAAAGGAGCTCACCGACCATACCAGGGGCACGGATTCAGGCGCGTTACGCGGACATTGCGGCTAGCCCGCCATCGCGCACGAGGGGCGGGTAAGACCCCTTCGGTCTCGTGGACCTGGCCGATCACCCAGGTCCCACGTTCATTTGGTCCACGGACCTATCTGCCTCCTTGCCTGTGAGGGTGCTTGTATTTTCTTTGCTTTTGGTGTAAATGTGTGTGTGCGCCAGTCTATTAAGTAAACCCGTATAAGTGCTTGTACATTACTTTATTCAGTTTTAACTCTGCGTATTGTTCTTGCTTTGACTGTGTACGTGCATTTTTGTATGATTGTAAAATACATGCTTGTCTGCGTGCAAATTAAAAGTGCTTGTCAAACTGTTTCCTGTGTCGTTGCGTCCTTTCCTCTGGTTGAAAGTTCCATCTTGCATCACGTAAGGGATTGGTAGTAGGTTGAAACACCCGATAAGTAAAACTGAACTGTCGAGGTCGACGATAACTCCTCTCGGTTATCCCTCCAGCACGGAACGAGCCGCTTAAGCGGTTCGTGTCCGGAGTCGACCTGCGGCGTGGTACAACTCCTCGGTCGCTACCCGGCGGGTACTTAGGTAATCGACATTCGGCGATTCACCCTATTTCGTGCGGGTAGAATGCGGACTGGGTTGTGGTGAGGGTAAACCCCCACCCATGGCTAGCCTCTTGGCGGTAGTTCCAAGAGGGTCACGACTGAATTGCCCGTCGGTGGGCGAGGCGGCTGCTATTAGAATTACGTGGCCGATTGCACGCTGGACGGGCCAGAATTCGTAACAATATATATATATTAATATATATATAATTATATATATATATATATAATATATATTATATATATATGTATATATATATCTTCTTCTTCTTCTTCTTTCGGCTAGCTCCCGTTAGGGGTCGCCACAGCGGATCAACCGTAAATTCGTTTTGTTGTCCGCATAATGATTTGGCATAGGTTTTTACGCCGGATGCCCTTCCTGACGAACCTGGTCGCCTCTTACGAACACACAGGGATAATATATGTTATATATATATATATATAATATATATATATATATATAATATACTATATATATATATATATATATATATATATAACAACATCCAATCACAGCTCTCAACTGTAATTGGAGGGAATAAGAAATCAGCTCTCACCTAATTGACAATTGGAGGGAATAACCTATCAGCTATTTTATATGACGTGTTGATAAAATTGATAATTAAACTCTCTTCCTGGAATTGGCTGCAATCCACTCCAACGGAGATGTATGTATGGGGCTGTAGCTCTGCTAAGTTCACGCCTAATATTTGGAGCCTCTGCAACTGTTCAGCCAGAATATCCTTTTTAAAATTTATATTATTCCTGGCTGCTCCCAGAACTGTTTTATGTACCACAGATAAGGTAATGTGTGGTAGGCATTTCCTGTTGGTCAGGATGCATGCAACAATAGCTGGTGTTGCACTTACTTCCTGGTCCCCCCTACAGTGATGGGGTCCAATCTCGACATATATATGTAGGGGTGTGGGATTTTCTATTTATTTATTTGTTTTGATTTTCTCGGTACATGGGTTCTATCATGTATATATGTTGGGGTGGGGGATTTTGTTTTTTTCTTCTTTAATTGGAAAATTGATGTATGCATTTTCGCAATTATGCTTGTGAAGGGGGTTGTTGATCAGATTGAGAATGAAATATATAATATGTGATGAGTTAATTTTCAAATTAAAACCTTTCCAAGGAATTATCGACGTATGGCCATGAATGTTTTTCCTCAGAAATCAGAAATATGCAGATCGATTTTGTTTTGCTTTTTGTCTGCAACAACTGATCAAAACAGTTTGCTGATTTAAGCTTTTACAATTCTACATGAAACGTGGCAGTCTTGCCTTTGGTGTCGTGATTTGGGATGCTGATGTACTCAGCCTTTTTTTTCATTCGGTGTTGCAGGTACACTGGATTTCAGATCCCCTCCCAGCTCACAAGCACGGGGCCAATTTTGTCGATTGTGTTGCGCAGTGACTTTGCAGTCAGCGCCCAGGGCTTTAAGCTGAAATTTCAAGGTATGTGATTAAGCCAAACGATCACCAATGAAATGTCTGCTTTAATACCACCTTCTTGGATTGTGATTATAATTTGGCCTATGTGCCATACTTACGTGCCAAAAATTAGAATGTACCTAATACTGGGTTGAACCAGCTCACCTGCTCATGCTCTGTTGGACATGCTGTGATGTTGTCCACAGTTGAAGATTTTCTTCATTTCTGTTGCTTTCAGCACCTCCGTTGAATCCATTATAGGTCCACTATCTTTGTTCTGTTGTACATAAAGTTCTTCTTCTTTTTATCCCCCCCCCTTCCTCCCCCCCTCTGACCACCCTTCCCATTTCAAGTTTTTCTTCGTATCAGGATGATGCGAAACTCTTTAAAGATGCCCTTATTAGCTCATACACCTCAAAGTACTGTGTTTTCTCAGTGCATGGGTTCCTTCCATCATGGCCCCTGCACAGTTACACTGCACAGATCCTCGTGTTAAGCCATGTTGTGAAGTAAGCCTCTGAACTTTCTCTTTGTATTCTCATACCTGGTGATGTGGATAGCACGTGACGAATCATAATGTAAACATCTTACAAATGAAAACAAGATATGTAATTTTTGTTGGATGCTATTTTGGGACCAAATGACCTTTTGAATCACTAGCAATGCAGTTTAATGGCTTATGTTTGGACAACAAGATATATTGTCGTATTTCTTTGCCTTTAATGTTTTGTTCTTCTTTACAGTCATTGTTATCCTCATGGTTTTTGAAGAGAACGAGAGGATATTGTCGTCTGTCTGTCTGTCCCGTCTGTCCGTCCGTCCATCCGTCACACTATCTCTCCCAAACGGTTGTGCAAAAATTTACTAAACTTCGTACTTATGATCACAACATGACAAGAAGGTGCGAGATCAGTATCATTTTGGTCCATGACCCCTCTCCCGGGGGCCCTGGGGGAGGGTCAAAATGCCAAATACCAAAAAAATACAAAACCATTTTCACATTTCACATCATTTTAAATGAAACTTTGTATTTGCAATCAACATTGGAGGACGCATTAAATATGTCACGATTTTTGGGGTTTGACCCCCGGTTCATGTCCCAGGGGGTGAGGACTTAGAGTCACACGGGTCAAAACAGAAGATTAGTCATTCTTGGTGGAACTTTTAGCCATCTTTCAACTTTCCTTTAGGTAGGAAGCATTGGGATTTGTGATAGCCCACCATCAACTTCACTATTTTCATTTCTTCTTTATTTCCACGTAAATTTTTGTTGGCTTTCTGTCAAGACACAACCCCAATGCAATGACCATTTTTGTATTTCCATAAAATTATATCTTCTGTGTGAATATTAATTATATAAGCCCTCATTTCACGAGGCAATTGCAGTTGTTCTTGCTGACAGCTGTAAAGTGTCGATGGGACGGTACATGGAGGAATATTGAAACAGCTGCTATTTGCTCAAATAGCTTGTGGGGAAGCTGTCTGTTTGAGTCAATTGCCTTGCTATCACTATGCAGGATGTATTCTTGTAGTGATGAGCTAAAAGGTGGCCTGGACATGTTTCTGTGCCCTCAAAATGCAGGCCGGAGGAATGAGCAGCAATCTGAAGGCATGTCCTGCCAGCAGGATGGCTCGGTATACTTCTGGTTTGAAATGCTCATGCTGTCTTTTTAATCCAGCTTGCGAGTCATGTTGCGATTTTGCAGAAACTCAGTGTTGCCTTAGCCACAGGGCGTTTGGCTCTCGGCTGCCGTGCTGCAGTCTGTGGCATATTACATATGTGTATTGACCAAACAGTTGTAACTCGAGCAAATTATACACATACATTGTATTTCATTTACCAACTGCATCTGTGTGTCCACGTGTTGTATTTATCAATATCTCATGGATTATCGTTGTTCTGCAGTATTTTATCCTTTTGTGTCATGTGAGGGACATTGTCTTATGACGTTCACAATGTTGAGCCCTCCGTAACTTCATGAAAATGGGCACCTGTAACTGACGCTTTTGTTGTTGTACTTTGACAGTTAATTACTTGTTTACCTCCAACTAATTCTTCCTTCTTGTAGGTGTGAATCTTTTTATTTTATTTTTATTTTTTGTCTCAAACCAATATTCATGAAATCTACTGAAGTGGACCTGCGACCGGGGTTGTGGATCCGCCGTTTAGAGAGGTTCTGGGCTGAAAGGATCGAAACCTCGATGAAAAACGGTGCCCAGCTGAGGATCCGGGCAGTTTGTAAATCAGTAAATTGCTTATAATTTAAGCTTATAACTTCAAATAAAATAGCTTTTGTAAGTACTTACCAGTACATAATATATCTGTCTGTGTGTGTGTATTGTTATGTCTGGCTTCCTTTTTCAGACTACGGTGCAGTATTTGGTCTTTATTAATCCTCGTGGAGGATCTCTAAGTCTTACCACGTTGTTGTCTTTCTGCTTCTTCTTGTGGACTTTTTTGTTTCACAGCCTACAGTTTTCATTGAAACTTCCTGAAACTTGGCATATATATATGTAAAAATACCCTGCGCAGACAGTAACCATCTCCGATTTTGAAAATTCCTCCTAGAAAAAAAAGTTATGACGTCAAAATATCTCCGCTAATGGAAATCGCCTAAAAAATTATCTCCGAAACTAGGCAAGCTTTTTGAATTCTGTTTGCGGGAATCGAACAGGGCATTGGCAGAGATGAATTACCGCACATATGATACATCCCTATGACGTCATATCAATTTTTATGACGTCATTCCTATTTTTTGACATTTTTTGTTTCACAACCCAGAGTTTTCATCGGATCTTCGTGAAACTTGCCATGTATATGCAGAAAGCCCACGCGCAGGCAGTAACCAATCTCCGATTTTGGAAATTCTTCTGAGAAAAAAAGTTGACGTCATAATATCGCCGCTAATGGAAATCGTCTAGACCATTATCTCCGAAACTAGGCAAGCTGTTTGAATTTTGTTTGCGGGAATCAAGCCGGGTATTAGCACAG
>CM068961.1:67598713-67609996 GCA_035128595.1 Eptatretus atami
ACTCGAGCTGAAGGACCACATTGAGAGGCACGGCTTTTTGCTGAGCGAGAACTTCGGCCTCCCTGAGTCTGATCCAGTTCACATCCAGCCTCGCATTCCTCGCGTCATCCAGCACGAGACAGAGCACAACATACTGGAGCTTGAGGGTCACATCACTGAGACAGAGGACCTTCTCAATGATGAGCAGCGTGTAGTTGTCAGAACAGTGATGGAGAGTGTGGAACAGGGACTTGGCAAGATGATCGCAGTTATGCAAGTGGTGGGACTGGGAAAAACATTCACATTATCCCACATACTCAACAAAGTGTGAGCACAGGGCAAGGTAGCCCTTGCAACAGCTGCAAGTAGCATTGCAGCTACCCTCCTGCCTAAAGGACCACCTTTCATAGTATGACCAAGTGCCCTCTCATTCTCACTGACAAGTCCACTTGCAACATCAGCGAAGATGACAGCACTGTGGCACTCATCAGAATGACGCATGTCATGGTGGTAGATGAAATGTCAATGATGGATCGCCATGCATTAGAGGCAGCAGATCGTACATTCCAGTGGCTGTGGGGATCAGAAAAGCCATTTGGTGGCATCACAATGGCCTTCACCGGTCACTGGAGGCAGATCCTTACCATCGTGCCGCATGGTAGCCACACTGACATAGTAGGAAGGTGCTTGAAGAGCTCATACCTGTGGAGAAATGTCGAGATTCTTCGTCTCACAGAAAACATGAGGATTACTCAGGCTGCTGGAGAGCAACAAGACGAAGCAGATTTTGCCAAATTCCTGCTGGACCTTAGCGAAGGAAAGATTCCTGTTATTCCAGAGGAGGGTGAATTTGCTATTGAGCTCAACGAATCGCTCATTCTTCCTGGTGAAAGACTCCAGGACATTGTCAGTTGGGTGTATGAGGACATCCACACCAACATTGCCAACTGCAAGTGGCTATGTGAGCACATCATACTGTGCCCGACCAACTCTGAAGTTGACAAGGTGAACAAGTACATGCCAAAGATGTTTCCAGAAGAGGAATATGTTTGCTGCAGCATGGACACAGCAGAGTCTGAGGGTCACCATGTGTACCCGCCTGAGTTTCTACATACCCTCTGCCCATCTGGTATGCCTCCCCATCGGATCACTCTGAAGGTGGGAATGGTGATCATGCTACTTCGAAACTTCGACCAGCACAACGGACACTGCAACGGCTCAAGGTATGTCATCGATCAGATCTTTCCCCATCTGCTGGTTGCAAAATCTGTGGTTGGTGTCAACGCTGGACGCACACTCCTTATTCCACGCATCATCCTGAGCCCATCTGACAACATCTTCCCTTTCACTCTGCGGCGTCGGCAGTTTCTGGTGAGACCCTGCTTTGCCATGAGCGTGAATAAGTCACAGGGGCAGTCGCTACACCATGTTTGGGTCTTCTGCACAAGAGACTTCTTCAGCCAAGGTCAGTTATACATGGTGGCCAGCAGGGTTGGCAGATCAAGCAGCCTTCACATTCTTACTCAAGATGAAGAGACAAATAAGAAGCGCCGCTTTCTCAGCAATGTTGTTTATGAAGAGGTGCTGACGAGATAAAGCTATGTACATCTAAAGAACTGAACAAATTCGTTATGATTTTGAATGAGGGCTATCCTGAGGGCTATCCTATTACCCCAAACCACCCTCTTTAGGGCCATTTACCCCAAACGGCCATATTTATGGCCACAAAATTTCTGAATCAAAGTTTTCGTGCTACTTTGTCTTATTTGTCTTTTTTCTTTTTCTTTTTAAAAATAAAAAAGCAACAAATAATATTGCATTGATAATATTGCATTCATAATGTTTTAAATAATATTGTATTAAAAATGTTGTACTCCCTTTCCAGGACTGACCCAAACGTTTTTTTTTTAATTTTAATTCCAAGATCTCTCGCCTTCACCGAGGCCTTTATCCCACTACGGAGAAAAATTTTGTATCTTTCTCTGTGAAAACCGCTCATTATTTGCAGCAAGATATTTTGGTAAAGACGCTGCAATGATGGATGTGAACGTTTCGAACGGGCACTGCACGAGTATTAATTGATGATGAATAATTTTCATGTACCTTCTACGCACTCTTCAAAATTTTATGTGGCTTTTTATTGTCCTGATTATATCTCTTCAGCGGAATTGCTAGTTGGGTCATTTCTCGTAATTTTCTTTTCCATTTAACTACCTGACCATTTGTGCGTTGCTCAGATTACAAATTACAAATTACAAATTATTGCTCATATTGGTTTAATAATAAGCTGTGCCTTGATTATTTTACATCAATTAAGGACATAAAGCAGCTTTTTTGGAATGCTGCAACTCCACAAGAGCTTTGTAGTCTATCTGGACTCAAAATATCATCTTGAGCTTGTTGT
Source organism: Eptatretus atami (assembly GCA_035128595.1). Classification (NCBI taxonomy): domain Eukaryota; kingdom Metazoa; phylum Chordata; class Myxini; order Myxiniformes; family Myxinidae; genus Eptatretus; species Eptatretus atami. The sequence continues at coordinate 67,601,097 of CM068961.1, forward strand.
TTCATTCTATACATTGATTTTTTTTAAATGTTAACATTCAATTGTTTGAAGTATTAATTATTTGAAAGACAAACATTATCATGAAGTCAAAAAAAAAAATAAAGGAGAAACAACTTTATTCCTTTTTGAATAAAACACCTTGCCTACCATTATAGCAAAATTCCACTGGAGTAGGTAGTATCTGCAAAGCTGTGGTAAGTTCTGATATCATTCTGGCTGATCCAGGTAAAGACTCTTGGCTTAGAGATTGTTCCACTTTACATGTCCAGATGCTTGAATAAATTCCCTTTGGGCTGAGCAACATTGAGCCAGCTGCACTGTGCTCTGATTGCCAACAAACAGGGTTAATAATACTAGATAAGTGTGGCAGCTGTAAATGTGAATACTACTACTACTATGACTACTAGCACTACCACAGCAGCTCCAATTGATGCCAACTTATTGAAGGGTCAGCCGAGGTGCAACTTTTTCCCATGTCTTTCACGAACCGGCTGGCCAGACTTCATGTTCAACTGGAGGCGATTTGTGCAGGAATTTCTAATTTCTTCAGGGTACCGGCGGTAACTCGCCAACTCATTACAAACAAGTCGTCAGATATTCATTCCTCACTGCCCAGGCATTCCTTTCCTATAGTAATTCTATGCAGCTGACCATAGTAGGACCTGTTACCAACTATAGTATATGAGAGTACTCCTCTCGTATACTGTAGTTCTAACTGTCGCATTTTTGCCTGGGTGACTCATGCTAACGGATATGACACCCATCTTAACATCCGCTGGGGGGAGCAGAACACTTTGTGATGCAATGCCCTGCCTGCAAAGCATCAATCCAATAGCTCAGTCATGTCCGGAATCAAAACCAGACAAGCTTGTTCATCGGTAAGTGTGCTACCCCTGCACCACCCTGTTTGACCAAATGTGAGCAATGACAAGAAATATTGGAAACTCACCAACAGTACACACTTCAGAATAATAATGTGTCTCAATTTAGTTACAATTAGAATTGGTTGTAGAAATAATCAGAAGATTCATTTCCAAATGTTATTTTATTTGTCTTTTTCAAAAAAAATTTGTTTGTCACGATAAAATCATTCTCACTTCATGGTGAAGAGGTGTGATATAGTGTTAAAAGTGATTCATCGTCATTCAAATCAATTCAATTTGTAGCATCCATGAGTTTTAGTGACCAAGTTAATCAGTTTCCACCATAAAGGTAAATAAATTGCCAATTTTATGAAACGGAAAACTGTTAACAAAGCAGTATTACACTTGTGATGAAATTGCTTTTAATTATGGCATTTGATCGGAACACTCATTGGAGGGTCATCATCTATGAGACCTTGACAGTGGTTAACGGGCACGAGTTTTCCTAATGTGCAAGGTTATTAATCCTTTACGAAGCATGCAAGGGGGTTTACAATTTGGCTAGGGTTCTAGTATGAGGGTTTCTCTCAAGCAAAAGATCCCATGCACACATGAATGCAAACAGAGGAGACATCTGGCTAAATAGCCTCTCAAGGACAGTTCCTGATATGTTGATATCCTCTCTCATCAGATCCTGATTCCAAAGGGAATTTGACACAGTATGAGTTGGCAAGCTCATCAATAAAATATCCTGCTATCAAACGATATAATTACTAGAAATTGCTTTCTCTTTTTAATGGTTATCATTAATATTGGCACCATGATCAGCACAACAACAACAACACTTAGAGAATACAATTGAAAAAAATATTTAAATTAAAATTGCAAGGCCTTCATATTATTACCGATTGTAACCTTTCATGTTACCAAAATGCGTTCATGCTCTTGCACTGCGATTAACATTTCTGTGCCATTACCCAGAACAGAAGGCAATGGATCGCTGTTATCTCAGTTACCTAATAACAACCACTTCGCAGTCCAGAGGCAAAGCCAAGCCTTCGTGTAATCGTTCTTTTCAAACAAATAATTAGCCTGGCAGTGAATGCACAAAAAAATGGACGCATTAATTACAGTTGGCCTATGGTGTAAAACCTTAAGCACTTTCACCCATTTAGGCTTCATTTGCTCGAAGGTCATTGGAACGCATTCTTCAGAATGTACTGCTGAACCCTTCTCGGCTTAATTGCCTGTACTTGCTTAACAAAGAGGATTGCTTCCTTTTTAACAGGAACTGTTTTGTGGAGCTTATGTTTACTTTCTGTCTTTGGTCGGAGTAGGTGCCTTGTTATAATTATCCGATAACCTTGATATTTGTGTCAATGGCGGAGAGACTCGCCAGAAGTGGATTTTGTGGTTGAGTCATTATTTCAATAGTTTTGTCCTCTTAACCTTTACATTTTCCTTTGTCGTACTTGGAATTCATCATGAAAGAAATGAGGTTGGACAAATGGTTTCTTAATCCTTGTGAGGAAAAATTTATTTGCCCCAAGTTTTTCGAAAGTTCTTGTACGATTAAAAATAATTTGTCGCCCCCAACCGGGAGTCAGGCCAGCCCAGGGGGCTCATTTTTTTTAGTGCTGTGAGTCTGGACGGAGCCTTTATTCCAAAGTGAATATACCCATTTCTTTCATATTTGGCACATGCATGCAGTAACATCTGAGCACGAAGCATGTGAAATGATTTTGAGATCGGAGCTAAAAGTCATGGGGGACACAATTTTATTTCTGAAGTTTGGCAGTGAGAAAAAACAGTTTTGGGAGATAATCATTCAGGGTTTTGTATATGATTTTTGCGACCATTATTTATTTAAATACACTTTACTATCTCCACTGCTGAAATACCACCTTTAATTAATATATGTTACCTTACAAGGAACTTAAATGCAGCATGAGAAAGAAATCAGAAAGTACCATCTTTTTTTTGCCTTTGGTATGAGTCGGTTTGTGTTTGAACCACGGACCTCCCAGATTTGGAGGAGTGTAAGCAAAAGTAACCCACCACATAAGACACTCAAACTGCAGTCTTTTAAAACTTAGACTGGAGTAAGCTACCATGTAAATATTTTCACCTCCATCTATTACACCACTGAGTCTGGTAGTCATTTGCTTCAGTGCATGACGAGAAGATGATCGTTTCCCCCCACAAAATAGCATGCTTTTATGTCTCCCTAGTCACAAGGAGGCAGAGTGCATTGAAGGCATAACCACGACATGACAAATTGCGACAACCACATCAGGTTTTAGGAGGAGGGACATGCTGAACATTCATGATGTGTATGGCCCAAATCCAGGAAAGGGAAAACAGTTCTTGTGATTCCATCTCCCGAGAAGTACAAACACGACCTTAGAGAGCAATTCTGTGTTGCCACATACAATGTATTAACACTGAATAACACTGGATGCAAGACTGCTCTTGTCAAAGTACACACTGTCAGATCATAATCAGCAAAGTCACAGAGATCTGTCAACTACAAAGCAATTGAGTCACATTGAGAAACATTCCTCCAATCTGGCAGTCCACACGAAACTCAATCTATGGAACTTGTTATAAGACTATCTTGAGCACGTACTTGAATCACATGAATCCCGAATCCTCACGCTTGCTCTATATTCTGCTTCAACACTGACATAGACATCTGTCATTTTTGGCCTGTGCAGCAACAGAGGATGTCACATATGCATGAAAAAAAAAAAATCTTTCCATCAAATAGCAGAAAAAATGCCATCAACCCCACCACACGACATATTGCTCATGCTCAGAGACTTCATTACTTATCCTGGATATTGATCATAATTGGTGCGAACCCTTGATAGGCTGACTTGATTCAGGATACACTGGAATAATGGTCTTTGTCAAAGCTTAAGTGTCAGTGTGCATCGATGGACAAGATAAACAATGGATTTTATCAACTAAAAGTTTAATAAGAGCATGCTGTACGATCCAGCTGACATTTGAAGCGTTAGCCCTTCGTCAAAGCAAAACTGAGAGAGGAAAACATAATCTTATGAATCTTTAGTTGTAAAAATCCTTTGTTCAGCTTTCCAAATGAAAACACCACTCGGATTCTGAAAGTGTGTGCCACTGAAGGGTTTCCAGTCAACAGCTCCTGGTTTCGGTGTCTGCAATTTTTGCTCGAGTTTGATTTGAAACGATGAACATGGAATGGAAGAGATTAATCGCATCGTTGTCAAATCTCACGCCGTGAAATCTCACTAATTCTTCTGCAGCGCAGAAGCACAAGCACAAGCAGACTCAGACCATAGACATATTGCTTCTCTGCTGGCATGACTTAAGAAACCCTGACTTTCTGAAGAGGCCTTTAAAGTAAGAGTGAAAAGGTAGGAGCTCGCAAATCGGGACATGTCAAAGAATGTAATCAGTTGAAAGACATTTTTGGAGCTTTAAAAAAGAAAATAATGATCTTCGTCATTGTCCCAAGTGACAATGGAGAAGACTGCCAAAAGCATAAAATGTGCTCCTTGCCGACAGGGCTATCATGTGCCTGAATGGTAGCAATAAACAAATTTCCAGCGTAACCGTCATGAAATTAGATGGCTTACTCTGTTCATCAATCGATGAAGCCCTCAATAGATAGAAAAACGCAAAAATAAACTTTACAGGATCATCTACCTGCTGATAACTGTCCATGGTGACATGACCTGGCAGACCAAATGGTTACAGACGAACGAAATAACGTTGATGCTTTGTCACCTGAAATACGAAGGAAATACGAAAACGTACTATGTATATGTTGGTATTTCATCTGAGCTGCTCAAAAGTGCCTTGGGACCTTGGGACTGTTCTTAAAAATGTGGGTATCAGGCAAAGTACCAGCACAATGGAAAGATACCATGACAACGTGTTTTTATGAGGACAAAGGACCTCACACTGAGTGGGGCACCTACAGATACCAGGAAGAAAGCCAAATAACTGGAGTCTCTGCAATTGTTTAGCCAGAAGAACTTTTTTAATGTAAATTGTTCCTGGCTACCTCCAGGACTGTTTTGTGTACCACAGACAGGTTAATGTGTGGCAGGCATTTCTTGTTTGTTAGAATGCATGCAATAATAGTTGGTGTGGCCCTGCTTCGTGGTACCCACTCCAGTAATGGGGTCTCATCTCGACTTAATGTCTTGGAGGGTTTTACCAGTTCACTCTTGTGAGGACCTACATGTTCCTCGCTCATTGGGACCTGCTCCTACTGAAGAGTGGTCCAACTGCAAACTTCTGATCCTCACTCATTGGGACCTACTGCTATTGAGGAGTGAACAGTCTTTTTAGCCTGTGTACTATGGTCAAGGGGCATGTCCCAAGCCGTTAAAATGTTCTAATTTTTTTTGACCTTTTTTTTGTGAAAAAAGGCCTCCCTCATAAGGGGAAGGCCAATATGCCAGAGACATGTGTCCATGGATGTTCCCTCTCTGGGTTGTTCTAGTCTATAAAACTGATAATGAAAATATACCTCATGGTATTGACTGCAGTACAATCGTATGGAGATGTAGGGGGCTGTAGCTCTGCTAAGCTCGTGCATGATAGGTGGAGCCAATGCATCTGTTTAGTCTAAAGAGCCTTTATCGAAAAAATATTTGTCATCTGTTTGTCTGTCTGTCTGTCTGTCTGTCTGTATGTTCACGTTTTTTGAAAAGACCACTGGGCCGACAACCACCACATTTGGCACAGAGACCAAGTCCGACCCGGGGATGGTCTTGAGGGTATTTTCATGCACCACCTCAGCCTTTGAAGACCCCAAAAACCCTTTAAGACTCCAAAGACCCTGAACCATTTGAATCCTGAGCTCCTTGGATTTCTGGCTCCCCCACCCTGGGCTCCCTGGAGAAAAATCCAGTCGCTTGGGTATATGGAGGTTTGAATGGCGGCTGGTAAAACGGCTGCTGGGGTTCAAAGGGTTAAGATCCCTCAGACCTTTTAAAACCACTTAGAGCCTTAAGACCCCCAAAGACCCTTGAGACTCCTTCCATCGGTGAAGCCATCTGTGAAGCTGTGTGACTATGTCTATTAATTAGGTACTATTTGAACATCAGTTGCACCCTGACTACATGTTTGTCAATTAATTACGTAATATTGCAATGCACCTTTCGACCCTTTAGACTGTTGAGACCCCTTAGATCTTTGAAGACCCTTTATAACCCTAAGACCTTCAAGAACCTTGAGATCCTTTAAGACCCTTTAAGACCCTTGAGATCCTTTAAGACCACTAAGACCTTGAAGATGCTTAAAACCCTTTTAGACGCTTTATGATCCAGAAAACCATTTTGGCCCTTTTCACTCCTGACACCCCAAACACCGGTATGATCCTTAAGACCCCTTACACCTTTCAGACAGATTAGACAGCTTGGATCCTTGACCATTTGGAGCCTTAGACCACTTGGACCTTATTAGATCCTTTTTACATGCTTGAGAGATTAGATCCTTTTGACCCCTGAGATACTAACTACTATTGGACAGTACCCTTTAGAGTTTAGACCATCTGGAACCTTTTAAGCAAACACCACAGAAAGATCTATAGTCTTTTTGCTTTTTGCAAAATAATTTTTTTTAGCAAGTAATGCACATACTCTGCTATACATATATATGTATATATATATGTATGTATATGTATGTATACGTATATGTATATATATATATGTATGTATATATATAAATATGTATGTATACGTATATGTATATATATATATATATATATATATATATATATATATATATATATATATATATATACACACACACACACACACTGCATGGCCAAAGTATGTGGACATCTCTTCTAATTAGTGGATTTGGCTATTTCAGCCATACCCATTGCTGACAGGTGTATAAAATCAAACACACAGCCATGCAATTGACATAGACAAACATTGCCAATAGAATGGGCCATACTGAAGAGCTCATTGACTTTCAACGTAACACCGTCATAGGATGCCACCTTTCCAACAAGTCAGTTCATCATATTTTTGCCCTGCTAGAGCTGACCCGGTCAACTGTAAGTGCTGTTATTGTGAAGTGGAAATGTCCAGGAGCAGCAATAATTCAGCCACAAAGTGGTGGGCCACGCAAGCTCACAGAATGGACCGCCGAGTGCTGAAGTGCGTAGCACGGAAAATCATCTGTCGCTGATTGCAATGCTCACTGCCAGGTTCCAAACTGCCTCTGGAAGCAATGTCAGCGCAAGCACTGTTCGTCGAGAGCTTCATGAAATGGGTTTCCATGGCCGAGCAGCCATACACAAGCCTAAGATCACCATGCACAATGCCAAGCGTCGGCTGGAGTGGTGTGAAGCTCACCGCTATTTGACTTTGAAGCAGTGGAAACACGTTCTCTGGAGTGATGAATCATGCTTCACCTTCTGGCAGTCTGACGGACGAATCTGTGTTTGGTAGATGCCAGAAGCATGCTCCATGCCCAAATGAATAGTGCCAACTATAAAGTTTGGTGGAGGAGGAATATTTGTTTGGGGCTGTTTTTCATGGTTCGGGCTTGGACCCCTTAGTTCCAGTGAAGGGAATCTTAATACTACAGCGTACAATGAAATTGTAGATGATTTTGTACTTCCAACTTTGTGGCAACATTTTGGGGAAGGCCCTTTCCTGTTTCAGCATGACAATGCCCCCATGGACTAAGCGGAGTCCATGCAGAAATGGTTTGGCGAGATCGGTGTGGAAGAACTTGACTGGCCTGCAAAGAGCCCTGATCTCAACCCCATTGAACACCTTTGGGATGATTTGGAAGGCCCACTTCAAGCCAGACCTAATCCCCCAACATCATTGCCTGAACCTACGAATGCTCTTGTGGCTGAATATAAGCAAATCCCCACAACAATGTTCCAACATCCAGTGGAAAGCCTTCCCAGAAGAGTGGAGGCTGTTATACGCAGCAAGGGGGGGGGGGGGGGGGCGGGGACCACTCCATATTAATACCCATAATATTGGAATGAGATTTTGCATGAGCAGGTCTCCACATACTTTTGGCCATGTAGTGTGTATTGGTTTCCATAAACAGTTAGGTTGGTATTTTGTTATCCTGTACATGTTTATAAAGGTGTATAAATTATTTGGGTTATATGTAAATTAATAAAGTAAATGAAGGTGAATAAAGTAAATGATGCTTTGGGTTATAAAAGAAGTTTCATCCCTCCATTCTCATCTCTGGAGCGTTGTCATTGAGTCCATCATCTCGAGCTCTTCCCGGCATTGTTTGAAGACGATATCGTATCCACACTTCACTGTCTTCCAACCTTGCTCTTAGCTTTTGTACACCTGCTGAACCCTGACCCAAATTATATATATATATATATATATATATATAAATATATATATATACATATATATATATATATATATATATATGTGTGTGTGTGTGCTATAAGCTCTACGCTCTAATCTTTCTCTCCGCTATACCTTTCACTGTTTTTTTTTTTTTTTGGGGGGGGGGGGGGGGTTGAAGATCTTTACATTTATGGTTTCTTCTGCTTCAGGTTCACTCTGTGATGTCACTTTTCCTTCTTCAGTCAGCGAGGCAATTAAAGGGGGGGGGGGGAATCCCCAACGTCCCCTGACTCAGTGGGATTCCAACCCACGGAGTTTATCCATGTTCTATCCTCTAAACCGTTTTTAATTTTTTTTTTTTAGCTATTTCATATTACCCGGCCAGAGTCAGCAGTCAGAAACAGCCACCTCCCAGTCGAAGAGCGTAGCTCTAACCAATAATGCTTTTCTCCCTGAAGACCTCATCTCCAAAAGTTTATAATTGTTTGTTTAGATTGCTTGCATTTCTCCTTTTTGTGTTTTCAAGAATTCAAATGATTGAAAAGCAGTTCAAACTTTATTTTATTCCTTGAAATAGGTTGCTTTGAAAAGAAGGTAGTTTTCTTTTTTCATTTATATATTTTGAAGGCAATTTCTTCATGGTTGTATTTTTTGCATGAGGGTGAAATATGGGGGAGGGGAGAGTGAATCCAGT
>CM068961.1:67610006-67621264 GCA_035128595.1 Eptatretus atami
TGCAAGGGCATTTTTATCCTTTTACTGCTTTTGTATGTTTGAGGTCTTTTATTAAGCTGCCAATTTGATATTCAAAACTGCTGAGAGTACATAATAAAATACATACTATTAAAAGTAAATGGGTGGAATGTTTTTTGGTAAACAGCTGTTAAGATTTTCAAATTGCCTTTGGTGTCATCAATTTCCTGCTGCAAAACTGTCAGATTGATTGCCGATTACTTTCCACACCAAGTGATGTCAGCCCTCTACAAAAGCTTTTCCTGACATTCGGCTTTGCAGTAATCACTGACAAATCGGAATCGCCATCATTCTGGCCAAGAAAACCGACTTAAAAATGTCCTGTGCAAGTTATTTACGTCTGTTACAAATTTGCACTCAAGGATGAAGCAAATCTTCAACAAGTAAAAAATATATCTGTCAATTTGAGGATGTAATGCAAGTATTTACTTTAATATAAAATGTATCTGTTGTCTTGTACTCTTCCCCCCCACTATTTCACCACTATTGTTCATCGCAACATCATCTAGTTTCTCCCTTACTCAGTGTCAATCTCCTCTATTTTTTGATAACTTGCCCAGCAGGTAGATTGGTTCTCTAACTTAATTAGGCAACACACAGATAATTAATGAAATAAATTTTTCACAAGTACATAGACTAGCACGGACGTGTTGAGAAAACTAAATTATTGGTTGAAGAAAGAATCGATCATGTTTCGTATTGCTTTTGGTAATGGCCACCGGTGGCGGCCAAGCTCAACATCCAGGGTGCAAAACATCAACGAATGCGAAGCCGCAAACCTTGGAAGCCTGTTCTGGCAATTCCGTGACTATTACAAGTGGGAAGAACCAGGAATATAAATTGCACTTTACATTTCTTTACTAATGAGTGTCAGTGACAGAAGGAGAATGTTATGTTTTCCACACAATAACATTCACTTCAATTCCATTCAAATTCAGTTCAATTTTCTTTCAATTCAAAGCGATATCTATTTCCTTCAACAAAAGCAACATTGTATACCAAAGACATTTCATTGGCTGAATGAGGCTGAATCCTGAAACATAAGTTGTGTCACAGATGAAACATCATGAAAAGAATTTTCATGCTTTTCCAAGTGTTTTACCACAAAATTTACTGTCTAAATATTTCAATATAACTATGTAGCCTTCACTGATTTGAAACCTCGTTCGTGGAACTGCCTTCCAGAGATGGTTTGATCACACTCTCAAAGAAAGCAGTGCACAACCATCTCAGGACATCCCACATCCCTACCCACGATCCTTTCTATTCTCGTAAACCAGACCGAATACAACCCTCATACTTGTAGATTATTATGTTCACTCCCCTCTCACCTCTTTCCTGGTTGTACATTATATTGTTTGATGTGTCCAACTATTGCCCCCACTGCCCCATTCTGTCCATTGCCTTTTTTTTAAAATCTCTGTAACCTCACTCTTCCATGAGACTTGATCATATCTATATTATAAGAGGTGTGTGTGTCTGTGTCTGTGTCTGTGTCTGTGTCTGGCTGTTGTCTGTCTGTTGTCCAGCCCATACCTTTTTTTTTTTTTTACCATTTGACCTTTGTCATCAAATTTCAACAAACCTTTATTATAAGAACATGGAGAAGTCTAACATAAATGGGTCAAAATGTCAAAGGCAAAATCACAGTGAGTACAAATAGGTCTCATCAGCCCATCCGCAGCTCATCAAACATGTGACACCCCGTTTTTTTTTTAAAAATCACTTCCATGTGTTTTTCTTCTTTCGGCTGCTCCCGTTAGGGGTCACCACAGCGGATCATCCGTTATGATCCGCATACTGATTTGGCATAGGTTTTACGCCGGATGCCCTTCCTGACCTGGTCGCCTCTTATGACACAGGGATAAGGATTGGGTTTCGCCATGATTCCGGGCTGCCCTACACCCTCTCATAGCATGGCCCAGCGCAGGCTCCCGTCCTCAAGTGATCCTCCAACCCAAGCCTCCGAGTAGCCGGATTACAGGCGCACGCCACTACGCCCGGTCTTTTTAATCACTTCCATGTTTCTTCATTTATTTTCCACTGAGCTTCCATATGGTTATCCAGGACATGATTTTTTTTTTCCCAATTGAACTTTTGTCATCAAATCTTCAACAAACCTTTAGTATGAGAATATGGAGAAAACAAATAAATAAAATGTACAATTTTTGTTTTTTAACAGTCATTTTTGTCAAATGTCGTTTGAGTATATAGCAGACGCAGACAGGCTTTGCAATTTTGAGATTCTTTATAGTTGTATTTTATTATATTATTTATACTGCACTGTATTAAATTATATTATATGTCTTTAAGGCAGGTGTAACTGCAGTACTGTATATATTTTTTATGGTTTGTCAGGTTATGGTGTTATTTAACACCAATCTTGCGCAAGCTTTGGAATGTATCCCTCCCTATCTCTTGCATAATATAACCATATCATTTAATACAATTTTGCATAGCACAATGACCTCCAGGAACACATCCTTTGCATCAAACGAGCTCCAACTGTATTTCATTGACAAATTGCTCCCCTCACCACTAATCCTCCCCAGGGAAAGTCATGTGTTGGGCTGTAAATAAATTACGGTTGTTGTACATAAATAAATTGAGGTTTTAGTCAGAGTTTTCAAGGCTGAATTGTGTGAAAATACAGAAGGGTCATTTTGATGGGCTTTTCTGTGAGTATATTATATTTAGAACCTTATCGAGTTTGAATATTATTTTTACGTTAAGTAATGGGGGTGGTGAGCACTTCTTATTCCCTTTAAGAATTTGCTGCCATGATACAGGACATGTAGTCATTATAACTCGATTTTTTAAAAGCTGAAAATTTATTTGGTAGCAGGTTATTAATTTTTTTGTCCCAAATAATTTTCTATCGAAGTGTGTGCTCTCCCATCTTGTTTAACAATCTACATCCTACAATTGATGCTATTACTTTTTATGGCCCAAATATAATCCCACGTTTTGTGAGGTCAGCCAAGAGAGAAGTTTGGCCGAAGTCTTTCATGAATCAGCTGATCAGGCTGGTTAGAATGAAGGAGATTTGGGCAGGAATTTGTAATGTGTTCAGTATGGAAGTGAAAACTCATCCTCTCTTCATCAAAAGACACCGTGGGATCTTCAGTGTCAACCAGATAATGATAATGGAATTCACAGCCACCTTAAGATGCATCTGCGGGAAGGCAGACTTGGTGATGCCTGCGATGCCTGTGAAGCCTGTGAATCATCCATCCAGCCATCCATCCATCCTTTGGGACCAAGCTCTGTGCAGAGCGTTGGTGCTGCATAAGCAGTCTCCTTGGCTATTGGGTACAATCCTGGATGGGTCGCCACTCCGATACAGGACACCAGCAAGCTGGTACTCATTTTGCTGACCTCGGAGGGATGACAGGCAGAGTCAACCCCACCTGGTATTGATTCAACAGCTGAGTGGGATTTGAACACAGAATCCGAGGATCCCAAGCTCACCACCCTAACCATAATGCCAACACCAGGCACAAACACCAATCTGACAGCTTATAGTCCAGTTGGAAATCAAACTCAGGTTAGACAACTCAGAAGTTAATGCGCTAACTGTGAACCATCTCCTGTCTCACAATGTTATGTAAATAAAGTGACTTTTTAGGCCACCAATGGACTCGGTCCAGATCCTGGTGCGAGAGAGAGAGAGAGAGAGAGAGAGAGAGAGAGAGAGAGAGAGAGAGAGAGAGAGAGAGAGAGAATGAGAATGAGAATGAGAATGAGAATGAGAATGAGAATGAGAATGAGAAACAATAAACTGACTGAGAAAGTTCATCACTTTGTGAGGTAGTGTATTCTTTGGGAGGGACGAATAGATCGAGCATAGCCATTAGTGCCTCGGTGTGAACGGCGTGTGTTCTGACACTGCCTCCCAGTCTGCTGTGCACAAAATTGATTCTTATAAGATGTCTCGCTAAAGGCAATGCTAACGATCATTTATGAAGTAAAAGAATAGGGGGGCAATCTCACACACTTAACCTTACAGTATTAGCCCCAGTAGCGATTTGCTCACACTTTCAACTTCCAACTCTCATTAGTTTGAATTAAATGATTGTCTAATGAAAGTGCAAATGATGTTTCTTTTTCACTCGAATAAACGTAATTGATGGTGTTGATGCTTTGGAAGCTTCCATGGCATGATGATGTCAGAGCCGTTTACACATTATATAAATAATATAGTTGTACGCATTGAATATACCAATTTTGTGAGGACTTTGATATAAAGTAAGACAAAACAATTCCCTTAAAGTGCAACTGGAATGGGAAATGATGCTGAGCAATCTATTTTGAAAGTCAAGCTATGTGGAAATCTTCTCATTATGATAAAAGTTTCAAAAGTGACTGGAAACTGGGTTAAGACATGACGGAATGTGCTTTGGGAGACGACTCTCACCATTTTTCTCTCGAATACACTCCCGCTGTGACTGACAGAATTGAGTGGATCCCCTACAATCGTATGCTTTGGCGAGTATAAGTGGAAAACAAAAGTTTAAAAAATATTTTTACTTTTTTATCTCAGACAATTGACTATCATCCAAGCAGATTTTGAAAGTATTTTATTTTGAGGTGGAGGAGCGGTTCTTGTAGACATCCAATATTAAAAAAAAGCTCATTCTAACCTCTCACTGACTCACAGACTGACTGATATGAATGTTCGGTACCTTCCGGGTGAGGAAGAAATCTGAAATTTCACGTGCTGCTGGACATCGAAGCCGATACACCGGGGGGGAAATCACAGAACTGCAGGAAAGCATCCATAAATGAAAATATAAATAATAAAAATAAAAATAAATGCAGGTGAGTGACCTGAGACCATGGGGAGGCACCGTTCGTTATTGCTTACAATGTGTAAGCATACTCCGCTAATATTTTTATAAACATAACGTTCACAGCAACAGGTTGGCAGACATATTTATTTTCTTGTGTTTGTTTCATTTTTGTTGGTTTTTAAAAAAACGTTGCATTGCTCAAAGGCTTGTGGAACAGCTTGCACATGTATCGTATTTGGAAGGAGGACGATCTGAGAGGTTGGTGCACTTCAACATCAGTTACAATGGCATTAGTACATGACAGTGATTTTATGTCGTGCAGTGATGTTGGCAGATTTCCAAGCAGATGGAAGATGACCGACCGAGCACAAATGACAGGGTGAAATGGCAGTGAGAGAAAGTGCAACAGCAGCAGAGCAAGTTTTTAGTCCACATCAGCTGATGCCATCCAGTCCAGTAACAGAGTCAGAGTCTAGGGTTCAAAAAAAGCATGATTTTGCTATTTGCAGAATTTCATCAACAACAACTGCGCACACAGTCTCTTTGATGATGTGCACAATGTGTTTCTTCATAAGAGCAAAATTTTGCTTTGCAATTCGCTGCAGGATTTTTTTTTTAATTCGCAGGAGAAGGTGTGTGTTTTATTTTTGCAAAAGCAAACAGCATATCACATAAAAGTATATATTCCAATTAAAGTCACAGCCGCTTATCTCTGGGGTAAACAGAAAGCATTTTGAAGATGCACTAAGAATCACAGAAAATCCGTTTGTTTGGCAGACGCCTCAGAATCTGCAAGGGAGCTGAGGCAGCATTTTGAGAAGTAGAAGGTGAAAAAATATAGATCTTGGGATCAGTGTAAGCAGGTGTTATGAGTGGAAAAGGTTTGAGATGCTCGAGACCGGCTCTGGTGCAGACAGACTTGAAAGTAGCACCACTCAAAGGTTCTGCACATTTTGCCCCTTTGAGTACAATGGGATGATGAATAATAATTTGTGTAAAATGCGTTTTGTATTGTCATGTGTTTTTTTTACTCGCTTCGGTATCGTACTTGGTTTTTAGCCATGCTTCAGCTCCATTAACTGCATTCATTGGTTTTACATAAGTCCATCTTGTTGAAGGCATGAATAGTCTTGGTAAAGACTGCCTTTTAAACTTGTTCCGTTAGAATACAAGTCTTTGTGAAGGTGAAAGTGTCGGTTCGCATTGGCAGGCAAATTTAAACAATGTTTTTTTTTTTTTAATTACCCACAGCTGATAAAAAGTAGTTTAATTTCTGGGGAAGTGCTATCACCAGCACTATGGCCAAATTCGAAATACCTGCTCGAACCAGCTGCAGGGGGCATTGCATCAGTGGCATTGCTGTGCCCCTGCAAGATCTGATGCTACCCCTACAGCCACATGCTCCACACAAATGATGATGCCGCTGACTGCTGGGAAAGTGTGATGCAGTTTATGATTTGAGCATTAGTCCTTCAAGGGAGTAAAAGAGAGGGCGAATGCTCGATAAGTCAGGCTGCACCTCACTTCCCCCAAGAGTTAACGTCTTATTGGATGTCGATTGATAAAATCCATTGTGCAGGGTTCGTTATTTAATATATTTACTCAGGTTAGCAAAGCATGTTTGGTTGGGTGCATCAGCACCTTCCTCAAGGGACAATCCTAACAAGTTTTTTTTTGGTATCTGCTTGACTTCTGGCGATATTGTTTGACATTTTTGGTGGTCAATAATGCTTCTGATCAATAAATCAATTGCAACAAACAACTTTCACTTGCTAGCAACACCGTTGCTGAAAATGAAACTGTGATTTAAATAAATCATCACTAATTTAATGCCATTCTTGGAGTTCACAGTGAGGGAAAGATGGCCATGAGCATCTCACCTTCATGGTAAGAAATATGATTGCTCATGGCGTTTATTATGAACAGAGAGGTGCTTTGCTCCTTGATGACTGGAAAAAGCATTGGTGTGACCTCCATAGGTGATAGGTGACACACAATTAGGTTGTACGTTACATGAACAATTATCATTAATTATTAATTTTATGCTGTGCAAGAGACTTGCAAGTCCTACCTTTAAACTGCTATTTATGTAATTTTGAAAACTTTCCTAGAGCTTGTATTTCCGCTATAAAAATAGTTAATCGACCTTTACAGACATGACAATCTATTATATACTCCGATTACATAGAAGTACAAAGAATATAACAAGTCACAAGAAAGCGAAACTTATGTGTATATTACTGGGTAGTAGTGATGCTGCCTGTACTATTCCTTGGTAGTTGGTCCACTTTTCCTTCTGTACTCAAATCTAGGAAAAGAAAGATTTATGGCATTTCAGACACAAGCGGCCATGCTGGTTCAATGAGTGATAACATTTGATTATTGTAGGAATAGGCAGGAGGCTATGGCTATGTTGATGTTGATGGTGGTTGTTGGCAGTCA
The DNA here is from genome assembly GCA_035128595.1 of Eptatretus atami. Classification (NCBI taxonomy): domain Eukaryota; kingdom Metazoa; phylum Chordata; class Myxini; order Myxiniformes; family Myxinidae; genus Eptatretus; species Eptatretus atami. The sequence continues at coordinate 67,617,260 of CM068961.1, forward strand.
ACAGAAATTGTGTGTGTGTGTGTGTGTGTGTGTGTGTGTGTGGGGTTGTGTGTGTGTGTGTTGTGTTGTCATATGCAGTTGCATATCCTTTGGTAATTGACCGATTACTGGCTGTTATCAGGTCTCCTTTGTGAGGCCCTGTCACACCTTGACGTTTTTGCCAGCGTATGGCAACGTATCAAAATGTATGTAAACGCTGCGTACGCTGAACTATTGATGTTTTTTTCAGTATTGGGTGTATTCATAACGAGTTGGACGTATGCATAACGTATTAGTAACGTACAGAGAACGTTTCGATAACTTATAGATAACTTATACCAACGAATGCTTAGCATGTTGGCGGCATTCACAACCTATGCCCAATGATAGTCTAACTTATGCATAGCGTGCGGCAGCGTATCGCTAACGATCACGTGGTGTAGCCTATTAATAGGCTGCCGCTCAACGATTTAAAGGCCCTGTCACACCTTGACGTTTTAGCCAGTTGTAAATGCAGACATTTAATGAAAAATTTGTCTAAAACGCTGGCACACGTCGAATACGTTATGGGTAAGTTTTGTATACGTTTAGAGCACGCTGAAGCACGCTGGCATACGTCGTAGTACGCCGAGCTCGTCGACAAATTTTAAGCATGCTCAAAAATTTTCGACGTATGCCAGCGTATGACTCACAAGTTCCGCATACGCTGGCCATAAGTTGTAGGCACGTTACGCGATTGTTGACACACGTCGACACACGTTACTTGTAAGTTACTCATAAGTCGAAACACGTCGAGGTAATGTTTAGCGTACCCAAACTTATTTCTAACCTATGAGTAACGTGCTTTGAACCTATGTGTAACGTATCTCCAACGCATATTGATGTATGTAGACGTATTTGATTGACGTCTTCGGATGACCACAGAACTTACTGAACGTGTTTGTAACTTACAGCTACCATATAATGGCGATTTGGCAGCGTTTAGGAGAATTGGTATATAAAAATGGGGTTCACACAGGAGGAACCCGTCAGTGTTCCAGACTCCATGGTTTTTTTTTTTTTCTTCGGCATGACGGTGATGTTGACACTTCGATTTCTAGTGCGGTTATGATTTAAATCGTTGAGCGGTAGCCTATTAATTATATTATATTATAACCACACTAGAAATCGAAGTGTCAACATCACCGTCATGCTGAAGAAAAAAAAACCATGGAGTCTGGAACACTGACGGGTTCCTCCTGTGTGAACCCCATTTTTATATACCAATTCCCCTAAACGCTGCAATACGCCATTATACAGTAGCTGTAAGTTACAAACACGTTCAGTAAGTTCTGTGGTCGTCCGGAAGACGTCAAATATATCTACATACGTCAATACGCGTTGGAGATACGTTACTCATAGGTTCAAAGCACGTTACTCATAGGTTAGAAATAAGTTTTGGGTACGCTAAACATTACCTCGACGTGTTCGACTTATGAGTAACTTACAAGTAATGTGTGTCAACGTGTGTCAACGATCGCGTAACATGCCTACAACTTATGGCCAGCATATGCGGAACGTGTGAGTCATACGCCGAGCACGTCGAAAAATTTTGAGCATGCTTAAAATTTGTCGACGAGCTCGGCGTACTACGACGTATGCCAGCGTGCTTCAGCGTGCTCTTAACGTATACAAAACTTACCCATAATGTATTCGACGTGTGCCAGCGTTTTAGACAAATGTTTCATACGTTGGCATACGCTGGCTAAATCGTCAAGGTGTGACAGGGTCTTCAAGGCCTTTCACTTACATGCTCCTCCAATAACTTGAAATCAGTGTGATACATTGATGTTCAGCTAATGAACCAGCTACATTTATTAATATGTCCTTGCTGAATGTGCTCAAGGCTGTAGGTATGTTTCTATGTATTTATGTGTTGCACATAATATGCAACTTGGTGTCTGTCTGTCTACCCTTGATACATTTGGTCATTATTTATCCAATCTCAACCAAACCTGCCATGGGAATTAAAGGTCACACAACCTTTAATTGTCGGTTGTAGAGACTTTATCCCCCCTCCCCCTTTCCGAAGGGCATTTTCCACATTGGAAAAATGGCAAGTTAAGGTGTATAGATAGCTTATCGGAGCGTTTTTGCAAGGTCTCTTCTAACAACAAAAGTAACAAGAAAAAGAGCAATCAGAGATTGCAGACCTTCACCAGGACTTCTTTTGAGTGGTGTATTTTTATAGGTTTTAGGGTAAATCCAATATTGCTGCCAAACCATCTGACCTATGACATCATATGTGTGAACCTTTTGTTCCTCATGGACAGGCAGTCATACGTGTAAAGTTTCACCTCGATCTGTTCAGTCACTTCAGAGAAGAAGATTTATGAAGTTATTATTTTATTTGTTTAACAATATACCTGCTGAATCACGTGACGAATGATTTCATCAAAAAAATTTCTGTGTCCCATTTTCACCCAAGATGACCCTCAAAAATTGTCATACTGATCGGATGTAGCGTTCTACATATGCAATTATGACATCATAATGAAGGCACATATGACGCCATAGAAAATCGCACTCATCCCCCTTGCTATGTGCCAAGTTTAAATGTTTTCCTTGGTGCGGTTTCAGAGATACAGAGGACCAAAGTTTTTCCGTTTTCCAATATGGCTGCCACGCAACGTGACATATGACATGAACATTATCAATAAAACATTCTACATGAGAAGTCGCACCAATGGTGAAAATTTTGTCTCAATCCGACAAGCAGTTGCGCAGAAAAACACGAAAGTTCTGTGCAGACAAATAGAAAAACAGACAAATGAAATTGCACGTTGAGCAAGGAATTGCCGGAATAACTTTGTCATATCTCCATGATCTCTGAAAAAACAAAAACCTGGAAATCAATTTGGTTCTTATAAGTCGATAGTGCTACTGTTAATGAGTTATAGCACTTAGTTTGGTCATGATCATAACTTGGAAGTCAATCGGACTTGAAATGGCGTTTTTATCGCAATTTTAAAGTTTTGACCCGACCCCCCTGACATTCGACCCCGACCGCTAAGAAGGGTGTTGGTGTGACACCCCAATGAGACGTATGGTTGGGTGCAGTTTGGAAGATGCACATTTTGGATTTGGTTTGAAGTCGAATAGACCATTTTAGCGGACGTTATTGCGGAAAATAAGAATTCGGTTTCGGTGACCTTGACCTTGACCTTGGACCTAGATTCACCAAAAACGACAAGTGTCTAAGTTGGACCATGGCCGACGTCTGTACTCAGTTTGGTCATGATCGCTGAAACAGTGTGGCTGCTACAGGGTAAACAAACACACAAACAAACAGACAGACAGACAGACACACAGAATGACACGCACAACCGACTCACATAATTTGCCGAAATCCGAAGGATTCCGGAAATTAACAAACAGACAAACAAACAAACGGACCCAAATGCAATACCCTCTCCTTCGGCGAGGGTAACAAGAGCGAGAATTGCTTTGTGATACGTGTCCTCTTCCGATGTATATTTAAAGTCCAAAAAGGGCATAACTGTTTGAAAAATTGATGAAATGCCCTGAAACTCCAACTTTTTCCATAACTTATCATAATGAAGCCATGCAGCAAGTTTCATTTGAATATGTGAGTTCACACCTACTAGGTGTGGGAAAAAAAGTCTGAAAACCACTGGTGGGACGGACGGACAGATGGAGTGCAAACCTATAGTCCCCTTCGGTGAAACTGGTGGGGGACTAATAACAACAATAACAAGTTTTGTTATAACTTGTCCACAACATTTTGAAATATCATGCCATGGATCGTTTATGGCCCCATCTCTCAATGGTGAAGAATCACTTTAAAAATTAGAAAATTCTCTTGGCTGGATCCAGATTCGAATCTTCACCAAAATCTAATCAATTTGTCCTTGTCACACATCCAATCTGTCCAGCAAGTTTTGTTTGAATCTGTCCAAAACTTTTTGAGATATCTGTCCACAAATGGTTGCGATCGGTTCAGCCGTTTTTGCGGTACCTGGGAAC
>CM068961.1:67621274-67644642 GCA_035128595.1 Eptatretus atami
GAATTATAGTAAGACTAGGAGCTGGGTCCTTCACCTTTTGGGTGGTATGAGGAACAGATCTGTGTAATATGAAAGCTAAATGTTGAACAGTTTTTGAAATATCACGAACACAAAAGTACATGATCGGTCGGTCGGATGGAGCTCATTTTAAGGTCCCCCTCTCTGACCTTGTCGGAGGGGTGGGTGATAATAAAGATGGAAAGACAGTAGCAGGGAAAACCAAAAGGAAGTGGATGTGTCAGATGAATCAAAGTCTGAGAAATTCCAAAATCGACTCTATTTGTGCAGCTTCACTAAAATGTAATTGAGAACTGAAGCAATCAGGTTGCTGCAAGCACTAGAAAAAGAAACAAAGAAAGAGACATGAGCTGATGCTGCAACCCACTGGCTCAGAAGTGGAGGTGAAATACCAAGTCAGCAATAGACTTCACTGCTCATGTGCAGATTGCCCTCGGAGTTTCTAAAGAGCAGGGAACTCCTCTTACATACTTGACAAGATAAAGGGTAGCCTCATGGTCCCTCTTTGCACTCAAACACAAAAGTGCGTGTGCTCAGATTGTGGAAAATCATTCAAGTCACATAGGAGCTTTCCCTTGCATTCCATAAAAGCCAATATAACCAATCAGGCTCAACAGGATTCACCTTATGCTGTCTTTCCTCCATCAAAACTGTTATAATTATTGGGACACAAAAACATCAAAACCCGAAAACAAAAAAAACTCATCAAAACCAAACTGACTTTGGGACACAAATTGGCCTTTTCCAATGCAGCATGAGATGTATACATACACAGCCAAACCCAGATTCAGAGCTAGCCATATGCAATTGCTGCCATTCACAATGACTGAATGAATGAATGGAGTAGTCAATGATAGGATAGGATATGATAAGTTTGGGAGCATGTGCCGGAGCAGCATGGCGCTATATCCACTTTCCGTTGGTGCTCCAGCGCTCTCTGTCTGGTCATCCCCCAGGCAGACGCCTGGCCCATCCCCATCCACTTGAGATGCTGATCAACCTGTTGCAACCATGATGCACGCAGTCATCCCGTTGGCCTTCTCCACTCATGAGGCTCCCTCGCTGAGAGAATCTGGTGAGCAGGATCGGCATCAGGAAATCTAGCCACATGTCCGTACAGCTGCTGCTGATGCTCACAGACTATACAGGTACCAAATCTCATTTAAGTCTCTCTCAGCAACCACTCATTGGACACAAAGTCTGACAAGCGATAGCCAAGGATTCTCCAAAAAGACCTGGTACCCAAGGAGTCTTCATCTCAGATTCTTTGTCAGAGGCCAAGTCTCACATCCATAGAGCAAGACTTGAAGCACAAAGGACCTGAAGACTCAGACTTTCGCCCTCCTGCATAGGTAAGTACTGAATGAGACATGTGGCAAATAACTTGCAACCTGGTGCAGCCGATCCCAACACTAAAGACAAACCTGCAAAAAGCCAAACTGAGAAGATGTACTGTTCTCTTTGGTGCAAAAGCAGCCCAGGAGTGGTATTGGTCATCACTGCTGCCAAATAAGATGAACCGCATAGTAGTGTTTGTGGCCTTCGCAGAACTGAAAGGGGCATCCTTCCAACCCACTCACAAGTTCAATTTTAACCGATTGCGGTGGATGAATTACCATTATGTGTGTATGCACGCCGTCAAATAGGATGTCTCAGTGGCTTAGTAGCAGCACACTTCCTGTTTAGCAGTGAAGCTCGAGTTCTATTCCCTACCCAACTATTAACTGTTGGATTGGTGCTTCACAGGTAGGATGTTGCATCACAAAGTGCACTGGCCCTTGGATGTACATAATCTGGGTCCCCTGTCTGCGAGCATTAGTTGGTGGATGTTGAGGTTACCAAGGTATCATTTGTGAAGAGTAAGCATGTTATCGCTTTCACCCTGGACAAATTACAAATAACTGCCCACATCAGCACCAGTCGAATGACAGGCCTGACCAGCCGGTGTGTAAAAGACTTTGGCCAAACTTTCCTCATGGCCAACTCACAAAAATATGTGATTAATTGTGACCATTTAATAAGTCGTTGCAGATGCACGTGTGTACGCACATTAATTCTAGGTTTGTTTTCTTCACAACACCATCGGGTTTGAAAACCCACATCTCTGTAACTGTCGTCTTTTTTTTTTTTTGTATTGTTTGTTTTTCATTATTTCTTGTGTTAATAAAGCAATTAAATTGAGATACACGTTGGTCAAGTTGAGTCCCAGATGCATGGCATTCTACATTCACACTGCAACGACACCGTAGCTGAATGCATAGTATGTTTGTGAATTCAACATATCACATTGGCGTGTCGTCCTTTTCCCCCCATTGGAATGAAAATGTAACTTGTTGTCTGACAAAGACAGTGAAACATTGCCATTTCACAGCAATCAGTTTCTTGAGTTGTCAAAGGTGTATGAATACTGCTGTCAGCATCAACCACCAAATCTTGAATCCCTACAATCAATCACGGCAATTTTGCTCTGGGGAAGCGAAGACGTTTGGCTTGTCATGTCTGATTAGCAGCTCGGGCATATTCTCTAAAGTCATAGTTGACAACATGATGCAGGCATCTCCAAATTTCCCTAGAGCTGTATGTTCACAGTGGGATAATCACCCTGCTGCTGTGCTGTAATTCCCAGACTTAATTCCAAAATTTGGCACATGTGGAGGCCTTGTTCCAAAACACTTCTGCACCTCAGCTCCTCGGTAGAACCACTGCTTGATCTCTGCCCTTTAGTTTGAGCCTTCAAATGAATTGCTGCACCTCTTGCAAATGAGCAGCATGGTCTTTATAATTAATGTGTTTGTGTGCACATCTACCTATGTTTGCTTGTGTGCTTGATGTGTTTGTGTATGTTTGCATATGTGTCACACATGGATGTGAGCAGGTGCAGCAAAGATTATAATACAGTGCACTATACTTTTTTTTTGTATACAATGTGGACGCTTGTACAGGTGCTAGAAATGAACATGTTATTCAGCCTATATTATTCAGACAATTGTCTTGAGTGATATGAACCGCCTTACCTTAAAAAAGAAAGTTATTCCAGCCATGTTACTCTATTTTTTATGCGAAGATATTGATACAAACCAAGTACTAGATTGGTCCCAAGGTGCTGCCGAAAAGCACGCCAATCTTCTAAATGTTGGTTTGAAGAACAGAAGAACATTGAAAGTCCCTCGGTAGAGCGCATACCTCCACCACATATTGCCTGATCCACGAGAACGTATCGGGCCCAATCGATACATTTTTGAAATCCCAGGCTCCGTATTGTTTTTGGCCCAATCTCTCAATGGTGAACAATCACTTAAAAAATTAAATAATTCTCGCATCCAGATCTGGATTTGGATCTTCACGAAAATCGAATCAATTTATCCGTGCCCCACACTCAATCGGTCCACCAAGTTTCGTCTGAATCCGTCCACAACTTTTTGAGATATCCTGTACACAGACAGACAGAAAGTGGTGAAAACACAACCTCCTTCACCTTCGGTGGTGGAGGTAACTAGACAGTTCATGGAACACGTTACCCCACAGAGTCTTGAGAAACAAGGACATGGGTGGGGTCTGTGAGCGGCAAATTTGATTGGTCGGATGACGTAAAATGCTGTTATATTTTGTCCAATTAGTGTTTAACGGAAGGGTTTTGAAACTGTCAAAAAGGCAATTTGTGTTGTTCATTGTTGAAGGATATAATTCAATTGAAATAAAATGAATATTTTAAAGGTTGGAGAAAAAACTTTTTTTTGAAGTTTACCGCCATTGATGTCTTTACCATCACCCTATCTAACACGTTACATTAGTTCTTCATTCCTGTTGTTTGTGTCCCTTATGACATCCTTAAAAGCAGTAAGTTTCTTGTTTGAAATTATTTTCAATTTTGTTTGACTGCCAGACGGGGAGACAGACGAAAAATATCTCGCTCCTCTCTGAACATGTACGATCGGGACGAATTCAGAGCGAAAGTATTCTGCAAAACTACAGGTCCATTTTCCGATTTGTTTTCAAAATATAACATTCAATTAAATGAAGTTTTTCCTCAATCATAACCTGACGTTTGTGGACAGACAGACAGACAGACAGACAGACAGACAAAGTGAACCAATTGATTAACCCTGATTTTTGCTTTGTGTATGTGGGGTAAAAATGCCATCTGGACAAATTTGTCAGAGATAGTTCATAAAAACAACAGAGATAATTCATCAACTAATCATGAAATAGGCCCTGATTGCCATTGGCTGATTGTTTAGACCTCAAGACCAGAAGCCACGGAGTTTCAAACTTAGATGATTTTTTGAGATGACCCTGACCGTTTGGTTGACATTCCCGCTGTCAGTGTGTTTCTGATGAAGTAGCAAAAAGCATGTCCTGAAAGATTTGGGCCAAAAACTTTATCTGGCTGACCCAACAAAAAGATTGGAATAACCCAGGCCATTACAGAAGTAGTAGTAGGAAGGACATAGCTGCCATGGTCCAGAGAGAGGGTACAACATATGAGATTTCCAGGGTTAGCTAGACTAAGCTATGCAGATTGTGGCTGAAGGAGAGACAGGACTTTTGAAAGGAGGCAATTACTAGGGGATCTGAGAGACATGTTTACGAAAATGAAGGGTGTGTAAGAGATCTGTTCAGTGGAGTTTTTCAGCAGAGTGGAGAGTGTTAGAACCAGGGGCCATAGCTTGAGGATAATGAAAATGAGAGTTAGGACAGTTTTCAGGCAGGAGAGGAACTTTCTGTTGGAGAGTGATTACTGCATGGAATGGTCTCCCCTGAAAGGCAGGGGCAGTCGATGGGGGTGGATAGGTATAAATCAGAATTAGATATATACCTGGATGCATTGCAGATAGAGGGGTATGGTGACATTGGCAGGACTTGCAGGTAGTGTGGAGATGGGTTATGGATACTGGTGTTGGTGCAGCGTAGGAATGATGGGCTGAATGGCCCCCTCTTGCTCTGAGGTTCCTTGTGAGTTGTAGTCGTTGGAGTAGTTGTAGTATATGAAGAAGCTTGTCTTGTATGGAAAATCGAGAATAGAAACCAAACTGAGGATTTGTCATCGGAGAGTTAGATGAGAGATGAGATGAAGTCTGCAGTGACAATTAGGAGAGTATCTTGGAGGGTACCGTGACCCCCCTCCCCCCAGGACTCTACCAAACAACTTTTTAGCTTACTTTTATGGTCCTATTGCACATTTGAGATGTTAACAAAAAAAATTCCCGGCACTTGGTGTATCAAGTGGCGTTCAAAATAGCCGCCGAAATGGGTAAAATCATAGAATACGGTATATAAACATCTCAAAAAAAATATGGCAAATTGGAAAAATAATCATTGGGATTTGGTTCCTGATCATTAGTTACTTGTTTCTGATAATTGGCTGCATACTGCTTTCTGCATTTTGGGTTGTATTGGGCCTCTGCTGCAACCAAATCAAATCCTCGATTCGCCTTAAGAGCCACTCATGATTGTTCTCTTCTGCTATTTGCAGCACTTTCTGCCATCCATCACGTTCAAATGAAGAGGTGCCTTCCTTTGTGTCGATGCCTGCCTTTTTCACATGGATTCGGCTTCAGTTTGCAGAAAATACAATCAGGTTCAAAAATGATCTTTTCTGATGCTTTCTTGCGCTTTACCCTTCCTTCTTGGCTAGTAGATGGTCCAGGAGCTTCAGGTTCATTAGATGGTTTACTCGCTGTTAACCTATGTAGGTTCAGGATAAATCTTTGGTAACATCCTCGGTGATAGCCCTCGTTCTCCTGGATCTCATCAGGAATGCCCTGACAGATATCTGTCATTCGATATGAAGAACTTGGTGGTTCAGCTAAGCGACGATCCCGTATATTTTTGAGAAGTGCCAATCTATCATTTGGATTCATCAAGTATGAAAAATATGTCAACGATCCATGCTTTATTCCAGACATATGAATGACGTAATGTTTCATGTTTGCATTTTCTTTCCATTTCAACAACTTTCTTTTGACAATTACATTAAACTATTTCTTGCTTGTTTGACATCTTGACTTGTGATCCTGATCTTGTCTAGCTACGGTCTTGCTAAGCCAACTAATCTCACCTGGAAAGAGAAAAAAAATACACATAAAAAGATTAGTACACATAATACTTGAGTATATGTAAATATTCAAAGTGCATCGGGGTGTATATAGGGGTGCGTGTGTGTGTGTGTGTGTGTGTGTGCGTGCGTGCGTGTTAAATTTTTTTTACCATTTGAGCTTTTGTTATCAAATTTTCATCAAACCTTCATTATGAGAATATGGAGAAGTCTAATGAATAATTGGATCAACAGTAAGTACAAATAGCCCTTTTTTTACTCAGCTGTCGCGTGCAGTGTGAGATATCTGGGTTTGTTTCATTGCTTCAGTGTTTCTTTATTTTGTCCACTTGCATTTTGAGATGATTTCTCATTTGCCATTTGAGCTCTTGTCATCAGATTTTTAACAAACCTTCATCATAAGAATATGGACAACATTATTGAAGTAATTTTACTTTTTTTTTAGCTGTTGTTTTTGTCAAGTTTAGTTCAGTACAAAGCAAATGTGCTTTGCATTTTGGGATGCTTTCTAGTTTTTGCAAAGCAATTTGAAGCTCAGGAAAAGACAGGAAAAATCTTCCTCCTCATCCACTGCATTCCACCCAATATTTAGTTGTAAAATAACTATCGCCGCAAGGAAGGCCCCATTAAATTTCACACTCTGTGTATTCCATTATTCATAAAAGACCTGAAATTCCTGAAACCTGACCTGAAATTCCAGGAAGAGATTCCTGAAATCAGGGAATTTGGGAAAATAACTTATTGCATAAATTCCTTTTTATACATGGTCGAGGCTCGTGCAAAAGCTAGGACACAGAACAGATCAGAACACAACGTAACAAAGAGAACAGCAGGAGAAAGGGGAAATGCCAACAGCAGGGTGGAGAGAAATTGTAGACAGAGACGGACAAACAAGGGATGCAAGTAACGATGAGGGGTAGGGCAAGGTAGAAAAGACGAACACAAGGGGTGGACAAGGTGGATACATAAGCAAAATTTTGGGAGGGCCGGGGGGTTGATTAAGAGGTGTAGAAAAGATGATGGTTTTGGATGGGTGATGACTTGAGATGGTGGTGAACGCTGCGTTGAAGACCTGGAGGGAAGAACGAGATTGAAGAGAATGTGGAAGTTTGTTTCACAAGTGAGGAAAAGAGTAATAAATGAGTGGAGGTGAGCAGTGTTTCTGGATTTAGGTAGTTTCACGAGGAGGCGGTTGCTGGTGGGACCGCATGTGTCCTGTAGATACATGGGGGAAGGGGGGGGTGGGGGAAATCACAGAGACAGCAAAGGGTGCAAGACAAGAAATGAGGCGGATGGAAGAAGACAGAGATACCACCGACCTGTTGGCAATGGCGAAGTTATAGGCCCATAGATTCAGTTTCATCGTGACGTATTCCAATGATCGTGAAAGCCTTGGTTTTATGTCATCAAGCTGAGCAAGATGTGAAGTAGGGGAGCTAGCCGAGAGGGGAGAGCAGTGCTCCATCAAACTTTGGATGTAAGCCTTATACGTGGATAGGAGCTCCTTAGCATGAAAAGGAAACCTCTAATCAATACATGTACGGCTTGCCAAGTATTCTTAAGACTCTGATGAAACTCAAGGAGCTAAGCTTTATCGACCCGCTTCAACCCCATAAGCAAGAGCTCCAAGTCATGGGGCACGCTATTTGCATGCCTGGGCAAGACATTAGTGAGAAGACTTCAGAGCAACATTTTGCTGTGGAATAGATGTTTCATTGTCATCGGCCATTATTTGGCTTGGAATGTTGAGAAAGAGAGAAACAGAGACAGAGATGAATGATGAGAATTTCCTTTGTCATTAGAGACTGCTAATACGTATAAAGGCTGATTATGATTGAGTGTCCCCATGAAAAGTCAACTTGTTCTGTTATTTCTTTTCACCATCATTATTAAGGTTTCCCAAATTGCTCCTTCGCAAATCACATTTTGACATATTGTTATTTTGTGTAACCATTGTTGCATCCCATCTGCTGGAATTTGTTTGTAGACATTAAAGATCGCACGGTTATCTTTCGTGAAGAGGAGGCGAGCTCGCACTCTGTAACAGAATATGATACATGAGAGAGATTTTTTTTTATCTTGAAAGCATATTACAAAGATGCACTGGATGTTTTTGGGAGGAAAATGATATTCTTCCTTTTTGGTGGAACATTTTGTGATTTCCCTTTTTTAATCCTTGTTCAGGACAATCGGCACCATTCTACAGTATTATGATTCTGAATGGGTTTGCAATTTTGAACCTATAATAGATAGCCAGCAATTAAAGTGGCGTCGGAACCAATTTCCAGCCATAACGACGTTCGAAATGATCCTATCAATCGTAAAATAATGGCGACTTTTTTTTTTTCTGGGACACAATATATTCCCACGGGACAACCATCAAGTCAAAATCCTTTATCGAATGATGAACATCAAGGGAAACCAGAGGCAGAAAGCTTGAAGACTTGGTGTGAGATAGAAAATACGTTGAGAGAGATTTTTGCTAATGCGCTGAGACACACCATTACCAGACTGACTGACAATATGATAATCCACTCGAACATTGAGAATACGGCAATTATTTACCAGAAGGCTCTAAGAGAGCTTGAGGAGGTCGTAGACCATCACAAAGATATGGGGGACTGAATTTGACAACTCGTGCTACAGTTCAGACCCGACACTCAGAATTTCATTTTGGATCTTTTGTGAGATGACTTTTGTAGAAACTTTTTGATGATGATGCAACTTAGGATGACGAATGTTGTTGATAAATATTTTTTACTATTTCGAAGCTCGTTGCCTACAGGCAGGAACAGACATAAAACAGTGTGAATAAATGGGTGCCTGCTTTCAAAACCGATATGAAAATTTCTGCTTACAAGTTGCTTTCTAAATCAATTAAAGAAAAAATATTGAGCAATAACAATGGTAATATTCTTTGAGGATGGAAGGAAGTTATTCATGTGAGTGCTTTGGAATCGAGACAGCAGCCATTTCTTTCCTTTGTGGTCTATGGTCGCCTGTGAAGAGCATGTGGTCTATTGCAGCGAATAGAAGCAAGATTGGGTTGTCACGTTATACATTTCTGGGAAAGTTGTATTTTCAAGTTATTGTTGCATTTTTTTCTCTCTCTCTCATATAAGGAGGTGAAGTGAAAAATTCTATGAGGATCAGAATTACTTTTTGAAATCTGAGCTTCCTTTGAATACAAGCAAATCCATTTGATTTCATTTGTTCCTCACATCGTCAAACTTCGCCTTAAGGGCTAACTGATGCTTCACCTTGGCTTATTTTTATACACCCGAGAGAGATATATATATATATATATATATTATAATTAATATATTATATATATATTATATATATATATATATATATATATACTGTATATATATATATAATATATATATATATATATGTATATATATATCGGGGCGTATTATGTGATACCGGTCGTCCGTCCGTCCGTCTGTCTGTCTGTCTGTCCGTTCCTGTCCGCACTCTAACTCCCAAATTTTTCAACTTTCACGTTTCATATTTGGTACATAGGTACAGACTGTGGAGACGGTGTGTTGCGACATATGTTCATCATCTAAAGTGGTTGCCATGGCAACCAGGATGCTGTTTTCCATGTAGTACCACAATTCTGTATATATCTTCTTGTTCGGGCGTATATTGTGCTCACTTGAGCTCTTGTTTTAATATGGTTTCATGAAATGCATTTCTTGGGATTACAAACAAAACTACTTTCCACACGATCACTTTTTAGATCCTCGTGGAGGATCTCTAAGTCTTACTCCACGTTTGTTGTTCTTCATCTTCTTTTGTGGACTTTTTTGTTTCACAACGCAGAGTTTTCATCGGATCTTCGTGAAACTTGCCATGTATATGTAGAAAGCCCACGCGCAGGCAGTAACCATCTCCTATTTTGGAAATTCTTCCTAGAAAAAAGTCGACGTCATAATATCGCCGCTAATGGAAATCGCCAATACCATTATCTCCGAAACTAGGCAAGCTGTTTGAATTTGTTTTGCGGGAATCAAGCGGGCATTAGCACAGATAATTTATCGCAAACCTGATACATCACAATGATGTCAATATTCTTTTTATGACGTCATCATTAAGAGGACGAGGATCTTAGCTCATTTGAGCTTGTTATTTTATTTTCCTTGGCATTTTCGAAGAATATAGAAATGAAATTGAACTATAGAATTAAATTGTAATTTGAAATCAAATTGAAGCCCAAATCTTGACAATTCTCACACCCTCACTATGTCTCTCTGAAAGGACTGTCTGGAAATCCCCCAACCTACCAATATCTACTTTCTCAACAATCCCCTTGAAGAAGTCCTTTCATTCAAGCTTCTGGGTCTCACTATCTGCCATGATATTTCCTGGGAAAGCCACATTTCCAAGCTGGCCTCCAAAGCCAGTCGCCGACTGGGCATCCTCCGTCATGCAAAATCCTTCCATGGCACACCTGAGCTCCTGAGCACATACAAAGCTTTCATCTGCAGCCAGATGGAGTACTGCTCTCCCCTCTGGGGTCATGATCCTGCCTCACACCTAGCTCAGATTCACGGTGTGGAAACCAAGGCATTGAGGATCATTGATATCTCCTGTGATGAAGTTGAGCCCTTAGGTCTCTCACTCTCTCACTGTAGGTAGGTCAGTGGTCTTTCTGTCTTCTACCGTCTCCAATCTGGCCTCCCCCCCACTCTGTCTGCCTGTGCTCTGTCCCCCTATATTTCTGCAGGGTGTTCAAGGTCCACCAAAAACCCCTCCTGGTGAAACTGCCAAAATCAAGAATCACTGCTCACCTTCACTCTTTCATTCCTCTTTTTTCCTGCTTTGGAACAAACTCCCACACTCTCTTCAATCCCACTCTTCCGTCCAGGTCTTCAAATCAGCTGTTCACCATCATCTCATGTTTTCCCCCATCCAAAACCATGATCTTTTCTACCCCCACTAATCCACTCCAAACCCATCTCCATCAAATTCCCTGTTTTCCTTCCTGAAAGTCCCTGTCGTGCCCATCTTGTTACCCTGTGTACCCTGTCTGCCCCATCCCTCTCCCTTCCACAGATCTCCTAATGTCTCTGTTCCCCACTGTTTTGGCTTCCCTCTCCCACCCCTCTTGTCTCCTGCTCCCCTTGTGATATGTTCTGTGTGTTAGCTCTAATACGAGCCTCGATATTGTAAACACAAAAAAAATACTGCATTAGAGTCATCAGAAGGAACCCGAATAAGTAAAGAGCAAAGATGGCATCAACAGGAGGAACATGAATAGGATTCGGGTTTCAGCCGCTACTCCACTACCCTCAAACCCAAACAGGTGCAGTCAAGTGAGTCTTACAGAAAAAACAAAATTCTGCTAGAATTCACTTCTCCTGAGACATATAGATAAAAAAAAATAGAAATATAGGGTCAAAGAGTTAAAATAAAAGAAAACGAAATAATCAGAATGAAAAAAGAGAATTATGAGAAAGTAGAAATAATTGTGGAAGGAACAAAGAAGAAGTGACAAAGATGTCGGGAAGAATGCAGAGAGATAGGTTTCAGCAGTTACTCCCCTGGCTCAAACGCAACAACAGTTACAAGCTACTCGAGGTCCATCAGAGGGGAAGAACTGTCCACACAGCATCAGGATATGGCACAAACATAATCAAATGGAAGAGCAAATACTGCATTGGAGGCATCAGTAGGAGCCCAAATAAGTCAAGAGTAAATATGGAGTCATCAGTTGGAGCCTGGATATGATTCGGGTTTCAACTGCCGCTCCTCCACCCTTCAAAATGATTGAAGTCCTCCTGAGTATGAAAAGTATGTCCAAGCGAGTTGTCAGATAGGTGAACAACAGGTTGGTGGAGTAATTTTTTTGGTGCAAAGAATGCAAAGAGGCAATATTGAACCGTCTGTAGCTTGGTCATCGATCCATTTTTCTTGACCTGCCAATTTGAATGTCAGGTTGCGTTGACCCGATGGGTATAATTGTATCGCTCAGTAATCACAATGCTTACATGCATGGTTAATGCTAATACAGGGTTGTGCAGTTGATCTGGGCAGTGAAAGCCTGACATCTGCCTTGTTTTGAGATAATCCGTGTGTGTTTGTGTGTGTGTTTTCGTTCGTGTTAGTGTTAGTGTTAAAAATAAGGAAAATATTCTGTGCCTGGGGTGGGAGTTTATGTTCTTTATCTTCATGTTCAGGACTGGCCACATATTCACCCTCGAAAGGATTTAAGATGCTCATGATGCAGTTGGTGTGAATGCAAATCTGTTTTTTGCATACAAATGCAATAGGCCACATGTAGCCTCAAGCCTTCCTTGTTCTGGATGTTCACCTGGCTCCATTCTCCAATTGAGGTAGACACAAGTAGAAACCCAATGCACCATACGAGCTAAACGCCTGAAACCATACTTTCATCTTCTGGTTTAAAAATGAATTTTGAGAATATGAATTTGTTGTTGCTTGATCAAGAAATAACTTGCTCTTTGCCCCCAAATGGCATTACATTATTCAGGTGTTGCTGCAAGCAGTGGCTCGTCCTATTTATTGAATGGTAACATTGCAATGAAAAGCTAAAAAGAGCTCATCAGAATAAGCAACTTTATCACAAATGCCTCATTCCGCTATGCAACAACCAAGCTAACCCCGAGTGATTGGAAATAGTCTTGTTATTCTTGATTGCAATCAGGACATTTGCTGTAGTATGTGACAACTCGTTACATTTATCATGTTCTTACATGAGGACATAGTCCAAGCCATGGCATTTCATCTATCAACGTGAAACATTATTGCACAAACCGTTCTGATCAATTCTTCTGCAGCTGTGCCACGTATCACTTTGTTTGGAATGTTGTTGTTCGTATGCAATATTCTAACCATTGGAAATGGAAAGGCATCTATTTCGTAATACTGTCGTGTTGAACCTATACTTTTTCAAATCGGATGGAGCATCCACTCTGAGTTTGGTAGATCGGCGATTCTCTTTTGCTCCTGGCCGAGTCATACCAAAGACCTTAAAAACGGTACGTGCTGCTTCCTTGATTGATGCTCAGCAGTTGGAGGATAGAGAACAGCTAAACCCTGCGGATAGCATTTTATGGAGGTTGCAAGGGTGAGGTTTCTCCATAAAATGCCCCACCGACCTTGGAGAGCAAAGCGACATCACTCAATTATGCATTGCCAGTACCCAGGGTATCGGCCTACCAAAAAATTACTTCCCCCAACTACCAATAAGTAATAACTTATTACAAGTTCAGTGCTGTGTGTTGTGTGTGTGTGTGTGTGTGTGTGTGTGTGTGTGTGTGTGTGTGTGTGTGTGTGTGTGTGTGTGGCGTGGTGGCGGCCCCAATTACATGAACCTTTGACCCTGTTAACCTTCAATGGTTTATGAAACTTCGCCTTTTTAATGACGTCCTTACTTTTTGAATATTTCCAATGTTTATGTGGTCAAGTGATTCTCGTCCTGCTTACAGGGGAATTCACGCATTGCGTTCCTCCAAGCCCACTCCGTCGTGTACTGCATTAGAGCAGAGGGTGTGGCTCTTGACAAGGAGTCTGAAGTGAAGGCCCGCTGGCCAGTTACTTTGAGCGGCTGTACCAGCTGACTCACCAGATATTGAGTTGGATGTCAAGGGTGTTTTTGTCCTTATTGCTGACCTCCAAGCAACTGTGATCCACATTCTTTTGTGGAAACACAAGTTGTGTGAACCGGATGAAGTGGGGAAAGCTCCTAAATCTGTGGCATCCATGCTGAACATCTCTAGGCTGGTGGAAATGCTGTACTCATGTCGTTGCATGCAATTCTGTGCTCTGCCTGGAACACAGGCATCATCCCAACTGACTGGGAGAGAGGCCTGTTGTCCCTCTCTGGAAAGGGAAGGGCGATTGTCAGGACTGCAACAACTGGGGTGATGCTGCTCTCAGTGCTGGGCAAGGTCTTTGCTGGATAATTCTTGATAGCATTTGCCACCATGTGCTCAAGCACTAGCGGCAAAGCAGTCAGGCTTTACACCAAGGGGTCAACGATTGACCGTATCCTTGCTCTTTGGGTCCTCCACGAACGCAGATGAGAGTTTCGGCGGGCTGTTTGCAGCCGATGTTGATCTCTGTAAAGTGTTTGATTCAGTGAATCGGGATGCCCTCTAGAGGATTCTTGGTCTTCGTGGGGAGCCACCAAAATGGATCAATCTGATATCTGAACTACACTCTAGAACTGAGAGTGCTGTGAGATGTAGTGATACCATCTCTGACCTATTTCCAGTTGTTATTGTAGTTCATCAGGTGTATGTACTGCCCCCCACACTTTTCAGCGCTTGGCTGGACTGGATTCTGGGGAGGATGTTGGAGAGATCAAGCTGTGGTGCATCATTTTGGAATGTCAATATCTCAGACTTTGATTTCACAGACGATGCAGTCATCTTTGCGGAGACTCTGGATATCCTTTTGGGAGCCTTCGAGGTGCTGAATGAGGAGTCGGAGTGGCTGGGATTATGGGTTTCCTCGGTCAAAACTAAGATCCAGGCTTTCAATGACATATTGGATGCTACTATCTTGTCTGTACCTGTTTGTGTTGAGGATGTTGAAGTCACGGAGAGATTCACTTCCCTTGGCAGTGATGCTCATGTGTCCGCTGGCTTTGATCCAGAGGTCAGTTGACGTCTGTGTCGGGCCTGGGGAGTCATCGATTAACTGGATAATGGGGTGTGGCGCTGTTGGTACCTGTGCAGGAGGACAAAAGTCTGAGTCTTCAGGTTCTTGGTGCTTCCAGTCTTGCTCTACATATGTGAGATTTTGACTCTGACCATGGATCTGAGCCAGAGACTTAATTCCTTTGGTACCTGTTCTCTTTGGAGAATCCTTGGCTATCGCTGGTCGGACTTTGTGTCCAACGAGTGGTTGCTGAGAGAGACTCAAATGAGATTTGTTACCTGCATAGTCCTTGAGCGTCAGCTGTGGTTGTTTGGACACATGGCTTGTTTTCCTGACGCTGATTCTGCTCATCAAATTCAATGAAGCGAGGGAGCCTCGTGAGTGGAGGAGGTCAATGGGCCAACCATGTGCCTCGTGGGAACAGCAGGGTGATCAGCATCTCAAGGAGATGGGGATGGGCCAGGCATCTGCCTGGGGGATGGCCAGACAGAGGCCTCTGGAGCATTGGTGGAAAGTCGACACAGCGATGCTCTTCTCCGGCACTTGCTCCCATACCTGACCTGACCTGTAGATTTAGGGTGTTATGTACATTGTGCTTACTTTAAATATAATGTAATATTTGTTTTCTATTCTCCATGTAATTCCTCCTTTGCCTTGTCCACCACCTGAACTTGCCTTCTATTTCGCTTAATATAAGTTTTCTTCATACTCATAAATGTTGAAAAATCTGTTGTTTTTCGACATTTGGCTTTACATTCAGCATTAACACTGTTTAGCTTATCAGTTGTTGGTTTACACTTGGTAACAGGTTGGTGTAGTAATTGGTCACCTCTCCTTGCAGAGTATATCAGCTTGGTGGGTGGAATTCTGGTGCCATTCATTCATGGAGTGGTTGTTATTTTTCAATGGCCCTTACATTCAAACAAAATCCTGCACCATTTCATCATCCATCCTTGATGGATATATCTCTCAGTATTTCATTCTGAACTTGTTAAGTCCAGAGTGAATTTTTTATTTATTTGTCTATCATAATTCATATTGTTTTGATCATAATATGTTTATAAACTAATGTAGTTGATGCTCTCACCATTTTTGCTAAATATTTCATGCTACTGCCTTATCTCAGAAAGGTTTTGTATTTATTTGTTGTTTCTAGAGGTCTAAGTCTTGCGCATAAGCTGGTATGCATCGGACATCGGTCTCATCAGGTTACTTTTCCATCAAGTACAAGGAGTTAGTTAGTATTAGATAATGGAGAGATAAGCATATTAATTCCACCAAATTCATATAAACTACATTGAATGTAGAAATATTTGTCATAGTAAATGCTAAGTTGCTGCAGGACTTGTATCAAATGGTGTGATTCCAGATTGATCCTGCAGATTGTTGAGACACATTTTACATTGAGAACCATTTCGCACTGACTTCAAAATGTCGTAGCTAACCTTTAATTTACAGCAGGGTTTCTTAACCTTTTTAGTATTGTTTCCCCCTTTGAAATTGCCGAATAATTATATTTCCCCCCCACCACAGTATCAACCTGAAATTAATTTAAAAAAAATTTTTTTTTTATTTAAAAAGTTATTCCAATAAATATTTTCATAAAAATATTGATACACAATTTATTGCATAACATTAACAGTGTTATATTATTTTAACATTAGCATTCCTAAAATCTGTCGTGTTGACTGTCGTAGAACGACATTTTCTTTTATAGTGTTGCCAAATAAGCACGTTAATTTTCAGTGAATTTTTGTTCCGCTAATTTTTCATCGCTTGGGAAGCGTATTCGGACGACGTATTCAACGCAATAAATAGTTTGAAAATTGTTCAACCTAAAAAATAATTTCCCCCCTGAAATCCGAAAATTTCCCCACAGGGGGAAACTTCCCCCAGCTTAAGAATTACTGGTTTACGGTTAATTGTTTCGAACTTGGTTTTGTAATTTCTCTATTGAACAGATGGAGTTGCATGGATTGCATACATGTTTGTCTCCATCTGTCATGATGCATTATTACTCTTTGCTGTGATTTATTTATTATCTCACTCTTTTCCAGATGATGGCTCTTGGCTCTTTGTAATTAAGTTGTTTTCGAAGCATTTTTGTGAATTTTTTTAAAACTTTGTTATTCTGTGCACCAGTAATTACACTTATTTGGGATCTTCATATAATCTACGATAATAAATCGAAGTTGTGTGGATGTAGCTTTGGCTTCAATAGTGACTTGTCGATTGGTTGCACCACTGACCAATTGGTTGTGCCTGTTTTTCCCTTCATTCGTCGATTGGTCTCGGCACTTACCAATTGTGTGTGCCCATTTTTTCCCTTCATTTGCCAACTGGTCATGGCACTGACCAATTGGGTGTGCCAATTTTTCCAGCATC
Organism: Eptatretus atami; assembly: GCA_035128595.1. Classification (NCBI taxonomy): domain Eukaryota; kingdom Metazoa; phylum Chordata; class Myxini; order Myxiniformes; family Myxinidae; genus Eptatretus; species Eptatretus atami. The sequence continues at coordinate 67,638,370 of CM068961.1, forward strand.
GTTATTCGTGTCTATTGTTATCGCGTCTATCCACGTCAGCAAATAACGGTCCATCTCAGTGTTGCGGCAAATCACATGCTTTGCTCACCTCATGTTGCAATCTCACATCTCACAGTGGTGATCACAATATTGGTGATTACAGTGCTGCATATTTATCCCATGCTTTCCTCAACTCATCCTGGTGATTACTATATTGATTGATCTATCCATGATAATTTTGCATTTTTTTGACTCTGAGGGTACGAAGCTTCCATCCATGTTATTTGGGCCGACACAGGTACTCCCACCAGGGGGCAGGGGTGCCCGCTAGTACGTGAAATATACTGAGAGATATATCCACCAAGGATGGATGATGGAATGGTGTAGGATTTCTTTGAATGGGAGGGACATTTAACAACAACAATTACAACAACCCTCATGACAGAATGGCACCAGAAGCCCACCCACATAGCTGATACTCAAGGGGAGGTAATGAGATTTCATCGGACGGGAGGGCCATAGAACAACAAAAACAGTAACAACAAACAATAACAGTCCCATGTCAGAATGGCACCAGTCATATCACCCAGTGTAATTCTGTGGTTTCATCCAGCACGGTGAATGCTTCGATAAAACTCTACTTTTCACTGGGGTGAATGGAATAAATGGGGGGAGGAGTTCCAATTTTTTTTTAATGATGTAAGCAGAATTGGGAGACATTGTTAATTGGGCCAACAAATTTTGATGACGATGCACAAAGTGGTGAAGTTGGAGAAACGAAACAACAACAGACACAGACAAACACAGACAGACAGAACAGACACTGTCCTTTTATTTATATACATTTTTAGATTACAATCACATTATAGTGGATTCATTCTCCAGTTTTGTGTTCTTACTAACCTCACTGTTTCTTTATGATGCAATATTTTATCTTCATCTAATAATCCAAAAGTGTACACAATTTAAAGATGCTCTTTGAGTTATTTTTCTGTTATTTATCCTCAACCCCCTTTTTTCTTGATATTTATTCTTCAAAAAGTCCATTATCATATTACCGAAGTTTATCTTGAGTATATTGCCGGTGTTTTTTTTTTGTTTTTTTTTAACTTTCTCTGTTTCTGTTTTAAGGGGCTGTCACACCTTGACGTTTTAGCCAGCGTATGGCAACATATCAAAATGTATGTAAAACGCTGGCTTACGCTGAACTATTGTGTTTTTTTTTTGTTTTTTTTAAAGTTTTGGCGTATTCATAACGAGTTGGACATATGCATAACGTATTAGTAACGTACACAGAACGTTTCGATAACTTATAGATAACTTATACCAACGAATGCAAAGCATGTTGTCGGCGTTCACAACCTATGCCAATGATATTCTAACTTATGCATAGCGTGCGGCAGCGTATCGCCGACGATCACGTGGCGTAGCCTATTAATAGGCTGCCGCTCAACGATTTAAAGGCCCTGTCACACCTTGACGTTTTTGCCAGCGTATGCCGAGTATGAAAAAATTGGCTAAAACACTGGCACACGTCGAATACGTTATGGGTAAGTTTTGCATACGTTAAGAGCACGCTGAAGCATGCTGGCATACGTCGTAAAACACCGAGCTCGTCGACAAATTTTAAGCATTCTCAAAATTTTTCGGCGTATGCCAGCGTATGACTCACACGTTCTGCATACGCTAGCCATAAGTTACCGTATAATGGCGTATTGGCAGCGTTTAGGGGAATTGGTATATAAAAATGGGGTTCACACAGGAGAACCAGTCAGTGTTCAGACTCCATGGTTTTTTTTTTATTTTTTTTCTTCGGTATGACGGTGATGTTGACATTTCGATTTCTAGTGCGGTTATGATTTAAATCGTTGAGCGGCAGCCTATTAATTATATTATATTATAACCGCACTAGAAATCGAAGTGTCAACATCACCGTCATGCCGAAGAAACAAACAAACAAAAAAAAAAAAAACATGGAGTCTGAAACACTGACTGGTTCCTCCTTGTGAACCCATTTTTATATACCAATTCCCTAAACGCTGCCAATATGCCATTATACGGTAGCTGTAAGTTAGAAACACGTTCAGTAAGTTCTGTGGTCCTCCGGAAGACGTCAAAATACGTCTACATACGTCAATATGCGTTGGAGATACGTTACTCATAGGTTCAAGCACGTTACTCATAGGTTCAAAGCACGTACTCATAGGTGAGAAATAAGTTTCGGGTACGCTAAACATTACCTCGACGTGTTTCGACTTATGTGTAACTTACAAGTAACGTGTGTCGACGTGTGTCAACGATCGCCGTAACGTGCCTACAACTTATGGCCAGCGTATGCGGAACTGTTGAGTCATACGCTGGCATACGTCGAAAAATTTCAAGCATTTAAAATTTGTCGACAGCTCGGCATACTACGACGTATGCCAGCGTACTACGACGTTTACCAAACTTACCCATAACGTATTCGACGTGTGCCAGCGTTTTAGACAAATTTTTCATACGTCGGCATACGCTGCTAAATCGTCAAGGTGTGACAGCCCCTTTAGATTTTGAAGATCGACGAGTCTTCTTAAATCTTAAACTCTAGTTTCTTGTAGCTGAAATTGCATTATTTAGTTCTAGTGGGAGCTGCGAACATCTGTGCAGTGTAAAACGTGATTTCAAGTTTCAACTCTCCCCCCTCCCCCCACTCTCGTAAACCCCAAGTCATCAATCTTCACTTCATAACCCAAGTGCTCACCTTCTCTCTCCCAACTTTAAGGTGTCAATACTCTCCCCACTCCAACCTTCAAACCTCCTCTACACCCACCACCACCACCACAACTCTCCAACTCTCCCCCCCCCCCTCACCACTGAAAGTCTTCCACCTCCCCTCCCCCAAATGCCACAACCTCCCCTCCAAACACTGTCCCATCTTTGCCCACCCCCCCCCCTTCCAAGCCTACCTCTGTCCTCCTCCCCTCACCTTCCTCCCACTCAGAAAATCAAACGGGTGTTCCCACATCAAAACCGTGGGATATTTAACACTTTCCACTCCCCTATCATACCATCACCGACTTCACAAAAACTGAAATCGAAACAGCTCCAATATGTCATGGCCCGTGTCATCGCCTGTCCAACTCACAATCCAGTGAGAAATGTGAAAACCCTGTGGAATTGCAACTCTCAAGTGGCCAATAAATGCCCCAAAAACAATTATCTTCTTTCCGATACATATGTGCAGTGCACATCGTTAAAAGTAAATAATGTTGGATGTTTTCATTCACAATCTCGCGAGATCTCCGGAAGTCTTCGGACAAAGACCTTTATAATGACATGGGCTTTATGGTCCCTGGTTAGATTGTTAAAGAGAAAATAATTGTAAGTAATAGCAAGGACCTGCAATAACCTCTGCGGTAAAAGCCCTGATTGAGAGAATGCTACACAGTTATTTGGGCAGTGTATCGACAACAGACCTTTGCCTCGATCACTAAGCCATCGCTTCACAAGGCCCGTGACGCCTATGGGCATCCTTTTAACTGTTGCTTTAGTTGTTTTACACTGAAGGGAAAACTTGTAGGGAGAGCATGGCGATTGTGAATATGACAGCTCCGAAGATGTCTTTAGCTTCACATAGCAGTTAGCACCAACATGGTGAGCACCAACACCAACATGAATTTTCAGGTTTAAATTGTGGGTTGAGTCAGCTGAGCTGTCCAACCAATGTGTGGAATAGAATGTTACGCACAGACAGATGAACGGACGAACAAGTGTATTATTATATCGATTTATTCCAAACATGTAAACTTTTAGATCCTCGTGGAGGATCTCGAAGTCTTATCACATTGTTGTTCTTCTGCTTCTTCTTGTGGACTTTTTGTTTCACATCCTACAGTTTTCATCGAAACTTCCTGGAACTTGGCATATACATGTAAAAATACCCTGCGCAGACAGTAACCATCTCCAATTTTGAAAATTCCTCCTAGAAAAAAAAGTTATGATGTCAAAATATCTCCGCTAATGGAAATCGCCTAAAAAAATATCTCCGAAACGAGGCAAGCTTTTTGAATTCTGTTTGCGGGAATCGAACAGGGCATTAGCAGAGATGAATTACCGCACATATGATACATCACTATGACGTCATATCAATATTTATGACGTCATTCCTATTTTTTGACATTTTGTTTCACAACGCAGATTTTTCATCGGATCTTCGTGAAACTTGCCATGTATATGCAGAAAGCCCACGCGCAGGCAGTAACCATCTCCGATTTTGAAATTCTTCCTAGAAAAAAAGTTGACGTCATAATAGCGCCGCTAATGGAAATCGCCTACACCATTTTCTCCGAAACTAGGCAAGCTGTTTGAACTTTGTTTGCGGGAATCAAGCCGGCATTAGCACAGATAATTTATCGCAAACCTGATACATCACAATGACGTCATATTCGTTTTTTTATGACGTCATCATTAAGAGGACAAGGATCGTAGCCCTCTTTTAGCTTGTTATTCAAGTGGTTCATTATCCTTTTACCTTCATTGTTTTTTTTATTTTACAGCTTGTTTATTCTAATGTTAGCCATTGTTGACTGTTCGGTTTATCATTGTAATTACAAGGAAAAAAAATTCCAATTTTTTTATGTTTTTTCAAAACACACTTGCTGGAAAATGTTCATCAACACGTACAAACTCCACAGAAAAATTCATCTTGAAAGTTTGCTTTTTCATTTTAAACGTGCTTCTTCATTCCTTGAATCGTAATGTGGAAAATACAAAGAACAAGCACCCACAATTTGTTTTTTCTTCTTTTTTTAAAGTATCCTTCTGGAACCTGCTTTTAAAGAGAGGTTCAATGTGAGTGTGTTTTGTGTAGGATGGGAAATTAGCTCGTAAATAATGAACCAAATCGCAAGGGCTAAGAAAAATCACAAGACAAGCTAGTGACTATGAATCGAAAGTTACAGCTACAATATAAGTACATACTATAACTTAGGCCACTGGACCACCAGGACATTCAAACCAGAGTTGTGCACACAATTTATGATTTTTAATGTGTTGCACTATTTTTTTTCATTTTTTTTGGTAATGTTCATCCAATTTAAAAGTAACACCTATGAGGCCATTTGCATGAAAGAAATTGAACGTAACACACTTTTGTACTTTTATACTTCATTCTCTCCCATTGACTTGTCCGCCATTGCCTAGATCTGTTGTTTGAATTAATATATATTCTGCCTTTACATTTTTGCACTTGCCTTTTGTTTTGTAAAGTAAGTGGTCAACAAGTGGCAACCACGAATGTGCATATCAGCTGAAATTTTCAGCTTTAATGTTGCCAGAATATGTTTACCACATTGAAATCAAAACAGGAAAACGTCATACCAATGCAGATGCTCTGAGTCAACTGCCTTTGAGGAATGGTCCTTCAAGCATTACATTTCCTCATGATGTAGTGTTATGGTGTAGAAGTTGTCTGACTCTTAGTCTTTGATCAAGGCTATGCAGGTCAACATAAAGACCAATGATGATCCTTATGTTTCTGGCCATGAATGAGGATGTTTAATCAGGGAGGCTGGAGATCGTGCAGTTCAAGTTAGGATTTGCAGACCTACTGCATTATACCTGGACAGACTAAGTGCTCTTTCCTCTGGGGAGCATGCACTACCATTCCCCCACAGGGGAAGGAGAAGGTCCTGTTATAGATGCGTGCAGGTCACCCAGGTATGACAAAACAATTGCCAGAGAGTATGTTTGGTGGCCAAAAATAACAGATATTGAGTTTTGTATTTTCAGACTTTTGTTACATACCATAAGGATGTCAAGGCCCCTGTACATATGCCTTTGCATACTTGGAGTTGGCCTGGAAGACCTTGGTCCAAAGCTCGCATTTTTTTAAGGGCTCCTATTTGGGAAAGTATTTTTGATTGGAGTGAATGTCCATTCTAAGTGCATGGATGTGACTGATGCTAATGGCCACTGAAGCATGATCAGTAGAAAATTTTAGTGATTTTTTCAACTCGTGGTTTACTCGGTTACCATATCAGCACTGGACAATGACACCGTTTTCAGGCGTGAGGAATTTCAGATGTTTATGTTTCATATCACCGTGGCTCCACATCATCCGTAATCTAATGAATGAGGTGAAAGGGCTGTCCAAAATTCCAGATGTGTCATGAAGTTGCTTGAGACCTTGTTGAGCATTTTATTGCAGGTCTGGTGGATGGTGTTTGTTTAAATATCAGGAAACTCCTCATTCCACCAATTAGGTCGTACCTGCTGAGTTACTTAAATGGATCAAGTATTAAAGATGCACTTAGT
>CM068961.1:67649652-67666346 GCA_035128595.1 Eptatretus atami
TGCCTTAGGCATGCGGGGTAATGTGATACAATCAAATGTTTATATTTACAAGCAGGGGTCATAGAGTATATGCTCTCACATTATTGGAGCACATCTACAACAGTGTCACTGTGATCACCACAAAACATGAACAGAAAAAAAACAAACAACAACCAAGTCAGTCACATTTGTAGGGGAAATAGTTTGGCCTTCTACAGCTATATCTGAAAGGCCCAAGATAATTACCTCCACCACCGAAGGTGGACGGAGGTTATGTTCTCACCCGTGTTTGTTACTTGCGAAAATTGAACATTTTTTCAAGTATATTGGTTGGTCTTGTGCATTATTCTGTCTGTCTGTCTGTCTGTCTGTCTGTTTGTACGTCAATCGCCTGCAGGTCACAATTTTAAACTGATCTTCATGAAACTTCACCATATAGTAGAGTTCGAAATAAGCAAGAAGCCTGTTGTTTTTGAGGACAAAAGGTCAACAACACTAAGGTCAACAACTAAGGTGGTATTTCTAAAATCCTCAATTTTCATCCAATTGCCGAGAAATTTGAACAAAATTTGCACATCAGGTCACTGAATTCAACCACCAATAATTTTTGAGGTCAACATAGAACCTCAAAAATGAAAACCATGCATGATGTACGCATGAAAACCGAGAATGTTTGAGTTTTTCAAAGGTCGACATAGGCCAAATTTTTTTAATTGGCAATTTTCATCCATTGACTTGAAATTTGAAGAAGAGTTGCATATTTGCTCTTTGGATCCAACCACCAATTATTTTTGAGTTCAACATAGGCCAAAAGGTCAACAGAGGCCAAAGGTCATCGACTTTGGTGAAATTTTATAATCCTCAATTTTCATCCGATTGACTTGAAATTTGAAGAGGATAAATATTTCAGGTCACTGAATTCAACCAGCCAATTATTTTTGAGGTCAACATCGGCCAAAAAGTCAACAAAGGCCAAAGGTCAACAACTTCAGTGAGATTTTTAAAAACCTCAATTTTAAAAATCGCCTTGAAATTTGAAGAATATTTGCATATCAGGTCATTTAATTCAACGAACAAGTATTTTTGAGGTCAACAGAGGCTAAAACGTCGACATAGGCCAAATTTCTAAAATTTTCAATTTGTCATCTGATTGACGTGAAGAGGATTTGCATATTTGGTCATTGAATTCTACCACCAAATTTTTTTTTGCGGATTTCGCAAGTATCGTGCTTTGCATGACATCTTTCTTGTTTTATCTGTCTGTCTGTCTGTCTCTTTGAGCAAGATATCTCAAAAAGTTATGGATGGATTCGGCCAAAACTTGGTGGACAGGTTGGGTGTGTGACAAGGACGAATTTTCGTGAAGATCTGGATCAGAATCCAGATACTAGTATTTTTTTAAGTGATTCTTCACCATTGAGAAATAGGGCTAAAAACGACATATAGCACGATATCTCAAAAAGTTGTGTACGGATTCTGACAAAATTGGTAGATGTGGGATGAGAACAAGCTGATGAAATTTTGGTTAATTTTGGTTAAGATCCGGCCGACAAAATGGGATGCAAAATGTAAACTGTCCAGCCCAGTGGAGGTATGCACTCGACCGAATGCTGTTCTTGTTTAAAATTTCTGAACATGGGATGAAAAATGTGAACTTGGCTCCAATTTGTGTGTGACTTAAAAGAGGGGAAAACTTGCATGTACACATGAACCAAGTGCTAATTATTATTAACGAGGCTCCTTGTATGAAGCATCTATTAATTGAAGTAGTAGAAGAAGAAGAATTGAAATAATTTGCACAGAAATTATCTGTCTTGTTGACCTTTCATCTGTCAGAAATGATCTTTCATATTCAATTCGATTTTGCAATGTTTTATTTAATCGTGCTCATGTAAATATTAGTTTATAATAACTTTTAAAGCTAACTTTTTGGGGCTTTTCATATATATATATATATATATATATATATATATATATTTTATGCTTGTGGGAGAGGGAGCCCACACCTTGATTCCCTTTTTCAAGTGCGACTTGTAGTGTCCGGTGGTGTTTGGGAAACTTCACCCTCCCCTTTCCTCCACTGCATGTAATGTGTTGCATGTGTTTGTAAACCAAGAAATGGAGCAACCACTGGCACTGGACCTTCATTTTTCTGGGGAAGGGATGGGGGTGGGGGATAAGGTGACCCTTACCCCCTTCCAATATACACGTCAGAGAAGGGACATGACCACCTTTTTCCAAAAACAATGCTCACAGTGCTCTTGCTGTTTTCCATTTTCTGTCTGTCTTCGTCACTCGAGGAGGTCCCTGCTGTTGTACATGATGCATGATGCTGTGTAAAATGGTGAGCTTATTAAATTTGGAGCACCAAGGAACGAGGTGCCCAATGGTGCTTTCGCAGCGTGGCGTGCCTCCCTCTGCGTCGTCACAGCAGACGTAAGCAATTTTTTGAGGCTTCACTTCTTTGTCAAACAGCTCGGCATTTGAGGAGAAATAACTTTCCCATCTCTGGTCTTATGCAGCAAGATGTAGAAGCACAGCTATTTAACTGTGGCAATAACAGATACTTACACACAGTGTGAGCCTGCTCCCTTTCGGGTTCATGTATAACCACAACTGAAAAGTGTATATTGTTAAACCCAACAATATATTTTTTAGTTGATTTTCATGCTTCCACAACAATGATGAAAATTAAGGTGTCTTTTTTTTTTTCTCCCCCGATAATTTAGAATGCTCAACCAAGCCTTCCACCCTTCCTTTATCCAATACCAGCAATTAAAACCTGTTGCTTCACTGGTGGGAATATTAAGGGCAGGGAGAAAGAGGGAGGGGAGGGGAGGGAGAGATAAGGGAGGGGAGCAAGGAGTGATGAGGATAGAGGAGGGAGAGAGGAGAGAGAGGGAGGGAAGGGAGAGAGGACAGAGAGAGGATGGAGAGGAGGGGAGAGAGAGGAGGGAGATAGGGAGAGGGGAGGGGGAAAGGGGGGGGAGATGGAGAGAGAGGGGGGGGAGCAATGAGGGAGTAGGGTGGGGGCAATGAGGGAGTAGAGGGTGGGGGAGCTAGGAGGATGAAGAAGGGGGGGGGGGCAAGGAAGCGGGGAAAGATGAGGAATGGGGGGGGGAGGGGCGGGGGAGAGCGAATCCTCACCAAACGTCGCTATACACTCCGGAGGGCGTGGGAGCGAAGAAGATGGGGGAGAGAGGAGGGGGAAGTGGGGAGGGGGAGGTGTTAGAGGAGGTAGCATGAGGGAGTGTTTCTCGATTGCGTCTGGCAGTAGGATTTGTGGAGAATGGGGGGGGGGGCGTGTATTTCAGGATTAAACAAAATGGGTTTTCTTTTGAACAAAGTTCAAAAGGTTTTCAACTGATGGACACTTATCCAACCAAGATATTCTAGTTTGTATTTTTAATTAATTTTCTGAAATTTGAAGAATTTGTTTTTCACTTGGAAGTTGTGGGTTATGATGTGTGATTTAATGCAATTTAACTCCAGGCTACTTTCTATAAGCACTATATGTATATATATATATATATATATATATATATATATATATATATATATATATATATAATTGACACCTCTCATGCTCTGCTCACTGAAGAAGCTGTATAAAGCAAACAAGAAGGCTTACACAAGGAAAGTGCTTTGCTGTTTCAAACCCTTCCCAGCATTCCTCCACAGCTGCCAAGACATTCACAAGTAGTACACACATGAGAATCCCAATGCTCCACACACCTTTTGACAGTAGCCTCGCTCCATTGAATCTGTTCAACTGCTCTGGAGCATTTCACAAAAACAGACACTGTTTACCGGTTGCCCCCCCCCCCCTTCCGATTTGATAGTTTTCTAAAATTGGGCCTTGTGAGTCCTGGAAAAGTGTGAATATCACTTTTCCGGCCAATGGTTGACTTTTGAACTTCTTTTTGACTGGTGTATATGGTTTGTATTGTTGTGTTCAGGTTTGCAATATGAGTTTGTTTTGAGTTTCTTAAACTACGTCCAGATACCAGTTGTGGAGTTTGACGAAAAAGATGCTATCACCATTACCCCTACATTTCTCCACACTCTTCATTAAGTAAGTCCAAGTGCGACAACATACATAAGTTCTCAGTTCTTTACAATATTTAAATGATACTGAGGTCTTCCATGTATTTCCACTGGTGTATGCATGCAGTAGCGGCATCACTGACCACCACGAGGAAGATGATCGGCATAAGTTCTGTGCCCCGCGGTACTCCACAGGAGAGTTGAGTAAATTGAAACGAACGACATTTGTACCAAACAGTCTGAGATCACTGTGATAGGAAGCAACAGATCGTGAGCAGCATTTCACGATTCACTCCAAGTTGAATCACCTTTTCAACCGCAGTCGTAGTGTGGTTAATATGGTCAAATGCCTCACAAAAATCAACAGCACAGACATTTGCACAGTAGCTCAGTTTATTGAGGCCCTTGTGTATGCAATCCAACAAACTTAGTAAATAGTGACAAATGGAACATCCTTTCACAGTACCAACTTGTTGGGGTTCAATCATGTCTGCAATATCCTCCATCACACAGTCAGCTCAAAAGCCCTCAGAGACGAGAGCGATCACAGGTATATTATATATTGCTTGAAGCTGATCGTATTTCATGACGAGGGTGGTTTTAGGAACCGGACATAGAGTTGCATTTTTCCTGGTGTCAGAGAAGCATACCTCTTTCATTCCTCTTTTTCCCGCCTTTTGGAATAAACTCCCATACTCTCTTCAATCCCATTCTTCCCTCCAGGCCTTCAAAACAGCCATTCACCACCACCTCTTATCTTCCCCATCCAAATCCTCGATCTTTTCCACCCAACCGTTGATTAATCCACCAAACACCTCTTCAAATTCCCTGCTTTCCTTCCTAAAAGTCCCTGTAATGTCCATCTTGTATACACCGTGTTCTCCGCCCCATCCCTCTCCCTTCCACAGATCTCCTAATGTCTCTTTTCCCCACTGTTTTATGCTTCCCTCTCCCACCCCTCTTGTCTGCTGCCCCCCTTGTGTGTTGTGTGTTACCTCTCATACGAGCTTCGACAAGGTATACAAAAAAAATTACAGATGTGAGGCATAAATGAAAAGTTCAGTTAAAGGCTCAGAAAATTAATATTCAAATTCCCTTAAAAGTCGCGAGGGGAAATCGGAAGGATTCATAGCTTTGGATGCGTTCAAAGGAGTAGGCGTTCATAAACTTGAAAATGCTGGATATCCGGTGGAGTTGAAGGGGCTGCCAGTTAGGGTGTCAGTAAGGCCAAAGTCACATTTGCCACGGCGGCCGTGGGGTCTCCAAAATCTACGGCCACTAGCAATTATAGCGGCGGCCGCAGTATTTCCACGGTCACACAATGTAGCAGTCACATATGTTTTTATTTTTCGGGGAGCCGCACGGCGTATTTAGAAATTGTGGACCGAAAACGTGGGGTTGCCGTACGGTCTTTGATTTGATGTCGCATGGTGACCTTAAGGGGGCCCTGCGGCGGCCATATAATTTTCAAGGCAGACGCAAGGTAGCCTCAAGGTGCCCGCAAGGCGACCGCAGGGGGCCCTAAGGCGAACGTGTGGCCAGACGGACGGTAACGAATGGGTTAATTTTATTTTATTTTATTTTTTTACCAGTTTTTTTTTTCGGCTTGTCGAATTGCTAGGGCGAACGTAGAAATCAAAAAAGTTAAAACTCCGCGTTATAATTCCACGGCGACCCCTACGGCCTGTAAAATATAGCCAAACGGCGTAGGGCCACCCTGAGGCCACCTCAGAAACTCTGCGGCCGCCGACGTTTTGTCAATTCAGAGGGCGTACGGCCGCCGTATCCTCGCCATAGAGCAAATGTGACTTAGGCCTAAAGGCAAGTTTAAGGTAGGAATAGTGGGATAGATTTGTGCAAAATAATTAAGTTCAAATGCAATTTGAGTCCTATTGATTTATCGGTTAGGGCGTGGTGTTTGTTTAATGGTTTGGGTGGCAGGCTTGGGATCATTGGGTCCTGAGTTCAAATCCTGCTTGGCTGTTTAATTAATACCAGGTGGGGTTGACTCAGCCTGTCATCCTTTTGAGGTCTGCAAAATGAGTACCAGCTTTCTGGGATGATTGAGCCATTTGAGTAGGAGTGGTGACCCATCCAGGATTGTGACTGATAGCTCCGGAGACTGCTTAGGCAGAACCAATGCTCTGCACAGATTATGGTCCGATGGATGATGTTATCGGTATTGGGAAGCAAGGTAAAGTTCGCTTATGCAATCCAGTTCTATTCATAATTTGTTGAAAGCACTTTCCTGGTTCTGATTGCTTCAAATGGTCAGTTGTGTGATTTTTTTTAAAAAGTCAATCTTTGCCGGTTTAATTTAATGTTGAACCTCATTTTGTAGGTGTCAGACCCTCGTTTTGAATGTCATATCACGCTGAACCAATAGTCTACAAATACTACTGGTCATCCAAGGCTTGTTGCTAGGATGACATCTAATGATGATTTGTTTTAAAGTATTGGTTAAATTGGTTATTGACTAATTGATGAAGTAGATGTATAATTTTTTTCCTTTTTTCACGATAGTGGTGTAAGGCTTAAAACCAGTTTTTAGTGAGGGCAAATCTCGATAGTGGTGTAAAGCTTACATGAAAGTGGTGTAAGGCTTAAAAACAGTTTTTAGTGAGGGCAAATCTCGATAGTGGTGTAAGGCTTACACGAAAGTGGTGTAAGGCTTAAAAGCAGTTTTTAGTGAGGGCAAACTTTGATGGTATGAGAAGTGATTTTGGAACTTTAGGTTGGGTAAAGATAATGAGTGAGCCGTCTGCATTAAAGAAATGGGCAAGCTTCAAGGGGCGAATGTGTAGAGTGCACATTCGGTGTATTTCAGTGAGTTGTTAAGGTAGAAGAAGAAAAAGAACAAGGTGGTTGAGCAGAGAGGTACACATTGCAATTGGGGACGAGCAGAAGACATTAATTGCATATAATTACAACAGGACCAGAGTCCAACTCACATCAGTATAAGGAGTGAACCGAAACTAGTTGATAAAATAACTTGGCAGGCCAAAAGCGGATATATGAAACATAGCCAACTGGAGAGTTCATGGAACACAATAACATGCACAGTATTATTATTTTGTATGCAGCCTGTGGCTGCTGGTTGTATCATTGCTGGGAGCAAAGCTCCCTGCGGAGAACACCTGCAAGGAAATCTAGTCACTGAGATCACTCAAACTGGAAGTCAAACTCTGAGCTTCTCAAACATTTGAAAAATTGGAACCTGTTATGTGAGGTCAATAAGAGATTATCAGAATATGTTATATGTCATAAAAAGAGATATGCAGAGGACAAGAACTGACGTTTTGGGGATCAGCGAACTTGGATGGACTGGTTTGGGACAGTTTCAATCTGACAGTTACAAAATGGTATTTTTGGTCACAAAACCTGTCAAAGAAATAGAGTGGCAATGATTTCCAATGGTAAGGTCAGTTCTGGGAGATAACCCAGTCAATGATAGATTAATATCAGTAAGGTTGAAAGGAATCCAGGGAACACCACCATCATTCAGATATATGTATGCTCCAACTTTTGCAGCAGATGAAGGAAATGTTGAAGAGTTTGATGGAAATTTGTGGGAAACGGTAGGACAGGTACCTTAAGGAGATGTTTTAATTGTTATGGGAGACGGGAATGTAAAAATTTGGAGAAGCAAGAGCACCAAAGGTTGTAGGAAAGCACGGACTTGGTATCCTAAGTGAACAAGGGGAGTGAATGCTGGAGTTCTGTGTGGTGAATGTGCTCATAATTGTAAACACATGGTTCAAAACCCAAGTGTAGACTGTGCACACGGACTTCACCTGATGCGCAACATGGAAATTAGATTGACTCCATCGTAACCAATAGAAGATGGACATGTGCTGAAATGTAATCTTCCAATACTCTGCCAGGCACAAACTGTGTGGCAGATCATGAACACCTTGTGGTAAAACTACGAGTCAAATTGAGAAAGTTGAAAAAAACATCAAAAACTCCAACTAGATAATATGACCTTGAAAACATATCTAAAGAGAACGCAAGAAAGGTTAAAAAAAAAGAAACGTTCTGTAGCACTGCACTTGAGAGACAGAATTCCAGATGAATTGTGGCAAGAGGATGAATACGTTGTAATAGAAGATGCCAAAAACAACATGTCCAAAGCAAACGGAAAGAAGAAGGTGAAATGGCTGTCGGAAGAGGCAATACATACTGCAAACAGAAGAAGAGAGATGAAAACCAAAGGCGTATCAAGAAAGGACAGCAAGTGGCTAAATGCCGACTTCCAACGACAACGATACGGAAACTCTGTACAAACGACATAACAATATGATGGAAACTTTCGAAGAATGAGAATATGAGCAAGAACCATACAGTGGAGTTCCATACCAGAACTAGAGTGTACAGTCTCCATTCGTTGTATACAAATCAAATGTCCCCCACCTTTGAGTGGCTTTTGGGTTTCGACCTTGTAATGGGTCATGGGTGAACTTCCCATTTAAAACTCAGTGGCACACGTGCACCATTTTGGGCACGAGGCCATGGGATGGGAAAATATGGTTCGTTTTTCATCGTCGTGGGACATTGCAAACCATATATGAAAATTCACTTGAAAGAATATTTGAGGGTGCTGAATGCAAATATGAATGTTGCCAAGCCTTAACATTACATAATTTACTTTTTTAATAAGAACAAGCCGATTAAATTTTAGTTCATGTCCAAATCCAGATGCAGCCTATCATTGGGATACAAAACGTAAACTAATGAGCCTGGCGGAGGTATGCTCTCTTCCGAGTGCCCTTCTCGTATGCTTTTCTTTCTCATCTGGGGAATATCTCAGGCACCTTTTGAGCAAGGAAGCTGATATGTGGACACAACAGTGAACAAGCGATTTGGCTATAAAGGGTATTTTACTTTATTTGATTAATCAATTAATTGATTCTTCATTTTTCGATGAATTACTTACTTTTCAAAAAGTTACAGATTCGGGTGAAACGGTGTTGGTTTTGGAATGCTATAAGCCGATTGATTAAGAAATTATTTTACGATTATTATTTATTTTAACAATGAAATTAAGCAATTAATCAATCAATTATTGTACACCGCTCCCTCTCAATTCCGTCTCCATGTGTTGCACGGCGAGTATCATTTGTACACATTTACATCAGAAGTGCATTTGTGCACATTAATTAAGTATCATTTATACACATTCATATCAGAAGTGCACCACTCCCTCCCAATTCCGTCTCCATGTGCTGCACGGTGGTATTGCCGGGTGCTGAAGGCGCCCTGGCAATGTCATGCGCTGGAGGATTTGTTACTTATCTATTTAGCATGGGGGTGGTGTACTTTGAATGTACCTTTACTTATTTTTATCATTATTATTATTATTATTATTACTAACAGAGTACCCGACCAACAGGCGATGTTGTTCCAATCATACAGCATGTTCTTCTGACGTATACCTTTATTTGGACGGTGTATAGGCAACTGACAGCTTTGCATGGGCAAAAAATTCAACCCCAGTTACGGTTCATGAAGCGAAAACATACCTCCTGCTTATAATTCAAAACACCTCACTGCACTGGAAACCGTGGAGACAGAAATACTGACTGGTTCCTGTGAATGGTGGAGCTTGTAAAACCTTCCCCCACCTGGAGGCGGCGCTACATGATGCACATTTACATCGAGAATTTGCGTCCTTCCCTTCCCCCCCCTCAAGACCACTGGAAAAGATAAAAACACCCCCACACATTAATTAGGGTCATGCTGATCCTATGTAGCAAGTCTGGATGTAATCAGCCCAGAACTGTAGGAGTAGCACGACAAACAAACACACAAACAAACACCGGTCCGTGAATTCTAGTAAGGATTACAATTATTACCTCCGCCACCGAAGGTGAAGGAGGTTATGTTTTCACCCCTTTCTGTTTGTCTGTCTGTCTGTCTGCTTGTTGGGTGGTCGCTAGACTACAGTTATTCTCAGGTTTTCCGTCTGTCTGTATGTCTGTTAGGTGGTCACTAGACTACTGTTATTCTCAGGTTTTCCACTGTCTGTATGTCTGTCTGTTTGTTTGTATGTAATGGACAGCTCTGGAGGCCAGAGGAGTCAACCGATTTTGATGAAACTTGACAGCTTGGTTCATACCAGGATCTAGTTCTATGCTTTTGAGCACCGTTGCTATGGACGCCACCATTGCCTAGCAACGGGACTTTGAAATTTTTGAAAAAATCGAAAATCAAAAATCAGCTTCTGTGCTTTTATGCACATTATAATCAACCTCTTTGTCCAAAAATTTCAGCCCAATCTGTCAAAAACTGTATGACTAGTATGCAGTTATATAGCGACCACCCATGTCGCCTACCGGCTTGTCTGTTTGTCAGTTTGTTTGTGTACAGGATATCTCGAAAAGTTAAAGCCGGATTCAGATGAAACTTGGTGCACATGTTGGATGTGTGACAAGGAAGAATTCGTTCAATTTTGGGGAAGATCTGGATCCGGATCCAACTACTATAATTTTAAAAGTGATGTTTCACCATTGAGAGAAAGGGCTAAAAATGATATATAGCACGATATCTCATTAAGTTTTGGATGGATTCGGATGAAAATTGGTGGACAGGTTAGGTGTGTCGCAAGGACGAATTCATTCAATTTTGGTGAAGATCCGAATCCGGATCTGGACACGAGAATTATTTAATTTTAAAACTGATTCTTCACCATTGAGAGATCGGGCCAAAACTATATAGTACTGTATAGCATGATATTTCAAAAATGCATTGAGCCCAAAATCTTCTCATGGATCAGGCATTACGTGGCGGAGGTATGTGCTCTACTGAGTGCCCTTCTAGTCATTATTATTATTATTATTATTATTGTTTGACTGCTAATCATGAGTTGACGTGGTATCTCATCATTAAGATTGCTGTTCCACCCAAGCTTGTCAACATCATTGCAAGCTTCCATGACGGCATGAAGGGCTGTCTCAGTTGGTGGTGAAACAACCAATTCCTTGAAAGTAACACAGGTCTGAGGCAGGGATGTATCTTTGCTCCTTCACTTTTTGTTATGTTCTTGAGTTTTGTCCTCTGCCATGCGAAACTAAGCCAGCAAAGCACCTGCATTACCATATCCCATTGCATGAAGGGTAATCTATTTGATCTCTGCCATTTGTACACACGCCGTGCCATGACCGCCATGAACGATGAACTCCTCTATGCAGATGACGTAGCCTTTGCTAGATCAAACGCGACTGATCTACAGCCCCTCGCTAATAGCTTAAATAATGCATGCCAGGAATGCGATCTTGCCATCAGTGCAGATAAAACTGTAGTTCTCCACCAGCAAGGTGACATCACTCCTGGCATCACATTGGGTAACTGCATACTGGAGTCAGTTTCACACTTCAGCTGCCTCGGAGTTATGTCGAAGGATGCCTGCCGCGACCTTGAATTTCAATGTAGAATTGCCAGGGCTGCAGGTGTTTTCCACACTCTCAAATCCCGTGTGTGGAAGCAGAATGGAATTTCCACCCGCAAGAAGCTCCTGGTTTTCAAAGTTTAGTCCTTCCACACTGCTGTGAGACCTGGGTGACCCTGGTACACCATCTCAGGAAAGTGGCACACTTCCATCAAAGATGCCTTCGCCAAATCCTCAGCATTAAGAAAACATTTCTTGAAATAAGAAAAAAAATTCCTTTCGTGCCGTTCAGGGCTGCCAAGGTAGTTTAATTGGCTGGCTAAGTAGCACAATGGTGGACGCCTCTCCAATGATGGATACTTGAATGGCTCATTTTGTTTTTTCCAGAGCGGGTACTCATTTTGCCAACCGCGGAAGGATGACGGACTGAGTCAACCCACCTGGTGTTTACGGCACAACAGGGGCTTGAACTCAGGATCTTTCGAAAACTAGTGATTTAAACTTAACCGTTAAGCCCTCACTAAAGTCCTGGTGTAAATTTTCTTGAGGATGTAAGTCTTGTTTGTCTGTTACAATGGCCTGGATGAAAATAATATTTGGCCCAATATGTTTCACTGATTTTTGAAGATGTATCAATTTGAGTTGATGAACATTGGCTTGATATACTACAATGTAGATTTTCATGAAGTTTGTGATGAGAGTTACGAGCGAATGTAAGAGCGGCAGAAAAGATTCACTCGCAAAATAGATCGAGAGTATCGAGAATTGGCTGAAGAAAGTGAAACAAAAATAAAATTCAAGGTAAATTGGCACGAATCAAGCGTTGATGCAGCAATTTGTAGAAATACCACAAGGATGTTCTTTGTCCCATCCTTTCTATGAATTATATAAGTTGTTTTTTTTGTGCAAAGGAGTGAGCTCCATTTGTTTAAAATGACTCCAAGGTAGAGGATGAAGGTAAATGATTAAGAGAAGAGAAACAGGTGCGGGAGTGCGTTTATGCTTTCAGTGAATGGGCTAGTAAATTGCTGATGGAATTCAATGGAGATTGTTTCCGGAGAATGGAAGAGTTTCGATGTTTGAAGAGAATGGGTGAGTAAATTGCTGATGGAATTTAATGTTGGTGAAAATCGAGATTCAGGAGTAAAAGCAGAGAAAACATTGAAGCAGTCAGTGCCGCGTCAGGCAGCAGTAATTAAGGTAAATGTTATTGTGGGATGCATCGGCATGGGCATTATGTTTAATTCATAGTTTCAAGAAAGCGCAAGTATTGTATTAACCGCTGGTTTGAGTGCGTCTTGATTATTACCTCTGCCACCAAAGGTATTGTCGCGTCATTCGAGATTAGATCTGCGACTCGCTGCGGGAACCGTGTGAACCTGTACTCAACTGTTTCATGGTCGGGTTGTGTCGATGACTAAACCGTCTCCCCCACCAGGTTTCCTGGTGAGTAGGGTGTATGACATGGACACCCAGCAGGATAACAAACAAAACCTGTTAAACGGCGGAGGAAGTTGTTGTTAACCAACGGCCATCAATATCTCGTGCCCAACTGTGTCTGCAGATGTCCTCCTGCAGTTGGGTTACTTTTTTTTGAGGAGGTGGGTGACTGGATTTGCACTATGGCCACCGTAATATGCTTCACTCCGCAAAACAAGAAAAACGCAAAGAAAATTGAAAACCCACTCCGTGGGAGTACCTCCTGTGCAGGACAGCTCACCGGATGACGGGATTGGGGAAAAGCCTTCGGGACCCCCACTCCTTGATGATAGGCAGAAAACCGCCGTCTGGTGGATGACACCTTCCCTTCCCTTGGTGGACGACAGGTGACCTTCCCAGATCAGATTGCGGTCATGTGTCGGGGTGGTGCCGACGTGTCGTCCACCAGACGGCGGTCTCCTTTGGTTAACCTGAGGTGATACTTTCAAGTGGGTGCCTGGAATGTCCTATCCCTTAGAGAGGATGATCACCTGTCTCTGTTATCATCTGAGCTCAAGCGTTTGCACATCGGTAGTGCAGCACTCTCTGAGCATCGGAGACCGGATAGTGGTGATATCATGGCGGGTGGTTGCACCTATAATTGGTCTGGTCACTCTGATGGTTACCATGCCCAAGGAGTTGCTGTAGCTGTGTCCAATAAGCTGACTCCAATGATTACTGAGGTAACACCGGTCAACGAGCGTATTATGAGATTAAAGATTTGGCAATCCTTGGGGGTTGTTACCCTGGTCTCTAAATATGCTCCGACTGAGGCGAGTGATTTCACCATGAAGGACACACTCTACGCCACGCTTGAGTCTGTGGTTGATCAATGCCCCAGGCGAAATACACTTCTAGTCTTGGGGGATTTCAATGCATCGACTGGTACTGATAGGGATGGTTATGAGACATGTGTTGGTCCCCATGGGTCAGGAACTGTGAACCAGAATTGCACTAAGTTCCTTGACTTTGCAAGAAGTCGTGGATTTGGGGTGGCTGGTTCATTTTTTCAGCATCCACAGGCTCATCGATGGATTTGGTATTCCAATGCTGGTGGTTGTGGCAAAGGAGATTGACCATGTGCTCATTGGATGGTCACTGGAAGATGATCCAGAACTGCAGGGTCTGCCGGAGTGCTCAATTCCTCAATATCGACCACAGGCTTGTGGTAGCAACTCTGAAGTTGCAGCTTTGATCCGGGAGAAAGGTAGCATCCCAGCCTAGGCTGAATGTTGGCAAACTCAAGGATGAGATGGTAGCTGAGGAGTTTGCAAACAGGTTGAGTTGGGAATTTGGGGGGTCTGGGTGCTTTGGGGAATCCTGAAGAGTTGTGGAGTGCCTTCAAGCCCACTGTCCTTGATGTGGCCGGTGGATGTCTGTGTGCGAAGAATAATTTTGTCTCTCAAAGGACACTGGATACCATTGACCGGGTCAGGCTTAATGGCAGAGCTGAACTATTCAGGGAGTTGAGGTGAAAACTGTATGTGCGTTGAGGTTGGACAAGGAGAGTTACCTGTTAGGAAGCTGCGAGGAGTCGAGCATCACCTGTGGTCAAGTTATTCCCCTCCTGCTTTCAGGGGAATTTGCGCATTGCATTCCTCCAAGCCTGTCCCTCGTACTGCAGTTAGAGCGGAGGGTGGTGAGCTCTTGACAGAGGAGGGATCTGAGACGAAGACTTAATTCATTTGGTACCAGGTCTCTTCGGCGAATCCTTGGCTATTCCTGGTTGGACTTTGTGTCCAACGAGCAGTTGCTGAGAGAGACTCAAATGAGATTTGTTACCTGGATAGTCCGTTTGCGTCAGCTGCGGCTGAATGGACTTGTGGCTCGTTTTCCTGATGCTGATCCTGCTCACCAGATTATTTCAGCAAGGGAGTCTCGTGAGAGGAGGAGGCCAATGGGCCGACCACGTGCCTCGTGGCAGCAGCAGTTTGATCGGCATCTCAAGGAGATGGGGATGGGCCAGGCATCTGCCTGGGGGATGGCCAGACAGAGGCCCCTGGAGTACCGGCGGAAAGTGGATGCAGCGACACGCTGCTCCGGCACATGCTCCCATACCTGACCTGACCAAAGGTGGATGGAGATTATGTTTTCATGTCTGTCTGTCTATCTGTCTTTCTATCTCTCTGTCTGTCTGTGAGCAGGATATCTCAAAAATTTATGAACAGATTCGGACGAAACTTGGTGGACAGGTTGGGTGTGTGACAAGGACAAAGTGCTTAGATTTTGGTGCAGATCCGAATCCAGATACGAGAATTTTTCAAGTGATTCTTCACGCAATGAGAGATGGGGCCAAATCGATATATGTATAGCATGATATCTCAAAATATTGTGGATGGATTATTACAAAAGTTGGTGGATGTGTTGATTAAGTGATGAGAACAAGCCAATTAGATTTTGGTTAAAGTACAAATGCAGATCTGGCGTATTAGTGGGCTACAATGTTCTTTGATAGATTTGAGAGAGAGATCAATGTTCTTCAACAATTATTGCTGATTTTCACGATTTAAAAAGCCTGGTGTTGGCTTTGCGGCTCGGGTGGCTGGCTTAGGATCCTGGGGTCCTGAGTTTGAGCCCCGTTGGCTGCTGGATTAACACCAGGTGGGGTTGACTCAGCCTTTCATCCTCCAAGGTTGGTGAAATGAGTACCAGTGTACTGGTAGATGGGCACAGCATTGGTGTGGGCACAGCACAGCATAGCTACCCAGCAGCCAAGCTGCCATACACAAGAACAGAACTATTCCAAATATCTTTTCACCAGGGTTGTGTGCACAAATCTTTTGCTTACTTTGATGAACACAAAACTTGGATATCTTCTTAACAACTGCTCCAATAATGCTCATTTTAAACAGGGCTCAACACCTGTCTACAGAACAAAGGTCAAGTGGATTCTTTAATTAGGCAAAGCTCCTCTGTACTGCAGTAACATTTTTGCTGTTGCTTAATGATCGACACCACTTGGTTAAAAAAAAAAAACATTCAAAGCTCCATAAAATTTCCCATAAAATTCCTTTCCTTCTTGCAATTACTGGAAAGGATTTTTCCGTTTTTTTTTAAATCCAGGTGAATGTTTTCGTGGTAGTCACTCTCTTTACTCAAACCCACCTGCCTTGAAATAATCACTTGTGAATGGTTAGCGATTTGTCCAAACATCCTGATTTTATTCTTCTTCGTCTTTGTATTCCTTCGAGTCTACTTATGATGACCTTTTTCATGGGTTATTCAATTTAGTGGATACGGAAAATGTTTGGATTCTGAATCTGGGATCGTCAAATCCTCATACACTTTGTAGGTGTCATCTATGGATATAATAAGGTATTGACATTGGTGCTGTTGAATCCAATTCTTTATTATTGCATGTTACTCAGCTTCAGAGCACAAGCATGATTTCTCGAAGTGTTCCACTGCTTGTCTTGAGATTGGGTGTCATTCTGGCCGATTTCGAAATATGCAGTTCCCATCTTCTCGTGTTCATGTTGCATTTATTGAGATTGGCTTTGGTGGTGTCTTTAAATCCAAATGTCTGATGTCCACGAGTCCTCTGAAATAGTGTGCAGGTGGGGAAAAATTGTTTTGCTTAGAAATTCCATCATCTGACAAACAAATACAATGCCGTACCCAACTGAGTTGATGTCTTGAGATTTGGGGGTGATGTTGCGTTGATCACGAGGGGTTGACTTACTGACCCTGTGTGGCTCTGACAAAGAAGAATTTCCCTTTTGCAACTTTTTCTCTTCTCCAGCCTTATTAGTCCATGAGCCAGAAGAGATGTTTGTACCACCTGGGGAGGAGGAGGAGGAGG
>CM068961.1:67673801-67694036 GCA_035128595.1 Eptatretus atami
TATATAGAAAGGTGTGTTTCTTTCTACATCATGTCCAATCAATTTAATTGTCCACATAACAGGTGGACTCCAATCACGTTGTCGAGACATCTCAAGGATGATCAAGGGAGATCGGATGCACCTGAGATCAATTTGGAGTCTCATAGCAAATGTGTTGAACACTTATTGACGCAAGATATTTCAGCTTTTCATTTTTCATTAATCTATCTATAATTCCAGCAATCTGTGTAGTGTGTCTGTCTGTCTGTCTGTCTGTCTGTCTGTCTGTCTGTCTGTCTGTCTGTCTGTCTGTCTGTTTGTCTGTTTGTCTGCGACCGCCGTTTCTCAACGACCGCCGGTCCGATCTGATTGAAACTTGCCAGGAATATTGCCGGGGCCCGCAGATGTGCCTTTTCGAGGTTTGATGTCAATCGGATGAGCGGTTCCCAAGTTACGGCCATTTATCTGTCAACCAATGACAAGACACGGTGCTATGACATCACGAATACGTCACAATTAATGTTTATTTATTTATTTATTTATTTATTTGCACGATTGACGGTCCGATTCTGATTGGAACTTGCCAGGAATATTGCTGGGGACCCGCGGATGTGCCTTTTCAAGGTTTGATATTACGGATAAGCGGTTCCCAAGTTACGGCCATTTATCTGTCGACCAATGACAAGATACGGTGCTATGACGTCACGAATGAGTGTCACAATTAATGTTTATTTATTTTTTATTATTTATTATTTATATTTTTTTTTGCACGATTGACGGTCCGATCTGATTTAAACTTGCCAGGAATATTGCTGGGGCCCGCGGATGTGCCTTTTCAAGGTTTGATATTAATCGGATATGCGGTTCCCAAGTTACGGCCATTTATCTGTCGACCAATGACAAGACACGGTGCTATGACGTCACGAATGATGTCACAATTAATGTTTATTTATTTTTTATTTTTTTTAATTTTTTTTAATTTTTTTTATTTTGCACGATTGACGGCCGATCTGATTGAAACTTGCCAGGAATATTGCTGGGACCCGCGGATGTGCCTTTTCAAGGTTTGATATTAATCGGACGAGCGGTTCCCAAGTTACGGCCATTTATCTGTCGACCAATATCTGCGAGAGAGGGGACGGGAGAGGGGGGATGAGAGTGGGGGTGAGAGAGGGGAGGGAGAGAGGAGGGGGAGAGAGGGGGGGTGAGAGAGAGGGGCGTCACAATTCAAGAGAGGGAGAGAGGAGGGGGCGAGAGAGGGGGTGAGAGGAGGGGCGAGAGAGGAGGGGGGAGAGAGAGGGGCAAGACTAGGAGGGAGCGAGGGGGGGCGAGAGAGAGGGGCGTCACAATTCTTCTTCGTTTGATATGACGTCACAATTGACGCTGGGGACCTGAGTATGTTTCCCAGGTGTTTCCCAAGTTATGGCCATTTATGATACGGTTGGTCCGATCTAATTAAAAAATGCCCCAATCCAGTCGTCGTTTACGAGAGCGAAGGAACGAAGCTGCACATACTGGCATGCCTCACCCACGATAGAGGGTACTGGAACGAGAGAGGGGGAGAGAGGAGGGGGCGAGAGATGGGGGGGAGGAGGTGAGAGGGGGGGTGAAAAAATGCCCCAATCCAGTCATTGTTTACGCACCTACGGGCGCCGCACCTATGGGCCCGCCCCTACGGGCCCATACTAGTCTGTAAAAATTTCTCAAAACATGTTTTCACTTTGTCATTGTGGGATATTTTGTGGAGATCCGTGCCCAAAAAATATAATTTATCCCATTTTCATTTCAGGCTGTAACACAACATCACGTGACAAAAGTTGAGGGATGTGAATACTTTCTGAAGGCACTGCATTTCAATGGCATGACAGCGGCTCAAACTCAAGACCCTAATATCTTAAGCCAGCCACATTAACTATTAAGCCACCACGAGGCTTATAATGAAAAATAATGTGTTGATTATGGAGAGGAGGCAGCTTTCTGCTTCCAGAATATTTCTCCACTACTCTCACTAAGCAGAAATATTTAATGGTAAATATCACAGGACTTTTCAACAAAGGCAGCAAAGATTGAATTGACTTCCTGTTTGTTTTGGAACTAAAACCTTGCTCAGTTTAGTCATTTGTTTAAGAAGGGAAAACATTCCTGATAACAGTTGCAGAAAAAACTCTCCAGGGCTTCTTTTTGAAATAATTGTTCAATTACTTTAGTCAATATTTATTTTTACTACAAAGTCCAAAATCTTAGCTCTAAGTACGGATTGAACAAGGAGCCAAAAAAGAGATCTGGAAGGCGCCAGACCATTGAAGCAAGGAATAGTCTTTGATAAATGCTGATGAGTGGAAGATCGGGTAATTCATTATCCTCATGCATGGCGGTTGTGATTCCACTTGCTAATATATGTTTTCATAGTATTAATGGATATGTATGAAATAACCATTTTGAAGGTTTAATCGATTACAAATGTGTAACCTTAAAAAAAAAAATTCTGAGTTGTGTGGACTGCAACATCTTTTTCAGGCACAATTTTCTTGACCCATCACACGTTGCCCTGAGGTTATTAAAATTTGAACGCAAAGTGTGGACCTTTCTAAACGAAGTTGAGGCTCGTAAACAAGTGAGGGTAAAAAGTCACAAACTGGCAGTGAGGGCAATGGGGACACAGTTAAACACAACAAGCAAGGGAATGAATCAGCAAGCGATGAGGACAAATTGAAGGGGAGGAAACACAGAAACCTTCAAGTAAGAAGCTTGGGTTTATATGGAGTTTGGGTATGGGAGGTGTGGGTGGCATTAGGTGGTGCTGTACTGCTTGTGTGAAGCCATGGAGGGAAGGGAGGGATTGAACCATCTACAGATGGTCGTTCCACCTACAGAAGGAAAGGTGAACAAACGAGTGGAGGTGTGCTCAAAGCCTGGATTTTGTGAGCTTAACCATGGGAGGATTATTGAAGACTGCTTGGTGTGGCTGGGAGAGTCAGAGGAGTGAAAGAGCAGAAGGAGCTAGAACGGAGGTGAGGCGGGAAATAACAGAGAGGCCATTGCATGTAGACCACAGCAGGTGGGGCAGACAGATTACCTTCCCCCTGCAGGCAATCATGAAGGAACCATCCAGGTTTTTAAAATATACAATCTGATAGGAATATGATAAGTAATTCTCTTGACAATAGATTGGTTTTGGGAAGATTAGAAGCCAAATCCTAAATACTCTGACCTTCATTTACATTTCAACACAGAACAAGTAGGATGCTATAGTCGTTTATCTTTACTGCTATATCGTTCTGTCTGTACCGCAGTAGTGAGATGATCATACTTTCAGAATATGTCAGTTATTAATCCAGTTCAAGTCAGTTATTTCAGAAATCTAATCATAACTAAATCTAGATGTTGAGACAGAACAAGGTTGCAGCATTAATAACTAGTTTTGTAAGGACAAGTCCGTTTGCGTCAGAGGAAAAATACACAGATTTTCTCAACAAATGGTTTGGGTGAAGGTGAATGGATGTTTTAGGCTTGAGGCTCCCTTAAAAGCAATGCCCTTGAAAAAGGACTCCCATCTGAAACGTTGCTTGACCTCCTTTGCCACAGTGCTTAGCATACCTCTCTCAGCATTTGTTTGAGAAAATTAATTGTCCTCATTTTAAAACTGACCTGCTGTCCTTATTCATACTTCATGGCCAGACGTCATTTCGTTCATGGCCAGACGTCATCTCCTCTGTTCTCAAAAGCTGTTTTCTAAAGCTGAGGATACCTGTTCTGGAGTTGTCTTGTTTAACAGCATTTGTTAATTGTTGGTGCTAATTAGTCCGTCCGCCTGCACAACGGGAGATGGGGTTTTGCGTGTGCGTGTGTGTGTCGTTGGTTGTTATCTCCATTTGTATGTTTCAGAAGGTGGCATGGAGTCCTCCCACGGCTCAAAATATCCACCTCTATTTTGGTAAGTGATCATGATTCATGGACCAAGCTGTGACATTTCATTGTTCTCGAAGTTTTGTTCTTAGGGCTTTTTTGAGGATTGCCACTGAGCAGCGGTCAGCTTTCAAGTGCAGTTCATTTATAGTACTATTTCCAAGCATGTTTTTTAAAGATTTTCTTGAGGTTCTTTATCATTCCCATTGCTCCAATTATCACCAATACAATTTTGGTACGATTCAGCTTCCAAGATCTTTTGATTTCAATTTTGAGATCCAGGCATTTGGTCATCTTATTGATTTCTGCATTGTTTAGGCCAAAATCGCTGGGGACCGACACCTTGATTAGAAATGCCATATTTATTTTTTGTACTGAAGTTCGATATATGGTCGCAATGCTTTATTTTCTATGTTCACGCTTGATGGGATCATCAGTTTGTATAGTAGGAGCATTACGTCCTTGTTTCCAATGATCACTTTTGGTTCATATTTCCATGAGAGTACGAGAACTGGGATCTTGACATTTCTGCAGATGTGCCAGTGGATTACTCTACATACCTTGTTGTATCTTTGTGTGTACAGCTGTTCTGACATTCGTTGTTTTTTTTACATCCCAATGGGAGGTGACTTGTGTTCTCTGTTTCTACCTTGCTGAACCTACACCTGTCCGATTGACTCAGTCCTGCCATTTTCTTAAAGCCGTTCCTATAGTGTCCTTGGTCTTGGGCATTTATTTTGATTCATTTTCCATCACAATTGAATTGACCTCTTCTTAGCCATTTCAGATGACCCTACTTTGTCCATGCCCAATCTGCACAACTCTCTTTTTTTAAAAAGAATAAAAAAATTTCCTGCTCTTTTATCATTCCCCCAGTTGTCAGTGCATATCCGTTGATATTTCGTTTTATATTTTTCTTTTATTTGCAATCGCTGGGACTGTATTTGTTGTTGTTTCAGTCTCGTGTGACACCTTCTATTTGCACCTGTCTTTTGAATTTTTTTCCAAGGTGGGGATCGGGATACCTTTTCTTACTTGTTGTCTTTGCGTCTGCTTAAAATAACGGGGTCGGTAGTCTGTCGAGCTTTTCACTTACTCAGGCAATCCTTCAGTTGTCATTCTGTGCACTTGGTTGAGTTCCATCAGACCGCAACCTCCTTCTCGTCTTGGCAGGTACATTCTCTGAATGCAATGATTTTTGTAGAACATTTTGTGGATGGTGAGTTTATCCTTGTTTTGATTTCTAGTTTGTTGATTTATGATTTTGGCCAGTTTATTATTCTGCTGCTGTACTGGAACCCTGGAACTGTGAGTTGGTTTACGACTTTTGATTTTGTTTATTTTGGAGTGGTATGTTTTCAGGATCCATCTCGTTCTAGTATGTCAAAAGCCAAACTCACATTTAGTACAAATAGCCCTAATTAGCTCATCATATGCTGTGTAGCATGACACGGTCTGTTTTTTTTTAATTGTTATCTCTTCAGTATTTATTTATTTACCATTTGAGCTTTACTGTCTGTCGAAGCCATAATGGTTTTACTATTGGAGCTTTTATCATCAAATTTTCAACAAACCTTTATTATGAGAATATGGATAACACTAATTAATTAAAATTACTTTTTCATTACCTCTGCCACCGAAGGTTGACGGGGTTATGTTTTCACCCCTGCCTGTCTCTCTGTAAGCAGGATATCTCAAAAAGTTGTGTATGGATTCAGATGAAACTTTGTGGACAGGTTGGGCATCTGACAAGAATGAAGTGATTTGATTTTGGTGTTATCCGAACTCGGATCAGTGTACGAGAATTAAAAAAAAAAAAACTTTAAATCTAATCTTCACCATTGAGAGATGGTGCAAAAAACGATTTACAGCAGATATTTCAACAATGTATTGGGCCTGATTTGTTCTCCTGGATCAGGCTTTGCGTGGTGGAGGTATGCACTCTACCGAGTGCCCTTCTAGTTATTTTTATAAGAATAATAATGATTATTATTATTACTTCATAGATTCAAACAGAAACCAAGCCAATGTAATCTTCTCAACACACAGTGGCAGAGGAGGTCAGACACAGGTTTGTTTAGTGCTGCTGAGAGCAGTCTTGGTCTCTTAGTTACAATAGCAGCAGTAGCTACATATTACCTCTGCCATCTGCGATGGATGGCCCCTGTCTGTCTACTTATTAATATTTTCACCTCTGTCTGTCTGTCTGTGTGTTTGTGTGCAGGATATCTCAAAAGGTTGTTGACAAATTCGGATGAAATTTGGTGGGCAGGTTGGGTGTGTGACAAGGATGAACTGATTAGATTTTGGTGAAGATCTGGATCCGGATCCGGACACTAGAATTTTTTGTTAGTGATTCTTCACCATTGAGAGATGGGGCAAAATGATATACAGTACATCACGATACTTAAGAATGTTGTGGACGAATTTGAATGAAACTTGGTGGATGAGTTGGGAAAGTGACATTTTTGGGGTTTTTTTGGTTCATACATTTTGGTACATAGATTTTGGTTCAGGTCAGCAGATCTAGATCCGGCCTTTCAGTGGGATACAAAAACGTAAACTGCTCAGCCTGGCAGAGGTATGTGCTCCACTGAGTGGCCTTCTAGTTTTGTTTTCCTTTTCGAAAAAGGAAGTCCACATTATGTAACACAATTGCTTTTTAATTCAACTTAACTTACACAAACTGATGCTCTATATTTGTGGCCATTTGTATATTATCATCTTCTTGGCCCTTTTCCCTTGTTTGATTTTTTTTTTCTTTATTTTCTTCGTTTCTCATGGCGACATTTTGCAATCTTTTGCATTTTCACACTCAGCATTTTACATTTCTCTCACTGTGCATCTCTCTGTATCCATCCAGCCATCCATTGGGACCATACTCTGTACAGAGCGTTGGTACTGCCGAAGCAGTCTCCTTGGCTATTGTTTACAATCCTGGACTGGTCACCATTCCGACACAGGATACCAGCAAGCTGCCACTCATTTTGTCGACCTCGGAAGGATGACAGGCAGAGTCAACCCCACTTGGTATTTATTCAACAGAAAAGGAGGATTTGAACTCAGGATCCTTTTCTCCCAAACTCACCACCCGAACCATTAAGCCAACACCAGGCATTTTCTCTGTATCCGGCACACTTCTCATGATCATATTCCTTTTATATGGGCTACATCTCCGACTGTTTCATTAGCACCTACATCTCCATCCGAAAGTCTCGCAGGGTAAAGCTTGAGGCATAACTTCGCCAGATTGAAGGATTTCCAAACTGCCAGGGTGAAAAAAATGAATTGTGTGGTTTTTGGGCTCTGCTCTCAGCCTTTTCCTCATTCTGAACCTGTAGGTTACTCCTTGAGGTGAAATGCCTATGATTTGGAGATCCTCATCAGGCAGGAAAGTTTGACATCACTTCCTGTGCTGTTGGATTGACTTTCGACTTTATGAAGGAACAATGATGGTGGCTTGTGCTTTAATTATTTCATCTTTTATCATTATTGCCATTTATTCATTTTTGATGAATATGTCACCATTTTGCAGAAAATTTGTATTTGATGTCAATTGGCTAATGTGCCTTTTTGTTCAACTTGTTCAATTTTCAGTGCTATTGAGGGAATGGCACCTGGAGGGCACTCAGGTGGGAAGGGACGTGTAAATTTTGTGCACTGCAATGCATCTCCATTGCTGTTTGGTGTGGCTGTTACTGTAAGTTGTGTGAAGCCAAATGGCATGTCAGGCAACCATTTATATTCTGCCAACTTGCCTTGGTAATGAATGATCAGTGGTAGTGAGGCCCCAAAGGATCAGCAGATTTGCACTGCTGTGGGTGACAGAACTGTCCCGTTACCAGAAGGAATCACTGATTTGTCTCGTAAAGTTAGAGATCCATAGATTGAGACATGGCCTATATACTTCAGCACGCAGAGAGTGTTACCACATTCATCCATTGTGAGCTTTGGAATGCAAAAGGAATAAATATTACTCGTTATTTGAAAGGAATTGACAGCGACAGCTGCTGTAGAATAAAATACGTTTGCCCTGGCCTGAAATATGCACCATCTAGCAAATGTGAACTCTCCGCATCTCCAGTAGATGGCAGCATAGCAGTGTAGGGTCATGCCTTATTATCTGTCACTGCTTTGACATCAAACAACGGCCAGATCTAATATCATAGATAATGACGCTCCTCAATTATTATAACAAACTCTTGTCTTCATTGACCATTAATTATATTTCCTTTTCAACTCCCAGCCAAATGTTGAGTCCAGATGTGGTCCAGATCTAACCATTGTGGTTACATTCGGTTTTAATTGATTTATTAAACTCAAGAAGCAGGTTGATGTTTCTGCACTGGCAAATGGAAATGATTTGCATGCCCCATCACTCCAGAATGTTTCTTCCAAAGAGCCTTTGATGACCAATTATTTCTACCCTACTCATGCACTACTACAGGTATACGTCATCTGCCTTTGTTGCTATTAACACTGGGGAGTCTCGAGAACAGACAAATTGTGTTGTGAACCCGCTGACCGTGGTCTTGACGTTGTCAACTCCATCAACCTGACTTTGCCTTCCAATTGCCTCGAGAGTGCAGTTAGCGTTTCTCATTCACACATTTATCCCAAAGGGACCACAGTCCTTGTGTGTTGATTCTGAATGTTTGTTAGGAATTAATCGAATTTGTGGAGAATTAAAAAAATAAAAATGCTGCAACAAAAGTGAGTTGGGAAATCTGATCTGAAATGTTGTCATGTCATTGAATCTGATTATGAATCTGATCTGAAATGATCACCCCTGCCTGTCTGCCTGTCTGTCTGTCTGTTTGTTACCTGCAAAAATCAGATTTTTCAAGTATATTGGTTGGTTGCATGCATTGTTCTGTTTATCTGTTTGTTACTTGCAAAATCGAAGATTTTTCAAATATATTGGTCAGTCGATTTTGTTATTCTGTCTGTTATTCTGTCTGTTTGTCTGTCTGTCAATCGCCTGCAGGTCACAATTTAATACCGATCTTCACGAAACTTCACGAGATGGTAGAGTTTGTCAAAAGGAAGAAGACTTGTTTTTGAGGTCAAAAGGTCAAAATGTCAACATCAGCCAAAGGTCAACAACTAAGGTGGTCTTTCTAAAATCCTCAGTTTTCATCCCATTGACTTGAAATTTGAAAATGATTTGCATATCAGGTCAATGAATTCAACCACCAATTATATTTGAGGTCAACATCGGCTAAAAGGTCAACATCGGCCGAATTTCTGAAATTGTCAATTTTCATCTGATTGGCGTGAAATTTGAAGTGGAGTTGCATATTTGGCCATTGAATTCAACCACCAATTATTCATTAGGTCAACTTCGGCCAAAAGGTCAACAAAGGCCAAAGATCAACGACTAAGGTGGCATTTCTAAAATCCTTATTTTTCATCCCCTTTACTTGAAATATGAAGAGGATTTGCTGATCAGTTTACTGAATGCAACCACTAATTATTTTTGAGGTCAACATAGGCCAAAAGGTCAACATAGGCCAAATTTTTAAATTTGTCAATTTTCATCCGATGGACTTGAAATTTGAAGAGTTGCAGATTTCATCATTGAATTCAACGACCAATTATTTTGGAGGTCAAAATAGACCAAAAGGTCAACATCGGCCAATGGTCAACAACTTTGGTGAGATTTCTGAAATCCTCAATTTTCATCCCATTGAGTTGAAATTTGAAGTGGATTTGCATATCAGGTTACTGAATTCTATGAACAAGTATTTTTCAGGTCAACATAGGCCAAAAGGTCAACATTGGTCAAAAAGTCAACAGTCATTTCTAAAATTATCAATTTTCATCAATTTGACTTGAAATTTGAAGAAGATTTCTATATTTGTCATTGAATTCAACCACCAATTATTTTTTAAGGTCAAATTTGTTTTATGGATTTTGCAAGTATCGTGCTATGCATGACATCTTTCTTGTTTGTTTGTTTGTGAAGAAAATATCTCAAAATGTTGTGAATGGATTTACGCGAAAATCTGTGGAGAGCTTGGGTATGTCACAAGGACAAAATGATTATATTTTGGTGAAGATCTGAATCCGGATCTGGATCCGAGAATTTTTTAAAGTTAATTTTCACCATCAAGAGATAGGGTTTGTTTTTTGCCCCTAACTCAAGAAGGAATTGGATGAAACTTGGTGGACAGGTTGGGTATGTAACTTGGAAGAATTGCTTCGATGTTGGGTGAAGATCAAATCCGGATCCAATCAGAGAATTTTTAAATTGATTCTTCACCAATGAGCGATCGGGCTAAAATGACATATAGCAGGATATCTCAAAACGTGATGGACGGATTCGGACGAAACTTTGTGGATGAGTTGGTTAGGAGACAAGAACAAGCCAATTCGATTTTAGCTCAGGTCCGTATCCAGATCTGGCCTATCATCGGTATGCAAAACATACACTAATCAGCTTGGTGGAAGCTCCACCGAGTGCCCTTCTAGTTCCCAATGGAGCTGCCACTGAAGTTACCACTATTGAAAGGGTCTAAATGATACAAGGTACCTTTGCTTTGCACAAACAGGCAAAATTGAATATTTACCAGCACAAAGGTCTAAAGGCTAACTACAGTGAAGGGGAAGCCTATTTAACATCTCCTACAAAAGATAAACAGCTACATCATGCAGTCTCTCTAATGATAGTACACCAGACAGTAGTTTTAGTTGAAATTGTTTTCATTGGAAGTAGAAACCGTGACCAAACTGGCCAAGCGGGAGCACATTATAGTTGAGCCATCATCTTCTTCCAAGGTGTACAATCGGGCAATTATATTTATTGCATTGCTGAAGAATATTAAGTATTTTCCAACGAAAGTGAAAGCATGGTTGAAGCCCTCCCTTCTGTGTCGTGATGTTTCCCGGTTGTGCATTGAATCTCTTCCAAAGAGTTGTTTATTGTTTTTTGTGCCAATTCTCTAAATTTGATTCTTCCATGAATTTATTTAACAAACAATGAATAAATTTTATATTCCATTAGGCAATTTTTGTGGCTTAATGAAAAACTTTTATCTGACACTTTGTCCTATGAATGAAAAACGGGGAGTTTGTTGGAAAGGTTTTCCTGAATTATTGAACAATTCCACATTGCATTTCGATTATCCATGCTCGCAAAATACCGATGATACACATTTGTGTTGCATTCGCGGATGATAAATTTCTCCTAAAATTGAACATTTGTCGAAATGATCTTTCCCTGTTTTTATCTTCCAACTCCTTCTGCCTGCCGCTTGATTTCTCCAGTTCCTCAGTGGGTAAACTTATCATGCCTGGAAGCACACACTTTGTGGAGTCAGTTAGTGTATTTAGTGAGTTTGAGACATTAGGCAGATGCTTGATTTGGATGGGTGGAAATGCATGTGATGTTGTTTAAATTTATTATTACCAAGTTAAACTTGTACTTTCCTCCAATCTTTCAAAGTGACAGCTCATCATAATCTTATGTTGTCTCCACTCGTGCATGTAGTATTTTCTCCTCTCTAAAAAATGTTTGCCTGGATGTCTGACGGTCTTTATGACTCCATTCTCAGTATGTTCCGATGTTCTTTATCTTTGTCACAATTTGCTTTTGTTTGCATTAAAACAGCAAATACATCATCTCTGTTCAGGATGCGCAATGCTTGTTTGTTTTTTTAAAATGACCTTGGTAGAGCCCACAGATGAAATTGTTTTATATTTATCAATTTATGTTGGCCCCTCTGCAGCGATATTTGCACAAGTATCACAAAAGTCGAAAGCACAAATATAAGGGGAAAAATGGTTGAAGTGCTCAGAGTGAGTGGACAATGATTGGGGAGATTTCAAGGCAACGGTCTCTACTAGACAGATGTGAAAATTATTGTTTATATTCATGCTCGAGGTAGTAATCTTGCCTCCAAGTTTTTAGAAAACATATTGGCTATTTTGTGCTTCACCTAGCTGTGTAATTAATGATGCTGATTTTGTCAATACTCAATCGGTGGAGCAGATAGTGAGCAGCGTAAGCCAAAAGACATCATTGAATGCTTTCAGATCTCACATGAACCTGTGTTGTAACGACGTTCGTCTGATAGTATCTGTTTCAAAAGTACTACAAATTTGCTTTCATCAGGAGATAGAATTGGTGAAATGGATAGATACTGCTATTGGATGCATCCTCACAGCATATACTGTGAACCATATACTATTGTTGTGAAAAGCCGAATCACCAGTCCTCGATTTGTTTGATATATGCACACAGTCTTCAGAGATCTAACATTCTGAGTCAGAGTTTGAATAACTTGAAGTACCTTGGCAGTTCTCATAAACAGGACATTGAAAACAATACTATTCCACTTCTCGTTGTGATACACATTTATATATTAAGTCTCAACACAATTTCCCCACAACATGAATTTCATTTATTCATCTGAAAATGATCACTGAAGGACTTTGTAGTACTTAGAAGTTGTATTGACTCGAGATGGAGGTCATACCTTTGTCATGAGTAAAGAAGAAGCCATTTCCCTGAAGAGCACAATGCTTTTCAATTGTATAAGTGCTTGAAAATTTCAGTGGAATGAATTAATTTTGCCTGAGGACATACCCACATCCAATAAGATATTCAAGGGGAAAAAAACTTTGCCAGCACAGACAGAAAACCTTACTTAAAGAATGTAAAAGTTTGAACAAAACAGAAGTAAGAAACATTTTTTTACTATTCTAATGATATTTTCCTGGTGTTCGACAAAGTTCAACGTAGACGCATTCAATTCCTTTACACCAGAAAGTATGGGATTTGTCATTAGAATGAAAACTTCAGGTGATATTTGGCTGAGATCTAAATGACAAGGTCTCAGTGGTGCCATTTTGAAATCCAAGATAGCCTTCCACGCATCCACTAAGATAAACAGAAACAGTACTTTCCTAAATCAGTGCAACATTAGCTTTATGAGAAATCTCAAAAAAAATTCAACCAAATCACATGAAGCACTGGATTGGACTCTTGAATGTTTTCACATTAGTTCTCATGCATCCTTGTTGTGACCATTGAGGTGAATAAGCAGTGTATCCTAGGGTACGTTGCAGGTAGAAAAGCCATTAAGATGTAATTTTTACCTCCGCCACCGAAGGTGAACGAGGTTATGTTTTCACCCCTTTCTGTCTGTTTGTTTGTTTGTTTGTCTGTCTGTCTGCTTGTCTGTGTACAGGATATCTCAAAAAGTTGTGGACTTTTGGGGAAATTTTGGGGAAAGGTTTGCTGTGTGACAAGGACGCACCGATTAGATTTTGGTGAAGATCCGGATCCGGATCCAACTACTAGAATTTTCAAAGTGATTCTTCACCATTGAGAGATAAAGCCAAAAACGTGATATAAAGTTATATAGCATGATATCTCAAAAAGTTGATGATGGATTTGGATGAAACTTGGTGGACAGGTTGGGTGTGTAGCAAGGACAAATTGATTCGATTTTGGTGAATATCCGAATTCGGATCTGGATACGATAATTATTTAATTTTTTAAGTGATTCTTCACCATTGAGATCAGGCCAAAAACGATATAGTACTGCATTGCATGATATTTCAAAAATGTTTTGGGCCCGATATGTTCTTTTGGATCAGGCATGACGTGGCGGAGGTATGCGCTCTACCGAGTGCCCTTCCAGTTAACTTATAGATTGTTCCAGTCTGTTAAAGTAACATTGCTCTCTCATTTTTGAAGCACTTT
This sequence comes from Eptatretus atami, assembly GCA_035128595.1. Lineage (NCBI taxonomy): Eukaryota > Metazoa > Chordata > Myxini > Myxiniformes > Myxinidae > Eptatretus > Eptatretus atami. The sequence goes on from CM068961.1 coordinate 67,687,399, forward strand.
GTCTATTTTATTTGACTACTAATAGAAAAGCCTGTCAAAAATGATGGGTTGGAGTTATTTTATTCAACATATTCAAGGAGACTGGAAGATATGATGTTTTGTAGCAAGTTTTGCCTTTTTTAGTCAGGTCAGTCTTTTGGGACTGCCCCTGGTTACATACATAACCCAGCGCTACCTGCAAAGTGGTCGGGTTGTCGGTGACGAAACCAACACCCCTCACTGGCTTTGCTAGTGGGGATGGTCACTGTGACACCCTGCCAGGATGAAAAACAATGCCTGATAAAGGGTCGATGAGCTCACTTCGGTAGCCAACGGCCATCCAGTACGGAGATGGTGTCTCCTAAAAAAAACACCCAATTGGGGTAGGAAAATTTATTTTTCTGCTTGGCCTAGTTACCCCCTCCTGGACAGTGGTCCTCTGATAAGGTTTCCTTGTTTCAGAACTAGGTGAAGGTTTTGCCAGGTTTTTCCTCCTCTTTTTCTTTCTTGACACCTTACCTAGAATGGCTTTATGCCTTGTTTGGTGTGACTTCCATTAAAATAAAAGAAGCGTTTTACTAAAGCACTACATGTACAAATGTGACCCAATTGTCTTTATCTTATAGGACATTTCATTTCAACTGTACAACCTCGTGAGCATGCCATAGTCTGAAGCTTCAGCCTCGTGTCAGGTGTGCTTATATCTTCTTTACTTTTGAGCCATCTTACAGATGTAAATGAACACTCTTTTTATTCTGGTCATGATACACATCATGTGCGGTGAATTTCACCTCCTTGTGCCTTGTATTTCTGGTTATTTAAAAACACGCTTCTGTACACTGCCCTTGAGGCTCAGTTTGCAAGTCACCGTCTCCAATTCCAATCGAAGAGATGAAATTACTCTTTTATGGAAAATGTTTTTTGAGTTTGTTTTTTTTATCGTCAAAAATAGGATGTAGTGAAGTCAATCATGTTAAAAGATTGGCCTTTAAATCGTTATGAAGTCGTTATGAAGGGGGACAGACAAATACACAAACACACAATGTGTTATATATAACTATATATATACTGTATATTATATATATTGAAATGTGTGGAGTGTGACGAACACTCACACGATCTCCAATGGACACAAAGTCCTACACTTGGAAATCAGTGGAGTGCTCGTCACGCTCCACACATTTCGATTTACCCGCCGATTGCACCACATGCCTTACCACATGCTTCCTGTTGATTGGGTTTGCATTGCGGAAACAATCATCTGGGTGGCAGATGGATGGTTGTTCTTTGCAGATTATGTGTTTTTTTTCTTACCATACGAGACATAATTACAAGGAATTTTTATGCACAGAAGAGGCCATTTGGCCCATCATGCCTGCACCACACAACACCAGATTTTAAAAAATAAATCCATCAACACCCCTTCCCTTCGTGCGCAGCCTTTTAGCTGCTACACTGGTACTCATTTCACCGACCTCGGAAGGATGACAGGCTGAGTCAACCTCCTGGTGTTAATTCAGCGGTGAAATGGTGCTTGAATCAGGACCCTAGGATCCCAAGCCCCCACCCTAACCGCGAAGCCAACACCAGGTTAATCCTCAGCCGATGCTCCACATTACCACCAGGAGGTACAATTGAGATAGATATATATATATATATATATATATATATATATATATAATATATATATATATTTGTAAAAGACATGCAGAAAGCATCCAATAATCATTTTTTCAGGATGACCACAATCTTTGACAATACTGAAGTTAACTTTGTATTCAGGTGGTACAATGGTCGTCTCTCTTTTATTCAATGAGTGTACAAATGAAAGACAAGGAAAAAATTTTGCTGAGCACAACATGAACTGCTCTTCAAAAGCACCAAGCTACACTCGATAAATTACTTGAATACTTATCAGCGAGAGTGCGAATGAGCTTGCATCTTATCAAAACCACAGCATGTTTCAGTGGTAAAAAGGAAAAGAAAAAAGTGCCATGCATTCTTAAATTGCTTTGAATGTCAACTCCATAACCATAAAGCCAGGTGGACCCATTTTGTGCTGTTCTATTGCCAGTGTATGGTTGCTTATCCATGCTCTATTCGTCTTAAACACTGAGTATCAAGCAAGGAAGCAGCACTTACCATTTTTAAACTCTTTGGTACAATTCAGCCGAGGTCACGTTCGACCTCACGTTCAAACCACTGACCTACCGGACTCAGAGCGGATGTTCTAATCATTGCACCACCAAGTCTGGTCAAATATGAGGGAGATTGTAATTGGGAAATTGTCCACTACGTGCACTCGACCCGTCTCCTGGAGAATTTGTGCCCCACAATTCATTACCACCTCCGAGCACAGTGCAAGACAGTTTTTTTATTGAATACAATTCTATAGAGAATATATCCCAAGAACAGAAAAAGTTTGAGTTGAACAAACTACCTCTGAGTTTTCCAACAGCCAACGGCAACCCAATCTCCGAATGCCTTGGAAACCAAAATGTTATGTGATAGAATACATTGCACCATGTGCATTTGTGTTCATTTTATTGTTGGACTTGTAATGTGGTACATATAATGTAGGCTGGAATGAACCCAGAAATCTGTTATAAAGTTTATTAAAATATATTTTGAAATGCAAAGGCTATATTATTTTATTTTTGTAATTCTAGATGCCTACAGTTGAGACAACAGAAACTGATTCAAAAGTGATAGAAACCTCAATGTGCTTGTGGAGGTGAATGGTCACCAGCTCAATGCTGATTACAGTTCACATTGTCTCTTCTTTTCATTTCAGTGTTTTACCCTTAGTGTCTAATCATAATACATAGTTAAACATGTAGGACATCTGCATGCTGCGTACTTGTGAAAAACATTCCGGAGAAATGAATGTGAGAGCGTATAATGAAAGAATAGTTAAAGGAAAAATCAAATGGATATACAGTAGATAGCAGAAAGCAATATCATTCCAAGGATGAAGTAAAACAGAACTAGCAAAGCAAAGATAACAGCACAAAACTCAAGTTAACTTTTGTTAGGTCCACCTCTGCAAAACACATGCTCGTACTTGAATTTTGTCTGAGTTTATACACTCGATGTAAAAATATGAGGAACACCTTCCGAAGATTGAGTTGCACCACCCTTTGACCTCAGAACAGCCTCAATTTGTCAGGGCATGGACTCCACAAGGTGTCTGAAGCATTCCACAAGGATGTTGTCCCGTGTTGACTCAAATGCTTCCCACAGTTGTGTGAACTTGGCTGGTAGTGGATCTCTACTCCGAATAGCTCATTCCATCTCATCCCACAGATGCTCAATTGGATTGAGATCTGGTGACTGGGCAGGCCACTGCAGTAAGCTGGATTCACTGTCATGTTTGTGGAACCATTCCTGGACAATCCTAGCCTTGTGGTATGGGGCATTATCCTGCTGAAGAAATCCATTCGCAGATTGATACACTGCTGCCATGAAGGGATGCACCTGATTGGCAATGATGTTCAGATATCCTGTAGCATTCGAACGTTCCTGCACTTTTATCAAGGGGCCCAATGTGTGCCATGAAAACACACCTCATACCACCACACCACCACCACCACAAACCTTCAATGTTGACACACGGCATGATGGATGCATGTACTCATGTGGTTTACTCCATACCCTGGTCCTCCCATCAGTGTGAAACAGCAGCAACCAGGATTCATCAGACCAGGCAATGTTTTTACAATCCTCCAGTGTCCAGTGTTTTCATTCCTTAGTCCACTGCAACCACAGATTCTTGTTTTTTGCTGAAAGAAGTGGAACTCTGTGTGGTCATCAGCTGCCATACCCCATTCATGTCAAGGTACGATGAGTTGTACATTATTTTATGGGTCTTTCAGCACCAATGTTGTACTGGACTGTCAGGTGACTAACTGTAGCCCGCCTGTTGCTCTGCACAATTTGTGTCAGCCTCCTTTGGCCTCTTTCATCAATGAGCCGTTTTTGACTACTGGCCTGCCGTTGGCTGGATGTCCTTTGGGTGGTGGACCATTCTTGATACACACGGGAAAATGTTGAGCATGAAAAACCCAGCAGCATTGCAGTACTTGACACACTCAAGATTCTTCTACAAACGTGCAGTGCCTGGCACGTACAACCACACCCCATTCAAATGCGCTTAAATCCTTTGACTTGTCCATTCACCCTCTGAATGGCACACATACACAATCCATGTCTCACTCATCTCAAGGCTTAAAAATCCTTCTTTATCCTGTGTCCTCCCCTTTATCTACACTGATTGAAGTGGGTTTAACAGGTGCAATCAATAAGGGATCATATCACCTGGATTCACCTGATCAGTCTATTTCATGGAAAGAGCAGGTGTTCCTAATGTTTTGCATATTGAGTGTATATCTCTTTTAGGTATCGATATCTATCTTCCTCTCTCTTTCTCTTTCTCTCTTTCTCTTCCTCTCTGTCTCTCTTTTTTTCTCTTTCTCTTTTTCTCTCTTTCTCTCTTTCTCCACCACCCCCACTCCCACCCCCACCCTACCTATCTCTGAGGCATCACTGACCTGTAAGACAATGCATTGCGATAACATCACGTCTTTGTGGATGTGCTGAATTTTTTTTTTACTACTCTCTTGGTAAATTCAAATTTTTGAAAGAAGCTAATCATGTAGTCTTAGTAAAGGGCATGCTGAATCCACCTCTGCCTTTTCTGTTCGCACCGACAGAGTTGTTAAAACTCTGAGACAGACCCAGCATTGCATGGAAATGGATTTAATGTACAACTGAAATGAAAAATGACCCGATGCCATTTACATTTTGTCTCAAAACAAAGCTGTATAGAAGAAGTCTTTATAAAAAAAATTTTTTTTTTTCTAAAATGAGGTAGATTTGAGTAATTTGGGAGATGATGGACACCAATTGTTATTTCTAACAAACGCCCACTTTGAGTGACGACTGAGTGAATGACGTGTGACCTTATGCGATGAAGAGTGGTGAGGAATATCGGTTTTTACCTTGAGAATTTGTTTTTGCCTATAATCATCTATTTCACTCTAATGAACATCTTTGAATGTTGGGGAAGGTCACTTCTTGCATACATGTGTTTGTAAATGAATGGATATGTCAAATCATGCAGAAGAACCCAAATGCACCCAAATCAAAGTGAAGTCTCCTTTATCACATTCAAATCTACCAATATATTCCTGTATATTGAAAAGTATTTTCTTCCTACGTATAAATTATCCAAACCCATTGTGGACTGTGGGCTGGCAGGGTAGCTAATTAGTAATTAGAGGTACTGCATGCACACACAGACACACACACACCTCTGAGAAGTCTAGCCTGGGTTAGAATGTTGGTCCAGCAATAAACTGTAATCCTGGTTTTGCAGGCAGGGTGAGGCATCATTGTGTGTGCCGTCCCTCGGACGTAGGTTAAACTGGGCGTCCCATCTGCCGGCATTAGTTGGTGGAGGTTAAAGATCCCACTGCATCCTTTGGGAACTGTAGGTGAGTTATCACCGGCGCCATGAACAAATTACAAATTCCTTCCCTAACTGACCGCTGAGAAGGCAATGCAAACCACCCAGCATTACTGAGCTTGCCAATAAATTGCTTCAGCAGCACTACGACGATGTAAAGAGTGATACATGTCATAATCTCCCTGATGCTAACATAAGGCCTTTAAGTCACTGTCGTTAGCAACACTTTATAATAAAAAAAACATGTACCTTACTCTTTATGGAGCATCAGTGCTGCCAAAGCAGTTTCTTGGTAAGGGTTATACTGAATGATTTTCCATCGTTTCCCAGCATTGTTTGTCCCATGCTCTCTTATTTTAATTGCTGAGCATCAAGCAAGGATCCTTTCAAGTTCTGAGCAACAATCAAGGAAACAGCACATGCCATTTTTGTAAAGTCTTTGGTACGACTCAGCTGGGGTTTGAACCACCAACTTCACAGACTCAGACTCTGACTCAGACTCAGACTCAGACTCAGAGTGGATGCTTCAACCATTATGCTACCGACTATGCGTCTTTATACAATGCTTTATTTAGCCTCCCCATATAGAATAGGGGGAGGCTAACATGTGTTGTAGGGTTGGTTTCTAACATTATTGCCACGAGTTTTTAATGTTACAGTGGCCTGCAAAACTATTCATCCCCGACCAATAATGCCACATTTTGATGAATAATGGATTATGGAGAAAAACATTTTCCAAATGAACTTTTTTTATTCATAACCGAAGAGATCAAACGAAACACTGTTGTCGTTGAAGGAGGTTACATGTCAGGGATACCTGAAAAAAACATGTACAAATCAAAATTCACTGGTTGTAAAAGTATTCACCCCTAAGATCAGTACTTGGTGGAAGCACCTTTTTGAGCAATGACTGCTATGACTTTTTTGGGGGTTGGTCTCTACCAGCTTTGCACAGTGAGATGGTGAAATCTTCGCCCATTCTTCATGTGAAAATCTCTAGTTCTGCCAAGTTTGATGGGGATCGTCGATGGACTGCAATCTTCAAGTCTCGCCACAAATGTTTAATTGGCTTCAAGTCAGGACTTTGACTGGGCCACTCAAGAACATTTATTTTCTTCTTATGCAACGACTCCAATGGTGGCATCAATAATGGGAATAAAAAGCTGGGTGTGCGCTGCCGCTCGCCACGTCG
>CM068961.1:67703460-67718465 GCA_035128595.1 Eptatretus atami
GTTGTTGGCATTCACAACCTATGCCCAACGATAGTCTAACTTATGCATAGCGCGGCAGCGTATCGCCGACCATCAAGTGGCGTAGGCTATTCATAGGCTACGGCTCGACGATTCAAATCATAACCGCACTAGACATCGAAGTGATACTTGGAGTAGAAAGGGCACTACATATTCATTAAAAAAATCACAAAACAATTCCACACAAGAATACCTGCCTCTAGAATCTTATTCGATCCTGAAAAACTACAGCTACTTCTCCCAAGGAGTAAAATTCAAAGCCATTAAACCACTAGTACCTAAAGCCTGTCTTTGTTTGCATAAGTGTTTGACTTGACATTATGGTCCTGAGTTGAGCCATCTCTTTACCATTAATTTCTATATCGGTTGGGTGACTCAGCCTGTCTCCCTTCTGAGGTTGGCAAATGAAGACGTGTACTGGTACATACCATTGCGGGTACAACCTGTACTCAGGAGCCTCCTGACTGTACTTCTCTTCCCATGAAAAACTGCTTGGCACCATATCTTGGTTTAGTGTACAAAAGAATGTCTTCTTACTCTAACATACTAGCAGTACAGCAAATACTATATATCAAAACAATAATAATCCTCATATCCATCAAATTTCTCAAAATCCAACATCTCGAGAATGTAGCTGCGAGAAACTCCCGTAGTCGCGCCATGGACCAATCAACGTTGAACAACGCTGTTAGTCCTTAGATAGCAGAGTACGTGAAAGATTCCACATATGACGAACTACATTTGTACACAACAGGGAACACATACACCATAGAAAGATCTATCTCTCACCTCCCTTCAACAAATTCAAAATAAGGTAATGAAGATGTCACGCCAAATCAAACAGAACAAATTACGCCCCACACGATTGCAACAACAAATAAAAATGAGATGATATCAAACAAATATCTTATCGTCACTGAATAGACAAAAGAGCGGGAATATTAAAAAAAGAGTTGACATTCGGGATAACTAAAGAAGACTCACATGGCCATGTAGAAACTGTTCAGCTCATTTGACAGAAATCTAATCATTAAATCAAGACCAGGACCACACTACACGAATGGCTTTAAATGCCAGGACTGAACCAACTCAAGACACGTGTAACTTTCTGCACGTAGACAGAAAGCACATTCTCTCTCATTGGATGTAAAAAACACTCATGTCAGACATTTTACAACTAAGGTCACAACTATGCTACAGTAGAGTTAATCCACTGCATCTGCGACTTTCAATTATCCACATCCAAAATCAGAAACTTTAACAAAAGCCATCATCGTTGAAAACAACGAAAATGCTCACGTCGACTTGATGACTTCCACTCAGCATGATAGAAAACAGCCACTTGACACATAGTACTTCAGATACTAAAGGAAAGAGACATCTAATCGACGTTCAGTTACCCAGATTCTTGCGCCATAACGCACAATTTGCAATCAAGATCTGACCAATCAATACCTTAGAATGAGTGAAAGTCCTGAAGTCTGAAGAGGTCAAATTTTTCTGATTATGTAGCAACGTTCATGATGTAAATAACACACCTCACAAGACTCAAACCATTTCTGAAATTCCACAAACAAACTACAGGACGCTGTCGGGCTCTAGGACTCCGAAAAGACCCTTTGGAAAATCTCTGGACCACAACTTCACAACTCTATCCATGAACTGAATCCTTCCCGAATACGATTGGCTCATGTCCGAGAGCTCCTTTCGACTTCCGAAACCCAATATATGGATTACCAATTCACAGCAACACACACACACACACAACATACAAATCCGTCTCCTGTGGTGACGGACGTTGGCGGCTAAAAACTATAATTTCCACAAAATTGCAATATTTCCATGTCTTTTGTCTTGTATCAAAGTTTAGTTTCTAATGCGGAAAATATGAGCCTCTCAAGGAACTTTTTAATACTAATTATACACTGAACAACACTTGGATATACAATAATATCCACCCCCTTATTCTTCATGATACTACAGAGAAACCCTTTAACCCCTGCGGCACAACAACATTCTACACAGAGCCCCAATTGAAAGACAGTGAACACAAACTCCCATATTCCATTGGACCAGCACTCCGGCGGCGTTGGTCTGTCCAAGCAGTCTTCCTGGTGATTTGGCACAATCTACTGACAAGTCACCACTCTGAACCAGAATCCTCAAGCTGTTACTGCTATTTTGCGACTCAAAGGATACAGTCGAATCCAACCCACCTGGTATTAATTCACATCTCAAGCAGGATGTCAAACTCAAGGACCACGCTCCAGGCCCACCACTTCTGCATACCAACCACCAGCAACACGAATGTCTTTAATTTTTAACAAAGTGTCCTATGCAGGACATTATCTACAGCTAAAGTCGGAGGAAGAATAGGGGCGGGGGTGATACAAGTGAAAAGCAATAATTACAAGTAAGAATGTGGAAGTATCTAAATTCTAAATGTACATAAGGTATGCTGAACTGAAAGTTTGACGAATCACACTCGTACGTGAAGATCCCTGGTTCTGTTTGACCTCTCCCTACCAATCCCCTACCTGCTAGTTCTCTCTCATGCTCCATGCCTGCACAACTCGGTCTCTTTCCACTGTTTGAGAACTATCATCTCTCTGCTGTATTGTGAGCCGTTCGTTATTATGCTTCTCCAGTGCGCCGTCCATCTTCTCTTCCTTCTCCACACCCTGCCATGCCTCTGCATGGGCCTCTTGTGAGCTAAAGGAAGTTTCCTTTCTCACATTTTCCACTGCCATAGGGCGGGATTGGTCGCGTCCACTAAGCTCTATGAAATACTCTTGCGAATCTGCGCGTACGCCGCTTTAACATTAGAGCAAGGGTTTGCGGGTTGAATTAATTTGAGGAGTTTTATATTAAGAGAGTGATGGGTAGACGCTCTCTAGCGCTGTTGTGCTCTCCCTTGACTATCCAATAATGTCTCACTCTTCAATATATTTTTACAATCAGACCTCTTATGCTCTGATATTACCATATATGATGCTCAAGTTATGCAGTTAACCTCTGTTCATTTTGTTGGAGTTTAAGCATGGGGCTGAAGGCAGTTTTAGTTACCTTGCTTTCAGAATGTCAAAGTAGCCTGTTTATAAATTTAAGCTTGAGACCTGCAAGGCTTGATGCTTTTAATTATTTCAGAAGTAATGTCCCATTCCCTGTTCCTAGTCTTCAGCTAGTAATTCATGTTGCCATATGCTAGCGGTTATCTTCATGCTGCCTGTGATGCTGTTGCTTCATTTCTGGGCACCATTGTGCCGCTTGCTCTTCCCTCAATGTTACTTATTACATTCTACTCATTCATCCACCTGTGCGCATGACAGGATCACGTCCACCCTACGTGGATGTTAATTCAACAGTAGAGTGGCTCAAACTCATATACCCTATTCTTAAGCTATTTACCTTAACCGTTAACCAACACCAGGCGTTGTTGCATCGCTTCTAGAATAGATCCGAGGTTAGTCTATCAACAATCAGAATTTATATCCACACAAATAACAAAACTACTCTCTCCTACCATGCATGCTCTTATCACCTTATTCACTTTGTCACAATTTCCAATCCCTCAACTATGGAGCAAATCACCTTTTTCTGTCATTGTCTAGCTAACCCTAAATGGTTCCTGGGTTCCACACACCTATAAATATTTTTCTGGAGTGCATGGTGAGAAAGACAACAACCATTCACACACAATGCCCTCCATTGCCATTGAGCATGAGGTCCAGTATAAGGTGGCCGATAGATTGCTTGGTTCATCTCTTGGTAAATTAGCCTAACTATGTGTTTTAATTCCTTTCTCCTTCACCCCTGTCCCAAGGCCGATGTTCTCCTGGATTAACTTTCACCATGGCTTTGTGCCCGCCTGCCAGAGCAGTCTGTTTTTAATGCACCATGGAAATCCAAATATATCATATATACTATATTTATTTTTAATTTCTCAGTTTGTCGTTTAGAGTATTTAGTATTTCTAGCCATTGTTGACTACTTATCAAGCTGACCCCACAATTACTATGGAAAATCAGATTTGACTACGCTGTCAGTTGCTACAATGGTAAAAGAATATGTAATCAACAAACGTTTGGATTGAAGTATGCTAACCACCTTGCTTCCACACATTAACCTATTTCTACATTTCTGTTATTCCATCATGTCCTAAAGAGATTTTATTTTATTTTCTCTATAGCGCCAATGGATAAAAGTTTCATCTCCTTAATATCTAAAGTCATGATTTCTCCTAACAAACACTTTCTAATCCTCACATATTAATCCTGCTTTCTCTCAATGACCACTAATATGGCTTCGCAAAATTCATGTCCTGACCTCTGCCTAAATGCAACAATGTCTTCACTCCGAGCACTTTGGAAGAATCAGTGTGTGCAACATTCACAAAGTCCTTTGAAGAATCCAGCACAAAGGCTCCTATGAAATTCCCAATGTATTCGTTTGTTTTCTTGCGTCCATATACTTAATTTATAAATAACAGATGTTTGATAATAATCTACTACACTTTGAAATGATGCGAGAACTGAATCAGAAATGCAGCGATCACGTTATATATCGCTGGCTCATTTTCCTGTTTCCAGCTTCCTCGTCTGCGGTACTGTCTCTCCTCGCTAGTGGTCCCTCTCTGACTCAATATTCTTCAATAGGTCTCCTCGCTGCACTGTAACATAACCCAGTGCTACTTTCATAGTATGTAGTTGCACGTAACGACACTTGCTCACTGGCTCGGCCAGTGGAGGGTACTGTATACCCTGCAGGACTAAACAATACCTGGCTACGGGTGGATGAGTCCTTTAGACATTCGACACATGCCAGTAGAATATGGGTCTCCAAACCATCCCTCCGTGGATCCGTCTTTTTAGTTGTAAGTTGTTATTACACATCGCATTTAGTACTACTTCTGACTTTGTAGGGTTTAAAGTGTGTGCCCGGACCATCTTACACTCTCTGTATCGATGCTCGTCTTATCGGCTCACTCAACTAAATACCTGCTATTTCAATCTCTCTTTCTTGCAACATACATCGTACACTTTCTTAACTCACTCATTTTCCTCCTCACTTTAAATTCCTCTCTTTTATTCATCTCTTTCTTCATTCCCTCAGCAGACCTCCAATTAAATTACAAAGTCACAAAAATTAATTGCTTGCCCTCATCCCAGCTATATGCCGTGCGAAAGTCATTCCGATGACTGCCTAGCTTGCTAACGAGGGGGGAGGGAGTGGTGCACATGGCATTCCGATGTTCAGTCTCCAAGACTTGCCTTGTGACACCAACAGTGACTCTTCTGCAATTCATCTTCATCCACAACATCTGTGATCTTTCTTCTAATTCTTTCCTTGTTGACATCATTCTACAAATGTTCCTCTTTCGAATATTTGCTTCTCTTCAAGGCCCAATTATCACATATGTTCTTTTAATTTTTTTTTACACATTCTAAATACAACCTTTACTCATTCCATTTCAAGGAGGATCTTCTATCCATATCACCGGCCTGCTTTCCATCTGGACCCTCGAATCTCCAACTATGATCATTCTGGCTTACAATATTCACTTCGACCTCATATTTTCTTGTTACTTACTGTCTCATTCTACAACTTTTAAAGTTTCTTGCTATCTTTCATTCCTGCCATACCATAAACATTCCAAAACACCCCTCAACAGAATTTCTCTATCGAGAACTTAAATGTTCCACAACAGATAGTGGCTCGGAATCTTCCCACATGATGTTTGGGGGTTGAACTCTTAATTTTCCATCTAATAATTTTGGAACAATTACACACCCCTTACCACTATCCCTAATGTCTTCATGTACCACACCACAATACTTGATTTACTTTTCTTCATCCAATCTGTTTGCCTCTAAACTACACTTCACTCCAATTGTTTCTTCTGATCACAATCTAGTAACCACTTTATTCATCATCTTCTTCTACCGATGCCTCGCGAGATCCAGTATTTGCAATTTCAATAATGCTGACTTGATGGTCTACGAACTTATTTTTGATTCCTGGAAGACTTCTGGCCTCTTTCCTCGGGCGATTGCCTCTATCTCTGCTGCGTTACTAGCTGAGTTTTGTGCAAATTCTAGCTTTCTTCCCTTCTCTTTTCAAGGTCTATCTTCCCTACCATTCTTGGTTTCATAATTCCTGCTCTGGCATATTATCGAGGCTATGTCCCCCCGTGGACATGGAAAACCTTACTTCCTCGATCTTTATTCCAGCTTTATATCGGCCAGACATCAGCAACTTGTTACTCGTGGGCGAAGATTCCTTTATTCAAAAGGAAATGCAAAACTCTCATTCTTCTACTTGTACTCTTTTGTCCTCAGCTAAAGTATCTTCGACAACTTCTGTTTTTACTTTCTTACTTCCTCAATATCTCACCTGTCTCTTACGATAAACAACTCTTTTGCTCTTTTTTCTCTAACTCCACAATGGATTACTCCACATTCCATTCTACTCTGTGCTCCTCACCATCCTATGTCCCTCCCTATAATCTCTTTTCATTGAGTCAAAAATTACTCCTCTCTCTTGGAATAGGGAAGCCTACGCCAAATGGCGTCCCGTGTCTTGAGGAATGTGCTTCAGAATTGCCCCGTGCTCTCATTGCTTCGTTTTTGTTTAAAAACCCAACTTTCCTTTCTGGATCTTGTTTAAGTAGGCTATTTTAACAACGGTTGATTATTCAAACCTTTAACTACGCTCCTATTCCTGACTTCTTATATCTCAGTTTAATGTCTTTCTCAATTCCCTTTCCTGAAGTATCTTGATTCCCACTGTATCTCTATCCACCCAAAATGCTTTCCGAAGGAATATCTTACAGTTGATATCTTTTCTTACATACACTGCCTGCCTCGTTCATGAGGACTTTGGATATCTTTTACCTTGAATTTCAAAGCCTTTTACAAGATTGCATGGCGTACTTTATTCTCTCTTTCACTTTCCTCCTTCACTTTGCTTTTAATCGAGCTTTCTCTCCGAAGGTCTATTTCCAATAATTTTGATGTTCAATCTCTCCCTCTATTATACACGGCCCTCAGGTTCCATACATGTCTCGTTACTCTTCCTTCTTTTTATCAAGACCTTTATTCCAAAATACCCAACTGCACTCGAATCTGATATCACATCATCCTCAGTCTTCCGTCTGCCCCCATCTTCCCTTCACCTTAATCTACATCTCGTTTATCCGACAGCACCTCCTTTTTAAAATTTGTCTTGGACAAATCTCCATGCGCAAATGTAATCGTTCATAATGTTCTAAATCTCATTATTTCTCATATCTCTTTACTTCCTTTCTCTCTTCTTTCTTTGTCTGTCTTCCTTCTCTAACTCTCTCTTATAACTCTTCCTAATCTCCTTGAAAGCTCCATAATACACTCAGTATTAAATAAACCGACAGTTACTCTAACTTTCAAATTCTATCTGCGATCCACAATATATGCCAAAATAGCTGAGTTGCCCTTGGAATAAATAAGGTAGTCCGTTCAGATGTCAGTTCTTCTCCACTTCTGAACACTGCTCCAAACCTTTATAAAGGATTTGATTTGTCCTGCTATCGATTCCTTGAGTCACATCTCGGTTTCTCACTTCCACATACTTCTTGACATAATTGAATATAATTATGGCGATCCTTTTTCACTCACAATCCTCCATCCATGCATCGACCATACTCTTGCAATCATCTCCTTAATCGATTCTCCTGGCTATTGACATCAATCCTGGAATACACACACAATTATCTATACCAGCAATGCCTGCACTCATGTTGTCCGACCCGAAATACAGGCGAGTCAACCACTGTATTTATTCACACAGTCTGAGTGATGATTTGAACTCTGGACCTAGGATCCAAGTCCACCACCTCCAACCATTAGCCAACACCATGGCATAACTCCACAGATTCGACCTCAAAATCAATGTGGCTCTCTTTCTCTTTTTACATATCATTATACTTCGGGTCTTCTCACAAGAATTTGTACTTTAGAGACCAAGGATTTGCATCACAATTATTTCCTTTATGTTTTTCTCCACTGCTTTAAATCTGTCTATTTTCTCCTCTTCAAATAAAGCATTATTTTCATCTTCAACTCTGAACTATTTCTTATTTTCCTTATCTCTTTTCAATAAGCATTCTTTTTATTTAACCTGCCTTAGGAATCTAATTAGTCCATGATGGAGCCTTTCCAAAATTAAAAAACAAATACATATTCTGTTCCTAAAGTTTCTGTTCATCTCCCCTCACTCTTCTTATTTTCATCAATGAGTCCTCATATACAAACACCTGGCCATCCTTTGGCTGACATCTCTACCCTCCACAACTACAATCCCACAACACCTTTCTCCCTCCCTTGCTGCGCCGATTGCCTCTCCCGGTCCATCACGAATTGATCTCATTTTCACCACCCAATGGTGTTGTGACAACTTGTCTCCTTCAATCAGTTCCAAATTCAAGCCCTCCTTATACCTTAAGCTAAGCCAGCATCCCCTTCTTCTCATTCTCACTCTCTATCCAGCAGTCCTCCTCAATAATGTGTCAACTACATCCATCTCAGCAATCTCTCCTTGTTATCCTCCTCACTGAATATTCATATCTGCCTCCAATAACGTGCTCTTATTCAAGTCATATACTTCAACTTCCCTTACTCAACACTCTGAACCCAAGTCGACTGTCGATGGAATATTACTCCCATGTTTGGGGCGCGTTCCTTCCATCAATCATCGTTTATCTGAGTGTCCAGCCAAGGTGTCAAACTTTATATAACTTATTGTCTAAGCCATCTCCAACCTCTGGCCCACTAGTTGGGCAATTCTCTTCCATCATCTCTCATTTGCTCTCCCAATCAGCTGCAAATCGTGTTTCTGTTATTCTCTCCTCTATTTCACTCTGTTTGAACACCTGTCTTC
The DNA here is from genome assembly GCA_035128595.1 of Eptatretus atami. Lineage (NCBI taxonomy): Eukaryota > Metazoa > Chordata > Myxini > Myxiniformes > Myxinidae > Eptatretus > Eptatretus atami. The sequence continues at coordinate 67,712,392 of CM068961.1, forward strand.
TTCTTATTTATCACTTTCAATTACCCTCCCTTCCCCTCCTATTACATTCATGCTCCTGTTTCTTCCCAGCACACCTTCTCTTTGGAACCAGCACGTTTTTATTTTATCTATTGCCAAGAATCAGGCTTCATGGAGATCTAAACCGAGCAGATCAGGATGCAACTTACAAAGACAGCTAAAAAAGGGGTTGTCACATTCCAACACATGCTGAGACTGATAATATGGACAGATAAACGAGATGTGTGGTAACATGGTTATGGAAGGCAAGGGGCCGTAACATATAGATAGAGTAAGTAAAAGAATCATGGTTTTGGATCTGGCTTTGATCTGAGTGTGTTTAAAGTTTTGAAGACCGAGGAACAAAATAGTGGTTTGAAGAGATGTGAAATGTTCCAATCCAACAAAGAGATCCTGAAGTGAGTGGTTAATTCTCGATTTTGTGAGTCCTCCTACAAGAGGTTGCTGCGATGGACAGTGTAGTCTGCAGATACTGGGGGGGAGGGGACCAATATTAGAGGCAAGGGGCTGTACTCACCATTCAAGGAGCAGAAGGAAACAGAAGACCCCACTGTCTCTATGGAAATAATGCATAGCTTTCATCTTCATTGCGTGATCCATATCTAAGGCATGTATCGTTTCAGATGAGCAGCTTTAGGAGCGGTCATCATATTTATTTAACTGACTGACCTTCTGTTCCCATTCTCTCCCAACTTTCCAAACATTCAACAACGAAATCAATCCTCTATATCCTCATTTAATTGTTACATTTCCCATTCCTTTCTTCTTTCTTTTTCACCAAGGGGGCCTCTTTGATGTATTGGTCCAAGCCATCCCTTGATGTTAATATATAATTACATCAATTATTCCGAGCTCAAGATAAATAAATACAAAACATTTCTACATTCATTCTTCTTCTATCGAGAGAATTGTTTCTTTAGATGGCTGTCCAAAATAGGTGTTCATTTATAACGAGTGTTTCTTATTACACAACTTCTCTCATCGAAATGTTGTATTTATCAACTACTAATTAAATCTTTCCATACTGTATACTCAAGTCACTTCTTTTGTTTTTAACCAATCCTTACTCAATCGAAATGGAAGCTGATATAATTACATAGATCCAATATTGCAAACTTTTAGGATTCGAGCTTTCACATTGTAGCTTGATCATACTTTATTCATGATCATTGAAAATCTTCACATTACTTATATCTCCTCTAAAGTGATTATACTAAGATGATTCAAACATAACAGCATTGACTTTTCCAGAAACCTAAGATACAGGGACATTCATTTCCGGTTGTTAATGGCAAGATTTAAAAAATGAATCCAGAAATTTCTTCAGAGTGAAGTAATCACTTGATGTTGAACAACGTACTTGCTCTTTTTTAGCATTTACAAAGATATGATAGACCCAGTATAAACAACTAACATATAAAGAATTTCGTTGTCATGCCGAAACTGTGTAATCCACTAAAATCTCGAGTCACTTACTTGGAGCGCATACCTCACCCGAATGCCCTGATCTCCACCCTTCATCCATATTGGGTCTAATCATTACATTTTTGAATATATCAGCATGTATCATCTTTTTTCCCCAATCCTCAATGTGAAGATCACTTAAAATTTAAAATATTCTCGCATCAAAATCAGTCAGAGCCTTCACCAAATCGATATCAATTTTCTTGCTACACACCCAACCTTCCAAAGTTTCTCCGAATGCCAACAACTTTTGATATTCATGCTTAAATTCGTTTTGCCAGATCTCTTAATGGTAAAGATCACTTTAATTATAATACTATAGCGATCATCTCACAAATCTATATCATATCGCCTTGTCACACACTGCCACAAATTTCATCCAGATCTCACAACTTTTTGATATATCCTTACACAGACAAAAAAAAAGCGTTGAAAATAACCTCCATTTCACCATTCCGTGTCGGAGGGTAACAAATTGCCTAAATCTTAGAATTTGCAATTTAATTTTACCTACCAAGCTCTGTTTTACTTGCATTAATTTATGCATTAACAATTGAGTTTGATACTTTCCAATTTCGATATTTTGCATATTTTCATAGCCTTGACAACTTTGATTAATTTTGTCCAACATTTTACACACATATATCCAGGCCATACGTAACAATATGTGCTAGTTTCAATTTGATCATCTTTGAAAACTTTTCATGTCATAGTCTAATAATAAAAGTACAAAAGTCCTTATTTGTTATAATGGTATTTCAATCTCCATCTCCACCCTTTAACTATCACCATCATCTTGTCTTCTTCTATGTTGACATGTCAAAACAGACTCGCCTCGTTCTGATTTTTGTATTAACCAATTCAGGATTGACAAATAGCAAATCTCTTTTCCCATTCCAGTAATCGTAAGAAATTGAGACGTTTAGACATCGACCTCAGTGAAGTCCAAATTTTTGAACCCTTAATATTGCTGAGAAATGTGGACTAAGTATTTTTTTGACAACCACAATGTAAAGCTGGTTCATAGAATGTTCGGAACAATCGGTATCTCTCAACATTTACTCTTGCCAAGTTTATCTGATAATATAGTATGACAAGCTGTCAAAACCATGACCTTCTTGAACTTTTAATCTACAAAATCAACGACTTTCTAGTGTTTGACCTCCGCTTACAGTTGTTAATTCACTGCTTATCCAAAAAAGTCAGCGAACACATATACTGTTATGTTTTGCTGTACCTTTCACCTTTTGTACCTCAACCAGCAGTCTTTCTACATTTAGTAGCACTCCTTACCTGTGTTAATTTCATGAAATTGTTAATTTCCCTGGTTATTCGATCACAAACATCTCAGAAATGATAAAAGATATATTGATAAGTAATATATGAAGGACAATTAAAAGGCAAACTGAACAATACACTATGAGTAAGCTAGTTAGTAATATCTTAATTAACACACCTCTGCTTTGAGCTGTCAATATTACAACTATACTCCTATAACTTCAGCGTGATTCACATTTCATCCATTGAAGATTTCTAACAGAGGTCAGTTGGCATCACTTCCAGTTGGTGACGGTTGAAATGATGCTCACGTCTTCCATAAAAGCTCCTCTGCACGTATTTCATCCAGCTCCTGCCAATTACGAAATTTCTCGCCAACTTCCAATCGAGCTCCCTTGCGGATGCATCTGACAGGATTGATTTAGCCTTAGCTTTCTAACTTGTCTCGGAACACTCAAACTCTTATGTCAGTCTCTGTATGGGCTCCTTATTTTATATTACATAATATTTGCAAAGCCTAATATTTAAAACATCCATCTATTAACATAAATTATTTCATTCTACTGTTGTATTTCTTGTTTTCATCCCCGAGTCAATCGTTCAAATCTATTGTTCTATGTCACAGAATCAAGTACATCAACTTGGTGAGATGTGAACAATTGTATTTTGTTCAATTGCACGAGTATTTTTATTGCTTGCATCCCACACTAATCCCGAATCACACATATTATCTAAAAAGACATCATTAATACATGCATTTCTCCGTCTGAGTCTGTCCGTCTCTCTCTTTCTCATTCTCAATCTATGCCAGCTAATAACACCTTCTCTCCTCAAGCTACCTACATTATGACAAATATCCGTAGTACTTTTATATATATAAGTAATATAGTATTACATATATATATATATATATATGTAACAAAGAGTTAGGTCGACGAAATATATCGCAACTCGACCTGACTCAATCCTACATGTGGCACTATATGATCGTTGACAACATTCGTATAGAACAATTTTACGTTCCTCCTTTGCGCATGTCGCCAGCTGGAAAGAAGCCAGTCTTCTATTCAATGAAACACCTAAATAATTTGAGTTTGTACATACGCTAAGGGAAAAAAAAATCAAACCATAATTATTTTATCGCAATTCTTGCTCGAGTTCCACAGAAAGGCATATTAATAGGGTTTCAAGAAAAACTATTCAATAACGATAAAGCTGAGCTTGAAATTATGTAACATACTTACTAGAGCACTCCCGCCTTGGTAGTTGTATTGTTATTATTCTAATTCAACGTTGATCCAATTTACCTTCGCTGCGTAATTCAAACACTCCGTTGACTTGTAACTGTGACAGATAGTATTTACTTATAAGCCGGTGGGAATCTGAATATCTCTCAGCTACCATGACGCATACCACTACATATTTACATAGAGAATTTGCGTCCTCTCCTACCCAAAGCCTATCTGCAGTTTACACACCATACACTTAATCTTGTGGTCATGATGCTCTATGAATGATGTCATTACTGCCAAAATTGTAAGTTCAGTGATGACAACCAAAACCACCCAGTCCGCTGATTAATTCAGTAAGGATTACTAAGTACTCATCCTACCAGCAATGCGGTATTCGCTCCCCACCCACCCTCCTCTGGATCCTACCCACCTCTCCCCCTCTCTCCATCTCCCACCCTTTCCCTCTCCCATTGCCTTAATTGATGTATCCGTTGTGTCTGTCACTTCGTCCTTTAAAAATTAGCATTTGATGGTCACTAGACTCTTCGTTATAATATTATTGTATGTACTCCAATCTAGTTATTTTTCGATCTGATACCTATTGTCCGATTCACACTACATTTCAGCCAAGTAATATTACGATCGGTTGACAATCCCAATATAGTCTTGCTTCTTCTCTAATCAATTGTATTATGGATCTACCTCTGTCCATTTGATGTGAATGCTGCTGTGTCCACAAGTTATTATAGTAAAGCACTGTTTAATACCCCTAGTAAGTAGCATATTTGGTTTCTTCGGTTTACCTTGGGAGCTAGAGAATTAGCGGAAATAATCTCATTCTATGCTGAGCCAGTAGGGAAATCATATCGCTCCAATCTTCGATTGAAATATGACCTACATATAAGCCAATTCTAGCGATCCGCATGAGTTCAGCAATCATGATAACGGGTAAGAAAGTGAAGAAAAAAAATCTTGAGCCTTTCATTATACAAACATGCGCCCGTCAAATGCTACGCATTTGAGCAGGCAACAACAATGGCGTTTAAGAGCCCCTTGAGGACAGTGAGGTGCCAAGACGATGCACTACGCTCTTGGTGAGCTTTTGTTTTAATATTTGAACATCATAAATCATCATCAAGGTGGGGTTTAATTTACAAATACCAGTTCATTAATGCACTCCCTTCGGAGTTCCTCCCTGATATGCATGCCAAATTTTGGCGCTAGGGTCATGTTTTGCTTATGAAACAAACACCCACACACACAATCTAGTACTTTACCAACTCTAATAGCACGCTTTTAAATTTGATGAATATCTTGTCCCCACATGGTCTAAGATTAGGCTACGCAATGTGCTTTTGACGACATGTAAAACTTGTTGGCTTGATAGGGAGTATAAATATGCCTATAGCATCTGAGGTTGCTTATGTTTGAATCAATAAGTTCAACTGGAACACAGTTAATTCGTTGTGTGGAGTTTCAATTCACTTCCATATTACATCACTGCACATCATCTGGATATCAATGTCTCACATGATAATCATTTCAAGAATTAGTCAGTCATCGCAAATATTCAGGGAGATGAAACCTGCTCTGACATTTCTGGGGCGTTTCTTAGAAAATGGCTTCTTACCACGCCATTGCTATTTGATTCAAGGTTAGTGAACGGACACAGTGTCCGGCATGTTTCAAGGCCTTGTCCACCTGACGCTTTCTAGCACTGTTATGGCAAGTATCAAAATGTATGAAACGCTGGCGTACGCTGAACTATTATGTTTTTTTTTTGGACGTATTCATAACGAGTTGGACGTATGCATACGTATTAGTAATATAGACGTTTCATCAAATATAGATATTATACAACGAATGCGAGCGTTGTTGGTCACAACCTATGCCCAACGATAGTCTAACTTATGCATAGCAGCAGCGTATCGCCGACGCATCAGTGCGTAGCTATTCATAGGCTACGGCTCGACGATTAAATCATAACCGCACTAGACATCGATGTGAAGCGCTGTCACCTTGACGTTTTACAGGCGTATTCGACGTATGAAAATTTGCCAACTCAGTGCAACGTAATCTTTA
>CM068961.1:67718490-67738545 GCA_035128595.1 Eptatretus atami
TCAAGCCGCTGTCACACCTTGACGTTTTAGCCAGCGTATGCCGACGTACGAAAAATTTTGCCGAAACCAAGCTGGCACACGTCCAATACGTTATGGGTAAGTTTGTATACGTAAGAGATGCTGGCATACGTCGTAGTACGCTGGCATATGTCGTAGTACGCCGAGTACGTCGACAAATTTTAGCATGTTGAATATTTCTCGACGTACTCGGCGTATGACACACGTTCCGCATACGCTGGCATAAGTTGTAGGCACGTTACGCGATCGTTGACACACGTCGACATACGTTACTTGTAAGTTACTCATAAGTCAAAACATGTCGAGGTAATGGTTAGCGTCAGTGTTCCAGACTCCCTGGTTTTTTTTTCTTCGAATGACGGTGATGTTGACACTTCGATTTCTAGTGCGGTTATGATTTAAATCGTTGAGCGGCAGCCTATTAATATATTATATTATAACTGCACTAGAAATCGAAGTGTCAACATCACCGTCATACGAGGAAAAAAACAACAAAAAACAACAAACCAGGGAGTCTGGAACACTGACGCCAACCATTACCTCGACGTGTTTCAACTTATGAGTAACTTACAAGTAACGTGTGTCGACGTGTTTCAACGATCGCGTAACGTGCCACACACATTACTCATAGGTTAGAAATAAGTTTCGGGTATGCTAAACATTACCTCGACGTGTTTCGACTGATGAGTAACTTACAAGTAACGTGGTGTCAACGATCGCATAACGTGCCTACAACTTATGGCCAGCATTATGTGGAACGTGTGAGTCATACGCTGGCATACGTAGGAAAATTTCAAGCATGGAAAATTGCTAACAGCTCGGCGTACTACGATATGCCAGCGTACTACGATGTATCCAGCGTACTACGACGTATGCCAGCGTACTACGACGTATGCCAGCGTACTCGAGATATGCCCAGCGTGCTCTTAACGTATACAAACTTACCCATAACGTATTCGACGTGTGCCAGTGTTTTAGCCAAATTTTTCATACGTCAGGCCATACACTGGCTAAATCGTCAAGGTGTGACAGGGCCTTTAGCAACTGCCGACTGTACATCCTGATCAGGCTAACTGTACTGCTAACGACTGTAGGATGTCAGGAGTGCCTTAAGCATGAAGCAAGCACTCCAATTAAATGGTTGATAAGGAATGCTGCTTGGCAAGTGATGGCAAGCTAATTGGTAATGGCACACACCCACAAAAAAAATAAATTTTGCCGATTTCTTAACATTTTCAGATTTCACTCCAGATTTCGAGTTTTTTAATCTGCGTGATCCGGTCCTCCAAACTCAAATGTATCTCTATTAAGTACTTGAATTCGTCCATGAGAGTGGATCATGGAAAATCGTATCATAATAGGCATGAAATCACTCCAAGCTCCTAATTTGAAAACTGTAGCACTTACAAAAGTGATGTATACAGCGATTCATAGATGATAAATGTGATATTCACTGAGGAATTTTTTTTTTAAACAAACATGTTGAGCGCTTTATCTTTAATAAACAGTTATGGCCTGTTCATACTCAGGCATTGTTTAATTGGCCAACAAAATGGTGAATTAAGTCCCAGCAAGGTAACCCACGACTACTTAAGACACTAATGAAGTGGCTGAGGATGTGCCTGATAAAGATGTAATTAAATATGACCATTAATTATCTTTAACAGGGGTGTTTTTAATTAACGTAAAACCCCAATTTTCACTCTTGCACTTCCTTTGAGTTCCCTTAGTATGCATGCAAAGTTTAAGCTGCTAGGTTTCGTGGTTTTGGAGTTATGGAGAGAACAACTGACTGACACACACTGACTTTATTCTATACATAGCACAAATGAAGGTAGATACATTGAGACGTAGTGGGGGCTCATTCCACCTTCTGAACCCACATATGGAGTAACAATCAACGATGCAACACACATACAAGACACATTGCAATAGTTCGCAACCCTTCGGGGGAAGTGCAAGGCTAACAAGCTGTGCATTGTAACATAATTGTATAAAATAATAACAATTACATGCTACATATTGAACGTAATTGTATGAAATAATAACACGTTAACATGCTTACATATTGGAACGTAATTGTATAAAATAATCGCACGTTAACATGCTACATATTGAACTAATTGTGTGAAATATACTACGTTAAATGCTACATATTGGAACGTAATTGTATAAATAATAACACATTAACATGCTACTATTGGAACGTAATTGTATGAAATAATAACACATTAACATGCTACATATTGGAACGTAATTGTATGAAATAATTAACATGTTACAATGCTACATATTGGAACGTAATTGTATGAAATAATAACACGTTAACATGTACATATTGGAACGTAATTGTATAAATAATCACACGTTAACATGCTACATATTGGAACATAATTGTATAAATAATAACACGTTAACATGCTACATATGGAACGTAATGTATAAAATAATAACACGTTAACATGCTACATTTGGAACGTAATTGATCTTCTCTGGGTAAGTTTGTATACGTTAAGAGCATGCTGGCATACGTCGTAGTACGCTGGCATATGTCGTAGTACGCCGAGTACGTCGACAAATTTTTAGCATGTTGAATATTTCTCGACGTACTCGGCGTATGACACACGTTCCGCATACGCTGGCATAAGTTGTAGGCACGTTCGCGTCGTTACACACGTCGACATACGTTACTTGTAAGTTACTCATAAGTCAAAACATGTCGAGGTAATGGTAGCGTCAGTGTTCCAGACTCCTGGTTTTTTTTTTCTTCGGATGACGGTGATGTTGACACTTCGATTTCTAGTGCGGTTATAATTTAAATCGTTGACGGCAGCCTATTAATTATATTATATTATAACTGCACTAGAAATCGAAGTGTCAACATCACCGTCATACCGAGGAAAAAAAACAACAAAAAACAACAAACCAGGGAGTCTGGAACACTGACGCCAACCATTACCTCGACGTGTTTCAACTTATGAGTAACTTACAAGTAACGTGTGTCGACGTGTTTCAACGATCGCGTAACGTGCCTACAACACATTACTCATAGGTTAGAAATAAGTTTCGGGTATGCTAAACATTACCTCGACGTGTTTCGACTGATGAGTAACTTACAAGTAACGTGGTGTCAACGATCGCATAACGTGCCTACAACTTATGGCAGCATTATGTGGAACGTGTGAGTCATACGCTGGCATACGTCAGGAAATTTCAAGCATGGAAAATTTGCTAACAGCTCGCGTACTACGTTGCCAGCGTACTACGATGTATGCCAGCGTACTACGACGTATGCCAGCGTACTACGACGTATGCCAGCGTACTCGAGTATGCCAGCGTGCTCTTAACGTATACAAACTTACCCATAACGTATTCGACGTGTGCCAGTGTTTTAGCCAAATTTTTCATACGTCAGGCCATTACACTGGCTAAATCGTCAAGGTGTGACAGGGCCTTTAGCAACTGCCGACTGTACATCCTGATCAGGGCATGAACTGTACTGCTAACGACTGTAGGATGTTCAGGGAGTGCCTTAAGCACTGAAGCAAGCACTCCAATTAAATGGTTGATAAGGAATGGCTGGCTTGGCAAGTGATGGCAAGCTAATTGGTAATGGCACACACCCACAAAAAAAATAAATTTTGCCGATTTCTTAACATTTTCAGATTTCACTCCAGATTTCGAGTTTTTTAATCTGCGTGATCCGGTCCTCCAAACTCAAATTGTATCTCTATTAAGTACTTGAATTCGTCCATGAGAGTGGATCATGGAAAATCGTATCATAATAGGCATGAAATCACTCCAAGCTCCTAATTTGAAAACTGTAGCACTTACAAAAGTGATGTATACAGCGATTCATAGATGATAAATGATGATATCACTGAGGAATTTTTTTTTTTAAAACAAACATGTTGAGCGCTTTATCTTTAATAAACAGTTATGGCCTGTTCATACTCAGGGCATTGTTTAATTGGCCAAACAAAATGGTGAATTAAGTCCCCAGCAAGGTAACCCACGACATCTTAAGACACTAATGAAGTGGCTGAGGATGTGCCTGATAAAGGATGTAATTAAATATGACCATTAATTATCTTTAACAGGGGTGTTTTAATTAACGTAAACACCCAATTTTCACTCTTGCACTTCCTTTGAGTTCCCTTAGTATGCATGCAAAGTTTAAAGCTGCTAGGTTTCGTGGTTTTGGAGTTATGGAGGAGACACACTGACTGACACACACTGACTTTTATTCTTATACATAGCACAAATGAAGGTAGATACATTGAGACGTAGTGGGGGCTCCATTCCACCTTCTGACACTCCACACTATGGAAGCTAAGCATATCAACGATGCACACACATACAAAGACACATTGCAATAGTCTCGCAACCCTTCGGGGGAGAGTGCAAGGCTAACAAGCTGTGCATTGTAACATAATTGTATAAAATAATAACACATTAAATGCTACATATTTGGAACGTAATTGTATGAAATAATAACACGTTAACATGCTACATATTGGAACGTAATTGTATAAAATAAATCGCACGTTAACATGCTACATATTGGAACGTAAATTGTTGAAATAATAACACGTTAACATGCTACATATTGGAACGTAATTGTATAAATAATACACACATTAACATGCTACATATTGGAACGTAATTGTATGAAATAATAACACTTAACATGCTACATATTGGAACGTAATTGTATGAAATAATAACATGTAACATGCTACATATTGGAACGTAATTGTATGAAATAATAACACGTTAACATGCTACATATTGGAACGTAATTGTATAAAATAATCACACGTTAACATGCTACATATTGGAACGTAATTGTATAAAAATAATCAACAGTTAACATGCTACATATTGGAACGTAATTGTATAAAATAATAACACAGTTAACATGCTACATATTGGAACGTAATTGTATAAATAATAACACGTTAACTGCTACATATTGGAACGTAATTGTATAAAATAATCACACGTTAACATGCTACATATTGGAACATAATTGTATAAAATAATAACACGTTAACATGCTACATATTGGAACGTAATTGTATAAAATAATAACACGTTAACATGCTACATATTGGAACATGAATTGTATAAAATAATAACACGTTAACATGCTACATATTGGAACATAGATTGATGTATAAAATAATAACACGTTAACATGCTACATATTGGAACGTAATTGTATGAAATAATACGACATCAACATACTGTATATTGTGACTTTCCTGAAATGTGCCATCACTCAATTCATGACTTTAACTTTTTTCGAATTCTTTGCTGCATTCATGAAGTCCTCTTGTCAAACAAAGAGTTTGCTGCTCTTTCAGTCTCCTTCGACCTTTCTGATTAATCTGATGCTCTCGTAGTTTTTTCTTTTTTTCTCTTTTGTTAATCCTTCCCTGCCCACTCAACCTGGAAAGGTAAGAATCTTTGGCCTTTTCCCGTTGATTGGATTTAAAGTCTCAGATGTTATTCAGGCGTTCTCAGAATAACTTTTCCTCTCTACGTAGATTCCATCTCAATTTCATAAAACTTCCTTTAGTGATCTGGTTTCATTACATTGCTACAAATAAAACTCCATCAAATTATAACCTGTTTACTTCCCATCCCCCATACTATGACTTCCTTTGCCCCCACTCCCTACGTCCCTCTAAATTAGTAGATGAAGAAACTGCTTAACGGGCAAACTATAAGGAGCTAAAATAGCTTCAAGAAACATAACTGGATCAACAGACTTTTCCAACAATATTTTCACAAATGCCTTTAATTTGCTCCAAGTCTGCCATTGTTTGACCTTTTTTGATTGTCCATGATAAAAAGTTGCTCATTTCATCCCTACAAATGGCATTTTGTGCCTGAATGTGAATTTTATGTCTCATTCATTCATTCATTCATTCCGAAATTCTAAATGACGTTTTGTAAGTCAGACTAAACCACTTACTCTGGATTACACTGTCCTGACAACTGAACTGTTGCACTTTGATATTTGGCCAATAAAAATATGTGGATAAGTGCAAGGCCACAGATGGAAAACTAGAAAAAGAGCAATCAGCAATTGCAGACCCTCGCCAGGACTTGTTTTGTGTGGTGTTTGTGTAGTTTTGTGTAGTGTTTTTTGTGTGGTGTTTGTGTACTGGTGTGTTACGTAATTAATGAGACATAATTAGAACTGCCCCTTTATAACTGCTGGTAAAGAATGATGACAAGACGTCCTGCTTGGGAACCAAGACGTCCCACTTTGATGCAACCCCACTTTGATTGGACACCTGACCCTTGACCCATGACGTTAAAAAAAAAAAAATTATTCAATTGAATGCAGAATGGGATTAAAATAAATTCAATTCAAATCAAATGGAAAACCTAATAGGTACAGTCCTGCATTGGAGTCATCAGAAGGAACCCAAACAAGCAACAAGCAAAGATGAAGTCATCAAGAGATACCTGGACAGGAGTCACATTTCGGCTGCTATTCTTCGACCCTCAAACCCATCCAGGCACAGCCAAGTGAGCCTTATTCAAAAAAATATAAATAAAATAAAAAAAGATCAAAAAGTACCCAGATCAAAAAAAATTCAACAATTCTGCCTGCCATACCATGCGTCCGATCATGTTGAAATTTAAAATGTACTCGTATATTCCCCGTCACTGCAACACCATGATTGTGAAGTTTCACGTCGATTTGATCAAGTGGTTCAAGAGAAAGGATTTTTTTTAAGCTCTTTGCTCAATCCAATATGGCTTCCAGACCGCGTGACATCAATTATTAGTGAATACTCTGGTGGCCCCAAGGCTTGGGGAACATTTGTATGAAGTTTTCCCTCGATATGTTCAGCCATTCTGGCGAAGAAGATTTTTTTTTTTTAATCCATTCTGCAGAAGAAGTAAATCCAATATGGCTGCCAAACCATGTGACCTATGACATCATATGTGTGAATCTTGTGTTCCTCATGGATAGGCGGTCATACTTGTAAATTTTCGCCACGATCTGTTGAACCATTTCAGAGGAAGATTTTTGAAGTTAAAAAACAAACAAACAATATGGCTGCCGAATCACATGACCGATTACGTCATCAATGTCTTTTTTTTTCCTGTGGACCATTTTATCCCAAGATGGCCCTCAAAAAATTTCATACTGATCAGATGTAGCGTTCTACATTTGCAATTATGATGTCATAACGAAGGTACCGATGATGTCATCAAAAATATCACACTTATTCCCCATGCAGAGTACTTGCCATTTGCCAAGTTTTTCCTTGGTGCAGTTTCGAGATAGAGGTCCAAAGTTTTTCCATTTTTCCAACATGGCTGCTGCACCACGTGACCTATCATGTAATAATTATCAACAAAATCACTCTGCATGAGTTGTCACTCCTGTGGTGAAAATGTTGTCTCAATATGACAAGCGGTTGCGGAGAAAAACAAAAAAGTTCTGTGTGTGCGGACAAACAGACAAACTGACTCAAATGTAGCGCCCTCTCCTCCGGTGAGTCTGCTCTAATTTGAGCAGACAGTTTTAACAGTAAAGTATGATTTTGACATTCCTGGTCATTGTCGAGTCCCCAAAGGTTATCTTTTTGGGGTAACTTCCTTCATCCTTAACTCTTCATGGGGAATTTAAAGCCTGCCGGACTATATTTTTTGGATGTCATTTTAGTCTTTATACCTGAAATATATAAAAATGAGAGAAGACTTGTTCGTCAATAATTTGTAATGGCTGCTGTGACACTTCAAGCCTCAAAGGCTGATATATCCTTTAAATCCTGGAAAGTATCACAATCTCACCCTGTTGCTTCAGAAGCATCGTCAAACAAATCCACCCATTGATTTCCACGGTCAGCCACTGGAATTTTTCATTTTCTTGAGCACGTTGGCCTTACAATCAGCCATGACCTCTCCTCGGGTGTCAATATCACAAAACTGACTTCCAAGATCAGTTGCAGACTGGGCCTCTTTTATCGTTTCATGTCATTATTTGATAAAGGTAGTGGCAGCAGAAACAGTAGATAAGTTTAAATTGGAATTCGATAGGTACCTGGAAGTTATGGAGATAGACGGGAATCGGGATGTCGGCAGGACTTTTATGTAGCTTGAGCATTGATGGGTGATTGTATGCATGTGTATGAAGTGTTGTTTGTGGGGGTGTCGTTAAGGGGTGTTGTGTGGTTGATGTCGTGTCTTTTTTACCCAAGACCATCTCTGCCCTTTCCCCCTCCCCTGGAAAGAAAAAGAAATACAAAAAAAACATAACATTTTTCATTTTTCTTCTTTTGATCTGGTGTTGATAGATTGGTGTGGTGTTGATGTGGCGCAGGCATGATGGGCTGAATGGAAAATTTCCTTGTGTGTATCCTTGTGTTTCCTTGTGATATTACTCATAGACTACCAGGCCTTTGTCCTTAGCTCAACTGAGTTGTACTTTTCCCAATGGTCTGGTGCCGAACATCACATTTATCTCTCCTGTAATTGGCAAACCATAAGGAGTTCAAACATTATGCCATCTCCCATGATAAGGCTGAAGCAAGAGGCCTGTTGCTCGTATCGCTGAAGCAGTAGGCCAGCGGCATCTCCGTTTCTAACTGCCTCTCCTCCGATCTAGCTCCCTCTGCTCTCGAAGCACTCAAACCCTACACGGATCCTCAAGGAGCATGTTGTGCACTACCATCTCATGTGATTCCCCATCCTTACCCATGATCTTTACTACCACATTATTCCTTCTGATCTAACTCAACCCTTTGACTTGCTGGTTACTGTTCTCTTTCCTCCTCTCTCCCCGCTTTCTTATTCATTCGTTCCCTTGATTGTTCGGCCTAAGTGTGGCACCATGCCCTACTCTAAGTCAGTTTCTTTTTTTACCCTGCCATTTAGCGCTTCCATTAGCCTAGATTTTGTATTAAAAAATAAGGGAAAAGGGCAGGTATGCTAACTCTGAGCTATCCTGCCAATCCATTCACTTTCCATGAGAAATAACTTTGAATGAAAAACAATTTCTGAAAATGATGAGCACAAATCAAGTGATCCTTCAAGCAAAGTGTGGAATTCAAAACGGGAAGTGGCATTGTCACACTGTGAGGACACTTGTCAGTTTTAGTATAAACATTGTCAGAATGTTTTGATACCATTCTGTTTTAAGGGGCTGTATGTGCAATTTGAATTGAGGGGGAAAGATTGACAAAAGGAAAGCAAGGACAGGAATAGCATTAAAAAAAAAAGTAGGAAGGATCTTGAGGAAGTTGGAGGAGAAAAGGAATCGGGGTTTACATGAAGAGTGAGGAAAGTGCGGAGGTCATGAGGATCCTGGGTTGGGGGGGGAGGGTTGAGGGTGGAGGTGTGGAGGTGAAGATGTGGCAGGTGTGTGGAACAGCAGGGGCCTCGAGGAGCCTGCAGTGGTGGGGGTGGGGGAGAGGAGTGGTGAACTTTTATTTATTTACATTCACAATACTGTAGCAGATTGCGCTTTCACTGCGTTGTTATTTTGATTAAAAATCCCCATGTTTAGCATTACTAAACCCTAAAACTTGAAGGTGGTGTCAGGATGCAAGCCAACGTTTAAAGCACTTTGAGAGCACAACAAAGACAACATTAATTTGGCATGCGAGGAACGCAGAGTTCTGTTGGATCCACTTGATTATCATCGTAAATTTTCTCGTGCAATCATTTGTTGACAATACTAGTGGAATCATTATGGGGATTGGATTAACCCGACTAGTTTGAAATTTTCCTGTTGCTTTCACACTTGTGCTGCTCGAAACAAAAGCTTAAAGTTGCGACAATACTCAATTGTTCAAACATTTTGTGCAAGACTTCCTTGTTGATGAAACTGTTCCAATGAGTGAGATGAATCTGGTCCTTTGTTAATACTTATTATTGGCCCTCATGCTTGTTTCTGGGTGATGATGCCATAACTGGCAAAATCTCAGGGCACTGATTAAACAGTTAGCCTGGATCCTTTTGTTATGAGTGTTGTCTGACAAACAAACAGTGATCTGGCAGTTTATAACTTAGAGGTATGCACACTCTCGCTTCTGAGCTGTCTAGCCTGGGTTGGATTTTATACCCAGTTATAAACTTCCACCCTGGTGTTTCAGTGCGGGCCATGCATCAATGCACGCACCATCCACCAGAAGGGCATTACACCGTGGAACCATTTACTCGCAGTGGTCGTTGGTGGAAGTTAAATATCCCACGGCGTCTTTCACGAAAAGTGGGCTAGTTAAGCATGAGTCACATTTGCTCTATGGCTAGGATACGGCAGCCGTACCCCCCCTGAATTGACAGAAACGTGCGGCGGCCGCAGAGTTTCTGAGGTGGCCTCAGGGTGGCCCTACGTCATATGGCTATCTTTTACAGGCCGTAGGGGTCTCCGTGGAATTAAAGCGCGGAGTTATAACTTTTTTCATTTCTAGGTTGGCCGTAGCAATTCGACAAGCCATAGCCATGACGTAGATGTGTTCCACATCGACCGTACGTAGGGCGTACGGTGGGCTTGCGTTATTCGTGCGTTTTCCTTAGGCTCTTATCAATGAAAAATGAATTTTGCCAACCCCCAAAAAATTACGGCGGCCGCACTATTTCCACGTTCGCCTTAGGGCCCCCCTGCGGTCGCCTTGCGGGCACCTTGAGGCTACCTTGCGTCTGCCTTGAAAATTCTATGGCCGCCGCAAGGACGCCCTAAGCTCACCGTGCGACATCAAATCAAAGACCGTATGGCACCCCCCACGTTTTCGGTTTCCACAATTTCTAAATACCCCGTGTGGCTACCCAAAAAATAAAAACATATGTGACTGCTACACTGTGTGACCGTGGAAATACTGCGGCCGCCCTATAATTGCTAGTGGCCGTAGATTTTTTAGACCCTACGGCCGCCGAGCCAAATGTGACTGAAGCATTATTGCCGGAACCCTGAACAAATTCCAAATTTCTGCCCTGAATGACTGCTTGGGAAGGCAATGGCAAACCACCCAGCAAAACATTTGCCAAAAGATGGCGATGGCAGCAATGATGCTTTGTGAAGAGTTTGATAAACTAATGATGATGATGATGATGATTATAGTTGAGATATCAAATGCCCTTATATTAATAATTATTAATGTCCCTCGTGATTTTTTTTATGGGTGATTATGCCATTAGTCACAAAAACTTAAAAAACATATATATTATACACTCCAGTTAGACGGGACTTTTTCAAGGCACAAACAGGTGAGAATTGGGTTTTCAAGCTGAAATATTAAGTCATGGATTCACTCCTGATGACATGTACAACCACTCATGATCCAATAGTTATTCCCATTCAATCCACTGTGGAATAAATTTATTGAGATGAAACCATTTTTACTTTTTTATTTTTAGATTTGTCTTTTTTACCTGTGATGTGTCACAGGTCTACAGGGTAGCCACAATATCTTGTCACTCCTTGTAAAAATTGTGACATTGCCTTTTACAATATCAGCTGATAACACTGAAGGGTTCTACAAGTTATGCCACGTACATTTGTAGTTCTCTTTGACTTTATTACACTTTTTACAGCATATGACACAAGTTTTAAGTATCCAGTGGATCCGTTTGTGCCCCTTCATTGTCATTACAATTTCAGAGAATAATTTTGTGCCATGATATGTGGGACATTTTCCGGAGCATTGCCAACACTGACAACAATCCGTTGTTCAAATGTTTGTATCACCCATGGTTACATTCACTCAATCTGAAAAAAGGGACCGAATTAACACTGTACACAAAGGTAATGTCAATTTTTTTTTACAAAGGATGACAAGACATTGTGGCCACACTGGACAAGAGCTCCGCATGGTTGTTGTTGCTGCTGTTGTTGTGGTTCTTGTTGGGGGGTCAATTTTTGAAATGTGCACGCATTGGTCAAACAGCTGCTGGGCTCCACCCACATTTGTCACTTGACTCCACCCACCATGGCACTCAGCCAAAATAATGTAGCCACCATCTTGGTTTTGTGGTGGGCTTAAGACATCAAGCCCATAGGCCTCTGCTAATAATACACTACTCAGGTGTGTTGCATCAGATTTCCATTGACTTTGTTTGTGTCGAGTGTTACTCACAATGAGCGACCCCCAAAAAATCCAATCAATGTTGAATTAAAATTATTAGGAAGGCTTAATCAAGCCCGTCAGCGTGCACGGTATGGACGGGAATAATTATTCATGATCTACCAGTCCCATCTATCTGTCAGCACTGATTGTTAGTGGACATTAACGATTCCATCCACAGCGTGTCTTTCATGAAGGGAAGGTGAGTTACCTTTGGCACCCCAAACAAATGACAAATTTCTGCCAAATTCTCCTTCAGTCGAAGACCTGTGATGGATTGCAGACCCGTTCAGCATTGGTTCTATTTTGGTTCTTGCCCAAAATGTTTCTCACCTTGTTGTGAACGTCCTGATGCCCTGTCATGAGTGTGGGCTTCCATTATTTTTAGGGTACCCTGTCTAATGGACTGGGTAACCTATTGTTTTTCTTCTGTTTATTTCTTATTTTTCTTTTTCCGCCGGCAATTTTCGGGTTCTTTCGCTTTAAAAATAATTTTCTCAGGAACGGTTAGTCCGATCAACACAAAATTTTCACCATAGTATGTATCTTTTTTGATAGCATACTCAGTTTATAATTATGACGTCGTAGGTCACATGGTACGGGCGCCATCTTGAAAAAACCGATAAACTTTGGACCTCTGTATCTCTGAAACCATGCAATGGAAATTTTTTTTGCTTCATACATCTATCTATAATTCCAGCAATGTGTGTGTGTGTGTGTGTGTCTGTGTCTGTGTCTGTGTCTGTGTCTGTGTCTGTGTCTGTGGTCTGTGTCTGTGTCTGTGTCTGTGTCTGTGTCTGTGTCTGTGTCGTGTTGTGTCTGTGTGACTGTGACACCTCTTTCTCGCCAACCACTGGTCCGATCCAATTGAAACTTGCCAGGTATATTGCTGGGACCTGAGTTTGTGCCTTTTCAAGGTTTGATATTAATCGGACAAGTGGTTCCCAAGTTATGGCCAAGTTAGAGTGCATCCCCATTACGGGTTACAACGTAGGACTTCCGGATAGTGATGACTTACTGTATTCTCATAATTTCTCGATTTCTTATGTGCATTTATAGATAAACACAATGCCCCAATCCAGTCATCGTTTACGAGAGCGAAGGAACGGCCTGTGTGTTTGTTTGAAATTTTTTTATTTTTTTATTTTGGTTTGCACGTACGGCCACGCACGTACGGGCACGTGGTTTGAAAGTTTTTTTTTTTGCATGTACGGCCATGCACGTACGGCCACGCATGTACGGCCACGCACGTACAGGCATGTACGAGTTTTAATAAACTCCACATGGGAACACGGGTGATTTTTCGTGACGTCATCGGTGAAGCATATGCCGGTGAAAATTCGCAAAGTAGAACGCTGCATGGTCAAAATTTGAAATTTATTGAGCGTCATCCACAACAACAATTCACCAAAGAAAAAAATTATAGTGACGTCATTGGTGACTTGGTTCGGAGCCCATCTTGTTTTGAATTTTTTTTTTTATCTTCTTCTCCAGAACGGCTGACAGATTGAGGTGAAACTTTATACACATTCCCCATGACGTCTTTTTACAAGATTGTTAATTTCTTATTGATAGGTCACGTGGTTTGGCAGCCATGTTGGATTTAAAAAGAATATTAATAATGTTTTCTCTGGAACTGCTTAATCTATCGAAGCGAAAATTTGCAACTATCACCTACGTCATGTCTGCATAAATGATAAAAATTATGACATCACAAGTCACATAGTTTGGCGGCCATATTGGATAGAAAACGCATCTTATCCGATTAACACGAAACTTCACAGATGTGTTCCACTACGTGATTGGAAGCAGAATATAAATTTATGATGTCATATGTACATGGTTCATCAGCCATCTTGGATTGAAAATTATAAATCTAAATAATCTTCTTTTCCAGAACAGCTGAACGGATTGAGGCAAAACTTCACACACACTTTCCCCAAGACATCCTTTCACAAGTTTGTTAATTTCTAATTGATAGGTCACATGGTTTGGCAGCCATGTTGGGTTCAAGAATTATATTAAATAATGTTTTCTCTGGAACCACATTACCTATCGAAGCGAAACTTGGCAACTATAATCTACCCCCATGCCTGAATATATGGTAAAATTATGATGTCAGAAGTCACATGGTTTGGAGGCCATCTTGGATAGAAAAACGCACCTTGTCCGATCAACACGAAACTTAACACGCGTAATCCACTACCCCATTAGAGGAGAATTTAAATTTATGTTATAAAAGGGCACATGGTACGGCAGCCATATTGGATTGAAAATTAATAACTTTAAAAGTCTTCTTCTCTGAAACGGCTGAACAGATTGAGGCGAAACTCCACATGTATGACCGCTCTCCATGGCGAACAAAAAGCTCCCCCCCCCCCTTTTGATGTACGACACACGCGTTTGGCAGCATATTGGATTGAAGGAAAAATATTAGTTAATGTTTACTCTGGAAGTACTGCATCAATAAATGTGAATCTTCAGTGTTATGATGGAAAATATGTGGTAAAGGGTTGAATTTCAACTCGATCGGCCTCATAGTTTGGCAGCCATGTTGGATTGAAGGAAAAATATTAAGTAATATTTACTCTGGAACCATGCGTCAATATATGTGAAACTTCAAAAATATTATCGAGCTCACATGAGAAACATAGTTTTAAAATTTCAACCTGATTGGCCACTCGGTTGACAGCCAGAATTATTTAATTATTTGAATCTGAGAACTTTTAGATTTGTTTTTTCCAGAAGGCTCACTTGGCTGCACCTGCATGCGTTTGAGGGACAGGAATAGCAATTCAATTGATACCGACAATGTCCCAGGAAAAAGGGCTAACTGCATACGTAATAATAGATTGAACACTTTGTGCGACCCGGTTCGTTTACTCGTCAGTCCGCGGTGCATCGAAGCAGGGCTGTATTTGTATCATGATTAAATAATGTTTTCGCTGGAACCACTTATCCTATCGAAGCAAAACTTTGCAACTATCATCTACAGAAAGTCTCATGTATCAAAGGCGGACGTCTGGGTACCCGGTCATCACTGCCTGCAGTTATAAAGTGGCAGTTCTAGTTATCTATATATTAATACTGAAGGACCAATTTTGTGCTCCTCCTAGCGGTCGGTCACGTTTTCTCGGTACTGTGTCCTGGACTGAAGAAACTTCGTACCTGTAAGAGTGCATCGCACATAGTGGCAATAGTCAACTTTCAACTCTGAAGCAGAATAAACACTTTTCTTTTACATTCGTTTACATGGCGACGTGTAACGTCACCGCTGAGAGGCGTAGGACGTCATGACATCATCGGTCATTCGCTGACGTCATTACGTCTGTCGTCGACAGACATTTACCGCTGAGCGGTGTAATTCCACTCTCGAAATAGCGTCTGCAATGTAACACCCTCTTCTGCACATGCTGACTACCTCAGAATGTGAATTTGACACAAAAAAATGTAACAAGAAACATAGTATCTTCTATCTATCTATATATTATACTGTATCTATATATTAATACTGTATCTATATATTAATCTGTATTATATATTATACTGTATCTATATATTAATATGTATCTATTATTAACTGTATCTATATATTAATACTGTATCTATATATTAATACTGTATCTATATATAAATACTGTATCTATATATTAATACTGTACTTATATTAATCTGTATCTATATATTAATACTGTATCTATATATTAATACTGTATCTATATATTAATACTGTACTCTATATTATACTGTAATCTATATATTAATACTGAAGGACCAATGTTGTGCTCCTCCTAGCGGTCGCGTCACGTTTTTCTCGTACTGTGACCTGGACTGAAAGAAACTTCATACTTGTAAGAGTGCATCACACATAGTGGCAATAGTCAACTTTCAACTCTGAAGCAGAATAAACACTTTTCGTTGAGACGGGGGCGGGGGGTGAAGAGCGGGGGTGGGGGATGAAGAGGCGGGGGGCAAGGTAAGCACATTTTTGGGCGGGGTAAGCAAATTGAAAGCGGGAGATGGGAGAAATGGGGCGGGGGCTGGGGTGAATTAGGCAGGGTTGAGTGTGAGGGGGTGGACAGGGGGCGGGGGCAAGTGGGGCGGGGAATCAAGAGATGGGGGGCGGGGAGTGAAGAGGCGGGGGCGGGGCCGGGGTAATTAATTTTTTGGGCGGGGGTAAGCAAATTGAAGGCGGGGGAATGGGGCAGGGGCGGGGGATGAGTAGGTGGGGGCAAGCACGCCCTGTCCAGTCCATGTCCCTCGAGTGTGGGTGAGCTGGTGAGGGTGGTTGAATGAACGGAATCCGTCTGTGACGGGGTTTCGGCGAGTTAATATTTATCCATAAGATTAATCAAGCTTTTGAAAAAGTACAGTGTAATGCAAGCATACGTGAGCCTATTGTTTTGATTTTACTTCCTGATGAAAAAAAAGACAAAAATTTAAAGGTTTATGAGAAGGTTATTTAAAATGGCATTGATGTTGATCTCAACTAGTTTGGACATTTGGGTGAAAAAACATCGATGCAGAGACAGAATTTTAGACCACAATCTAATTGCCAAATGAAGTGTCAGCATTTGTGGTAAATGGAGTCATCCTTACATTTTCAGAGTTTTGTCATCACTGTACGCAGCACTCCTGGAGAATAAGAGCAAGTTCAAGCGAGACAGACACGCTGCCCTTTACAAGAGGGAGCACTAGCCTTTTGATGGCTTACCTCAATAAGAGGTAAACTGGGCACCCACAGGCAATCACTCAAACCTGGTAATGGGTGAGTGGATCAGCAGGAGGAACAGTTATCGAAGTAGACCATGTGGTGTCTGCCGGATGTTGATTTACGCAGACATATGGTACGGATAATGAAGCCATATTTCTGACTCAAAATTAAAAATGTCATTGACATCCATCATGCTTAATCATTTTTGGATCTTGATGGGTTTGTGTGATTTGAATTGCACTACAGTATTTAAATGTCTAAAAACACCTGTTTCCTACGGGAGTGACCTGGGGGGAGGGGGGCATGTTTATGTGCACACCATGCGGATGGCAGTTTCTTAATATTCTACTTATTCTTCTATAACAGCCACAGTTATTCTCACGTTATTGTGGGGTTGGCTGGGGGAAGTTTGGCCCAAGTCTTTCACAAACCGGCTGGCAAGGCCTGATGTTCGACTACGGTTAAGGCAGGAATTTGTATTTTGTTCAGGATGTCACCAATAGTTCACCTCCTCTTTGTGAAGGATACCATGGAATCTTTGAAGTCCACCAACCAATGCTAGCAGATTGGATGCCGGTTTAACATCCATTTGAAGAATCGCACACACAGTGATGAATCACCCTGCCTGTGAAACACCGGGATGACAGTTTATTGCTGGGCCGTCGCGATTCATACCCTGGCTAGACAGCTTGGAGGATAGTGTGCATAGCTCCAGGCCATCCTGCCAGCCTCTGTGTTGATATTATCATCATTATTCCATTATCATTGGAAGGAATCGACTGATTAATTTATGGCTACAATAATTTCGAAGAAAAATATAACTTGGATGACATAGATGTTGGAGTCGGGATTGGAGGAAGATGTATCAACACCCTAAAGAATGCTGATGATACCACTGTGTTGGCAGAAAGTAAAGAGGACTTGATGAAACTGCAGCAGACAGTGAAGAAGGAAAGTGAAAAAGGTGGTCTTTATTTAAACTTTAAAAAAATAAGGCAGTCTTTATTCAGATCTTCATGCAAGTCCTAATAAGAGATAAGGAGAACCTGATTAAGCAACAGCACACAAAACAAAATCTACTTTTTCATTTATTTATTGAGCAAAATGATGCAACATTCAATTTCTTTGTTGGAACATTTGTTGAATATTTTATCCATTATTATTGAATTTTGTGGTGGGAATTTTTTGGGCGGCACACATTCCCCCACTATATCAATTTATCTATGGGAAAGTAACTCCCAATTTATGTGCTTTCGATTTAAGAACTACTTTTCAGGAACGCATGTTATTCGTAAACCGATATAGTACTGTACATAGGTTCTCCCAGGCAAGTCAACCCCACCTTCTTGTTGGCATAATAGTGGGGCAACTTAGCATAACAATTGTGCATTTGTGAGGAAAGCACCAAATTTGCACACTAGTAGCCTAACATATTATGAACAGATTTGATATTGGGCCATCTCAAAATTTTTGATGGCAGTGGAAAATGGCTGCCACAGCCATCAGCGGCTGAATTTGAGATGGCCAATATCCAAATCTGTTCAATATGTAGGCTACTAGTGTGCCAAATTTGGTGCTTTCCTCACAAAATGCACAATTGTTATGCTATATTTAGCTAAGTTGCCCCACTATAAGCTGTTTTCACAGACGGGGCTCTGGCTGTGGGCAGGTGACTGGTGTCCTCACAAACTATCTGGTCTCCCCGCTGCCTTGTGCCAAAGGCTCAGGCTTTTGAGCCAAAGGTTAAGGGCTAGTTAGGTCCCTGACAGAAACCTCCGGAGCAGCACCTGCCCGATAAGGCGCACAGCACGACCCACCGGTGTGTGGATATATCATGCTGCCTGTCTAAGCGGTGCTCTAGCTATGGGTGAAATAGCAACCAAGACCCGCAAATGGCAGACCTGGCGGATGATGTCTTTCAACAGCTGAGATGGCAGACGTGGGCTGTAGCTCCTTCACACTAACCAGTCGTCTTGACCATGTCCTGCCACTGGTACTTAGCGTGTGGAGCCGAGAGAGTGCTGTTGGTTAGTTGTGAACACCTCCAGCACTTAAATATTCTCATGCGCAGGAGTCAGTTCGGTGAGGTAAAAATGTTTGTGTATGTATATGTAGGTATGTATGTATGTATATAAAAGTGCTGTGTCGATGGCCGAGCTGTGATGGTGACAGATGCAGGCTGGCATTGGAAGTCATTAGCAGCAAACCTGCATGCAGGCGGCCTGGGATTTTGGTCACTCTTGTGATGGATCGGTGGAATCACAGTTTGGCAGCATCCTAGGTGTTGGAGCAGGCCTTCTTAGGATCCCCGCTGCTCCCCACAATCTGGGGGTGAGAAAAGGTACCTAAAACATCACCCACCCACCTTGTCCGGTCCGACTACCACATCTGACAGGACAGCCCTTTATGCGGTCGATTCAAGCATAACATAATCTATACTCAGCCATTGGCTGTTGGAACGTTACAATGCTACTTGATAGACAAGCTACCTCTCGACCTGAGCGGAGAACCGTGCTAATAACTGGAATGCTTGTCGACTACAATATTGACATTGCAGCACCCAGTGAAACACTTCTCAGTGATGAAGGCCAGCTGACAGAGATGGGGCCAGGGTACTCTCTATTCTGGAAGGGACGAGATGCCAGTAAAGGAAGAGAAGCGAATGTTAGCTTTGCCATGAAGATCAATTTGGTGAGGCAGCTCGACACATTGGCAAAAGGAGTCTCCGATAGGATCATGACTCTTCGCATCCCCCTAATAGCAGGAAATATTACCCTCATCAGTGTGTATGCTCCAACAATGACACAAGTAGATGAGGTAAAGGATAATTTATACGCTGATCTAAACAACATTATCATTGAAGTACCAAAAACAGACAAGCTCATCATATTGGGGGACTTTAATGCCAGGGTTGGCCAAGACCACAACATATGGCCAGACATTATCGGCAAAAACAGTACAGGAGGTCAGAATCGTCATGGATTACGCCTGCAGTCACTTTGTTCAACCAACCAGCTCATCATTACAAATAGAGTCTTTCAACAATCAACTAAGTTTAAAACCACCTGGCAACATCCAAAGTCTGGACACTGGCATGTGATTGACCACGTCAACACTCGCTAAAATGATCTCAGTGACATCACCATAACACGTGCAATGCGAAGGGCCGAGTGTAACACCGACCATCGACTCCTTCACTCAAGGATCTGGATCCACTGGAGACCCACA
>CM068961.1:67784426-67796986 GCA_035128595.1 Eptatretus atami
CTTTATTGGGAGGCCAGGTTGGAAATTGTGGCTTATCCAGGAAAGATCATGGAAATCGTGAGACACAGAAGCTTGAATGAAAGGACTTCTTCCAGAAGATTGTTGAGAAAGTAGATGGGGGAGGGGGGGGGTTCCAAACGGTCCTTTCAGACACATAGTGAGGAGTGAGATTTGTCAGGATTGAAAGACATGTTCCACGTGTTGAACCAACTTGTGATTTCTATCCAGATCTGCAGACAGCGAAGAAGCTGCTGCTTGCCAGTCTGAGGGATGGCAGATGGTACGCAGAGGGTGGATTCATCAGCAGAGAGTTAAAGAGGATTTCGCAGAGAGTCTGAGAGATCATTGTGAAAACGAGAAAAAATACAGAGTTTTGATTTAATACTTCCGTGTTCATTAATAAATAAATATGTTTTGGAAGATTACGCACAATAATTTCTTCGACTTTCTTTTCTCCATTTTTTTTCACATTGACGTGCATATCAAGTTTCATTCAAATCGGCAACAAAATTTTTTTATTAAAAAATCAATTCCTGATTCAGTCAAGTACTCCTCGGATTATTTGATCATTGCAAACAACCTCAGCGGTATAGTTCGCTGGAGCTATTTTATTTTGTTTGTTTGGTTTTTTTTGAAATGATTTCTATCAACCGCTCTCAAACGGGAACCCACGGTTCATGGGTCATCTCGTATATGATAAATTCCATTACATAAAGGTGCAGATGCTGTTTTTAATGTTTCAGTGTGAGGACGCAATATTTCCGAAGAGTAAAAAGTTATGCCTCAGGATTTGGACCAGCTGTTGAACTTTTGGTTATTTTTTAATGAGGAGAAAGAGGTGCTGCCATAATAGACAGTGATTGGGGTGAAGGCATGCAGAACCATTGATCAATGGAAACAAAATCTATGCCAAGAAGCAGAAAGACCATCAATAGAGAATGAAAACACGATTGTTTTCATGAGGCTGCTGAGATTATACAAACGTCACTCAGAGTGACAGGAAGAGAAGATGCCATTGAGAGTGATGCCTTATTTGCAAATGGAAAGAAAATCTTAATAAACGTATATGCAGCCACTGTTGTTCATCGACAGGGAGTTTATCAAGGACAGATGGGTGTTCAAGTTGTCAAATCGGTGGACATGTCTCATAAAAATGGCTATGATCTCTTGCACGAGGTCAATGCTTCTACCAATGAGATGAAAGGATATTGATTTCCAACACTGAATGAGCAGAGTAACAAGAAAACTAATGCTCTACGGACATGAACTTAAATATTGGAATGATATGATGTCAGTTTCACAGAAGGACTCTGATGTCAGCTTAAGCATGAAGACGACATTCTGTAAATGAAGATATTTTGGTTTTGAACTGTCTTGTGGATGTTTGCCTTCCTGAGCAGAATAAATTGGACTCCATGGGATTGACTTGTGGTGATTATTCCTCTCAGTATGCTGGTTATGTTGATGGTGTTTAAACCAGAACAAAAGGAAATCTCACATTTAAAACACAATCACATGTTATAAATGAAGTCTGGTTGATGATCTTCTCCTTCGTCGCCTCTCCATGGCTGCATGAAGAAGGGAGGATTTTATTTGGCGTCTGTCTGCCATAACTTTTAAATGGCATCAAAGATGGCAAGTAGAGGAGAATAGCTCGTTTGTTTTTGGTCATGGTTGTTCAGCTGAATGAACGAAATGTACTTCGTCAATTGTCTTTGTGAAGTCAAACAAAAGTCACCATTAAATATGACGTGTTGAGTGACTCATGAATAAGAATGAGAAAAGGCTTGTTAGGAAAAGGTGGACTCCAAATGTGGTTGTGATGAGGAGCTCCCTTAAAGAGGTCATTGGCAGTATCCTATTTGGTGTATTGGAAACTGCAAGGCTCTCTGGAAGGACATCTATTGGCTCTCTGGAAGGACTCCATGATTGGCTGCTAGTGTTCACATGTTTGCTTATTTTTTTTACAAATATTAGCAAAATGAAAACAAAAACCAGAATGGCACTCTTTGACGTTGCAAAGTCACCAGATATGCCTCCCCAATTATTACATCATTATCAATTCTTGTACAAAGTTTGATATAAATTCTTGAACATAGATTCAAAATATTAAATGATTCTGGCTGCCAGGTCATGCATCTGAATTATTCAGAGAAGATTTTTGAAGGTTTTTATTTAAAAAAAAATAAAAAATGGCTGCCGAACCACATGGTCGATAACGTCAATTTTTTTTCCAACATACAATTTATCCCGAGATGACCTCAATTTTTTTTTTCATACTGATTGGATGAAGTGTTTGATGTATGTAATTATGACATCATAAACTAAGCCACTTATGACATCACAAAAAAAAAACACTTCTTTCCCATGGGATATACTTGACATGTTGCCAAGTATCCTTTTTTTTTCCATGAAGTTGTTCGGAGATAAGGAGCGTCAAAGTTTTTCCTTTTTCCAACATGGCTGCCACCGTGTTGACCTATGACATCATAATTATTCATCAAAAACATTCTCCATGATACTTACACCTATTGATGAAAATTTTGTGTCAATCCGATAAGTGGTTGCAGAGAAAACAGAAATTAGCATGGACAGATGTACGTATAACGGACGGATGGACAACCTGAAAACATCATGCCTCCGGCGACTCAGTCAGTAAGAAACATAATTAAGAGTCATGACAGACTCAATCTGTGAATTTTCCCACCTGTATTTCTCCCAAAGAAAATCTTCCCTTATGAATTTGCTGATTAAATCTCCCCTGCCAATGTATCTTGCTTGTCCTCTGCCCCAATTGGGTCATCTGATCATGTGCATGTGAAGTTCAACATCTCTGTGCCAATCTCAGAGAACAGACTCAGCAGTCCGGCAAGTCTCACAGTTCACTCAGGCCAAGTGGCGGGGACTACAAGCAGCCATCAACTTCAGGATTGGTCTCCTATATCTACTGCCCCTGATATTGATTCAGCCTGGGAATTGTTCCACAAAACTGCTCTCTCTTGTGCACAAATTCATCCCATCTCATCTTCAGTTGTTCTATACCCATCCTCCCGCTCTTTGTACTCTGAATCCTGTGGTGAGGCAGTTGCTTTAAAACAAATTGCATTCTCATCCTGGAAGGCAAATCCAACTGAAGGCACCTCAAGATCATTCACACAAAGCCTGCCATAAGTGTGTCTTAATCTCAGGAGACCCAGAAAACAAAATTGTCCAATCTCAAGAATAAACTTTCAAACTTGTCTCCCTGCTCTAAAAACCAGGTGGCACCTTGTGTAATCTCTCTCTCTCTCTCTCTCTCTCTGGTGCATGCTCCCCTTCCACCCCTTTCCCTCACTTCAAATGGCACCCAGCCAACTCCACTCGTGAGAAGGCTGAAAGCCTCATTCTTTGTTTGCTTCAAATGTGTGTCCCTAACCTCTCTTGGACTCACCCTTCCCAATTGTACCCAACTGCTCCTGGATTCGTCTTTTGCAGCTGAGAAGGTGGAAAAAGTTTCTGGAACCCTCAACTCTGACTCTACACAACTGGACTGAATGGCATCAGTGTCCACAAATCTGCTCTGCTGCCTCTTGCCACTTCCTCACTATGCCCTTTTTCACCCTGTCATTTACCCTTGGTCATCTTACATCTGGATGAGAAATCAGCCAACAACAAAGCATTACAGAATAAGGTGCAAAAATAGATCCTCCTAACTGTAGACCAATTAGCTTACTCCCAATCATCAGCAACGTCATCTTCTTCTTCTTGCGTATGGCATGCACAGCCTACAGTTTTAGGTCAAGGGTAGACATCCAGGCCAGGGCAGCATCAGTTACTGTGTGGATGGCTTTAATGCCACCAGGGAAAAGCTCAGTGAACAGTCATTCACGATGTGTGGATGGTCTGGTCTGGATATTCGCAGTCGCAAGCAGGGCTCTCTGTCATCCCCACTTATGCAGTGGATGGGCTGTTCTTGCATGGAGGGTGCGGATTCTGTTCAGGATTAGCCATTGCTTACGAGGGAGGTAAATCTGGGTGGTTTCACTGTGGGGTCTGTGATGACCTCTCCATTGTTGGTGTTGGCATCTGCTCAAGCTCTGCTCCACTCAGTCTTGGAGTCAAAGTCTTCCAAGGATTGACTGAAGACCAGAAGGGTTTGCGGGACTTCAGGCGCATGCTGGGCAGGTTGTTCAATCATCATGGATGGGAATGTCAGGGTTAGCCTCGATGGTGGACAAATCCTTCAGCATCCTCTCCCTTCTGCATATGCTGGGAGGGGATATGAGAGAGGACAGGGAGCCACTGTAAAGGTGTTGACTTAAGTGTCCCTGTAATGACCCGCATTGCAGAGTTAAGGACAGTGTCAACTCGTTGTGTGTGGCAGTATAGCCCAAGCTGTTGAGCAGAACTCGCTGTTGAATGGACTAGGGCTAGGCTTGCGGTACGAAGAGTATGTGCATTGGATCCCCAGCGTTGCCTGCAAGTTTCCTGATGATGTTGACCCTTGCTGTCAGTTTATCAGCACCCTCTTCAGGTGTTCACGATAGGTGAGGATACGATCCAGGGTGACTCCAAGGTACTTGGGGAATTCTTCATTCTTCACCAGCTTGCCACAAAAGGACACTCAGTGCTTTGCATGGCGAGCCGATTAATGAGGTGGAAGGCAGTGACAGTTATCTTCGAGGGTTGGGCCGAAGTTGCCAGAAGGTGAAATATTCCTCCATCCTTCAAGTCTTGGGTTAACACTCTGTTGATGTCCTCAAGGGCAGCTCCCTGGTAAACAAGGGCAAGGTCATCTGCATATTGCAAACTTCACTGGACGAGATAGTTGGCATGTTACTCACATAGATGTTAAAAGTAGAGAGCTAGGAAGAGCCCTGAGGAGGACCATCATTCAGGGTCCTGACAATACTGGTCTGGTCCCAAGCGAAACCCTCTAACTTACGGTTGCTGAGGATGGATGAGAGGGCATGCAAATGGTTTAGCACCTCAGAATTCTGGAAGCTTTCAGCAAACAACCATGTTTCCACACGGTGTCATAAGCTGATGACAGATCAATGAGAGCAACACCAGTTTTCAGGGCACATTGGAAGCAACGTCATGGAATCCATCAACACAGTTGACATAAATAATTCCTTTTTTCCAACAGCGTCATTTCAGATCATCAATTTCAAGATCACCCTGGTCACTCTACCCTAGACATGCTGCTTCTACTCTCCCAACAATGGATGAGGCCTCATTATCAGTCATGAGATCAGACATCTCTCTGGACATATTCTCAAGCTTTCGATACAGTCTGCATCTCGCCTTGCTCTCCTAACTGTTTGATGATGGATCCAAGGCAAACTCCACTCTGGATTTCTGACTTCCTGCACTCTCATCGCCAACATGTGGCTCTAAACGGGAATCCTTTCCCTCCTCTCCCTGTCAAAGACGGATTGCACCACACAGTGTTCTCGGCCTCATCCTATTCCATATCTTCATCAATGATCTCTCTGACTCTCTGGAAAATCCTCCTTGTCTCTTCCTGATAACTGCCCTCTACATGACATCACTCATCTTTCAGACACAGCAGCCTCTTCCCTCTGTTTAGGCCGTGATAAATCCCAAACTGGTCAAACATTTGGAATATGTTTTTTAACCATAAGAAATCCCACAAACCAAATTGATCCCAACAATTGGTACGTTTGGATTGACGATTTGGTTTGATGGTTTGATTTACGGTTCGGTTGATTTAATGTACCAAAATAATATTGAGGTCCACGTGTCTAGTGCCAGGAACGGCGTTGATTGGTGGGTCTGGCTATGCCCAACCCCCTTTTTGCATTGTTATCAGTGGGATTTGGAATTTTTATTTACCTTGAGAAAGGTCAATGGATGCACCATTGCTCCATCTGCTGCTTGAAACATTGAGTGATTGTTTGCTCAATTCAAGGTTGGAGAACCAAAATGTATTCATGTGATATATTCCCAAGGAACTCTTTACTATGTTTATACTAGCAAATACAACCGTCACTCGCTGACGGTGGTGTGAAGGGGAGTTGTGGATGAAGACAAAGAGAAAGGAGAGAGAGGGGGGAGGGGAGCAGAGAGGACGGAGGAGAAGACGGAGGGAAGCGAGGAGTGGGTGAAGAAGGGAAGCTAGGAAGTGGAGAAGAGTGAGGAAGGGGGATGGAGGTGGGAGAGCAACGCCTCATGAAAATTGCTATACACTGCAGGAGGGAGGGGTTTGAGAGAGAGACAGAAGACGACAGACAGACAGACAGAGAGAGACAGATAAACAGAGACAGCGAGAAAGTGACAAAGGAGTGGGAGGAGTGCTGCATTTTATTCGGAAGGGGAGTGAGGAGGGGACAGACAGAGAAGTAGAGAGTGGGGGGGGAGGAAATAAAAGAAGATAGGTGAGGGTGGAAATGGCGCTCGCAAAGAGAGTGATATGTTTTGTTTAATGACTGAGCACAAAGTTTTAAAAAAGCTCATGTCAGAAGAGCTGTACACACAATCACACAACAGATTTGTAAATAATATGCTGGCACATCTGCAAAAACTTTGATATCCCAGTTCCAGAAAATTTGTGGGAGCATGACTGAAACATGGAGCACCATTCACTGTAGACCTAATGATCCCATCGAGCGTGAAGATAGAAAACAAAGCATTGCCACCAGATATCATACTTGGGTACAGAAAGAGAAGAAGGCATTGCTAAGTGAGGTGTTAATACCAGTGATTTTGGACTAAACTATGCAGAAATCAAGAAAATGACCAAACACCAAGACCTCAAGAACGAAGTGAAAGATCCTGGAAGCTGAAGAAACCAAAGTTGCACCAATGATAGTTGGAGCTATGGGAATGATGACAAAGAACCTCACAGAGATAATAAATATACCATCAGAGATGGGGAATCCCTGCCATGAATGAAAAAGGTCATACATATTCCAGATAATGAGGGAGGTGAATTGAAACAAGACACCATTTGGTCATCATCTCGAAAAAGTTCCCAGGGGTGAGGAACGTAGTAACCAAAATAATTGAAATCAGATAAGCGGTTTTCCATTTATTACAAAAAACATTTTTTCAAGATGGCCACCCCAGTCGGCATCTTGGATCCGGCCACGCCCAAAATCAATAGGGTTCTTCCTTTTCAGGTGGTACATGTGTGACCCAAATTTCAAATCGATATGGCGAACAGTTTATGAGTTATCGCACTCACAGCTATAAATGTTAACGCCAGCAGCCAGCCGGACGGACGGATGGATGGACGGACAGCGGCGGACGACCCGGGTGACAACAATATCCCTTCCGCAATGCGGCGGGGGATAAAAACCATCCCTGAGAAGATTATTGCAAAAGAACTACAGTTGGAAGCTGTCCGGGACTCAGCGATGATCCTGAGAGAGCCCTCGGCACAAAAACATAAAACTTCACAGCTGGTCCATGAATCGTGACCCCTTACTGAAATGAAGGTGGATGCTTTGAGTCCTCCCTGCTAGGACTCCATTCCACATTCTAAAACCCGATTACATAGATACCAACCAATGACACACACACACACACACACAACACACACACACACACACACGGGGGGGGGGGGGGGGGGGGGTGGATACTTGAGACCTGGAGGGCTCCATTCCACTTTTTGAAAGCTGTATATGGAGATATCAGCCAACGACCAATAAACAACAAACACGCACGCAAACGGTACTATTTCTCAACATCTGCACCGGCACTAAACCTTACACAACACACACACACTCTACGTACATGCAACGTCATTGCAACGAATCACAACATCATTGCACCACAACCACCACACACACACACACAGCACACCAGCACTACATTCATGCTACTAACACAGCTACAAATACTGGCAGATGGATGCGCTGTGTGCCTCAATCTATCGAGAGGTGCAATGTATAAACCCTAGATAACACATGTCTAATTGAATAAAACAGTAGTAGATATCACAGTGTAATATTCACATAATCTGGATCCATATCCACACAAATCTGATCATTTAGTATTACAGCGTTCTTTGGATTAATAGTAGAGATATTAAGTGTGTGGTAATTAAGGCAACTAGTTATATATGATAATTATGAGAAGAAGAAGAGAGAGAGCTGCATACCAGAAGCCAAGGAAGAAACAGCAGAGAGAAGAGAGAGATGTCGAGATCGAGATCAGAGTAGCATTATGAAGTAGCTTGACACATAAGATATGTCTTGGTGTGTCGTAGAGAATAAGCAACCACCATGGCGATACATGCAGACATGCAATGGTATACAAAGAGAATTGGAATACGTCAGTGGTATTTCTGATATGTGTACAGTAAGAGTGGATTATTAGTGATAGATGGAAAGAAGGGTCCGAGAAGATCTACGAAGCGCCATACAGTGGGCATTTACCAATTTGAGTCGCCGCGCCCCTCAAAACGAATGACAGTGCGCTGACTCAACCTAGGGCCCATAGCGAATACCGACTATCAATCCAAACTAACTTATGTATACTAGTCCGACGTCAATTGGATGTATACCCTTCACACACCGTGCGCTGACTTCCGATGACCACCTGTCCACGACCCCTATTTAACTGTTCTACCTTAGTTTAAAGTTTTTTTAAAATAACATCAAAAATCAAAGGGTTCTCATGGCCTCGAAAATCGCCTCAAGCACAAATTGTTCACAGTCTCAGAGAAAGTTTCAATCAACTACCTACAAGAAACACATTTGTGGTGATGTATTTGATGTAACAACTTGCACACAATCGAATTACCAACCTGTTCTTGGGTTCCCCCGTTATTTAGTTTCCGAACAAGCCCACAGCAGTGTCATAGGTGTGAGATGCTTACACGACTGATCAAGTATGTGTCTACTCTCAAGCATTGCTCAATAGCCTGCCCACCAGCAACACGCCACTCATTCTCGACAAACTAGTGCACATATACAATCATAGATAACAGTGTTCTCCTCTTCAGGTCGAGCAGCTGGACACTCTCGTGTGCGATTCGAGTCACATTTCAGTCAGATGCTGGCCACGATAGCGAAATTTACTGTGCTAATATAGCCATACACCGTACCATTGATTCACGCATCGAACCAGCATGTCTATATAATAACTGAAATATAGAGATAAACAAAATGAACTGAATTTGTTCATAACAGGAGGCTCTCAGGCTCCGGTCACCTTTTGCGCCCTGACAATTGTTATCGATAAATTCATGAAAAAAGGTAGATTAAAGCAATGCTCCAGTGTTCAAATTGTTGCTTTGTTGAAGATTGTTAGGAAATTGAGAATTATATATGTCTCGTTTATCTAGTGGTTATTAAGATGCATGCTTGCAAAGTTTAAATTGTCGGTGATTGACGATTCTCTTAAAGTATTAAATACCAATATGTAAATAGATTGACAATCTGATCCCTATCCAGACTATGGGCAGCACGTTTTTGAATTTATAGTTGCAATGCTCGCAAGAATATGATACTGCGCTGGTACTGATTTGAACTGTAGCGTGGTTGTGTCATATGAAGAGCTTGGTTCTCCCATAGGTCTGTCGGCTTGCCTAGTTCAGATCAAAGTAAGGTAGGCAGTAATCGTGCGTTTTCCGTTAATGGTAAAATCATTTCCACCTTTTCCAGCCACCGTGGCAAGCGCGCAAAGAAACAACTATAGCCGCTTTCAGGCCAGAGAGTGAGGTGCGAAAAAGGCCAGAGGACATACGGCTTACTGATAGAAGGAAAGCTTGATATAAATCAGTTTAATAATAGTTAAGTTCCGATTTAATAGTTTATCTGTCAAAAAGGGGGACTGTCTATTTGTATATGATGAATGCTGTGTGGCCAACACCCCAATTTCATGTGTTGCACTAGTCAATCTTATAGGACGTTTGATTATATTTACGTGTGGCTATCAATGTAAGAGTTCTCCAAGAGTCGATCTTTACCTCTGCAAACATGAAAGGAATTCGAAATTCTCGTTATTTAAGATATTATTCGGCACGTCATTATGGAGTGCATAGACATCTAAGCTCTTTGGAGTAATCTTGTAGCCACGACTGACCAATAGCAGATTCAGGATGAACCTGCTCAGATGCTCTCTGTTGTATACTATGATGATTCAAACAATATTCTTCTCTTAACTCTCTCTTTATTATTTGCATTCACCATAATTGCCACTCACCATGAAATATGTATGAGCTAAGAGTCTCAACCTGCCTTTAACCAACGGAATCTCCTTACTATGTGATTAACACAAAGCCAGACACTACTCTGAGACATCCATCTTTTGTATTGCATCAAGCACAGCATCCACAAAATCACCCTAGTAAATAAAAGCTAATCATTGGTTACGCACCATGAGAATAGCAACCGAAAATGAGTGACTCTTATTTGTGGCGTGGTAGTAAGTACATTTGTTGCATAGCTCGAATATTCCAATTGATTTATGACCCATAGTGCATTGCCACATGGCCGGGAGTAGCAGCAAATTACAGAAGATTTCCACGAAATATCTATCAAAACTGTCCCACATTCAAAGAGTCCATGTTCACTATGGAAACCACGATATTAATGAATTACTATATGATCTGTATTCTGGTGTAAACATCGGCCTCGCTTAATTTTTTACACTGGCGGAGAGCTTTACCGAAGCGAACGGGCACATAGGCAATAGTGTGAATTAAGACAACTATCCAACAGATAGTCTGCTTACAATACGTGTAGACCAAAATGGCGATGTATTAATTTTCAAGTGTTACAGTGTGAAATGGATGCCATGCCAGCTGTCAATATGGGTGTAGAGGGGCATACACACTTACGTGTGTATATATATATCTAGCATCATCTTAATATAATAAGAAGATATATATATATAATATAATGAACACAATCGATAATATAACATCAAAACCCAATCTGTATTATAGAATCTGTGGGTGTCGTTCGCGATTATCAGAACATTTTTTCAAAGTAAGAGAGTCGCTTCCAGAACCATATACAAATTTTCAAAGTCATACTAGATCAGACATCCGTATATGAGACGAAGAAAGTCAAGAGCAGACCTAGGTCAATCAAGGCGACGCATTTCATCAGCATCTTGCAGTCAGCGTCTGCTCAGCTAAACCACAGTGAGACTTAATTGGTGTCGGGAATAACAGATTCTATTTTCATATCTCTATAACTAAAAAATCGTACTAAAATCAACTTATAATACCTCCCAATCTATAAATTTAACATCTCAGGTTTAATAATTATAGTATATATATCCAATTATTCTAAAATATTGAATCATATATATGATATTATATATACTAAATATCTCCATAATAATATTATTCTAAGCAATGTCAGTGGGTGTCAGATTGTCGCTCACACAGGGTTATCACTCAGTAATGTGTCTCCTCCATAACTCCAAAACTATAACATCGAGCAGCCTGAACTTAACATCACCAGAAAAAACTCCAATGAATGCTTGCACGTAAATGTGCTTAAACACCCCTCATCCTAACCTACCCGATTCCTCGCCCCTCACTCCGACCGCGCGCCACATGTCCCCCCCACCAGCCCCACAGAACAATCCCACCCCTAGCAGCGGCCCAACCCACGCTAACCCCAAACAACACCCACCCATACCCACCGCGCCCCACAAAAATTTCTGGGCCCACACAAACCCCCAAAACCAATCAAATTAACGCACACCAAACAGTTAAATAGAAATACGATAAAAACCCCCCCTTGTAATCCACCCACACATTGCCTTATGTGTATTAATATATATATATATATATATATATATATAATAACATATATATATATATATGTATATATATACTATAGTATATATTCATTGGTGTTAGGATTGGTTACATTTTATGAAGAAGAAGAAAAGACAGGTTCGAACCAGAAAGGTTCCATTGTGCCTGAGGAAGCCTGCTGAAAGCTGGGGTGACACGTACGCCCTCGAGGACCGGTCTGCTCTGGCTTTTCTTGCTCAAATTAGCGTGCAGTCGATCTAGTTTCTAACTTTTGGCTGGAGCGCCTTCTTCTTTAAAAATGTGTAATCCCAACCACCCCAATTCATATAACAATTTTTTTGTGTATATATTATCATATATATATATATATATATACTATTATAATACTATATATAATATATATATACTATAGATATGATTAGATTAGAGAATATCTCCTAAACTAAAACAAATTACAGAATTTAATCTCCAGAATAGAACTTACAAGTGGTTCCGGCTCCGAGAAATGTGTTCATTTGTCCAATTCAGATATGTGACATCTTGGGCATCTCTGGGAGGTGTATGTTTAATATGACGGTTCGATGATTGCAAATTGCGTGCCAAGGGAGACGTTTCATATTGACCATTTCGGTGGAGTGCTTGCTTGAATGCTTAAGCCACTTGGTGAGCACTCTCCAAGCTGCTTGGTTGTTCGTTTCGGGGAAAAGTACGTGTGTTTTCAATCTCACATCAATTTGATGTACATTCCCACCTTTGTTGGGTGCCGTGGGGTGGGTGGCTCGGGAGGTGTGTTATCCACTGAAAATGTGTAAGGATCGCTTTGTGCGATCTC
>CM068961.1:67797174-67816532 GCA_035128595.1 Eptatretus atami
AGTCAAGGATGGTTGGCGTTTAAAACCCCGGCCAAGTAATTAGTGCACGTTGCTTCCTTGCTTTGACGACTCAACATTTAAAAAGAGATAGAGCATGGACAAACTGTCAAAAGGTGCAAGCCATTACGCAGGTTGATGGGTGGACATGGTCTTTCTGTTTGAGTTCCTGGAACGGCAAGTCATCATTATAAGTTGGAACCAATGGTGTCTGCTCCGTTGCATTTGTCTCTCCATGTACAGTGGCTGCCTCCCACGCTGCATTTGCAAAGTTTGGCTGATGGTTATTTGCATTTTTCATTTTCACGTTTCTTGAAGCAATATAGTCCTTCAATAATCTTTAAAATCAAACATGAACCATTTGGATTAAATGAGATTTAATTAGGACCGTCAAGGAGTTAACACATAATTAAAATGGCTCTATTTTGCCCTCGTTTGCAGACAAGATCTAAACCTGCACCGCCCCATGTTGCACTACCATTTTGCTGTTGGGTGCGTATAAGTAGCTCAGAGCTTTTGGCTCTGAGTGAAACAAGAGTGCCCAATACAATTAACCATTTTCAGGTTCGTGAAATAATTTAGATGTAAGACGAACTTAAACTTTTTCATCACTGAGGATGGGTACTTGTTTGCTTGAGGAGATAATTTCAACCATGGAATATTGTTACTGTGGCGAATGATGTGATAGTTGTCTGAAACCCGTCAGATTGGAGAGTTTTCTGTGGAAAGCATTGAAAGGAACACATGTGCTTGTAAACGACCTTTCAAAGATTGGCCACATAGGCAATGACAGGGCCTGCAGTTAAATTAATGTCTTTTGTGGATTCCATCACTGATCACACATCAAATTTCATGTTCACAGGAGAATGATGTCTATGATAAAATGTCTCATTCTACTCGATCTTCATTCTTACTCGGCACAATTGCCCTGCATTTGTGATCGTCCGCAGTTGAGTTAGCAATTTGATCGCTGTGGAGAGATACTGTGGTTGTGTTATGCTACATTTACATGTGCAGCATGGTAGGTTTTCTCCAAGGAACACCGTTTTTTGGTGTGCTCTTTATGCGAAGGCAGCAACCATGCTGATTACAAGGTGTGGTGTACACCTAATATTGATGCAGGCACAGCAACATCAACAATAGAACTTACAACGATAAGCATCCTAAGCAGATGTGCAGGTGCCCAATTAGAAGCATTAAAAAAAAAAAAGAGATAAAATAAACTGAAGCCATCTACATAATACATAAGCAAAGACATACATTTTGTTTCTCCCTATCTCATATAAAATATATCCATCCACCAGGACCACCACCCTGGAAAAGCGTTTGTGTGCTGCCTAAAGCAGTCTCCTTGCCATTGGGTTGGGCTAGTATAAAACATACATATGTACATACAACATTATATATATAATATTTATATATATATATAATATATATATATATCTCTATAAAAAAATCCAAAAGAAACCCAGATGAAAAATAAATAATTCTGGCTGCCAGACCACGCATTCGATCAAGTTAGAAATTTAAAACACATTATTCTGATCAGCACTCGATCATAATTGTGGGTTTTGTTCGATTATTAAGCGTTCCAGAGAAGACTTATTTTTATTTTTCTTCAATCCAATATGCTGCCAAACCATGTGACCTATCAATTTTTTCTTCACAAAATTGTACACACATGGCTTGGGGAACATTTGTGTGAAATTTCCCTTCGATCTGTTCAGCCGTCCGGAGGAAGAAGATCTCTTGTAGTTTTAGGGTAAATCCAAATATGGTTGCCCCAACCATGTGACCTAATGACATCATATTGTCGTAAACGTTTTGCTTCCACATGGTTAGGCGGTCATATTTGTAAAGTTTCACCTCAATCTGTTAGCCACTTCCAGAGAAAGATTTTTGAAGGTTAAAAAAAACCCCAAAAAACAATAAAGCTGCTGAATAACATGACCGATGACATCATCAAAATTAATTTCTTGTGACCATTTTATTCCCAGGTGACCCTCAAAATGTTTCCATACTGTATCAGATGTAGCGTCCTACATATGTAATTATGGCATCATAACGAACATGACGTCATTTAAAAAATCACACATTCGCCATGAGTGTTTGCCATGTGCCAAGTTTCAAATTTTTTTCCTTGGTGCAGTTTCAGAAATACAGAGGTCCAAAATTTTTCTGTTTTTCCATCATGGTGCCACACCATTGACCGATGACATCATCATTATACTAATAAAAGGCAATGTTGTGTGTGTGTCCTCCATCCTCCAGAACTCCAAAACTATAAAACGAGCACCTGAAACTTTACATGCATACATAGAAAAGTCGAAGGAAGTGGCAGGATGGAAAATTGGGTGTTTGGTTAATTAAAACTCCTTTGAAGCAGTTAACGGCATTATTTATTACTAGGCAAATACAACCCGTCGCCTCGCTGATTGGGTGGTATTAAGGAGGGGGGTTGAGAGAAGATGAATGGGAGGAGAGAAGAGGAAAGAGGAGAGAGGGAGGGAGAGAGAGAGGCAGAGGAGGGGAAGACGAAGGGGGAGAGCAGGAAGAAAGGGGGGGGGAAGGGAAGAGAGAGAGAGAGAGAGAGAGAGGAGAGAGAGACGAGAGAGAGAGAGAGAGAGAGAGAGAGAGAGGAGAGAGAGGAGAGTATGCAAAAAAAAGAAGAGAGAAAAAGTGAGGTGGTGGAGGTGGTTAAGTAAAGCGGAATAATATGTTATGCTTAATGGGATCCGAAGACACACACAAAAACAAAATCACATTCAGAACAGCTGCACACAGTGACAACAACAGAGTTCATAATGTTATCCACATGCACATCTGCAAAAACTTTGATGTCCCAGTCCAGAAAATTGAGGGAATATGAACCAAACGTAATCACTGAAAACACAGAAGTACCTTCGCTCACGTACGAACTAATGATCCCTCGAGCGTAACATCGAAAACAAAAGCATTGCTACCACCACATCATACTAAGTACAAAAAGAGAAAAGGGCATTGCTGTTGAGGTGATAATAGCAGCTATTTGGACCCAACGATGCAGAGAAATGAGAGAAAATGACAAAATAGCAAGACTTCAATAGAGTGAAGTGAGAAGATCCTAGAAGCTGAAGTAATGCAAAGTTGTACATGAACGCTGGACTCCAGGAATGATGACAAAGAACTCACAGAGAATTAAACATAGGGATACCCCTGGGCAGCTCACCCTTGTAGTGCTGGATATGATAACCAGCAACCACTG
Organism: Eptatretus atami; assembly: GCA_035128595.1. Classification (NCBI taxonomy): domain Eukaryota; kingdom Metazoa; phylum Chordata; class Myxini; order Myxiniformes; family Myxinidae; genus Eptatretus; species Eptatretus atami. The sequence goes on from CM068961.1 coordinate 67,800,416, forward strand.
GTAAGCATGGATGACCCACAAAAAGATGAATGGAGAAAGAAAGTAAATCCATGATTTTTTTTTAATGCGCATGAACAAACCTGGTACACATAGAGTGCATTATGGTTGTGGTCAAGTTTCATTCGAAATTGTGAATGTAAGTTCAGAAAGAAAGCAAATACATGATTTGGGGGACAACCCCCAAAATAAACACCATAGACCCTCCAATTTTTTTCATGGTCTGTGAACAAAAGTTGGTACAACACGGTTGATAAGGTTGTTGGTCAAGTTTCATCGGAATTTGCCTGTGTGTTTCTGGAAGAAACAAGCATATTTTGGTGGCGCACCTCCTCTCCCATAGGCATGGACCCTCCGAGACCCCAATTTTTTTTTAAATGTCGTGAACAAAACTTTAGTACATCACGGGTGGTGATAGAGGATGGTCAATTTCATCTGAATTGTAGTGTGTTAGTTTTTGGGAGAAATAGAAGCACAATACATATTTTGGGGGCAAACCCCATTAAATTCCCCTCTCGAGCAAGAATTTTTCTAATGTCATGAACAAACTTTGTGCATGCCATTGGTGATGGAAGGTTCATCATGAAGTTCATTGGAATTGTGTATATCGTTTGAGAAGAAAGCAAATAACCTCTCTTTGGAGGAAACCACTCTCCCACACCCCGCCATAAACCCCTTCTTAGACCCCTTCAGACCCATATTTTTTATATGCCCCATCATGGGTGACTGAAGGTTGTGGTCAAATTTCATTGAAATCGTTGGGGTAAGTTCTGAGAAGAGTATTTGTGACGGACCACACGCCATCCTGTCAGTCCCAGAACTACTTTTACAGATGTGGCTAAAACCATCCCGGAATATTATTAACAAACAAACTACAGTTGGAATCTGTCCCTGGACTAGTTTGACGATCCGGAAGAGAGTTTCGGCACAAAACTTTGGGAACGAGAAAACTACAGCTTGGTCCATGAATTCGGGGACCCCTTCCTGAAATGAGGTGGATACTTTGAGCCCACTGGGAGAACTCCATTCCACATTCTGAAAACCCCGGATATGAAAGAGGACCAAGTCAATGACACACACCACACACACCACACACACACCACACACACACACACACACACACACACACAAACACACAAACACACATTGCTTTTCTCAGTATCGATTTTTTTACATATCACCCTACAACGTGTTTCTGATGCACATGTGCACCCACACTCTCGGTCTCGCTCCCCTTCCCCTCTCCATCTCCTCTCATCTCTGACAATACAATTACGAGACGTCCATGTACAAATTCGGAATAAAACAAAAAGTGAAGATAGATTAAACTGAAGCCATCTACATAATATAAAAGCAAAAAATACATCACCTTTGATCTTTAATAGGGGAATGGAAGATGAAGAGATGGACAGTCAGGACATATTCACTCAGAATTTTGACAACGTTGTGAATGAGCAAGTTCTCTTTTTCTCGACGTATTTCTCATATGAATTGGGAACATTTTAATAAGATTTTTAAATTATTAAGAATGGTTTTACAGGAGGAAAAAGTATTCGCAACAACCTTCAGCTCTGCCAAGGTGAGGTTTGAAGGTATACACCTCATTGGGAGTTCCATGACTATATATCAAGCAAAGTTAATATGGAACAATAAGTGAGGTGGATGAGGGGTGGGGTGGGGGTTGTAAAAAAGGGTTCAGGCTTCTGAAAACAATCTCAAGGACAAATTTCACAGTCTCCAGTTGTGCCACTGATTGAAAAAAGAGAGCAAGTCAAAGGGAAGGGAAGGACAGGACTTTTAAAATTATTATTATTATGAATCAGGGACATCATTTAAGAATCACTCATAAAAACCAAACAATTATAGAGTGAAAGTTGTTCATTTATAAAATGAGATGCCTCAGAACCAATTCTGAACCACCTCAAAAAACCAACCAAATATTTAGCCCCAAACATAACCCAAAATCACGTGAATGCATCAAAATGCATAATACATAGAACTCCATTCAACCGAAACTGTAAGCATTTCCATTAGAGTGAGAGTAAAAAAACCAGTCCTGATCAACAGATTCCACATTGTGCAATCGACAAGAAACAAATCTCTGTCACCACACGCGTCTTCGCTCCAATCCCCGAGCCGAAGCGAAGATCTTTTTGGGGTTTTATTTTGACAAGCAGCTGAAACCTTAGCAATCCAAAAGCTCCTGATACTTTCATCAATCTTATCCCACAATGAAGGATTTGCAGATAAAGTCACCCTTGTGTTATGTTTTGCCTCGCATCAGCAATATCACTCGGCTCCAGCTCCGGCCTCGACTGCTTCTCGCACAACAGTCCAACTCTGTTGCTTTCTCCTCTTCTTGTAAGGCCAGCCACATGTTTCTACATTGTCAGCAGCCATGTCTGCTGAACCCGAAGCGTTGTTGCCAACGTCTTCAACTGTCGTTTCTTAGGTTTCTCTTTCTTCTTAAAGTTATTGCTTTATAGTTGCTATCTTTTTTTAACAAAGCAAACTTCTTGTCGCCTCTTTTCTTACTTAACCTTTCCCTTTGAGCTGCCACTTAAAGTCCACCATCAATCCATTTTTGATTTTTTTTTAATCTGCCTATGAATTCTAATGGGAAACTGCCACCTAACCAATGACTTTGCAAAGTCATTGCATATCGGAACATGATAGTTATAAAATGTTGTTTTTCTTGCCAACAACTTTGCAATTGTTTGGTCCTAATTAATTTACGTAAAATTACTGAACAAATTAACGTTACGTGATTTTTTGAAACAACCCCACATTGGGTTACACAATGTGTGACTGTGTGACAATCAGCTTCGTTCTGATATAACGGTGGTGAGGCTTAACATGGATGAAAGGTGTGAGTTGATGTTTTAATAGTGGGCAGTAAATGTTTGTTTTCCCAATCGTGCTGTTTATCTTTGAAGAATGCCTATAAATGCACATTCTCCCCAATCGGCCCGTTACAGGATTTTGTTTGCAGGTTGTGATCACAGTGGGTTCATTCTTGTTGCATAATCATATTGTTTATCAAGCATGCTCTGGTTTTGCACCGTCCAACCATAAATTCGATGGTCACACAGTGCTCGAGCTCAAGGAACCCCGCACAGTATATAAGCCGAAACCAAGCACTGGAAACAGCCGAATAGTAATTCGCTAACTGGAAACATACATTTAGTGGGATTGGTATTATAGAAACATTTTAACAGCAAATATTATTTTTCCCAGGGCCCTTATTGAACTCGGGGCCCTGGGCAGCAGGCCCTGGTGCCCATGCATTAATCCGCCACTGAGTTAAAGTGCAGAAACAGAGGTAGAATCAGCTTTACTTTCGCCTATTTTCTTTCATTAATCTTGTCTTCATCTCTTCTATGAATTCACATTGCTGCATTATCAACAGGGACAAAACCTCGGTATTTTTCAAAAATATTGGAACAAAAAAAAAATCCGGTTGCAAACGTCCATCTCAGTGCTAAATCAACACAATTAGTTTGGTGCTTCTCACAACAGTCTGCGCTAACAGCCCATTTGGGCGTCTGCTGGAGCAGGCAGTGTCAGACATCAGTCATTACAAAGCTATGGGCAAATGTTGTTGTGAGAATTTCTGAGGTTTATCCTGAAGATTCATAGCTTCAGTGAAGCTGTTGTGTTGCAAATGAGGTACTTGGTTGAGTAGATTTTTTTCACACCAGCCCATGCAGGAATTTATTCCTGACATTAAATTTATAGTTGATATTTTATCCTAATAAGCAAACGCGCACACACACGAGGTTCTGCCCAGCAGGATGCCAAGCATCGGCCATTATAAAACTATCCCAAAATCATTAATAAACTGAGTAAAATTGGTCTGGTGTCATTGTGGCACAGGCATGATGGGCCGAATAGGCCTCCTTCTTACGTCTAATTTCCTTGTGAATCCTTGATGTAACCAAGTCAGAGCTGAAACCCAAGTTTGGTTTGGCTCTCCAAAGAATGAAGAAGAAAGAAGAAGGAGGAGAAAGGAGAGGAGAAGGACGGAGATAATTATTATAACAACTATTTTAGGTGGGTCCACTTATTTGTTTAATGATGTCAAAAGTTTTAATTTCAGGTTATGATGTGGGTTGAGGTCAGGCCCGTAACAATAATCCAAATAAGCCCTCTGGGGGCAAATTTTAAAGACCGAGGATTAAAGACGGTTGGTGGTAGAGTTTTTGTGGTTCTCCCATTGAGATGTGCTCTTCGAAAGTCAAATCACAAACCGCCTGTATACTACCGTTTCTTCCCTCTTTGGCACCACCATATAAGATACAGTGCTCTTCTCCGTTGGCACAATGGAGTCCTGCTTCGCCACTTGTCCCTCTTTGGTGAAACCCATATTTAGTGCCTGCAAAAGTATTCGCCCCGACCATGTCACATTACTATGAATAACAAATTATCTAGGAAAATTTGCTGCGATGGACTCGTTTGTGCCCTGCTGCCTCATCAAGTTTAGGGGATTCGATCAGTTGTGTAATTGAGCTTAATATGGTCCACAAATAAATGATCAGCAGTATGTTGCCTGATGAGCCCAACAACAAGGGCGAAAATCTGATCGACATCTCTTCTTCGTTCTATTTGTGACATTAGTTTTTTAATATCAGTCTGCAAAGGCTTGAGGACAGACAGATGCCTCTAGTTTGGGGTGATGTGTTTTGGTGTACATTTATTCCATGACATCAGTGTTCATGTCATAGAGTCAGTGTGCTTCTTCAATTGAATTTGATATTCTGGCTTGCAACCACTTGAACCGGTGATCAGCAGGAGAGAAATGGGTGCTCGCGTGGCAGGTGAACACTTGTCGGCTGCGCAGGTCAGCAGGTCGTGCAGCAAGCGCTGTATGGGACTCGACTTTGCTTCACCTGCTGCCTCATCAAGTTTATATATATATAATATAATTCTCCCTCTCTCCTTCCTCATCACCCTCTCTTTCTCTTCCGATCCCCCTGGTGCTCCTGAAGGAATATTCAGTGTATTCCAAAAGCCAGGCCCAAGCCACTAACGAGTTACGCTGTTATTACTAAATTTTTGGATCATGTGATCAAAAAAAAAGAAAACCTATGTAGTTTGGCATTGCCTTCGCGCTGTGTCAAAACACAACTAAACTGTGGACAGGCATGATGGGCAACATTACTCGCGCTTAGTTCAATCTCGACCCCAGCAACATGTATCTCCTGCGGTGTTTTCCCATATGCAAGCGCAATACATCAATGTGTGTGTGTTGACTGTTTGAGTCCATCGGCAGGATGTTAAGCCAAGAGGGTATCGATCTTCAAGATGCGTATAGTTAGCTTACTTATAAGATCCATGGCGTCTTTCTGAAGAGTGGGCGATTTATCTCCAGAATCAATGAACAAATTCCGAATTCGCCGAAATCAACCTTCAGATGAACTCTGGCTTTCCAGCCAGTTCGTGGCAAGTGGAGGTATGAAAAACGTTGCCCTCAGCCTATCCCAACAATGGGGGAATACTTGGTGCTGTCAAGAAAAAGAAAAAGACATACTGGGCACTGCAACAAGGTGATATGAAGAGATACTTGTGAGATGAAACAACAATGGCGTTGAGGTATTTTGTGATGGACTATTTGGACTTCTTGTATGAAGTCAAGCTCATGGATAGAGGCATAGAACAAAACAGATTCAGATGCAACGCAAAGGACAGCAGAAAGAGAGGGAGGGAATAGACAACAACAGGACTGGCGCAAAACAGACGGAAATGGCAAACAAAAATGCGGGTTAAGAATGAGAGGTAGGGAAGGAGCGGTTGTGGGCCAAGATGAATGCAGCAAACAAACTATCTGAAGGGAAAATAGGAAATTTGGGTGGGGTGTATAATGGGGAGAAGAACGATGGTTATTGATGGGGTGAGGGGAGTATTACTTGAGATGGTGATGAACAGCTGATCCTGAAGACCTGGGGGGAAGAATGTGATGAAAAGAATTGTGAAAGTTTACTCACATGTGGGAAAGAAAGACATGAGTGCAGGTGACCAGTGGAAATCTGATTATCGAGATTTCACCAGAATGGGTTGATAGGTGGACCGATTGGCTGCTCGACTTTGTACAAAATCGTTCTGAAACCACTGCAACAGTCTATGTGTCTGAAAATTAGGAATCCCGTGAGTATACTTCGTACATCTGCCAAATATCACTTCATGCATTCAGGAAGGTAGGCAATTCAAGAAAAAGGATTGATTGACACATAATATACGAGTCGACTGGAAGTTATAATTTTGAGACGAGTGAACATTACAGAGGATTCAAAAAAAACAATCCATTATGCTAATGGGTGTGAGCCAAAGATGTATTGACTGCTGACAAGGCCGTTGGCGGAGGGCGAGGGGCAAGGGGCGCGGGCGGCCCACCTTGCAAACCAAAGTTTCTCCCCAAAGACATTTGGTGACTGATTAGTTGCTGTTAAAGACCATCTCACACGAAACCGCTGATGCAGAAGCACTTACCCGGTTTTAAGAACATTTTAAGGAGATACAGAAAGTGTGAATGCATTCTTAGCCAAGTTGAAAAACCTGTTCCTGAACATTGTGAGTTTTAGACTTTCCTGTCTGAAGCAACTTTTGGATAGGCTGGTATTGGTGCTCAAAAGTAGCAATATGAATAACGAAGCTGCTGATGGACAATGACAAAAAAACAGTGCCACTGTACAATAGTGAGGGTGACAGGCCCTGTCCTGTTTGTTGTTGTTTTTAGATACATTGTCGAGGCTCTAAAGAGCTCATACCACAACCACAACAAGGGGGCATGAGACAAGAGGGAGGGGACAGGGAAGGAACAAAAACAGTGGGAACAGACCATTAGGAGATTGTGGAAGGGAAAAGGATAGGCGGGGAATACGGGGTAAAACAAGATTTTGACAGTACAGGGACTTTCCAGGAAGGAAAGCAGGAATTTGAAGGAGTGAGTTGGGGTGGATTATGCGGGGTAGAAAAGATCGAGGATTGGATGGGGATGATAAGAGGTGGTGGTGAAGCTGTTTTGAAGGGCTGGCAGAGGAAGAAGGATTGAAGAGAGTGTTGTTGGAGTTTATTCCAAAAGGCAGGAAAAAAAGAATAAGAAGGTAAGGTAAGTCATTCGTGATTTTGGTTAGTTATTGACTAGAAGGGTGCTGGCGACCTTAGTGCCTGCGGAAATTATGGCGGGATGGGGGGGGGGACATATCACCAGACAGAGCAGGGGGAGCGAGATCGGGGAGCAGATGGTAGAAGACAGATAGATTTGACCGCCTTGCCTGCGGTGATGGAGAGTGGAGGCCCAAGGACTAGCCTCACCGTGGAACCGATACCAACAATGACCCTAAGTGCCTTGGTTCCACAGCGTTGAAGGAGAAGGTGAGAGGCAGGAGCACAGACCAGAGGAGAGCAGCAGTACTCCATCAAGCTGCGGACAAAAAGCTTTTGTATGTGGTCAGGAACTCAAGTGGGTCCGAGAAATGACTTTGCACGATGGAGGTATGGCCAGTTGGCGACTGGCTTTGGAGGCAGGTTGAAATTGTGCTTTCCCAGGAAAGATCATGGCAGATCGTGAGACACAGATGCTTGAATGAAAGGAACTCTTCCAGAAATTGTTGAGAAAAGTAGATGGGGAGGGGGGGGTTCCAAACGGTCCTTTCAGACACATAGTGAGAGGTTGAATTTGTCAAGGATTGAAAGACATGTTCCACGTGTTGAACCAACTTGTGATTCTATCCAGATCTGCAGACAGCGAAGAAGCGCTGCTTGCCAGTCTGAGGGATGCAGATGGTACGGCAGAGGGTGGATTCATCAGCAGAGAGTTAAAGAGGATTTTCAGAGAGTCTGAGAGATCATTGATGAAAACGAGAAAAATAACAGAGTTTTGATTTAATACTTCCGTGTTCATTAATAAATAAAATGTGTTTTTGGAAGATTACGCACAATAATCTCTTGGACTTTCTTTTCTCCATTTTTTTTCACATTGACGTGCAATTCAAGTTTCATTCAAATCGGGCAACAAAATTTTTTTATTAAAAAATCAATTCCTGATCAGTCAAGTACTCCTCGGATTATTTGACTAATGCAAACAACCTAGCGGTATAGTTGCTGGAGCTATTTATTTTGTTTGTTTGGTTTTTTTTGAAATGATTTTCTTATCAACCGCTCTCACAACGGGAACCACCGGTTTCATGGGTCATCTCGTATATGATAAATTCCATGACATAAAGTGCAAGATGCTGTTTTTAATGTTTCAGTGTGAGGACGCAATATTTCCGAAGAGTCAAAAGTTATGCCTCAGGATTTGGACCAGCTGTTGAACTTTTGGTTATTTTTAATGAGGAGAAAGAGGTGCTGCATAATAGACAGTGATTGGGGTGAAGGCATGCAGAACCATTGATAATGAAACACATCTATGCCCAAGAAGCAGAAAGACCATTCAATAGAGAATGAAACACGATTGTTTTCAGGAGGCTGCCTGAGATAATACAAACGTCACTCAGAGTGACAGGAAGAGAAGATGCCATTGAGAGTGATGCCTTATTTGCAAATGGAAAGAAAATCTTAATCAAACGTATTGCAGCCACTGTGTCATCACAGGGAGTTTATCAAGGACAGATGGGTGTCAAGTTGTCAAATCGGTGGACATGTCTCATAAAATGGCTTATGATCTGGCACGAGGTCAATGCTTCTACCCAATGAGATGAAGGATATTGATTTCCAACACTGAATGAGCAGGATAACAAGAAAACTAATGCTCTACGGACATGAACTTAAATATTGGAATGATATGATGTCAGTTTCACAGAAGGACTCTGATGTCAGCTTAAGCATGAAGACGACCATTCTGTAAATGAAGATATTTTGGTTTGAACTGTCTTGTGGATGTTTGCCTCTGAGCAGAATAAATTGACTCCATGGGATTGACTTGTGGTGATTATTCCTCTCAGAATGCTGTTTATGTTGATGGTGTTTAAACCAGAACAAAAGAAATCTCACATTTAAAACACATCAACAATGTTATAAATGAAGTCTGGTTGATGATTTCTCTCTCGCCTCTCCAGTGGCTGATGAGAAGGAGGAATTTATTGGCGTCTGTCGCATAACTTTTAATGGCATCAAAGATGGCAAGTAAGGAGAATAGCTCGTTGTTTTTGGTCATGTTGTTCAGCTGAATGACGAAATGTACTTCGCTCAATTGTTTGGTGAAGTCAAACAAAAGTCACCATTAAATATTGACGTGTTGAGTGACTCATGAATAAGAATGAGAAAAAGGCTTGTTAGGAAAAGGTGGACTCCAAATGTGGTGTGATGAGGAGCTCCTTAAAGAGGTCATTGCAGTATCCTATTGGTGTATTGGAAACTGCAAGGCTCTCTGGAAGGACATCTATTGGCTCTCTGGAAGGACTCCATGATTGGCTGCTAGTGTTCACATGTTTGCTTATTTTTTTTTACAAATATTAGCAAAATGAAAACAAAAACCAGAATGGCACTCTTTGACGTTGCAAAGTCACCAGATATGCCTCCGCCCAATTATTACATCATTATCAATCTTGTACAAAGTTTGATATAAATTCTTGAACATAGATTCAAAATATTAAATGATTCTGGCTGCCAGGTCATGCATCTGAATTATTCAGAGAAGATTTTTGAAGGTTTTTATTTAAAAAAAATAATATGGCTGCCGAACCACATGGTCGATAACGTCAATTTTTTTTCCAACATACAATTTATCCCGAGATGACCCTCAATTTTTTTTTTCATACTGATTGGATGAAGTGTTTGATGTATGTAATTATGAACATCATACTAAGCCACTTATGACATCACAAAAAAAACACTTCTTTCCCATGGGGATACTTGACATGTGCCAAGTATCCTTTTTTTTTCCATGAGTGGTTTCGGAGATACAGAGGTCCAAAGTTTTTCCTTTTTTCCAACATGGCTTGCCACCGTGTTGACCTATGACATCATAATTATCATCAAAACATTCTCCATGAGTACTTACAACCTATGATGAAAATTTTTGTGTCAATCGGATAAGTGGTTGCAGAGAAAACAGAAAATTAGCATGGACAGATGTACGTATAACGGACGGATGGACAACCTGAAAACATCATGCCTCCGGCGACTCAGTCAGTAAGAACATAATTAAAGAGTCATGACAGACTCATCTGTGAATTTTCCCACCTGTATTTCTCCAAAGGAAAAATCTTCCCTTATGAATTTGCTGATTAAATCTCCCCTGCCAATGTATCTTGCTTGTCTCTGCCCCAATTGGGTCATCTGATCAATGTGCATGTGAAGTTCAACATCTCTGTGGCCAATCTCAGAGAACAGACTCAGTGCCGGCAAGTCTCACAGTTCACTCAGGCCAAGTGCGGGACTACAAGCAGCCATCAACTTCAGGATTGGTCTCCTATATCTACTGCCCCTGATATTGATTCAGCCTGGGATTGTTCCACAAAACTGCTCTCTCTTGTCACAAATTCATCCCATCTCATCTTCAGTTGTCTTACCCATCCTCCCGCTCTTTGTACTCTGATCCTGTGGTGAGGCAGTTGCTTTAAAACAAATTGCATTCTCATCCTGGAAGGCAATCCAACTGAAGGCACCTCAAGATCATTCCACAAAGCCTGCGCAATAAGTGTGTCTTAATCTCAGGAGACCCAGAAAAACAAATTTGTCCAATCTCAAGAATAAACTTTCAAAACTTGTCTCCCTGCTCTAAAAACAGGTGGCACCTTGTGTAATCTCTTCTCTCTCTCTCTCTCTCTGTGGGCATGCTCCCCTTCCACCCTCCCTCACTTCAAATGGCACCACAGCCAACTCCACTCGTGAGAAGGCTGAAAGCCTCAATTCTTTGTTGCTTCAAATGTGTGTCCCTAACCTCCTTGGACTCACCCTTCCAATTGTACCCAACTGCTCCTGGATTCGTCTTTTGCAGCTGAGAAGGTGGAAAAGTTTCTGGACCCTCAACTCTGACTCTAACAACTGGACTGAAATGGCATCAGTGTCCACAAATCTGCTCTGCTGCTCTTGCCACTTCCTCACTATGCCCTTTTCACCTGTCATTACCCTTGGTCATCTTACATCTGGATGGAAATCAGCCAACAACAAAGCATTACAGAATAAGGTGCAAAAATAGATCCTCCTAACTGTAGACCAATTAGCTTACTCCCAATCATCATCAACGTCATCTTCCTCTTTCTTGCGTATGGCATGCCCAGCCTACAGTTTTAGGTCAAGGGTAGACATCCAGGCCAGGGCAGCATCAGTTACTGTGTGGATGGCTTTAATGCCACCAGGGAAAAGCTCAGTGAACAGTCATTCACGATGTGTGGGATGGTCTGGTCTGGATATCCGCAGTCGCAAGCAGGCTCTCTGTCATCCCCACTTATGCAGTGGATGGCTGTTCTTGCATGGAGGGTGCGGATTCTGTTCAGGATTAGCCATTGCTTACGAGGGAGGTAAAATCTGGGTGGTTTCACTGTGGGGTCTGTGATGACCTCTCCTTGTTGGTGTTGGCATCTGCTCAAGCTCTGCTCCACTCAGTCTTGGAGTCAAAGTCTTCCAAGGATTGACTGAAGACCAGAAGGTTTGCGGGACTTCAGGCGCATGCTGGGCAGGTTGTTCAAGTCATCATGGATGGAATGTCAGGGTTAGCCTCGATGGTGGACAAATCCTTCAGCATCCTCCCCTTCTGCATATGCTGGGAGGGATATGAGAGAGGACAGGGAGCCATGTAAAGGGTTGACTTAAGTGTCCCTGTAATGACCCGCATTGCAGAGTTAAGGACAGTGTCAACTCGTTTGGTGTGGCAGCTATAAGCCCAAGCTGTTGAGCAGAACTCGCTGTTGAATGGACTAGGGCTAGGCTTGCGGTACGAAGAGTATGTGCATTGGATCCCCAGCTGTTGCCTGCAAGTTTCCTGATGATGTTGACCTTGCTGTCAGTTTATCAGCCACCCTCTTCAGGTGTTCACGATAGGTGAGGATACGATCCAGGGTGACTCCAAGGTACTTGGGAATTCTTCATTCTTCACCAGCTTGCCACAAAAGGCACTCAGTGCTTTGCATTGGCGAGCCGATTAATGAGGTGGAAGGCAGTGACAGTTATCTTCGATGGGTTGGGCGCGAAGTTGCCAGAAGGTGAAATATTCCTCCATTCCTTCAAGTCTTGGGTTAACACTCTGTTGATGTCCTCAAGGGCAGCTCCCTGGTAAACAAGGGCAAGGTCATCTGCATATGCAAACTTCTGGACGAGATAGTGGGCATGTTACTCACATAGATGTTAAAAGTAGAGAGCTAGGAAAGAGCCTGAGGGAGACCATCATTCAGGGTCCTGACAATACTGGTCTGGTCCCCAAGCGAAACCCTAACTTACGGTTGCTGAGGATGGATGAGAGGGCATGCAAAGTGGTTTAGCACCTCAGAATTCTGGAAGCTTTCAGCAAACAGACCATGTTTCCGCCACGGTGTCATAAGCTGATGACAGATCAATGAGAGCAACACCAGTTTTCAGGGAACATTGGAAGCAACGTCATGGAATCCATCAACACAGTTGACATAAATAATTCCTTTTTTCCAACAGCGTCATTTCAGATCATCTTCAAGATTCAGCCCTGGTCACTCTACCTTAGACATGCTGCTTCTACTCTCCAACAATGGATGAGGCCTCATTATCAGTCATGAGATCAAGAACATCTCTCTGGACATATTTCTCAAGCTTTCGATACAGTCTGGCATCTCGCTTGCTCTCCTAACTGTCTGATGATGGAATCCAAGGCCAACTCCACTCTGGATTTCTGACTTCCTGCACTCTCATCGCCAACATGTGGCTCTAAACGGAATCCTTTCTCTCTCTCCCTGTCAAGGACGGATTGCACCACAGCAGTGTTCTCGGCCTCATCCTATTCCTAATCTTCATCAATGATCTCTCTGGACTCTCTGGAAAATCCTCCTTGTCTCTTTCTGATAACTCTGCCTCTACCATGACATCACTCATCTTTCAGACACAGGCAGCCTCTTCCCTCTGTTCAGGCCGTGATAAAATCCCAAACTGGTCAAACATTTGGAATATGTTTTTTAACCATAAGAATCCCACAAACCAAATTTGATCCCAAACTTGGTACGTTTGGATTGACGATTTGGTTTGATGGTTTGATTTACGGTTCGGTTGATTTAATGTACCAAAATTAATTTGAGTCACGTGTCTAGTTCGCAGAAGGCGGCGTTGATTGGTGGGTTGGCTATGCCCAACCCCCTTTTTGCATTGTTATCAGTGGGATTTGGAATTTTTATTTACTCTTGAGAAAGGTCAATGGATGCACCATTGCTCCATCTTGCTGCTTGAAACATTGAGTGATTGGTTTGCTCAATTCCAGGTTGGAGAACCAAAATGTATTCATGTGATATTATTCCCGAAAGGCAACTCTTTACTATGTATTATAATAGCAAATACAACCTGTCACTCGCTGACGGTGGTGTGAAGGGGAGTGTGGTGGAGAAAGAGAAAGGGAGAGAGAGGGGAGGGGAGGCAGAGAGGACGGAGGAGAGACGGAGGGGAAGCGAGGATGGGGTGAAGAAGGGAAGCTAGGAAGTGGAGAAGAGTGAGGAAGGGGGATGGAGGTGGGGAGAGCAACGCCTCATGAAAATTGCTATACACTGCAGGAGGGAGGGGTTTGAAAGAGAGACAGAATGACAGACAGACAGACAGACAGAGAGACAGATAAACAGAGACAGCGAGAAGTGACAAAGGAGTGGGAGGAGTGCTGCATTTTATTCGGAAGGGAGTGAGGAGGGGACAGACAGAGAGAGTGGGGGGGGGGGGGAGGAAAAAGAAGATAGGTGAGGGTGGAAAGGCGCTCGCAAAGAGAGTGATATGTTTTTGTTTAATGACTGAGCACAAAGTTTAAAAAAAGCTCATGTCAGAAGAGCTGTACACACAATCACACAACAGATTTTGTAAAGTAATATGCGGCACATCTGCAAAAACTTTGATATCCCCAGTTCCAGAAAATTTGTGGGAGCATGGACTGAAAACATGGAAGCACCATTCACGTCAGACCTAATGATCCCATCGAGCGTGAAGAAATAGAAAACAAGCATTGCCACCAGATATCATACTTGGGTACAAGAAAGAGAAGAAAGGCATTGCTAAGTGAGGTGTTAATACAGTGATTTTGGACTAAACTATGCAGAAATCAAGAAAATGACAAACACCAAGACCTCAAGAACGAAGTGAAAAATCCTGGAAGCTGAAGATAACAAAGTTGCACCAATGATGTTGGAGCTATGGGAATGATGACAAAGAACCTCACAGAGATAATAAATATACCATCAGAGATGGGAATCCCCTGCCATGAATGAAAAAGGTCATACATATTCCAGATATGAGGGAGGTGAATTGGAAACAAGACACCATTTGGTCATCATCTCGAAAAAGTTCCCAGGGGTGAGGAACGTAGTAACCAAATAATTGAAATCAGATAAGCGGTTTTCCATTTACAAAAAACATTTTTTCAAGATGGCCACCCCAGTCGGCCATCTTGGATCCGGCCACGCCCAAATCAATAGGGTTCTTCTTTTCAGGTGGTACATGTGTGACCCAAATTTCAAATCGATATGGCGAACAGTTTATGAGTTTCGCACTCACAGCTATAATGTTAACGCCCAGCCAGCCAGCCGGACGGACGGATGGATGGACGGACAGCCGGACGGACGACCGGGTGACAACAATATCCCTTTCCGCAATGCGCGGGGGGTAAAAACCATCCCTGAGAAAGATTATTGCAAAAGAACTACAGTTGGAAGCTGTCCGGGACTCAGCGATGATCCTGAAGAGAGCCCTCGGCCAAAAACATAAAACTTCACAGCTTGGTCCATGAATCGTGACCCCTTACTAAAATGAAGGTGATGCTTTTGAGTCCTCCCTGCTAGGACTCCATTCACATTTCTAAACCCGCATACATAGATACCAACCAATGACAAACACACAACACACACACACACACACACACACACACACGGGGGGGGGGGGGGGGGGGGGTGGATACTTGAGACCTGGGAGGGCTCCATTCCACTTTTTGAAAGCTGTATATGGAGATTCAGCCAACGACCAATAACACACAAACACGCACGCACGACACACACACACACACACACACACACACACACGCATGCACGCATGCACGCACACACACACACACACACACACACACACACACACACACACACACACACACAACACACACCGCCCAAATGCCATTGTGGTCATACAGTGGGATGTACATACACACATTTTGTAACCATGCATTGGTATCTATGTATGCGGGTTTTAGAATGTGGAATGGAGTCCTAGCAGGGAGGACTCAAAGCATCCACCTTCATTTCAGTAAGGGGTCACGATTCATGGACCAAGCTGTGAAGTTTTATGTTTTTGTGCCGAGGGCTCTCTTCAGGATCATCGCTGAGTCCCGGACAGCTTCCAACTGTAGTTCTTTTGCAATAATCTTCTCAGGGATGGTTTTTATCCCCCGCCGCATTGCGGAAGGGGGATATTGTTGTCACCCGGGTCGTCCGTCCGGCTGTCCGTCCATCCATCCGTCCGTCCGGCTGGCTGGCTGGGCGTTAACATTTATAGCTGTGAGTGCGAAAACTCTAAACTGTTCGCCATATCGATTTGAAATTTGGGTCACACATGTACCACCTGAAAAGAAGAACCCTATTGATTTGGGCGTGGCCGGATCCAAATGGCGACTGGGGTGGCCCATCTTGAAAAAATGTTTTTTGTAATAATGGAAAACCGCTTATCTGATTTCAATATTTGGTTACTACGTTCCTCACCCCTGGGAACTTTTTCGAGATGATGACCAAATGGTGTCTTGTTTCCAATTCACCTCCCTCTTATCTGGAATATGTATGACCTTTTTCATTCATGGCAGGGGATTCCCCATCTCTGATGGTATATTTATTATCTCTGTGAGGTTCTTTGTCATCATTCCCATAGCTCCAACTATCATTGGTGCAACTTTGGTATTCTTCAGCTTCCAGGATCTTTTCACTTCGTTCTTGAGGTCTTGGTGTTTGGTCATTTTCTTGATTTCTGCATAGTTTAGTCCAAAATC
>CM068961.1:67816542-67852860 GCA_035128595.1 Eptatretus atami
CACTTAGCAATGCCTTCTTCTCTTTCTTGTACCCAAGTATGATATCTGGTGGCAATGCTTTGTTTTCTATCTTCACGCTCGATGGGATCATTAGGTCTGACGTGAATGGTGCTTCCATGTTTTCAGTCCATGCTCCCACAAATTTTCTGGAACTGGGATATCAAAGTTTTTGCAGATGTGCCAGCATATTACTTTACAAAATCTGTTGTGTGATTGTGTGTACAGCTCTTCTGACATGAGCTTTTTTAAAACTTTGTGCTCAGTCATTAAACAAAACATATCACTCTCTTTGCGAGCGCCATTTCCACCCCTCACACTACTCTTTATTCCTCCCCCCCCCCCACTCTCTCTGTCTGTCCCCTCCTCACTCCCTTCCGAATAAAATGCAGCACTCCTCCCACTCCTTTGTCACTTTCTCGCTGTTCTGTTTACTGTCTCTCTCTGTCTGTCTGTCTGTCTTTCTGTCTCTCTCTCAAACCCCTCCCTCCTGCAGTGTATAGCATTTTTCATGAGGCGTTGCTCTCCCCACCTCCATCCCCCTTCCTCACTCTTCTCCACTTCCTAGCTTCCCTTCTTCACCCACTCCTCGCTTCCCCTCCGTCTCTCCTCCGTCCTCTCTGCCTCCCCTCCCCCCTCTCTCTCCCTTTCTCTTTCTCCACCACACTCCCCTTCACACCACCGTCAGCGAAGTGACGGGTTGTATTTGCTAGTATAATACATAGTAAAGAGTTGCCTTTGGGAATAATATCACATGAATACATTTTGAGTTCTCCAAACCTTGAATTGAGCAAACAATCACTCAATGTTTCAAGCAGCAAGATGGAGCAATGGTGCATCCATTGACCTTTCTCAAGAGTAAATAAAAATTCCAAATCCCACTGATAACAATGCAAAAAGGGGGTTGGGCATAGCCAGACCCACCAATCAACGCCGTTCTGGCACTAGACGCGTGGACCTCAAATTAATTTTTGGTACATTAAATCAACCGAACCGTAAATCAAACCATCAAACCAAATCGTCAATCCAAACGTACCAATGTTGGGATCAATTTGGTTTGTGGGATTTCTTATGGTTAAAAAACATATTCCAAATGTTTGACCAGTTTGGGATTTTATCACGGCCTGAACAGAGGGAAGAGGCTGCCTGTGTCTGAAAGATGAGTGATGTCATGGTAGAGGGCAGAGTTATCAGGAAAGAGACAAGGAGGATTTTCCAGAGAGTCAGAGAGATCATTGATGAAGATTAGGAATAGGATGAGGCCGAGAACACTGCTGTGGTGCAATCCGTCCTTGACAGGGAGAGGAGGAGAAAGGATTCCGTTTAGAGCCACATGTTGGCGATGAGAGTGCAGGAAGTCAGAAATCCAGAGTGGAGTTGGCCTTGGATTCCATCATCAGACAGTTAGGAGAGCAAGGCGAGATGCCAGACTGTATCGAAAGCTTGAGAAATATGTCCAGAGAGATGTTCTGATCTCATGACTGATAATGAGGGCCTCCATCCATTGTTGGGAGAGTAGAAGCAGCATGTCTAAGGTAGAGTGACCAGGGCTGAATCTGAATTGATGATCTGAAATGACGCTGTTGGAAAAAAGGAATTATTTTATGTCAACTGTGTTGATGGATTCCATGACGTTGCTTCCAATGTGCCCTGAAAACTGGTGTTGCTCTCATTGATCTGTCATCAGCTTATGACACCGTGTGGAAACATGGTCTGTTGCTGAAAGCTTCCAGAATTCTGAGGTGCTAAACCACTTTGCATGCCCTCTCATCCATCCTCAGCAACCGTAAGTTTAGGGTTTCGCTTGGGGACCAGACCAGTATTGTCAGGACCCTGAATGATGGTCTCCCTCAGGGCTCTTTCCTAGCTCCTCTACTTTTTAACATCTATGTGAGTAACATGCCAACTATCTCGTCCAGGAAGTTTGCATATGCAGATGACCTTGCCCTTGTTTACCAGGGAGCTGCCCTTGAGGACATCAACAGAGTGTTAACCCAAGACTTGAAGGGAATGGAGGAATATTTCACCTTCTGGCAACTTCGCCCCAACCCATCGAAGATAACTGTCACTGCCTTCCACCTCATTAATCGGCTCGCCAATGCAAAGCACTGAGTGTCCTTTTGTGGCAAGCTGGTGAAGAATGAAGAATTCCCCAAGTACCTTGGAGTCACCCTGGATCGTATCCTCACCTATCGTGAACACCTGAAGAGGGTGGCTGATAAACTGACAGCAAGGGTCAACATCATCAGGAAACTTGCAGGCAACAGCTGGGGATCCAATGCACATACTCTTCGTACCGGCAAGGCCTAGCCCTAGTCCATTCAACAGCCGAGTTCTGCTCAACAGCTTGGCTTATAGCTGCCACACCAAACGAGTTGACACTGTCCTTAACTCTGCAATGCGGGTCATTACAGGGACACTTAAGTCAACACCTTTACAGTGGCTCCCTGTCCTCTCTCATATCACCCCTCCCAGCATATGCAGAAGGGAGAGGATGCTGAAGGATTTGTCCACCATCGAGGCTAACCCTGACATTCCCATCCATGATGACTTGAACAACCTGCCCAGCATGCGCCTGAAGTCCCGCAAACCCTTCTGGTCTTCAGTCAAATCCTTGGAAGACTTTGACTCCAAGACTGAGTGGAGCAGAGCTTGAGCAGATGCCAACACCAACAATGGAGAGGTCATCACAGACCCCACAGTGAAACCACCCAGATTTTTACCTCCCTCGTAAGCAATGGCTAATCCTGAACAGAATCCGCACCCTCCATGCAAGAACAGCCCATCACCTGCATAAGTGGGGATGACAGAGAGCCCTGCTTGCGACTGCGGATATCCAGACCAGACCATCCCACACATCGTGAATGACTGTTCACTGAGGCTTTTCCCTGGTGGCATTAAAGCCATCCACACAGTAACTGATGCTGCCCTGGCCTGGATGTCTACCCTTGACCTAAAACTGTAGGCTGTGCATGCCATACGCAAGAAGAAGAAGATGACGTTGCTGATGATTGGGAGTAAGCTAATTGGTCTACAGTTAGGAGGATCTATTTTTGCACCTTATTCTGTAATGCTTTGTTGTTGGCTGATTTCCATCCAGATGTAAGATGACCAAGGGTAAATGACAGGGTGAAAAGGGCATAGTGAGGAAGTGCAAGAGCAGCAGAGCAGATTTGTGGGACACTGATGCCATTCAGTCCAGTTGTAGAGTCAGAGTTGAGGGTTTCCAGAAACTTTTCCACCTTCTCAGCTGCAAAAGACAGAATCCAGGAGCAGTTGGGTACAATTGGGAAGGGTGAGTCCAGAGAGGTTAGGGACACAACATTTTGAAGCAAACAAAGAATTGAGGCTTTCAGCCTTCTCACGAGTGGAGTTGGCTGTGGTGCCATTTGAAGTGAGGGAAGGGGTGGAAGGGGAGCATGCACCAGAGAGAGAGAGAGAGAGAGAGAGATTACACAAGGTGCCACCTGGTTTTAGAGCAGGGAGACAAGTTTGAAAGTTTATTCTTGAGATTGGACAAATTTGTTTTCTGGGTCTCCTGAGATTAAGACACACTTATTGCAGGCTTTGTGGAATGATCTGAGGTTGCCTTCAGTTGGATTTGCCTTCCAGGATGAGAATGCAATTTGTTTTAAAGCAACTGCCTCACCACAGGATTCAGAGTACAAAGAGCGGGAGGATGGGTAAGACAACTGAAGATGAGATGGGATGAATTTGTGCACAAGAGAGAGCAGTTTTTTGTGGAACAATTCCCAGGCTGAATCAATATCAGGGGCAGTAGATATAGGAGACCAATCCTGAAGTTGATGGCTGCTTGTAGTCCCCGCCACTTGGCCTGAGTGAACTGTGAGACTTGCCGGCACTGAGTCTGTTCTCTGAGATTGGCCACAGAGATGTTGAACTTCACATGCACATGATCAGATGACCCAATTGGGGCAGAGGACAAGCAAGATACATTGGCAGGGGAGATTTAATCAGCAAATTCATAAGGGAAGATTTTTCCTTTGGGAGAAATACAGGTGGGAAAATTCACAGATTGAGTCTGTCATGACTCTTTAATTATGTTTCTACTGACTGAGTCGCCGGAGGCATGATGTTTTCAGGTTGTCCATCCGTCCGTTATACGTACATCTGTCCATGCTAATTTTCTGTTTTCTCTGCAACCACTTATCCGATTGACACAAAATTTTCATCATAGGTGTAAGTACTCATGGAGAATGTTTTGATGATAATTATGATGTCATAGGTCACATGGTGGCAGCCATGTTGGAAAAAAGGAAAAACTTTGGACCTCTGTATCTCCGAAACCACTTCATGGAAAAAAAAAAAGGATACTTGGCACATGTCAAGTATTCCCCATGGGAAACAAGTGTTTTTTTTTTGTGATGTCATAAGTGGCTTAGTTATGATGTCATAATTACATACATCAAACGCTTCATCCAATGAGTATGAAAAAAAAATTGAGGGTCATCTCGGGATAAATTGTATGTTGGGAAAAAATTGACGTTATCGACCATGTGGTTCGGCAGCCATATTATTTTTTTTTAAATAAAAACCTTCAAAAATCTTCTCTGAATAATTCAGATGCATGACCTGGCAGCCAGAATCATTTAATATTTTGAATCTATGTTCAAGAATTTATATCAAACTTTGTACAAGAATTGATAATGATGTAATAATGTGGGCGGAGGCATATCTGGTGACTTTGCAACGTCAAAGAGTGCCATTCTGGTTTTTGTTTTCATTTTGCTAATATTTGTAAAAAAAATAAGCAAACATGTGAACACTAGCAGCCAATCATGGAGTCCTTCCAGAGAGCCAATAGATGTCCTTCCAGAGAGCCTTGCAGTTTCCAATACACCAATAGGATACTGCAATGACCTCTTTAAGGGAGCTCCTCATCACACCACATTTGGAGTCCACCTTTTCCTAACAAGCCTTTTCTCATTCTTATTCATGAGTCACTCAACACGTCAATATTTAATGGTGACTTTTGTTTGACTTCACCAAGACAATTGAGCGAAGTACATTTCGTTCATTCAGCTGAACAACCATGACCAAAAACAAACGAGCTATTCTCCTCTACTTGCCATCTTTGATGCCATTTAAAAGTTATGGCAGACAGACGCCAATAAATCCTCCTTCTTCATCAGCCACTGGAGAGGCGACGAAGGAGAAATCATCAACCAGACTTCATTTATAACATGTGATTGTGTTTTAAATGTGAGATTTCTTTTGTTCTGGTTTAAACACCATCAACATAACCAGCATACTGAGAGGAATAATCACCACAAGTCAATCCCATGGAGTCAATTTATTCTGCTCAGAAGGCAAACATCCACAAGACAGTTCCAAAACCAAAATATCTTCATTTACAGAATGGTCGTCTTCATGCTTAAGCTGACATCAGAGTCCTTCTGTGAAACTGACATCATATCATTCCAATATTTAAGTTCATGTCCGTAGAGCATTAGTTTTCTTGTTATCCTGCTCATTCAGTGTTGGAAATCAATATCCTTTCATCTCATTGGGTAGAAGCATTGACCTCGTGCAAGAGATCATAGCCATTTTATGAGACATGTCCACCGATTTGACAACTTGACACCCATCTGTCCTTGATAAACTCCCTGTCGATGACAACAGTGGCTGCATATACGTTTGATTAAGATTTTCTTTCCATTTGCAAATAAGGCATCACTCTCAATGGCATCTTCTCTTCCTGTCACTCTGAGTGACGTTTGTATTATCTCAGGCAGCCTCCTGAAAACAATCGTGTTTTCATTCTCTATTGATGGTCTTTCTGCTTCTTGGCATAGATTTTGTTTCATTGTATCAATGGTTCTGCATGCCTTCACCCCAATCACTGTCTATTATGGCAGCACCTCTTTCTCCTCATTAAAAATAACCAAAAGTTCAACAGCTGGTCCAAATCCTGAGGCATAACTTTTGACTCTTCGGAAATATTGCGTCCTCACACTGAAACATTAAAAACAGCATCTTGCACTTTATGTCATGGAATTTATCATATACGAGATGACCCATGAACCCGTTGGGTTCCCGTTGTGAGAGCGGTTGATAAGAAAATCATTTCAAAAAAAACCAAACAAACAAAATAAAATAGCTCCAGCGAACTATACCGCTGAGGTTGTTTGCATTGATCAAATAATCCCGAGGAGTACTTGACTGAATCAGGAATTGATTTTTTAATAAAAAAATTTTGTTGCCCGATTTGAATGAAACTTGATATTGCACGTCAATGTGAAAAAAAATGGAGAAAAGAAAGTCGAAGAAATTATTGTGCGTAATCTTCCAAACACAATTTTATTTATTAATGAACACGGAAGTATTAAATCAAAACTCTGTTATTTTTCTCGTTTTCATCAATGATCTCTCAGACTCTCTGGAAAATCCTCTTTAACTCTCTGCTGATGAATCCACCCTCTGCCGTACCATCTGCCATCCCTCAGACTGGCAAGCAGCAGCTTCTTCGCTGTCTGCAGATCTGGATAGAATCACAAGTTGGTTCAACACGTGGAACATGTCTTTCAATCCTGACAAATCTCACTCTCTCACTATGTGTCTGAAAGGACCGTTTGGAACCCCCCCCTCCCCCATCTACTTCTCAACAATCTTCTGGAAGAAGTCCTTTCATTCAAGCTCTTGTGTCTCACGATCTGCCATGATCTTTCCTGGGAAAGCCACATTTCCAACCTGGCCTCCAAAGCCAGTCGCCAACTGGGCATCCTCCATCGTGCAAAGTCATTCCTCGGCCCACTTGAGTCCTGACCACATACAAAGCTTTTGTCCGCAGCTTGATGGAGTACTGCTCTGTCTCCTCTGGTCTGGTGCTCCTGCCTCTCACCTTTCTCGGCTTCACGCTGTGGAAACCAAGGCACTTAGGGTCATTGTTGGTATCTCCCACGGTGAGGCTGAGTCTTTGGGCCTCTCACTCTCTCACCGCAGGCAGGTCGGTCATCTATCTGTCTTCTACCATCTCCTCCCCGATCTCGCCCCCCCCTGCTCTGTCTGTGATATGTCCCCCCCTCCCCCATATTTCCGCAGGGCACTTAAGGTCCGCCAGCAACCCCTTCTAGTCAAACTACCAAATACAATCTTCACCTTCACTCTTTATTCTCTTTTTTTCCTGCCTTTGGAATAAACTCCCACACTCTCTTCAATCCCATTCTTCCCTCCAGGCCTTCAAAACAGCTGTTCACCACCACCTCTTATCATCCCCCATCCAAATCCTCGATCTTTTCTACCCCCGATAATCCACCCCAAACTCACCTCCTTCAAATTCCCTGCTTTCCTTCCTGAAAGTCCCTGTACTGTCCATCTTGTTTACCCGTTTCCCCGCCCCTATCCCTTTCCCTTCCACAGATCTCCTAATGGCTCTGTTCCCCACTGTTTTGTCCTTCCCTGTCCCGCCCCTCTTGTCTCATGCCCCCCTTGTTGTGTGTTGTGTATGAGCTCTGTTAGAGCCTCGACAATGTATCTAAAAAAACAACAACAAACAGGACAGGGCCTGTCACCCTCACTATGTACAGTGGCACTGTTTTTTGTCATTGTCCATCAGCAGCTTCGTTATCATATTGCTACTTTTGAAGCCACCATACCAGCCTATCCAAAAGTGCTTCAGACAGGAAAGTCTAAAACTCACAATGTTCAGACAGGTTTTTCAACTTGGCTAAGAATGCATTCACACTTTCTGTATCTCCTTAAAAATGGTTCTAAAACCGGTAAGTGCTCTGCACTCAGCGGTTTCGGTGTGAGATGGTCTTTAACCAACTCAATCAGTCACCAGAATGTCTTTGGGGAGAAACTGTTGGGTTTGGCAAGGCTTGTCAGCAGTCAATACATCTTTGGCTCACACACCATTAGCATAATGGATTGTTTTTTTGAATCCTCTGTAATGTCACTCGTCTCAAAATATAACTCCAGTCGATCGTATATTATGTTCAATCATCCTTTTCTTCGAATTTGCCTACCCTTCTGAATGCATGAAGGAATATTGCAGGCAGATGTAACGAAGTAGTACTCACGGGATTCCTAATTTTCAGACACATAGGACGGTTGCAGTGGTTTCAGAACGATTTTTGTGACAAAGTCAGCAGGGCACATGCGGTCCACCATCAACCCCATTCTGGTGAAATGCCCAAAATCCAGATTCACTGGTCACCTGCACTCATTTGTTCCTTTCTTTCCCACATGTGGAGTAACTTTCACAATCTTTTCAATCACATTCTTCCCTCCAGGTCTTCAGGACAGCTGTTCATCACCATCTCAGATCACCCCCCACCCCCCATCCAAAACCATGATCTTTTCTCTCCCCATTAAACCACCCCCACCCAATTTCCTATTTTTCCTTCAAGATAGTTTGTTTCTGCATTCATCTTGCCCACAACCTGCATCCTTCCCTACCCTCATTCTTACCCGCATTTTTTGTTTGCCATTTTCCGTCTGTTTTGTCCCCAGTCCTGTTGTTGGCATTTCTCCCCCTCTCTTTCTGCTGTCCCTTCTGTCCTGTTGCATCCTGATCTGTTCTGTGTTCTAGCTCTTCCATGAGCCTTGACTTTCGATACAAGAAGTCCAATAGTCCATCACAAAATCATCCTCAACGCCATTGTTGTGTTCATCTCAACACAGGCTTCTTTCAATGTATCACCCTTTGTTGCAGTGCCAGTATGTCCTTTTTCTTTTCTTGCACAGCACCAAGTATTCCCCCATTGTGGGATAGGCTGAGGGAACGTTTTTCATACCTCCACTTCCACGAACTGGCTGGAAAAGCCAGAGGTTCATCTGAAGGTGATTTCGGCAGAATTTCGGAATTTGTTCAGGATTCTGGAGATAAATCGCCCACTCTTCATGAAAGACGCCATGGGATCTTTAACATAAACAAACAACCATTGCTTGAAGATGAACCCTCTGGCTTAACATCCTGCCGATGGACATCACACACACACACACATTGATGTATTGCGCCTTGCATGGGAAACACCAGGAGAACAGTTTTGCTGGGTCGAGATTTGAACTCAGGCGAGTAAATGTGGCCCATCATGCCTGTGCCACAGTTATAAGTTTGTGTTTTGACACCAGCTGCGAAGGCAATGCCAAACTACATAGTTTTCTTTTTTTTTTGGATCACATGATCCAAAAATTATAGTAATAACAGCGTAATACTGTTATTGCTTTGGGCCTGCTTTGGAAACACTGAATCTTCCTTCAGGTGGAGCACCAGGGGGATCGGGAAAGAGAAAGAGAGGGTGATTGAGGAAGGAGAGAGGGAGAATATATATATATATATATATAACTTGATGAGGCAGCAGGGAACAAATCGAGTCCCATCACAGCGCTTGCTGCACGACCTGCTGACCTGCCAGCGACAAGTGTCACCTGCCACGCGAGCACATTTTCTCTGCCCTGCTGATCACCGGTCAAGTGGTTTGCAGCCAGGAATATCAAATTCAATGAAAGAAGCACACTGACTCTATGACATGACACTGATGTCATGGACATAAATTACACCAACACATCACCTCCAAACTAGGAGGCATCTGTCTTGTCCTCAAGCCTTTGCAGACTGATATTAAAACCTATGGTCACAAATAGACGAAAGAAGAGATGTCGATCTAGATTTCGCCCTTGTTGTGGGCTCATCAGGGCAACATACTGCTGATCATTTATTTGTGACCATATTAAGCTCATTACTACAACTGAATCGAATCCCCTAACTTGATGAGGCAGCAGGGCACAAATCGAGTCCCATCGCAGCAAATTTCTAGATAATTTGTTATTCATGTAAATGTGACATTGGTCGGGGGCGAATACTTTTGCAGGCCACTAAATATGGTGTTCACCAAAGCAGGACAAGTGGCGAAGCAGGACATCATTGTGGCAGGAGAAGAGCACTGGTATCTTTATATGGTGGTGCCAAAGAGGAAGAACGTATGATACAGGCGGTTTTGTGATGAGCTTTCGAAGAGCACATCTCATGGGGAACCACAAACTCTACCACCAACCTGTCTTTAAATCCTCGGTCTTTAAAATGCCAGAAGGGCCTTATTTGGATTATTGTTACGCCTGACCTCAACCCCACATCCAATAACCTGAATTAAACCTTTTGACATCATTTAAACAAATAATTGACCCACCTAAAATAGTTGTTTAATAATAATTATTCTCCTCCTTCTCCTTCTCCTTCTCCTCCTTCTTCTTCTTCTTCATTTCTTTGGAGAGCCAAACCCAAAATTGGTTTCAGCTCATGACTTGGTTACACAAGGATTCACAAGGAAATTAGACGTAGAAGGAGGCTATTCGGCCCATCATGCCTGTGCCACAATGACACCAGACCAATTTTACCAGTTATATAATGATTTTGGGACTAGTTTTATAATGGCCGATGTCTTGCATGCCTGCTGGGCAGACCTCGTGTGTGTGCGCGTGTGCTTATTAGAGATAAATATCAACTATAAATTTAATGTGCAGGAATAAATTCCTGCATGGGGCTGGTGTGAAAAAATTCTGACTCAACCAAGTACCTCATTGCAAACACAACAGCTCACTGAGCTATTGAATCTTCAGGATAACCTCAGAAATTTCTCACACTAACATTGCAAGCTTTGTAATGACTGATGTCTGACATGCCTGCTCAGCAGACGCCAAATGGGCTGTTAGGCAGACTGTTTGAGGAAGCACCAAACTAAATTGTTTGATTTAGCACTGAGATGGACGTTTGCAACCGGGATTTTTTTTTTTGTTTCCAATATTTTTGAAAAATAACCGAGGTTTTGTTACCCTGTGCATAATGCATGCAATGTGAATTCATAGAAAGAATGAAGACAAGATTTATGAAAGAAAATAGGCGAAAGGTAAGCTGATTCTACCTCTGTTTCCTGCACTTTAACTCAGTGGCGGATTAATGCATGGGCACCCAGGGCCTGTGCCCAGGGGCCCCGAGTTCAATAAGGGCCCTGGGGAAAAATATATTTGCTGTTAAAATGTTCTATACCAGATCCACCACTATAATGTTATGTTTCCAGTTACGAGTTACTATTCGGGCTGTTTCAGTGCTGGTTTCGGCTTTATACTGTTGCGGGGTTCTCTGAGCTCGAGCACTGTGTGACCATCGAATTTTGTTGGAGGTGCAAAACCAGACAATGCTTGATAATACAATTATTATGCAACAAGAATGACCGCACTGTGATCACAACCTGCAACAAAATCCTGTAACGGGCCGATTGGGAGATGTGCATTTATAGCATTCTTCAAAGATAAACAGCACGATTGGGAAACAAACATTTACTGCACTATTAAAACATCAACTCAACACCTTTCATCCATGTTAGCCTCCACCACCGTTATATCAGAACGAGCTGATTCGTCACACAGTCACACATTGTGTAACCCCAATGTGGGTCTGTTCAAAAATCACGTAACGTTAATTTGTTCAGTAATTTACGTAAATTAATAGACCAAACAATTGCAAGTCTGTTGGCAAGAAAAACAACATTTTATAAACTCATGTTCCGATATGCAAATGACTTGCAAAGTCATTGGTTAGGTGGCAGTTTCCATTAGAATTCATAGGCAGTTTAAAAAAAAATCAAATGGATTGATGTGGTACTTAAGTGGCAGCTCAAAGGGAAAGGTTAAGTAAGAAAAGAGGCTAAAGAAGTTGCTTTGTTAAAAAAAGATAGCAACTATAAAGCAATACTTTAAGAAGAAAGAGAAACTAGAAAAGACAGTTGAAGACGTTGGCAACACAGCTTCGGGTTCAGCAGACATGGCTGCTGACAATGTAGAACATGTGGCTGGCCTTCAAGAAGAGGAGAAAGCAACAGATTGGAACTTGTTGCGAGAAGCAGTCGAGCCGGAGCTGGAGCCGAGTGATATTGCTGATGCCGAGGCAAACATAACACAAGCGGGTGACTTTATCTGCAATCCTTCATTGTGGGATAAGATTGATGAAAGTATCAGGAGCTTTTGGATTGCTAAGGTTTCAGCTGCTTGTCAAAATAAAAACCCCCAAAAAAGATCTCTGCTTCGGCTCGGGTGATTGGAGCGAAGACGCGTGTGGTGACAGAAGATTTGTTTTCTTGTCGATTGCACAATGTTGAATCTGTTGATCAGGACTGGTTTATTTACTCTCCCTCTAATGGAAATGCTTACAGTTTCGGAGTTGAATGGAGTTCTATGTATTAATGCATTTTGATGCATTCGTGATTTTGGGTTATGTTTGGGGCCTAAATAATTTGGGTTGGTTTTTTGAGGTGGTTCAGAATTGGTTCTGAGGCATCTCATTTTATAAATGAACACTTTCATCTCTATAATTGTTTTGGTTTTGATGAGTGATCTTAAATGATGTCCCTGATTCATAATAATAATAATTTTAAAAAGTCCTGTCCTTCCCTTCCCTTTGACTTGCTCTTTTCAATCAGGTGCACAACTGGAGACTGTGTAATTTGTCCTTGAGATTTTTTACAGAAGCCTGAACCCTTTTTCTACAACCCCCACCCCACCCCTCATCCACCCTCACTTATTGTTCCATTTAACTTTGCTTGATAATAGTCATGGAACTCCCAATGAAGGTGTATAACCTTCAAACTCTCACCTTGGCAGAGCTGAAGGTTGTTGGCAATACTTTTTCCTCCTGTAAACCATTCTTAATAATTTAAAATCCTTATTAAAACTGTTCCAATTTCATATGAGAAATACGTCGAGAAAAGAGAACTGCTCATCACACGTTGTCAAAATCTGGAGTAATATGTCCTGACTTTCATCTCTTCATCTTCCATTCCCTATAAAGATCAAAGTGAATGTATGTTTTTGCTTATATATTATGTAGATGGCTTCAGTTTAATCTATCTTCACTTTTTTTTTATTCCGAAATTTGTACATGGAAGTCTCGTTAATTGATTGTCAGAGATGAGAGGAGTGGAGAGGGGAAGGGAGCGAGAAGAGAGTGTGGGTGCACATGTGCATCAGAAACACGTTGTAGGGTGATATGTATCGATACTGAGAAAAGGCAATGTGTGTTTGTGTGTGTGTGTGTGTGTGTGTGTGTGTGTGTGTGTGTGTGTGTGTCATTGATTGGTCTCTTCATATCCGGGTTTCAGAATGTGGAATGGAGTCCTCCCAGGGTGGGCTCAAAGTATCCACCCTCATTTCAGGAAGGGGTCACGATTCATGGACCAAGCTGTGAAGTTTTCTCTTCCCAAAGTTTTGTGCCGAAAGCTCTCTTCCGGATCGTCACTAAGTCCAGGACAGATTCCAACTGTAGTTTGTTTGTAATAATATTCCCGGGATGGTTTTCAGCACATCTGTAAAGTAGTTCTGGGGAGCTGACAGGATGGCGTGTGGTCCGTCCACAAATACTCTTCTCAGAAACTACCCCACGATTTCAATGAAATTTGACCACAACCTTCATCACCCATGATGGCATTAAAAAAATATGGGGTCTGAAGGGGTCTACAGAGGGAGTTTATGCGGGGGTGGGGAGAGTGGTTTTCCTCCCAAAAGAGGTATTTGCTTTCTTCTCAAACGATATACACAATTCCAATGAAACTTCATGATAACCTTCATCACCAATGGCATGCCAAAGTTTGTTCATGACATTAGAAAAATCTTGCTCGAAGGGGATTTAATGGGGTTTGCCCCCCAAAATATGTATTTGCTTTCTTCTCCAAAAACTACACATACAATTCAGATGAAATTTGACCATCCTCTTCACCACCCGTGATGTACTAAAGTTTGTTCACGACATTAAAAAAAAATTGGGGGTCTCGGAGGGTCTATGCCTATGGGGAGAGGAGGGTTGCGCCACAAAATATGCATTTAGTTTCTTCTCAGAAACTACACAGGCAATTCCGATGAAACTTGACCACAACCTTTATCAACCGTGTTGTACCAAACTTTGTTCACGACATGAAAAAAAATTGGAGTCTATGGTGTTCTATTTTGGGGGTTGTCCCCCAAAATATGTATTTGCTTTCTTTTCTGAAGCTACATTCACAATTTCGATGAAACTTGACCACAACATTAATCACCTCTGATGTACCAAGGTTTGTTCATGGCATAAAAAAAAATCCATAGGTATTTACTTTCTTCTCCATTCTATCTTTTGTGGGTCATCCATGCTTACCAGTGGTTGCCTGGTTATCATATCCAGCCACTACAAGGTGAGTGCCCAGGGGTATTGCCCCTATGTTTAATATCTCTGTGAGGTTCTTTGTCATCATTCCTGGAGGTCCAGCTATCATTGGTACAACTTTGGCATTCTTCAGCTTCTCGGATCTTCTCACTTCACTATTGAAGTCTTGCTATTTTGTCATTTTCTTCATTTCTGCATCGTTTGGTCCAAAATCACTGCTATTATCACCTCAATCAGCAATGCCCTTTTCTCTTTTTTGTACCTTAGTATGATGTGTGGTCGCAATGCTTTGTTTTCGATGTTCACGCTCGATGGGATCATTAGTTCGTACGTGAGCGGAAGGTACTTCTGTGTTTTCAGTGATTACTTTTGGTTCATATTCCCTCAAATTTTCTGGACCTGGGACATCAAAGTTTTTGCAGATGTGCAAGTGGATAACATTATGAACTCTGTTGTGTCATGTGTGCAGCTGTTCTGATGTGATTTTGTTTTTGTGTGTGTCTTCGGTCATTAAGCATAACATATTATTCCCTTTACTAACCCCACCTCCACACCTCACCTTTCTCTCTTCTTTTTTTTGCATACTCTCTCTCTCTCTCTCTCTCTCTCTCTCTCTCTCTCTCTCTCTCTCTCTCTCTCTCTCCACTTCCCCCCCCCCTTCTTCCTCGCTCTTCCCCCCTTCCTATCTTCCCCTCCCTCCTGCCTCCTCTCTCTCCCTCCCTCTCTCCTCTCTTCCTCTCTCTCCCTCCCCTTCATCTTCTCTCAACCCCCCTCCTTAATACCCACAATCAGCGAGGCGACGGGTTGTATTTGCTAGTAATTAAATAATGCCGTTAACTGTCTTCAAAAGGGATGTTTTAATTAACCCAAACACCCAATTTTCCATCCTGCACTTCCTTCGACTTTTCTATGTATGCATGTAAAGTTTCAGGCTGCTCGGTTTTATAGTTTTGGAGTTATGGAGGATGGACGGACACACACACACACATTGCCTTTTATTAGTATAGATGATGATGTCATCGGTCACATGGTGTGGCAACCATGATGGAAAAACAGAAAAATTTTGGACCTCTGTATTTCTGAAACTGCACCAAGGAAAAAAATTGAAACTTGGCACATGGCAAACACTCATGGCGAATGTGTGATTTTTTTAATGACGTCATGTTTTCGTTATGATGCCATAATTACATATGTAGACCGCTACATCTGATCAGTATGAACATTTTTGAGGGTCACCTGGGAATAAAATGGTCACAAGAAATAATTTTGATGATGTCATCGGTCATGTTATTCAGCAGCCTTATTGTTTTTGGGGTTTTTTTTAACCTTCAAAAATCTTTTCTCTGAAGTGGCTGAACAGATTGAGGTGAAACTTTACAAATATGACCGCCTAACCATGTGGAACAAAACGTTTACACATATGATGTCATAGGTCACATGGTTTGGCAACCATATTGGATTTACCCTAAAACCTACAAGAATCTTCTTCCCCAGGACGGCTGAACAGATCGAAGGGAAATTTCACACAAATGTTCCCCAAGCCATGTGTGTACAATTTTGTGAAGAAAAAATTGATAGGTCACATGGTTTGGCAGCCATATTGGATTGAAGAAAAATATTAAATAATGTCTTCTCTGGAACCGCTTAAATAATCGAAACAAAACCCCACAATTATGATCGAGTGCTGATGCAGAATATGTGTTTTAAATTTCTACTTGATCGGATGCGTGGTCTGGCAGCCAGAATTATTTAATTTTTTCATCTGGGTTCTTTTGGATTTTTTTATAGAGATATATATATATATATATATATTATATATATATATATATGTTTGTATGTACATATGTATGTGTTTATATAGCCCTAACCCAATAGCCAAGGAGACTGCTTAGGCAGCACCAACGCTTTTCACAGGGTGTGGTCCTGGTGGATGGATATATATTTATATGAGATAGGGAGAACAAAATGTATGTCTTTGCTTATGTATTATGTAGATGGCTTCAGTTTATTTTATCTCTTTTTTTTTAATGCTTCCTAAATTGGCACCTGGCACATCTGCTTAATGGAATGCTTATCTGTGTAAGTTCTATTGTGATGTTGCTGGTGCCTGCATCAATATTAGGTGTACACCACACCTTGTAATCAGCATGGTGCTGCTCCGCATAAGAGCACACCAAAAACGTGTGTTCCTTTGGGAAAACCTACCATGCTTTGCACATGTAAATGTAGCATAACACAACCACAGTATCTCTCCACAGCGATCACATTTGCTAACTCAACTGCGGACGATCACAAATGCAGGGCAATTGTGCGAGTAAGAATGAAGATCGAGTGAGATGAGACATTTTAATCAAGACATCATTCTCCTGTGAACATGAAAATTTGATGTTGTGATCAGTGATGGATCCACAAAAGACATTAATTAACTGCAGGCCTGTCATTGCTATGTGCCAATCATTTCGAAAGGTCGTTTTACAAGCACAATGTGTTCCCTTTCAATGCTTTCACAGAAACTCTCCCATCTGACGGGTTTCAGACAACTCATCACATCATTCGCCCAGTAACAAATATTCCATGGGTTGAAATTATCTTCCTCAAGCAAAAGTACCCATCCTCAGTGATGACAAAAGTTTAAGTTCGTCTTACAATCTAAATTATTTCACGAACCTTAAAATGGTTAATTGTATTGCACTCTTGGTTTCACTCAGAGCCAAAGCTCTGAGCTACTTATACCACCCACAGCAAAATGGTGGTGCAACATGGGGCGGTGCAGGTTAGATTTGTCTCAAACGAGGGCAAAATAGAGCCATTTTATATTATGTGTTACTCCTTGACGGTCTATATTAAATCTCCTTTAATCCAAATGTTCATGTTGATTTTAAAGATTATTGGAAGGGACTATATTGCTTCAAGAAAAGTGAAATGAAAATGCAAAATAACCAATCAGCAACTTTGCAAATGCAGCGTGGGAGGCAGCCACTGTACATGGGAGACAAATGCACGAGCAGACACCATGGTTCCAACTTATAATTGATGACTTGCCTTCCAAGGAACTTCAACACAGAAAGACCATTCCACCCATCAAACCTGCGTAATGGTTGCCAACCTTTGACAGTTTGTCCATGCTCTATCCTTTTTAAATGTTGAGCGTCAAGCAAGGAAGCAACGTGCACTAATTACTTGGCCGGGGTTTTAAACGCCAACCTCCTTGACTCAGAGCGGACGCTCTAACTCTCACAAATGACCTCATTGAATCCACCAAGTATTAAATTTAAGTTTATTTTGGACCTCTTTGAAGTTGATTAATAAACGTTATTTTTAGGTCACAATGTCAAATGGAGGTTTTTCTTTAATTAAATGATTGCCTTACATTGCAACCTTTGTTCAAAAACATTCAGTTATTAACAGCTACTGTTATTAACAATGCTGACACATATTGTTCAAATTTGTGATAATCCTCAGGTCGTAACTTTACGCATTGTTGAACAAACCAATTCCATGTTGTAATTATACATTTAAAATGTTTCTCGTTTGGTATCATGCTCTTCTTCTGATTAAAATTTGAGCTTTATCTGCTTCTTTTCGAACTGAATGTTAAGCTTTGCCTGCATGCACAGCTTTTCAAACGCAGCATGGGAAGCAGCCGCCGGAAACGGATACAGACGAACGCACAGACAGACACCATGGTTCGCATCATTTAACAGATTACATTTCATTCGAATTAGTTAATTGCATAACATTATATCATTGCCATTCATTAAGAGACTTAATGTGACAAACTACCTTGAATATGTTCTAATTTCAAAATAAGTTGTCATTCTTCACATAGTATGACATGCGATAGAGGTAACGCACTTTCCGGGTTCAATTCCCAACCTGATTATGAACTATCAGATTGTTGCTTCACAGTGAGGGTGTTGCATCACAAAGTGAATGTGAAGCTGTGTGTTCTTTGTGCCAGGGATTTTACAAAGTATGTATGGCTACACTCATCAGTGATTTTGTAATTGCACAAATGGAAAGAAGGATTGACAAAATTATCTCTGTGTTTCTTGTCGAGCGAATACCATTTCACGGTGTCGTTGCACTGCCTTTACTAATCCTATTCTTCCTGCTTGGCTCGCAGTGCTTCTGGGAGACTCGTGTGGAAATCCTGGTGCACCAGCACATGGCATCCTCCATGGGAGGCATTTCCACATCGGTGATCGTGTGTGGTACAGCTGTGAAGATGGACACGTTTTGGAAGGGCAGGCCATCCTAACCTGCATCTCCAATGCTGGGAGCAGAGCAGCTTGGGATCTGCCAGTGCCGGCATGCAGGCGTAAGTGATCCCATTGATGTTTGCCATGCTAGCTGTTGATTTATATTATGTACAAATATCTCAGAAACAAGTTAGCAATGAAAAGAATGGAATGTTTAACAAATGTTTTGTTCAAGTGTGGGAAAATATACGAGGTTCCGAGTGATTGTCAGTATTTCGTCTGTATAACTGACACCCTATATCTGTTGTCTCGTGCCCCCCTACTCTCCAGTCTTTCAAGAGTGCTGGCCATAGTCACTTCATACTTTCTATCTTTTTACCATCCCACCCTTTCTCTCTCTTCTACACTCGCTGACACCCTCACCCCCCGACTCCTTTCATTTCTGCCACTCAGACACTCGTGCGATGACCCTGCTTTTCTGTTCCCCTATTGATCCACTGTTAGTCAGTGAGCCAGCTGCCCTATTATTTATGTCTTCAATGTGTGTGTGTGTGTGTGTGTGTGTGTGTGTGTGTGTGTGTGTCTGGTAAATAAGACTTTCTCACCACTGACTCACTGACTGATATAAACATTTATTACCTTCTTTGTGGACTGTAAAGCTGAAATTTTGCTTACTGTTGCAACTCGAAGCCAATATTCCAGGAAAAATCACTTTTTCCTTTAAATTTGTCATGAGCAAACCACTTCAGAGTAAATTTAAGGGACAATGGCTCCTTCAATCGAAAAGCAAGACAATTCCCCTCTTTTATGATGGACACTCAGCATGTCACCGCTTTGTACAATATGGTACAGGTATCTCCTAAATTATCATATCCCACAACTGACCAATTGTAGAAAGGCTGTGATAATGTATACACTGAAATTATTTCCTTTGCAATTTTATTTCATCAGCAGGCGATTGTGATGATGCAGCTCCTTGTGCAGTTTATCTGATTGAGTGTTTGGAAGAATTATCGACATGATGACAGCGTCAAATTGACAATGAGCAGGAGATGGAAGTGTCTGTTGGCTCTTTGATGAAAACGTGGCTTGATTGTTATGTGGTGTGTATTTTTTATGACAGAAATGCAAATGTATGCATGTATGTATGTATGTATGCACGTATGTATGTATCTCTGTATTATGTACCCGGAATTGGTCTCTCACACCTGGGATTTGAGGAAATAACCAATTAGCTCTCAACTAATCAATTACACCAGGTGGCTAGGATAAATATAATAGTATATATATATATATATATATATATATTAACTCCGATACTCTTCCAGCTTAAGGAAGCTGCATAAAGCAACCAACAAAAGCTACACAAGGTCGGCCCTTTGCTGTTTTAAACCCTACCCTATGCCTCTACAGCTGCAGAGTGTAGACATTCACATGTAGTACATACTCTTACGGCTGTGGAAATTCGCAACACCATTCAGGTCCCGTAGGTGAGGTATTTCTGAAGTACATGTGTAGTTAGCCCCAAACCCGTTGTTTAGAGGGAATTAATGTGATTCATTCGGGCTGCGACACTTTGAGTCAGTTGTTTTTCTGTTCTTCTTTATTTTTGAACCAACCACGTCTCAACCACAACCACGCCATCCCCACCACAGCGCCAACCACACTGCAACCACGCCACCTCCACCATCTACGCTACTGCATCTTCGCCACTCGCCATTCAACAGGCTCCGTGCGGTTACGATCTCCGCAGAGGGAAAATAAAAACCACCGAGGATGCGCAGGTTTTCCGCCTGTTGCTCCCGTTTAAATTCTCCGCGCTCGGTGTGGTGAAGTGCGATCCGAGCCGGGGGTCAAAGGTCAGAGGTCATGTAAAGGAGGGGCCTCTTTTGGGGGAATAATTCTCTGGCCCAGAGCCAAAAACTGACTCCCCGGCCCCCGCACGGAGCTGGTGGAGGGAAACGTGAGGGAACGCCCTTTGCTGGAACCCTCTCGAAGGAAGGTGGAGCCGGGAACGGGGCGGGGTGAAGGGCGGAGCCCCGCGGGATAAAAGACGGACACGGCCGGGCGCAAGAGCGTCTTTTCTTTCCTCTTCAGTTGAGTTGTTGTTGGTCTTCGGTTGGTCGAGTTGGTTCGCGAGTGAAGTTGTCTTCGAGGCTTCCTGTCTGCTTGTCTTGTCGGGGAAGAGGTCCTGCGCTCGCGGCTTGGCGAGCGACCTGTGAACGGAGGCACGGACGGGAGACCGCGGCGCGCCGGTTGTGAGGTGGACCTGCGCGTCCGGACGAGAAGTGCCGGAGAGGGTTCGCCGGCCGCGAGAGAGGTCGGGGCCAGCGCGGCCATGCTGACGGTCGCGGGAGAGGGACTCACCAGCCAGACAAGGGAAGTCGCCACTTCTTTTCTTCTTTTCTTGGGTTCTGTGTAAATGACTGTGTGTTGGCGCCGTCTGTGAAGTAGAACTGTTTAAGTGTTGCCGTGTGTACGCGTAGTCGGTTGTAGCTCTGCGTCGTCGTGCTTTTGGTTATTTGATATATGTGCATCATTACTGTGTGACTGTAAATACGTGCCTTTGTGTGCTTTCCGTGTGTCGCAAATAAATGTGCTTTGTGTTGAACTGTTTCCCCTTTCGCTGCGTCCTTTCCTTTGTTGAATCTCCATCTTGCTTCACTTAAAGGGTTCGTAGTGGGCTTAAAACGCCCGATAATTAATCTGAACCGTCAAGGTCGACGATAACTCCGCTCGGTTATCCCTGTAGCAGGAACGAGCCGCTTAAGCGGTTCGTGTCCGGAGTCGACCTGTGGCGTGGTACAACCCCTCGGTAGGTTACCCGTGCGAGTACTTAGGTATATCGACTTTCGGCGATTCACCCTATTTCGCGCGGGTAGAATGCGGACTGGGTTGTGGTGAGGTTAAACCCCCACCCGTGACTAGCTCCTTGGCGATAGTTCCAAGAGGGTCACGACTGAATTGTCCGTCCGGTGGGCGAGACGTGCCGCGATTCGAGTCACGTGGCCGTTCGCACGCCGGCGGGCGCGAATTCGCAACAATACATTAGAACCCCAATGTTACACACCCCCTTCAGCCGCCAGACCGGTTTCATCATTTACTGTTGAGTGATCAGCGATAGCGTAGATAGAAACATATGCGTAACCGAGGCTCCCAAGCATGTACCACCTGCAATGCCAAAAAGCAGTCGGCATGCTTTCTTTGTCTAGAACAGCATGAGAACAGTCAATTTATTTATATAATCCAAGCCACCTGGGTTATTGATTAGGTGAGAGCTAATTGGTAATTCACTCCAGTCACAGATGAGAGATGTGATTTTGGGTCTTTGTTTTTCATTTATGTGTTGACTGCTTTTTGAAATTTACATGTGGCACATGCTTGGGAGCATCGATAGTATGTGTTTGTCAGCGGTGTCGCTGATGATTCGCCAATGAGCGATGAAACTGGTCTGGCGGCTGAGGGTGTGTGTAGCATTGGAATTCTCTTGTATGTACTGCAGCTAAAGATGAAATGAAATTACCGCAGTGGTGCTGAAAAGCGAAACGTAGCTCAACAGAAAGGGAAAATGATTGAGCATCACCCAAAATTAACTTCATTTTCATTATACATCAAGGGGTGGAGAATTTGCATCAGTGGCCGTATTTCAAACCCTGGGGGGGGTAGGGAAGGGTGTGGTGGGGCATACAACCTTCCTTTGTCTTATGACACAATTAGTCCCCCTGTCAAGTTTGTTTGAGATTGCATAATTAACTATCAAATGCGTTGGCCACAGGCACAAAGACAAACAGACACTAAGTTGGAAATTTTATCTGATGGCAGGGACCCCCACTGGGCCACTGTGGTGTTTCACATGGGCCTCAAAATGACTTATGTCGCCACTGCCCGCGTCTCAGCATGTCTGTTTTTGTTCCTGAGGTGACCACTCATTTTTGGTCAACCAATCGAACGTGGATATGATGCTATTTCTCTCAACAATGGGTGGAGGCCCTAAATCTCAAGCAAGCGCTCAGAGTGGTGACTTCACACATATAAAGTGCCCAGGTTTATCCTGGGCATTCAACATCATCTCACACCCTGTTCTGTTTGCAAAGTTTTCTGCCTGTGGAATACAAGGTCACCTTCTTTTCGGGCTTGCTGACTACCTTCACTGGCACAGAAACTGCGTCGCTCTTAGTGCAATCCTTTCAGCTCCTCTCCGAGTAGAGGCTGAAGTGTTCCAATTCGGCAGTCTTGGACCAAGTCCTCTTCTTATTTTCCATCAATGACCTCCAGATTGCTTTGAAAGATCCTCTTTTTCTCTTTGCAGATGACTTCACAGTAAATGTAAAATTCTTCATCCCACCGATGAACAGGCAGCAGATTCCTTATCTGCTGACCTGGAAAGGATCAGATATTTGTGTAACACGAGGAATGGCTTTCAATCCCGACAAATCTTGCATTCTAACTTTGTCTCTCCAGAAGGATTGGCTACAACCTCTGTTTGGCAGGTCATATTTCAATGTTGGGCTCTGAAGACAAGTGCTAATGAGGAATCCCTCATCGAACCTCTGTTGCCTTTCTCTTCTGTGCAAGGCAAGAGACTTTGTCGACAAAAAACACTGTCTAACAAACAACTCAAGATATGTTACATGGGTCTTCTTTTGAAGGTTGTGGTCAAATTTAATCGAAATTGTGTGTGGTTTCGGAGAAGAAAGTGAATACATATTTTGTTGAACCCCCACCCCCCCCCCCCCACCATATACCCCTTTGGAGCCCAATTTTTTTTTTCAACGTCGTAGGCAAACTTTGGTACATCACAGTTGATGAAGGTTGCGGTCAAGTTTCATTGGAACTTGTGTGTAGTTCTAAGAAGAAAGCAAATACATATTTTTTGGCAGGCAACCTCCCCCCCCCCTTCCACACACCCCGTAAACCCTCTGAGACTCCGAAAAAAAATTTGTTTAATGGTCTGAACAAATTGGTACATCACTGGTGATGAAGGTTGTAGTCAAGTTTCATCGGAATTGCTTGTGTAGTTTCTGAGAAGAAAGCAAATACCTATTTTGGGTCAACCCCCCATAGACCCCCCCTTTAGGTCCCGTTTTTTTTTTTTTTTTAATACCCTGAGCAAACTTTGGTACATACCAGGTGATGAACGTTGTGCTTAAGTTTCATCAAAATTGTGTGTGTAGTTTCAGAGAAGAAGTTGCAAGTGTTTACGGACGGACTGACGGACTGACGGAATGATGCGCCATCCCTTAAGCTCCCCAGAAGTATGTTCCAGGTGTACTATAAATGAAGTTGTACAGCAAGAGATTGCATCTTCAAGCATATAAAGTGCAGATCGTGCAACATTTCGAACCAATAATTTCCCCGGTCAATGGATTGGATATAGAGGGGCAGTCGCATGACCTCCCTGGACTCCCGATGTGATGCCCTTTGACTTTTGGTGCAGGTATGTTATGGATTGTTTTCCAAACCTCTGTTGCTGACATTGAACCACTTATTTTTTGTCTACATAATCCAATCTCATGGAAGTGCAAGGATAACCAATTGCATTTGCAATGTGATGAGGGATATGTTGACTAACATGTTTATTGAAGTGGATTATCACTTGGATATGCGACGTGCCATGAAAGGTGCACATGTTGAGGTGTATTGAAAAACACAAGATACTTTATGAATCATGTGACAAAATTCAAAAAACCACATCATTATATCTCTTTAATAAAAGAGATATAATGATATGGTTAGAATAAAAGAGATTAGAATGAAACCTTCAAACCGGAACAAGACTTTATGGACAGTCTGTACTTGTTCCTAAGCCTAAAATTATCTTCATATCATCAATAGTAAGCTTACCCAATCAAATTTTTTGAATAAATCTATAAGTTGTTAAAGTCATTTTACTCTCTTAATCTATGTAAGCACCAGGTGCATACAACAAACAACTCAAGACATTCCTTGTTGAATCTCCCATTTTTACAAAAATATCTTTCAGCCAACGCAAGAATAAAAGGCTTCCTGGTTTTTTGTTTTTTTTCTGTCATATTTTTACCACGGGCTTCTGCTCGTTTGATACATTAATGTAATGTATGTAATTTGTACAACCAAATGAACTATACATAGCTGTCACTCATGATAAGCTAACATGTAGAGCCAAACAGTTTGAAAACTATTACTCAAGGTCATTTCATCATTTTTTTGTAAAGTGTATTGAAAAATATTCTTATCCCCAACTTCGAGCATTTACTTGCAATGTCATACCATTCTCCCCAAGTTTATTTATTTTCTTACTTTGCTTTCTCTCGTGTCTCCTTAATGATAAGTCAGAGATATCTGTTTGACAGAAAGGCATAATGTGTTTATGATATTTATAGGTGTGTGCAGATAGATTTCCCAAGTTTTATCCCTGGTGCATCTTTATCCAAAGTGTTCCACCTGATTTCTCGCTTTCTGTAAAATCCGAGAGATTAATTCCTTTGATGTAAGCCATCAATCAATCAATTTTATTCCTTGCATAATGCTCCTTTTTAATGTGCAAATATTAAAAGACAGTGAGATGGAGCATATTTGAAGATGCACGATTGTCAAAGGTCTTCATTCTCACTTTGATGAACTACCAGATCTCCATTGTTAGACTGCAATACTCTTGAAGGTGTGTAAGGTGTGTTTGTCAGAAGAGGAGGCAGGAGTCAAATTATTTGTTGCTTGAAACATTAAAAGAAATATTTTGAAATCGATACGCTAGCCCGACAGGGAAAGCCAGTGAAATGTTTTGAGGATTTGATTGATGTGATTGAACTTACAAGCTTGAACTATGAATTGGGCAACCATATTCTGAATGAGTAGTGCACATCTTGAGAGAAGAAACAGGCAGCACTGCAAGCAGTGATTTCCAGTAGTCCTTTGGTTATCGACGTAAGTGGTTTTGAACAATATTGTCCAGATGTAAAAAAAACTTACATATTGATTTACAAACTTTAGAAATATGCAGAGTAGAGTAACGTGTTGTCCATAATGATTGCAATAATTGAAACTGTGGAAGCAGAGTTCAGGTGGTAATCTCCAAGTATGATGATATGGAGTTGGATCTTCTTAACTGTCACCTCACTCCCAAGCTGTCCTCTGAGTATGAGAAATCGAAGCTCCACAGTGCAGGGTATTGTGAAATGATTTAGAATAGGTATCAATCATCAAGGTGCATTGAGAAAAGTGGCAGTAGAAGTTGATCTCGATTCCAACCATTTCAGGCCTGCAATCTTACTTTGCTCTTTTTTTTGTTGTGGGGGGAGGGGGGGACGGGAGGGGGTGTTTGCACTTTTTGTTTTGTGATCAAGAAAGCAGAATGCTCACGAAAGGATTAAGTAGCCTTTTGTCTGAATCAATAACTACTAATCTCCCACCTGCAACATCAGACCCAAAATATATTTTGTTGAAGCCTTTATTAATTTTAGGAAGTTTTATTTTGCTCAATTTGCCGTTTTCTCATTATTATTAATGGCATAAAATCA
This sequence comes from Eptatretus atami, assembly GCA_035128595.1. Taxonomy (NCBI): domain Eukaryota; kingdom Metazoa; phylum Chordata; class Myxini; order Myxiniformes; family Myxinidae; genus Eptatretus; species Eptatretus atami. The sequence goes on from CM068961.1 coordinate 67,842,387, forward strand.
GCTGAGGCCTTTAAAAGCTCAGTGATGCAGTGTTTAGACTTGCCAATTTACTGGATGAATGATCTGACGACCCAGGTTTAACTAATGACAATCATACCTCCCAAGGAAGAGAAAAATACACATTATTCATTTTGCAAGAGAATGAAGGAGTGAAAACGCATATTTTTTAAAATCTGATAATTCTAACTCGTTCTGCACTCAAATCACTCATAGGTCCATACATATTTAATATTATCATCATTTGAAAGTACCAGCACCATTCCATTAAGCCATCACAATTTCAAGGTGAGCATGGATATACTGTATCTTTTAAAAAAAAAATCATCACTGAACAAGTAAATGACTATAGTTCAAAGTATAAATTTTATTGCAAGGTTTTTGTAGCTTACCTGACATAGGTGTGATTTGAAATTGCATATACAGCATAAAAACTGTGTGTATGTGTATGTACATATATATATTTATATATACATATACATAATTACAATATATATATATAATATATTATATAATATTATAATATATATATATATAATATATACACATATACACCCATGCAGTAGAATCTGGATAATAGATTTAGTGGAACATGTTTGCGCTTATTTTCCATATGTGCTTATATGTATTCAAAAAGCCATGACATGTGATTATAATGGTAAATGTTCTTCAGATTGGCTGCATAGATGTCAGTTTTTATGTCATTGCAATTTAATTGTCCGTACTTCAAAAGCAAATTCTAAATGCACTTTCAGTACTTGAGCAAGTATCGGTTTAAACTCGCAAGAAGTTCGTTTTCCATGTCTGGGTAAAAGGTTTGTTTTCTGTTCCCAATCTGCTTCGGACCTTTCGCACTCTGATGTGAATGGTGAAGAATGAGGAAATAATTGGTCAAAGTTCTTGTGTTAAGGCCTAAGTCACATTTGCCACGTGGCGCGTGGGGTCTCCAAAATCTACGGCCACTAGCAACTATAGGGCGGCCGCAGTATTTCCATGGTCAATAATGTAGCAGTCACATATGTTTTAATTTTTCGGGGAGCCGCACGGCTTATTTAGAAATTGTGGAGACGAAAATGTGGGGTACAAAGTACGGTCTTTGATTTGATGTCGCACGGTGACCTTAGGGCGTTCCTGCGGCGGCCATATAATTTTCAAGGCAGACGCAAGGTGCCCGCAAGGCAACCGCAGGGGGCCCTAAGGCGAACGTGCGGTCAGACGGACAGTAACGAGTGGGTTCATTTTTTTTAGCATTTTTTTTTTTTTGGCTTGTCGAATTGCTACGGCGAACGTAGAAATGAAAAAAAGTTATAACTCCGCGTTATAATTCCACGGCGACCCCTACGGCCTGTAAAAGATAGCCAAACGGCGTAGGGCCACCCTGAGGCCCCCGCAGAAACTTTGCGGCCGCCGCACGTTTCTGTCAATTCAGAGGGCGTACGGCTGCCGTATCCTCGCCGTAGAGCAAATGTGACTTAGGCCTAAGTCACATTTGCCACGGCGGCCGTGGGGTCTCCAAAATCTACGGCCACTAGCAATTATACGGCGGCCGCAGTATTCCACGGTCACACAATGTAGCAGTCACTTATGTTTTTATTTTCGGGGAGCTGCACGGCGTATTTATAAATTGTGGAGACCAAAAACGTGGGGTGCCGTACGGCTCTGATTTGATGTCGCACGGTGACCTTAGGGCGTTCCTGCGGCGGCCATATAATTTTCAAGGCAGACGCAAGGTGCCCGCAAGCCGACCGCCGGGGGACCGCAGGGGGGCCCTAAGGCGAATGTGCGGCCAGACAGACGGTAACGAGTGGGTTCTTTTTTTAGGTCATTCTATCATCTCAGTAGAGATGACCTAATAACCCCAGTCTCGAAGTCTGTCCGTCCATACGTCCGTCCGTCCGTACGTCCGTCCGTCCGTCCATCCTTCCACAATCAAACTGAGTGGAGACAAATAACCAATAGTGGAATGGACAGAGGTCGATGAGACATGCACAACGATATAACTTTCAAGGTCGTCCAAGGTCGAGGTCAACGTCACGAGGCTGTCAAAGTTGCGAAAATCGTCGATTTCAAATCGTATCTCCTCCCTCATTTATCAAGAGAGATCAAATGTTATTAGTGATTCAGATACTATGGACTATTATCTAGAACAACACGAGCCATTTTTTTCAAATTTGCTCTCGTTCGATTTTATAGCCTTCAAACTTCGCTCTGATTCCCCGTATGGGCCGTTCATAAAGTACATACAAAAAAACTACGGACTATTATCTAGAACAACACGAGCCATTTTTTTCAAATTTGCTCTCGTTCCGATTTTATAGCCTTCAAACTTCGTTCTGATCCCCGTATGGGCCGTTCAAAAGTACGTACATACAAAAATAAAAGTATTAAATTAAGAACCGGGACTCTCCGAGACAAATATTATATTGAAGCTTTTGTCAGATTTAACTAAAACAATGGAACACAAGTTTATATGCACACTTACTTTCATTTATGACATTAACATTGTTTTGAATGTCAATTTGTACTTTTATTTTCAAAATTACGTGCTGTGATATATAAAAGAAAAAGGTAAATTACACCGCTATGGACTGCATCGTCATGGCTTACAAACATCGGTTCATAAGGAACTGCTGGCTTTGCAAGCGATTAGCGATGTATGAGGGGGTGGGTAGTGGTCACTAGCCTGCATACAGAGGGGGTGGGTGGGTGGTCACTAGCCTGCATACAGAGGGGGGTGGGTGGTTTTGAAACCGGAAGTAGAGCGTACGTACTTTTATGAACTGCCCCTATTCCAGTCTGGCACAGAGTTAGGCCTAGGTCACATTTGCTCTACGGCGAGGATACGGCGCCCTACGCCCTCTGAATTGACAGAAACGTGCGGCGGCCGCAGAGAAACTGAGGTGGCCTCCGGGAGGCCTACGCCGTTTGGCTATATTTTACAGGTCGTAAGGTCGCCGTGGAATTATAACGCGGAGTTATAACTTTTTTTCATTTCTACGTTCGCCGTAGCAATTCGACAAGCCAAGCTATGACGTAGATGTGTTCCGCGTACGGTGGGCTTGCGTTATTCGTGCGGCTGCCGTAAGCTCTTAATGAAAAATGAATTTTCCCAAGCCCCAAAAAATTACGGCGGCCGCACTATTTCCACGGTCGCCGTACAGTGGCCTTGCGGTCTGTGTGACTACCTGCGGGCAACGCAGGGTCGACGCAGGTTCCCCTACGCCCGCCGTGCACCTACGTACGGCCTCCGTGGCAGTCTGCATCGACCGTGCGTCCACCGTGCACTACCGCTAGAGATCGGAGTATAGGTGTTTGCCTATACGTGGTGCCCCAGAATCCAATTTAATTCGTTCCAGGAGGCTGTTCGGATTGCAAAAAGTTCGGATTCCAAAAATATTTTCCCAATAAGAAATAATGGAGTGAATTAATCCGTTCGTGGACCCAAAGAAAACCCATTTTTCAAGACACTTTAAACTGAAATTCCCCATGTTTAAGATAAAATAAGATGAGTAAATGACCTTCGGTGGCGGTGTATTGTATGTAAACTGTACAATCACCACATCCAAAGGTCCACACAGGCCTGTGCTCTGGCCTGGGTTCCGATCGCTCACGCACTCTGCGAGAGCGCTGCCCCCAGGGCAGCTCATCAAACATGATGCCCGCAGAACACAATCACTTTCATCAAACGCATCGGGCTGATGTAATCATGGATATTCCAAATTACAACTGGTTTTGCTGTGAAATTCAATCCTTGCCCGACAGTCCGTCACACCACGTGATCGGATTGCTTTTTTGTTATTAATTAAAACACAAGATAGATTAAAAAACAAACATCACAAATGAAGGTGAAAACACGAGGTAGGCCTCAGTCACATTTGGCTCGGCGGCCGGAGGGTCTACAAAATGTACAGGCACTAGCAATTATAAAGCGGCCGCAGTATTTCCACGGTCACACAATGTAGCAGTCACATATGTTTTTAGCAGCGTCTCGCGTAGCGAACGCTGCTCATAGAGAGCTCGGCGTTCTTCTTCTTCTTGTGAAGACAAAACCTTAATTTCTCGGACTCGCTCTTGTACATACAAGATCCGGATCGCCTAAATACTGAGCACATGTAAACATCCTCACATAGACGGTGCTTTGAGAGCGTCTATCATGAACTTTTAAATACGTATATTCGGACATTTGCTTTAAAGTTTCGAAAAGTTGACATTACTATTTAAAGATTATTCCATTTGTCGTATTGTAATTTCGTAAATACATTATATATTTCGTAAATACACGATATATCGTAAATACGTAAATACATTATGACGGGTTTCGCTATTGGCTTAATGAAGGCACGTGACGAAATATCGGAAGTCGTTGTTGTTGTTGTTGTTTTTGTTTTTTTTTTAGCCGACAAAACCTTTAGGATTTGGACGCTGCTCTTGGACACATTTGTCCTTGTTATTTTTCGGGAAGCCGCACGGCGTATTTATAAATTGTGGAGACCGAAAACATGGGTGTGCCGTACGGTCTTTGATTTGATGTCGCACGGTGACCTTAGGGCGTCGCTGCGGCTGCCATAGAATTTTGAAGGCAGACGCAAGGTGCCCGCAAGGCGACCGCAGGGGGACCCTAAGCCGAACGTGCGGCCAGACGGACGGTAACGAATGGGTTAATTTTTTTTTTTTTTACCAGTTTCTTTTGTTTCGGCTTGTCGAATTTCTACGGCGAACGTAGAAATGAAAAAAGTTATAACTCCGCGTTATAATTCCACAGCGACCTTACAACCTGTAAAATATAGCCATACGGCGTAGGGCCACCCTGAGGCCACCTCAGTTTCTCTGCGGCCACCGCACGTTTCTGTCAATTCAGAGGGCGTACGGCCGCCGTATCCTCGCCGTAGAGCAAATGTGACTGAGGCTAAAGTATCGATCGACACACGAGAGATGCTTTCACGAGTACTTCCACCGACGAACTGAATGAACAAACCGCGAAGATGCGGCTCAAAAAGGTGGGGGAGACACGAGAACAAACATGAACGCCACGTTGTGTTCGGTTTTTTAAAATGTATTGGGTTTTTAAGGCAAAATTTTCTCGAAAAAATTGTTCGGATTCCAATTTGTTCAAACAATGGGGCGTTCGAATTCTGGGGCACCACGGTATATTATAGTTATAGTATATTCAGTTATATATACTGGTATATTTTATTTCAGTAAAAAAACAACTGGTATATATACCCACTCGTTACCGTCCGTCTGGCCGCGCGTTCGGCTTTGGTCCCTGCGGTCCCCTGCGGTCGCCTTGCGGGCACCTTGCGTCTGCCTTGAAAATTCTATGGCCGCGCAGCGACGCCCTAAGGTCACCGTGCGACATCAAATCAAAGACCGTACGGCACCCCCATGTTTTCGGTCTCCACGATTTATAAATACGCCGTGCGGCTACCCGAAAATAAAAAACATATGTGACTGCTACATTCTGTGACCGTGGAAATACTGCGGCCACCGTATAATTAGTAGTGGCCGCAGATTTTGGAGACCCCAGCGCCGCCGTGGCAAATGTGACTTAGGCCTTACTTTCGACCTCTGGCAGAGATGACCGGCATTCCTGTTGGGTTTTTTTTTTTTATTTTTTTTTTTTACCAGTTCTTTTGTTTCGGCTTGTCGAATTGCTACGGCGAACGTAGAAATGAAAAAGTTATAACTCGCGTTATAATTCCATGGCGACCCTACGGCCTGTAAAAGATAGCCATACGGCGTAGGGCACCCTGAGGCCACCTCAGAAACTCTGAAGCCGCCGCACGTTTCTGTCAATTCAGAGGGCGTACGGCCGCCGTATCCTCGCCGTAGAGCAAATGTGAACTGTAAGGCCTAAGTCCAAATTTCTTACACGTCTGGTACTGGTTCTTGCAAGATTTGTAAAACGCGAAAATCTCAATCTTCTTTTAACGGGTGTGTGATCGACGCTTCACTGGCGTGTCCATTTTGATTGTGATGAAAAATGTTGTGGTATGACCTTTTATCGTAAAGGGTCGTAAAACACCCTTTTATGACTATTGAAAAAATAACGTACCCTGTTGCTTTGCATGTGCAACTCTTGTAAGTACCGGTACCAAATGTGTAAGAAATTCAGACTTGAAGTATTTTTATGTGCCAATGCCAATAAAGCACAAATTACTGTGGTCTTTGAGTTAATAATATTTTCATTTTTCAAAGCCTTACTATGACGTTTTTATATGCACTTGTTTTTAATGCAGAAATATAATAGGGAGGCCTGTGTGTGCTTATTTTTCATATGCGCTTATATTCATGCATACACTTATTAACCAGATTTTGCTGTGTGTGTGTGTGTGTGTGTGTGTGTGTGTGTGTGTGTGTGTGTGTGTGTGTATACACACATATATGGATGAAATCTCAAAAAAAAACAAGGTAGTAATAGCACCACATTACGATTCCATAATGCGACACCACAATCCTCATGCATTACCATCACAACATCTTTTGACTTTTTACTTTTGTTGTGGGATTGTGTAAAATGAAGAAGAAAAAGAATAACAATGAAGAATTACACCACATAACGATGCCACAATATGACACAACAATCCTCTTCTGGTTTAGCATCACGATATATTTTAATATTTTACTTTTGTCGAGATGTGATGGAACAAACATCAAAAGATATCGTGATGTGAAACCAGAAGAGGATTGCTGTGTCGTATACGGTGGCATCATTATGTGGTGTCATTCCTACCTTTTTGGTTGTTTTTTTGATGGAACAACATCAAATATGTGATCTGAAACCAGAAGGGATTGCTGTGTCGTACGTGCGCATCATTATGTGGTGTCATCCACCTTTTGGTTGTTTTTTTTGATTGTGATGGAACAAATCAAAATATATCGGGATGCTAAACCAGAAGAGGATTGCTGTGTCGTACGGGTGGCATCATTATGTGGTGTCATTCCTACCTTGTTTGTTGTTTTTATTGTGATGGAACAACACATCAAAAGATATCGTGATGCAAACCAGAGAGGATTGCTGTGTTCGTACGGTGTGGCATCATTATGTGGTTCATTCCTACCTTGTTTGGTTGTTGTTTATTGTGATGGAACAACATCAAAAGAATATCGTGATGCGAAACCAGAAGAGCGATTGCTGTGCGTACCGGTGCATGCGATATTGGTGTTCATTCCGACCTTGTTTGGTTGTTTTTTTGAGATTTCATCCCTCTATGTTTTTAAATTTTTCTTAAAATGTTATTTTTCTTGCTTCTACAATTTTTTTGTTAGTAATAAAATGCTTAATGTTTCACATATTTTGTTATTTTGGTATGGATTACATCCACCCATGTTATTAAATTCAGTTTATAATACATTCTACCCTGTCCCTCCTCAACCCTGGCTTTTGTCTCGGTCCATGATGTGGATTACCACATATCATGTGTGGAAATGTTGATGCGAATATCGTTTTAAAAATAATCAAATACTTAATGTTTTATATATTTTTTTATTTTTGGTGTGGATTAAATCCATCTGTTATTAAATTTGGCATTTTACCCTTATGGTGCATTCTACCCTCCCCCCACCCCGCCACCAATCCTGTTTTTTGGCTCAGTCCACTCTGGGGATAGTGGACTGAGACAAAAGAATGCTCATTGAATTGAAAATAAATAGAATGCTCATTGACATGTACAGACACCATCTTGGTTAGCACTCGATGCTGGGTGAAGGCGATTTCTGTTATGCGTTTGCATGTAATTGAGAACAAAAAATGTACCACTACTGAACTGTTTGCATGTACCACCACTGAACTGAAAATAAATCTAGAATGCTCATTGCCATGCACAACACACAGAGCCTGGTGTAGCTGCCGCACGCCATCTTGGTTAGCACTCAATGCTGGGTGTAGGCGATTTCCGTTATGCATTTGCATGAAATTTAGAACGAAAAATGATCAGGTTTTTTTCACCTTTCGCGTGATACTTTTCAGTGGTAAACTTTAGCAGAGTAACTACAACACTTTTCTTTTCACAATAACATTTGGGAACAAATATTGTTTATTTGGGAGCGTGAAGAACTCGGGGAATTTTAAAGAAGCTTACAAAGATAATATCTGCCTGTTTATTTCACAAATTTTTATTTTTTCGTCAAAATTGAAAACATGAATTTACGTGTCGTTTTTTTTTCATTACGGACCAAAATAATGTGGTTCAAAGTGTTGAGATATAACCAACTTTATGCAAGTGTGAAACTTCTTCCATATTTTACGGAAATCCATATTTTTGTAACTATCCATATGGAGGTTTCCCTATGTTCGTCATCAGAAAGGCATGCCATTATTATAGGGAATTGAGGTGCTATTCCGATATGCCGATTCATTTATTAACCCATTTCATACGGAAAGGGTGCAATACTAAAGCAATAATGCATCATGACCATGATTATATGAATTACTCCCATGGTAGTTTTTATTATGAGCTATTTTTGAAGAAGTTATCCGGGTACAAAAGCTTGCAAGCACGTTTCCGTGATTAGACGTCTGCCAGGCAACATACCGAGTGTGTCGGTGTTGTGTATCTGGCTTTACTCACTGGCAAATTTGTCTGCACTGGTTATCATGTTGGAATTGCATTTATATTCGTTTACATCATGAGCATTTGTTTCACATTTTATTTTGTTATATTAATGGTGACATATTAATTTGTGAATGGAATGATTCTCTTTGGAATGAAAGTATATAGAGATTAGGTGTATAAGACGACGGAGGATCAGAATGGAAAGTTGTGACGTTCATTCATCCCTCGTGGGTGATTTATATTAGCTGTAGAAGACTGCTTGAGGTATCGCCGAGACGGGACTTACTATTTATCCTTTGGTAGAATTCTTCTTCAATTGTCTCACAAAATGTCGAGGAGAACTTGCGTGCAATTCCAATCTGTAGCGGCATCATTTTCATGTTTATATAATATGTAAATATTCTCGAGCTCGGGTTGATTGGGGTTTTCCGGAAACGGATGCAACCGGAAGAGAGACGAGCGGGTTGTTTGGTTGCGGGTGAAATATAGGATTGACTCGGATTCCGCATGCCTCGGACGTCTTTTCCTCCCACGCTAAAGATCTGTCTGCTTTATGTTTTGGGTGTGAACGACCACCATTGTTGGTGTCTATCAGACGCATTCCACTCTACAGAGATCTGGGCCTGGTGTTGTGCTGAAAAGGGCGACCCTTATCGTGGAGTTTTGTTGGTAACGATTCTTCACCTGATATTGTCACCTTTGTGTGGCTCGTGTGTAAAGAACTCCTCTTTACCTTTGTGGTACCCTACGCGGGTTGGTGAAGCTTGTCTGAAGAGTCTGGAGTCAATTTCTCCTTAGATCCTTCATCAACCTACATGCCTGGTGTTGGCTTAATGGTTCGGGTGGTGGGCTTTGGATCCTAGGGTCCTAAGTTGAAATCCCACTCAGCTGTTGAATTAATACCAGGTGGGGTTAACTCAGCCTGTCATCCTTCTGAGGTCGGCAAAATGAGTGCCAGCATGCTGGTACACTGTGTTGGAGTGGCAACCCATCCAGGATTGTGCCCAATAGCCAAGGAGACTGCTTACGCAGCACCAATGCTCAAAATTTTATGGGGGAGCATGCCGCCAGACCCTCCTAGGAGAATCTCCTTTTTACAAACATTCTGCAGTTTCACCCTGTTTATGTATAGCAATACAGAGTCGTTGGCAGAGTGAGCAGCTGAGAGAATGTGTATGTCTACTGCAGACAGGATGATTCATCAATATGTGTACCATCCCTCAGATGGACGTTAAACTGGATGTTCTGTCACACACCTGCTTCTAACCTGTCTAGCCTGGGATGGAATCCCGACCCATATATGAACTGTCATCCTGGTGTTTCACAGGCAGGGTGATCGATGTGTGTGCTGTCCCTCGGATGGACAATTACGTCCCATTGCACAATCGCCTCTAAGCTGTCTCGTTATCACCAGCACCAGCCAGTTCATGAAAGACTTGGGTCAAACTTCCCTCGGCCCAACCCGGCCGAACTGATGAGAAGATGGGATTAATGGTGGCTGTTAACATAAATACACTTGTGAACCTCCCAAAATAAAACTCCCCCGTTAAGCCTCCCAAAATAAAACTCCCCCGTTAAGCCTCCCAAAATAAAACTATGTTATAAACCAAATTGCGACCAAAAATCAAATCGATTTGTCAACAGTATGCAATAATGTTGTGATATTTCAGAGTAAAACAAGAAAAAGAGCAATCATAGATTGTAGACCCTCAACAAGACTTGTTTTGTGTGGTGTTTGTGTACTGGTGTGTTGCATAATTAATAAGGGACATAACGAGAACTTCTATGATATAACCGCTAGCAGTCTTCTTCTTCTTATGTATGGCAGCTTAGCTGCTGGGGTAGCTATCATTTCTTGGAAGTGCGACTGTGTTGCTGATGCAGTGCCCCTCTATCAGTACACAATGGTACTCATTTCGCCG
>CM068961.1:67887559-67894181 GCA_035128595.1 Eptatretus atami
TTTTGAAACTTAATAGTGGCTCCAGTAATGCGCAAAGATGAGGGTTCGCCAAGGGCGCCGAATACCTTCGCACCGGCCCTGAACATAGCACCTCTTTTGGAATGCTATCATGTGTTTTTTTTCTTCCAGATTTACACACCCACAATATAATTTACTCTTCCTTCGGAAAAAAATTTCTCCTGTCTCTGCTTAAGGATGAACTTAGTAATTGTTGTTCCACTAGCTGGCATGAACCAAATCTGCATCCCATAAATTCTCGCCGACTCTCTTGAACACCTGCGCCATGATCTTGAACTGTTGTAATGCCCACATTTCATACCATACCTGTAAGATTCCAATGCAACAAGAACAACTTATGGTGGATCACTCCTGCCTCCTCTGGAATCGCCTTACAATCTAGAATCCAACATCGATCCTGCTGTCTCACCCGCGGGCCAGGCCTGACATTTGATTGTTCAAGGTACTGGTGATAATTGGCCTACTCTTCTAAAAAAAAACAAAAAAACATGATGGGATCTTTAACATCCACCAACTAATGCTCGCAGATGGGGCACCAGTCAGGACACTATCAAAGGAACAATGTACTTTGTGATGCAACGTTCTGCGTGCGAAACACCAAAATCCAATAGTTTATAGTCTGGTCATTCAAACCCAGACTAGACAGCTCAAAGGTAATTGTTATACTTCTGCACCACATTGTCATGCTCAATGGTGGAATATACAGAATATCTAGTAATTAAAAAAATTCTCACTTCTCATCCTCGTATGAAAAAGAATGTATGTTGGACAGGAAATGCCACTTATAAATTATTTCTCCATGAAGTTCTGTGTAAGGCACCACGTCTTGCCCATGATTTTTTTTAACAGCCTGGGAATCGCTGACCTTTTTCTCACATGAGGATGTGAAGTGAAAATTTTGATAATTATTCGATCGAATAATAATTCGATCGAATAATAATTTTCGAAATTGCCCCGTTGTTTCACTTTCAGTAACAGTCGTCACATCAGATTGTAAGACATTCTCTCTTTCTCGCAGCTCATGAGACATTTACAAAACCGCAATTATAAAAGCATTGTTAATGGTGGGTTTTTATTCCTGTTAAATTTGGCACATAATTGCAATAGTTTGTAAAATGTATTGAAAAGGATTTGAAAGCATGAGAAATATGCAGCAAAATGTCAACCGAGTAATTTTTACTATTCAGCCTTTCTCAGCGGAATGAAAGTGCTGCCAAACCTATTGACATTGCATTGTATTGATTTTAATTACAATCCTTTACAATATGCCATTTATGTCTGCTTGCCGTGTCAAAAGAAGCACCAATTAGCTTTGATAGATTTGACTCCCAGTCGAGATCTAGGGGAGAACACAAGCACACATCAACACCATGCTACACCGACCTGACATCTTATTTTAGGCCTACACACTTTATTTTGTGATTCTTTTTTATAGTAGTACTACTACTACTACGACTACTATTACTGTAACAACACCAATTATTCCCACTTTCTTGTGGGTTTGGCCAGGGAAAGTTTTTGGTGCAAGTCTTTTTGGCTTGACCAGCTGGCCATGATTGATGCTCAACTGAAGGTGGTGATTGGGTAGGATTTACTGTTATTTGTTCAGGGTACCACATTAAGATACCTTGGGATATTTAACACCCATAACCTGATGCTGGCAGACAGGACACCTAATGTTAACTGGCTGGCAGACAGGACACCAGGCCACCTAATGTTAACCCTAACCCTAACCCTAACAGCTCCCCTTTAAACGTCCATTTGAGAGATGCGCACTTTTTGATGCACCACCCTGCTTGCTGGAGCACCAATACAAGTTTATAGTTGGATGTGGGATCGAACCCAGATAAAACAGCTCTCAGGAAAGTGTGCTACCTCTGTGTCATCCTGTCCAACCAAAAGGTTAATTGCAATTATATCATAAATAACCCAGATTACTGAAATTTTAACAAGTTCTATTTTTCAGCTTGTATATATATTTTTAAATTCTATCTCAAAACAAGACTTGGCAATGTACCAGCATTTCTACCACCACGTGCTGTGAGAACATTGTTTGACAAATTCAATCAGACGAATCCCCCAAGGTTTATGTCCCTTTCGGTGTAATTGTCACAAAAAGGTTTTTGTGATCAGAATAACGAACTACATTTGCTCCATCAGGAAGTTTTATTCAAGCAGAGTCTTTACAGCATATTTAATTTTTTTTTTTTATTACATATCGTGAGTTATCTTATGGCACGATCTCGGTGGCAGTTGGTTCGCCTCTCAGCTATCTGTCCCTTAGATTTATACTTTTTCAATACCGAATTTGAGTGTCGGGAAGGAGCTAACTTCTTTGGGGAATCACATCTGAGTGACTAAAACTACTGTCTGCTTTTGTGCTCACACCCGCGGCATTGTATGATCGAGGGCACTGTTGTTGAGAAGGCTATTAAGCCAGCTGTTTCCTCTGCAGCAATCTGGATTTTAAAGATTGTGTGGTCTCTTTCACAAGAGTAGGTCAAGTGTTAAACTGACCCCTTTGTCTCACTATCACCTTTCCTGCTCTGTAATGGCTGTGGTTGTCTCGCGAGGCATGTTAAAATCGACTCTTCAACAGATCAGTCGGTAATATCTGATACTAGTCTTTCTTTAGCTGTTTTGTTAACCCGAACCCTAACCTGAACAGCTCCCCTTTTAAAAAATGTTGATACAAGATTGAGGCTCATGGAAGAGCAGGATGACAAAGTGTAAAAAGACAATGGACATCTGGACATAATAAGCAAGGGGATGAATGACCAGGAAAAGAAAGAGAGAGAGAGAGAGAGAGAGAGAGAGAGAGAGAGAGAGAGAGAGAGAGAGAGAGAGAGAGAGAGAGAGAGAGAGAGAGAGAGAGAGAGAGAAGAGGAGGAAACACAGTAACCTGCAAGTAAGATGGTTGGATTAGATTGGGTTAATGGGAGTACAATCTATCATGGATGGACTCGGTTATGAGATGGTGACGTACGTCCTACATGAATTCCCAAAGGGAATAATGGTATTGCACAGCTTAAGCAAGGCTTTGGTTTAATAACCGATCCCGTAGCTTGGTCCATGCAAAAATATGTCACCCAAGATGTCAAAGTGACATCCTTATTTTATCTGTGCACTTGTCCTTAAATGGAACTATTGGTTCTGTCTCAACTCAATCTATCTCCCAGTTCACTGAACACTAATGGCTCTTTCCCACTACACACCACTCATCTTTGGAGAGGCACATCTCATAGTTGTTCATATCTCTCCAACTAAAGCCAGAAGGGTATAATTTCTCAGTTTTTTTTGTTTCATCATCTTGTTGTACACCCACTTTTAATCCAATTTGCCTTCGTAGCCTTCAACATTTCAACTGCAGTTTTGTTCTTTCATCAGACTCACTCCATTCGATGATATTCTAAATTGGTCGGGTTTATTGCATTGCACTTTAACGAAGCAACGACAACATTTTTATCAGATAATTGCAGGCATGGACATCTCGAGAGTATTGAGTATATCCTTTGGCTCATTTCAAGTAGATTGCATTATGATTCCATTTTGTTTAGAATTCAATTACATGAGATCTAAGTATGCGAGATTTGAACTCTGCATGCAAGAATAGAAGCAAAAGATTTGCTATGACATGGCTTTGTGTTTCAGGCTGACGGGCACAAACCTACCCGCTCCAGTCATCAGCAGCAGGAACTGGATGAGGTTGCATTTTAAGTCAGACCAAGACCATCAACAGCGAGGCTTTCATGCCCACTACCAGGGTATGTGGTCCTTCACGCTGTGTATTGCATATCCATATCAAAGCAATACTCTTCAGCCTCTGACACACAGACTACAGGAGGTTGAAAATTGTATTAAAATTAACCTGAAACAATTAACCTTCCTGATTTGATGGTTGACCTTTAATCCAGCATACATCGATTGTTCACGAATTGTGACGTCATGACGTATAAGGTGATCACCACCCATCAAAGACTCATCTCTTCTCTTATTGACTGCAATCTTTCAACGAATTGATTAAAAAAAAACAGTTGGCATGCTGGATAAAGGGTGAGTTCTGATTGATGACAGCATGTTGGTACATAATGTCACATACACACATGTTACTTATTCCTCAATTGCTTAATGGTGCAAATATACACTGTAAATACATTCATCAAAGCCCAAATGATAGCTTACTGACGTAAAGCAAACTGATTTTATGCTGATGTCATTTTTTTCATCCATTTTCTGCATAATGTATCAAGAAATGGCCGATTTGACGAAAGTACTAATTTTGGTGGAAAGAAACAAGCATTGCATTGCAACTAGCAGGGCACTGTTTATGCCACCCTGAGTTTACTGCCAGTCTAGTCATCACATGGGAGCCCAAACACGAGAGGATGAACCCTGGGTGCCCTCCCAAGACTATAGTCAACACACTCCGAGAAGACAGCGGCATCGCTAATGTAGATGAACTGAACACACTGATGAGGGAGAGGGAGGCGTGGAGAGTCTGTCATCGTGCCCGATGCTGGCCCTTTAGGCCTGAGTCGACGTAGTAGTAGTAGTAGTAAACAAGCATTGCTAAATTACTTCTTCGCTGTCTAATGTACAGGGATGTTTTGTCACCCCTGCGTGAATTAGGATTTATCTCAAGTGCAGTTACATTTTTTTGTTGCATATACGTTTATTACATGATATTCTGTAAGTGCATTACATAACATGTTCCTTTAATCATGTTACATATCCCATTCATCCGATGGATCAGTTGGTGCACCATCATTCTCATGACGGAGCATGATTCTGTACCAGGTTCTGTGTAACATTTTCCAAATAATTTGAGAGGTTACAAGATGAACTGCATCCCTGTGACAGCGTACTAGCCAATATGCGTTCTTGAATCGTATAGTCGCTGCTGTTACACATTTTCATTGAGTCTGAAAAAACAAAAAATGGTTAGCATTTTACTAATGTGGCAAGACATTGTGGACAAGCTGTACATTATCCATCTGCTGAAAATAAACACAATGATCTGTATGTGTGTGTGTGTGTGTGTGTGTGTGTGTGTGTATATATATACAGTATATATATGTACATATGTACCTTTGATTCTCCCACTAGACAATTCCGTACACCGGAACATATAGATGTATGTATGTGTATATATATATATGAGGCACCGCGAGGAGGAGTGATGTAAGGGACACATCGGCCATTTTGGAGTTAATGCCATAGAGCACTATTTAACCCTTACCCTATCATCCGAGCCTATCATCATCATATCATTAAAAAATGTCGCTTACATCACTCTTCCTCACGTATCATATGTACGCAGGGCCTCGTATACACTACTTGTCAAAAGTTTTAGAACACCCCCATTTTTTGACTTTTTACTGAATTTTAAGCAGTTCAAGTCCAGTGAATAAAATGAAATGGTAGGAAGCTAAGCGGTAAACTGCCAGAGGTTAAAAAAAAAGTTTAGGTTACCAAAAACTGAAAAATTATGTAAATTTCAGAGTTGTTAAAAAAGGCCCTTTTTCAGCAGAAACAAAGTAATGGTTCGCAACTGTAGCTGTTTCTGCAGCAATGGAAGTAAATTAAGCCTTGAAAGTTGATGCAAACAATTCCAACAGGTGTCCCAACTTTTGTTGATTAGTTACAAACCCTCTGTCTGTATAAAAGCAGTGTTGGAACAGACTGTGTTGCTACACCCTCTGAAGCATTATTTGGACAATATTGCACTGCAGGAAGTAGTATATTACTATCATAATGGTGAGAAAAAGACAATTAACAAAGGAAGACAGACAGACCATAATAACCTTAAAAGTGAAGGTCTTTCCTTTGGAGAAATTGCAAAGGAAGCCAAGGTGTCAGTGAGTACAGTTTGCTACACCATCAAAAGGCACTTTGAAACTGGAGGAAACTCTGACAGGAAGAGGTCTGGCAAAAGCAAAGCCACAACTCAATCAGAAGACAAGTTTCTGAGAGTCAAAGCTTGCGTGATAGGCGGCTTACAGGACAGCAGCTTCAAGCACAGCTTAACACTGGTCGAAGTAAGGAAGTCTCAGTTTCAACTGTGAAGAGAAGACTTCGAGCTGCAGGTTTGACAGGTCGAGTGGCAGTAAGAAAGCCATTGCTAAGATGGCAAAATAATAAAAAGAGGCTTGCCTGGGCCATGAAGCACCGCCAGTGGACGACTGAAAACTGGAAGAAGGTCTTATGGACCGATGAATCAAAATGTGAAATCTTCGGTTCATCACGCAGGGTTTTTGTACGCCGTTGAGTAGGCGAAAGGATGGTTCTTCACTGTGTGACACCAACTGCCAAACATGGAGGAGGAAGCGTGATGATCTGGGGCTCTTTTGCTGGATCCAGAGTTAGTGACTTGCACTGAGTGACTGGCACCCTGAACCAAAAGGGCTACCCCAGCATTTTGCAGTGCCATGCAATCCCTCTGGTCTACGCCTAGTTTTTCAGGGGTTCATCCTACAGCAAGATAACGACCCAAAACATACCTCCAAGCTATGTCAGAATTACCTTGGAAGAAAAGACGGAAGGGTGAAAGCAAAGCAACCTACAAGTGCAACACATTTGTGGGAACTTCTGCAACAGTGTTGGG
>CM068961.1:67900308-67920944 GCA_035128595.1 Eptatretus atami
ACACATTGACTAACAAGATAACATTTTGTAAGTCTTGTTTTGGTTTCTTTGCCCTATCTCAGTAAAGAGAGCTATTGATTTGAAGTCACGAGGTGTCAAACTCCCACCAAGCAAAGATGTCAGCCAAAAGCAACCTGTCGGTAAGATGCATGCCAATTTGTTGGACCTTTAATTAAAAGTGGAGTGTCATTTCTGTGGAAAGAGATGTAACAGCTCAGATTTCACTTGTGGTAATTTGTACCTTTGTGTTGCTTAACTTTTTTTTTGATGTCTCTTCATCTTCTTGATCTTCATAACACATCCCATACTGACAACTAGTCAATGAGGGTGGCATAACCCTGGCATCAAACCACTGCCCAGATCCTGGAGTTCCAGATTATGGATCACATACAGGAGATGACTTCAGGTGAGTGGCTTCAAAACTGTTTTTAA
Source organism: Eptatretus atami (assembly GCA_035128595.1). NCBI lineage: Eukaryota > Metazoa > Chordata > Myxini > Myxiniformes > Myxinidae > Eptatretus > Eptatretus atami. Next base: position 67,900,741 of record CM068961.1, read on the forward strand.
CAATACAACTGTCCTACAAATTAAATTGCACTTACACAAGCAAGGAAGTTGTCCGTTTCCTGCCAGAATCTAGCTTGTGCACCAACACAAGTCTCTGTACATTGCGCCCATGTATACAGCTCATTTTATGTTGTTGAGCAATTTGGTCAGTCCACAGAATGTGTATTTCCTGGTCACATTGGTCACCATTTACTGGTTGACGAATAAACTTCATTGAGAATTATCTGATGCCTCTAGCTTGTCTGCACTGCACGTGACCCAATCCTAGACCTGGTGGTTAACTCTAAATGTCCAGTAGCTGAATGGCCTAGAAATCCACTGAATTGTATACATTCCAGTACAAAACAATACAATACAATTCATCAGTTGATAAGCGATTTGAGATTTTGCCTCCAAATGAAAAGCGCGATATAAGAAATTGATCGATTGATATATCATGATATCGCAAACAGTTTTGGACGGATTGGGATGAAACTTGGTGGATGTGTTGGTTAGGTGACGAGAACAAGCCAGTTCGATTTTGGTTCAGGTCCGAATGCAGATCTGGCCCATCGGTGGAAAACAAAACGTAAACTATTCAGCCTGGCAGAGGTATGCGCTCTACCGAGTGCCATTCTACTTATCTCCACCACCGAAGGTGGAAGAAGGTTACGTTTTCACTCCTGTCTGTCTGTTTATCTGTTTTTCTGTTTGTTACTTGCAAAATCAAAGATTTTTCAATTATATTGGTCAGTCGATTTTATTAGTCTGTCTGTCTGTCTGTCAATCGCCTGCAGGTCACAATTTTAAACCGATCTTCGCAAAACTTCACCACATGGTAGAGTTTGTCATAAGGAATAAGCCTATTGTTTTTGTGGTTACAAGGTCAACAGGCCAAAGGTCAACAACGAAGGTGGTATTTCTAAAATCCTCAATTTTCATCCCATTGACTTAAAATTTGAAGGGGATTTCCATATCAGCTTAATGAATTCAACTAGCCAATTCTTTTTGAGGTCAACATTGGCCAAAAAGACACCATAGGCCGAGTTTCTAAAATCCTCATTTTTCATCTGATTGACTTGAAATTTGAAGAGGAGTTTCATATTTGTTCTTTTGAATTGAACCACCAATTATTTTTGAGGTCAAATTTGTTTTATAGATTTTGCAAGTATCGTTCTCTGCACAATGTCTTCTTCTTGTTACTTGCAAAATCGAAGATTTTTCAATTATATTGGTCACTTGATTTTGTTATTCTCTCTGTCTGTTTGTCTGTCTGTCTGTTTATCACCTACAGGTCACAATTTCAAAATGATCTTCATGAAACTTCACCACATTGTAGAGTTTGTCATGCGGAAGAAATCTATTGTTTTTGAGGTCAAAAGGTCAACATAAGCCCAAGGTCAACAACTAAGGGGTTATTTCTGAAATCCTCAATTTTCATCCGATTGACTTGAAATTTCAAGAGGATTTATATTTCAGGTCCTTGAATTTAACCAGCCAATTATTTTAGAGGTCAAATTTGTTTGATGGATTTTTCAAGTGTCGTGCTCTGCACGACGTTGTCTTCTTGTTATTCTGTCTGTCTTTCTGTTTGTTTGTCTGTTAATCACCTACAGGTCACAATTCTAAACCGATCGTCATGAAACTTTACCAAGTTGTAGAGGTAGTCTCAACTGAGAAGCCTATTGACTTTGAGGTCAAAAGTCAAAGGTCATTTTGAGGTCAAATTTCTAAAATCTTCAGTTTTTATCTGATTGACTTGAAATTTGAACAAGATTTGCAGATTACATCACTGAATTAGGAAACCAATTATTTTTGAGGTCAATAGGTCAAAGGTCAACTTAAGGTCAAGCTTCTAAAATCATCAATTTTCAACTGAAAAATAGTCAATTTACATCCTATTAGCTTGAAAGTTGAACAGGATTTGCATGGTCCATCACTGAATTTGGAATGCAACTATTTTTGAGGTCAAATGGTCAAAGGTCAACTCAAGGTCAAACTTATAAAATCTATTTCAATCAGAAAAATTATCAATTTTCTTCTGATTGACCTGAGCTTTGATTAAGATTGTCAATTTTTTATATTAATGAAATGGACAATTTGATGTATCCTTGGCAACCTTTGAAGTGGGGGTTGGATTTTGCAGGTATCGTGCTCTGCATGATGTCTTTTTCTTGTTTATTTGTCTCTTTTGTGTGCAGGATATCTCAAAAAGTTATTGACGGATTCAGATGAAATTTGGTAGACTGTTTGGGTGTGTGATAACGACAAACTCATTACATTTTGGTGAAGATCCGGATCTAGATCCAGCTACTCAAATGTTTTTTAAGTGATTCGTCACCATTGGGAGTCAGGGCCAAAAATGATGCATAGCACGATATCTCAAAAGGTTGTGGATATATTCGAATGAAACTTGGTGGACACGTTGGGTGTGTGACGACGACAAATTAATTCAATTTTGATGATAATTCAAATCTGGATACGATAATTATTTAATTTTTAAAGTGATTCTTCACCATTCAGAAATGGGGCCAAAAACGAGATGCAGCATGATATTTCAAAAATGTATTGGGCCCAATATGTTCTCATGGATCAAGCATTGCGTGGCGGAGGGTTGCGCTCTACCGAGTGCCCGTCTAGTTTAGCATGGGATCATGTTGCAAGCAGCCCCAAATGTATACCTCTTTACCAGTACTCGATGCTTCACCAGCATTTCTTCTTTAGACATTTTGTTTTAAAACAGCTGGAACACAGGAATATTTACCCAACAATATAAATACTACCAGAGTATGTTCCGTTCAGTACATGCAAAAATACAGCACACTACAGATTCAGCCAACTACAACTGCATAGTCATTCTCCACAAAATCTTCAGTAAAGCCATTGGAGTTGCCAAGAGTACAACATAACAGCAACCAACAATGAATCATCTGATCTTGAATGGGAGGTTCTTTGTGTTCCACCAAAGCATCTTTGAAGTGGACCCAAAATGACCCTTCTGGAGTTAGTGTATTCAACTTCAAGGCAGCATTCAATTGGGTCTGACCTCAAGGACTGCTGAGGAAGATGAGATCAAGACCTGGGGTAAACAATTCAAAGGCTAGATAATACCCTTCAAAATCTTTCTTCTTGGTGTGGAAGTGATAATCATCACATCTTTCTTAGAAACCATAGGCATTTGTCATAGCAGTGTCTTTGGCTCAACCATTTCCACTTCCTTTATCATTGACAATTTCACCACAAGAGAGTGAATGGGGTTGTTCACGTGTCATCTCACTGTTCAGCATCACTCAAAACACCTTCTACAATGCCGCAGCATTTGCTCAGCTGCAAGAAGACCTCAACAACATCCATCGCTGTACAGAAAAAGTGGCAGGTTCCATTCATGCCATGGAGGTGCTGCTGGATACAGAGATATAACGCTTACCTTGGAGCTGTCTTGTCTGCGTTCATTGACTATAAACTGTCTTGGTGCTTCACAGGCAGTTGTGCCATCTCTTGGATAGATGTTATGCTTTGTACCTGTCTGTTAGCATTAGTTTGTGGATGTTCGAGATCCCACAATGTCTTCCCAAAGAGTAGGCGAGTTGTCACCGGCTTCCTGAACAAATTGTAAATTCCTGCCACAATCACCAAGTTGTGTCAGACCTGTAGAGCCAGTTTATGAAAGGCTGGGGTCAATCGAACAGCCTCAGTGGCTTAATGGTTAGAGTGTTCTCTCTGAGTCTGGGAGGTCGGTGGTTCGAACCCCAGCTGAGTCAGATTTTTACAATGGTACGTGTTGCTTCGTTGCTTGATGCTCAACATTTAAAAAGGACAGACCACTGATAAACAACCAGAGGTTGGTATTAATAATATTGCATGTTTTAATGGTTCAAATGGCCTCCACCAATGTTGAAGTTCCTGGTAAGGGAACACATTGGCGATGGATGGAGGTTATGTTTTCACCCCTGTCTATTTGTTACTTGTGAAATTGAAGATTAGTAAGTACAGTAAGTACAGTATATTGGTTGGTCTGCTCTGTGATTTTGTCTGTTTGTCTGCATGTCAGTCGACTACACATCACAATTTTAAACCGATCTTCACAAAACTTCACCAAATGGCGGACTTCGTCATCAGCAAGAAGCCTATTGATTTTGAGGTTAGGTCAACATTGGTCAAAGGTCAACAACTGTCAGATTTCTAAAATCATCAATTTTCATCCGATTGACTTGAAATTTGAGCAGAATTTGCATATCACGTCACTGAATTCAACTACCAATTATGTTTGAGGTCTAAAGGTCAAAAGGTCAATATCGGCCAAAGGTCAACAGCTTAGGTGCAATTTCTAAAATCCTCAATTTTCATCCGATTGACTTGAAATTTGAAAAGGATTTATATTTCATGTCGCTGAATTAAACAAACTAATTATTTTTGAGGTCAACATAGGCCAAAAGATCAACATAGACCGAATTTCTAAAATCCTCAATTTTCATCCAATCGACCAGAAATTTGAACAAGATTTGCATATCAGGTCACTGAATTTAACCACCAATTATATTTGAGGTCATCATAGGCCAAAAGGTCTACATTGGCGGAGTTTCTAAAATTGTCAATTTTCATCTGATTGACTTCAAATTTGAAGAGGATTTGCATATCAGGTCACCAAATTCAACCACCGATTATTTTAAGGTAATATCTGTTTTAAAGATTTCACAAGTATCGTGCTCTGCACGACGTATTTCTCGTTTGTCTGCCTCAGTGCCATAGAGTCTGGTTTGTCTGTATGTCAATAATCTGGAGGTCACATAAAGGACTAGTCTTGACCTGAGAGGGCAGCTTGCAGTCCCTGCCAGCCAGCTTGAGTGAACTGCCAGACTCTATGTAACTGAGGTAGCTCTCTGACAATAGCTAGAGAGATGTTGACTCTCACAAGCACATGATCAGATGAACCTATTGGGTCAGCAGAGGAATGGGAGACATTGATAGCAAATTCATCATTACCAAGTCCATAAGAGAGGACATGCCATTGGGAGAAATCTGGGTTGGAAGGGTCACTGATTGGGTGAGGCCAGTGGAGTCATGGAAACCCACATCGCTGTGGAATGAGAGATGGTGTGAGCGTAGAGGGGCTTGGAGATGGGGAAGCAAAGATGGGGCAGGATGCTGGGGGAGCAGAGAGGGGGTGAGATGCTGGGGAAGTGCAAAGGGGGTGAGATCCAGGGGAGAAGAGGGGGCTGGGAAGCAGGGGGAGAAGAGAGAGAAGCGATTTGAGACACGGAGGCACAGGGCCACAACACGGAGAGAAGAGAGGGGCCAGGATGCTGGAAAAGCAAAGAAGGTATGTGGTGCAGGGGAAGCAAAAAGGTGTGGGTGCAGGGTAGCCAAAGAGGGGGGGGGGGTTGACATAAGCAAACAGGGGGTAGGAAGTGAAGGAAGCAAAGAGGGAGCGAGGTGTGAAGGAAGCAAGGAGGGAGGGGTTTGGGTGGATGGAGACATAAGCGGGGACATCGAGTAAGATTGGGGGTGGTAGAGCCTGGAGCGGGTGTAGGGGAACCTGGTTGTGAATGGGGATTGACGTGAGGGAGCTTGTCACTGTAGTTCCACCCGCTGTACAAAAAGGGTTGGATTTATGGATTCCAAGGCAGAGAGATGAAGGCAGTCATTAGGATTGGGATGGCAATGGTGATTAAAAGGCATGAAGAAAGACAGAGCTATATGGTAGATGAGGAACGAGTTTATGAATGATCCAGAGATGGATAGAAGGGAGGGTGGGGGGGATGTTAAGCAGACGTGGAGAAAGATGTTGGGAAGCAAGTATGTGGGAAGACTGAACATTTTAAAATTGCCATTTAAATTGAGGGAAAGACGGAGAGAGAGAGAGACGGACAGAGAGAGACGGACAGAGAGAGCAGACAGAGAGAGACAGACAGAGAGAGAGACAGACAGACAGAGAGAGACAGAGAGAGAGAGGAGACAGAGAGACAGACAGAGAGGCACAGAGACAGAGACAGAGACACACACAGGACAGAGACACACAGACAGGGACAGAGACACACACAGGGACAGAGACACACACAGGGACAGAGACACGCACAGGGACAGAGACACACACAGGGACAGAGACACACACAGAGACCGAGACACACACAGAGACAGAGACACACACAAGAGACAGAGACACACACAGAGACAGAGACACACACAGAGACAGAGACAGAGACACACACAGAGACAGAGACAGGCACACACAGAGACAGAGACAGCACAACAGAGACAGAGAACACAACACAGAGACAGAGACAGAGACACACACAGCAGAGACAGAGACAGAGACACACACAACAGAGACAGAGACAGAGACACACACAGAGACAGAGACAGAGACACGCACACAGAGACGAACAGAGACAGAGACACACACACAGACAGAGACAGAGACACACACGAGACAGAGACAGAGACACACACAGAGACAGAGACAGAGACACACACAGAGACAGAGACACACACAGAGAAGAGACAGAGACACACAGAGACAGATACAGAGACACACACAGAGACAGAGACACACACAGAGACAGAGACACACGCAGAGACACACGCAGAGACACACGCAGAGAACACACGCAGAGACATACGCAGACACACACAGCAGACACACACAGAGACACAGACGCACAGACACACACAGATGCACGGAGACACACGGAGACACACAGAGACACACGGAGACACACAGGAGACACACGGAGACACACAGAGACACACATAGACCACACAGAGACACACAGAGACACAGAGAGACACACAGATACAGAGACAGACACAGAGAGACACACAGAGACAACAGAGAGACACACAGATACGAGTAGACGACAAGCAGAGAGCGAGAGAGAGAGAGAGAGAGAGAGAGAGAGAGAGACGAACACAGAGACACAGAGAACAAACAAACAGGGAGGTTGGGATGGGGGGCAGGGGGAGGAGGCAGAAGAAGGAGAAAAAAAAGGAAAGTTTTTGTTTTTGTCTTTTTCTGTTTTTATTAAATGGAAGGTATAAGGAGGGAAAATCAAGTGAAGGGTGTGAATAATGAGACAGAGATTGAGACGTGGCAAATGGGAATGGCAAACAATTGGAAAAAAAATGGAAAGGCCCAAAACTACCTGAGCCTGTGATGCAGGATCAAAATAAATAGAATGAGCAGGAAACAATATTCAGGAGTGAGCACTCGATACAAAGAACAATCAACACAAACAGAGAACATAAAATTTAATGACAGAATGCCAGATAAAATGTGGCAATATGTTGAAGACATTGTAAAAGAAGAGGACAAAAACAACAACCCAAAATCAAGCAGAAAAAAGAAGGCTAAATTGTAGACAGGGGATGCAATAAATATTGCAGACAGAAGAAAGTTGAAAACCAAAGTTGCATCAAGAGAGGACATTAAGCGGCTTGATACCAAATTCAAAAGAAAAGCCAGGAAAGACCAGTGATATTTCAAAGAGGCATCCACAGAGAGAGAAAGGGACAATAGAGCGGAAGAACAAGAGATCTTTTTTAAAAGATCAGAGAGATCACGGGAAAGTTTAGGTCCAGGAATGGGGTCCTCAAGAGTAGAACAGAAAAATAGAGGAGAAACACAGTTGAAAGAAAGATGGATGGACTACACCAAAAACTCCATAAAAACGAGATAGCAATATGATGGCAACCTTCGAAGAAAGAGTATGAGCAAGAACCAACAGTGATCGAATGTGTGGTATGTTGAGCTCTGGAAGAGCTGGCAAATAGAAAAGCACCAAGTGCTGATGAAATTCCAAGATAACTCTTTATGGGAGTCAGGAAGGAGGCAATCAGAATTTTAACAGCTATCTATACACAGATCCGGAGCAGGATTTAATGGGACAAAAGGTGGAAGCAGTCAGTCCACATACGATTGCCGAAGAAATGGAATCCAGGAGAATGTTCCAATAACCGAACAATTGCGTTGATTTTACATGTGAGCAAGATATTACTAAAGACCATTCAACACAGAATAGAAGACTTCATTAAGTGAGACATACCCATTCAGCAAGCAGGTTTCAGAAGAGGATTAGATATTTCAGATCAAATTGCAAATCTGAAGTCAATCATGAAAAAAGCAAGGGAACATCAAAGGAAGGTGTATCTCTCTTTTAGATCATAGCAATGCCTTTCATTGTATTGATCATGAATTGACGTGGATTATGTTGAGAGAAATGGGGATGTTGGAGCAGCTGACATGTCTGATAGGAAGCCTGTACATTAAACAAGAAGCCACAGTAAAAACAGTGTGTGGAGGTACAGAATGGTTTAGAATTATTGGAAAAGGGGTTAGACAGGGGTACATTCTCTTCCCTCACTTGTTCAATCTGTGTAGTGAATACATCATGACAAATCAAACTTGGATGAAGTAGAGGCTGGAGTCAGGTTTGGAGGAAGATGTATCAATAATCTAGGGTATGCCGATGATACCACTCACTCTGAAGAAAGTAAAGAGAACTTGATGAAATGATGAAAGTGAAAAACTGGTCTTTATTTCAACTTTAAAAAAATGACTAAAATCTTGTCAACTGAGAATATCGACATGTTCATATCAGGAGATTATCTTGTGGAAATCATGGAAAGTTTCATCTTCCGAGGTTCTAAGATTGAAGTGAGTGGAGAATGTGGAGGAGAAATTAATTGACGAGGTAGCATTGGGGAGAACAGCAATGTCAGGATTGACAAAGATCTGGAAAGACAAAGATGTGACAAAACAAAGCAAGAGGAGGCCGGTGAATGCTCTGGTATTTATAGTTTCATTGTAAGAATGTGAGTCATTGACAGTGAAAAAAGAAAGGAAGAAGATTGACAGTTTTGAAACGTGGTGTTGGAGACGAATGGTAAAAAATTCCATGGACCACAAGAAGATCAAACAAATCAGTGCTTGAAGAAACAAGACCACCATGTATATTAGAAGTGTTGATGCTGAAACAGAAACTGTCATGCTTTGGACGCATCATGCATGCAGAAAACGAAAGTTTGGAGAAGTCAATCGTGCTGAGGTGTGAGTGAGGGAAGAGGAGGAAGAGGCAGACCTTGTATGCTCTGGGAGGATGGGTTAAATGCTGCAACCTCTCGCTGTCTCGGCCAAAGCTTCGGAAAGCAGTTCAGGATAGGATTGTTTGGAGACATCTGATCATGAATGTCATCAGAAGTTATGCACTACTTGAAAGAACTACTGTAGATGGCGAGATAACTGTTTATCAGCTTCAATTTGCTGGGGGGTGGGGGGCTAACAGCTCTGCAGCCCAGTCCATCCAGGCCCAGAACCAATCTAGTCTACCCTTTTGTCTTCAACTCCCAGAGCATATATAGTTCAGTCTCACACCATACAGAGTTCCTACAATATGCATTTTGCAAAGAAAGATTTTGAGCCAAGATTAGATCGCACAACCTGTATGTAGTTATTTTAACTGAAGGTAGCCGGTTCTCTGTTTCCTGGTAGTGAATGTTGTATTTGGATGATAGTGGATTTTTGACTTGGAGAGAATGGCAATTTAGAAGAACACACAGGTGCTGCCACCACATTGTCCAGTATGCATGGTAGTATCTGTCTACCCATGCAACTTGGCGCAAATATCTTGAACATGCCAAAACTACTTGGAACATGTGAGAAACAATTTCATATCAAACCTCCAAGCCCCTGTGTATACTGCTGTATGATGCTGTCATTTATTGCTTTTTTTTTTTTCACCTGCATCTCCTTCAAAGCTTGTTTCAAAGAGGGCAGCGACAGGAAATCTTTTTTTATACATTGACATTTACACGACATCCTTGTCTCCAGCTATGAATAACTGTGCATTTCACATTGAGGCTTTAAGGGCCTGTCTCAACACACGTGCTTGGATTTGGCATAAGTGAAAATAATTGAGGTAAAGGTCATATTGCGTCCTGCACATCACCCTTGGGCAGCTGCTACTTATCCTGGCATTAGGATGGTGCTGATCAACCCTCGTGATCTGTCACTGTATCCACAAATCGACAATCAATCCGGAGTCATGACCTGGGATTGAGTGGATCAGCACTCTGCCTTTATCCATCAATTGCTGGATCTACCTTCACCTTGTTCCAAGATTTTAATGTTCTTCCCTTCACACCGATAGAAATTTATTAAAGTAGTTAAATTTCAGCTTTTTTTTGAGTAACTTTGCCAAATAGGGACAAAAGTATAATGAAGTTTGTAATATTAATGTTAATATTATTCTGATTATTACTATTATCTATATATTAATAGGCGAAGGGACCGGCTTTGGCCATGCTTCTTCTCCTACTGGCAACGATATGCATACATTTCTTTGATTGCAAACCAACCCTTGTGGTCTTCTTTGTTTGCAGCAAGTATTATGACGTTTGCAGACCTTCGTTTAAGGGATGTTTTCCAGCAAAAAGCACACATTCTGCCCCTTACGAACAGCTGGCGTCAATATATATATATATATATATATATATATATATATATATATATATATATATATATATATATATATATATATATATATATATCCATTTTGTTCAACACCATGATCAAGCGAGCTTGACATAGTTTTAAAGCAGGAGAAATATATTTAAGTTCAGCTGTCACACACGAGTTCTTCGTGGTGGATGAGTTTTAAAAATTCTCACATTGCACCCATGATTTCACGTGTTTCTGCTCGTGTCTATTAATCACATACTGTTAGAACGTGACTTGGGCTGTGACTATGTCTGTTATGTTTTATTGGACCATGGCGACGTCTGTTAATTCCGTTATATACTATTGGAACATAACTTTTAGACTTTCAGACACCACAGAGCCTTTAGACCCCTTACACCCATTTGACCCTTTAAAGTCCCTTTAGACCCCTTAGACCCTTTAATGAACCTTTAGATCCCTGAGATCCTTTAAACCTCTCCATACCCATTTAAGATCCTTTATACACTTTAGATCACTTAGTTAGATGATCCCTTAGACCCTTTACACCCCTTCGATCCTTTACATCCTTAAGACCCTTTAAAGTTTAAAGACTCTTTAGACTCCTTCATACCTATTTTTACCATTTAGACCCCTTAGACCATTGTTCCCTTTGGACCCCTTCATACCCAATTACACCTTTTAGAGCTATATAGACATTATTTGACTCTTTAGATGCTTTTCATACCCTTCAGACACTTTAACACCATTTGAACAATTAGGACTCATTTTGCTCTTTCACCTTTAAATCCCTTTTGGACTCTTTTGGCCCATTTTGACCCCTTGAATGCTTTAGAACCCTTAAGATCCTGAACACACTTTCTGCCCTTGTCACCGTACCATTTGCCCTTTGTCATATTCCATCTGCTTGGAAGTCTCATCACTCCATTACATAAAAGGTGCAAAAAAAGATCCCCTTCACGGCAGATCTATTATCTTACTTCCAATCATCAGCAAGGTCATGAAATCCATTATCACAGTTGATATGAAATAATTACCTTTCTCCAATGATCTTATCTCAGATCATCAATTGAGATTCAGACTACCTTTGACATGCTGCTTCTGATCTCCAAACAACAGATTGAGAAACTCAATGTCAAGTATTTGAGATCAGGGACATCTTTCTGGAGTCAAGGCATCGAGCTTTTGATAAGTCTGGTATCCCACCTTGCTCTCTCAACACCTTTGTCGATGGCATCCAAGGCCAACTCCACTCTTGGGTTCATAACTTCCTCCACTCTCGCAGTGTGTGGCACTCAATGTAATCCTCCCCTCCCTGTCAAGGCTGGAGTACCCTGAGGTGGTGTTCTAGGCCCAGTCCTATTCCTAATCTTCATCAATGATCTCTCTGACTCTGTAAAATCCTCTTTATCACTTTGCTGATGCCTACCTCCTCTGCTGTGACATTCCCCATCCTTCTGACAGACAGACAGGGAGCAGTCTCGTCCGTCTCTTCAGACCTTGACAAAAATCACCACATTTCAAAGTTGGCTTCCACAGCCAGTTGTCAACTGGGCATCATCCGTCGTAAAAAGTCTTTCGTTGGCACACCTGAACTCTTATCCATCTATAAGACCTTCATTTACTGCTGAAGTACTGCTCTCCCCTCTGGGTTGGCACCCCTGCCTCACACCTTGCTCATATTGATGCTGTGGAAGTTAAGGCTTTCAAGATCATTAGAATCTCCTGCTATGAAGCTGAGTCTACAGACCTATCACTTTGTCGTCGTGGACAGATCGGTGGTCTCTTTGTCTTCTTCCAGCTCCTTTATGGTCTTTGCACACACTGCCATTTCTGTGCTTTACCACCACCCTCAAGTATCTGCAGGGCACACACGGTCCACCATCAACACCCTTCTGGTGAAACTGCCAAAATATGGAATCACTGTTCACCTCCACTCATTTATTCCTCTTTTTTTCTCTCCTGTGGAACCAACTTCCACATTTTATTCAATATCTTTTTCCCCTACAAATCTTCAAGACAGCTGTTCACCAACATTTCAAATCTCCCCCCCAGCCAAAACCATGATCTTTTCTGCCCCCGTTAAACCACCCCACCCAAAGCCCCAAATTTCCAGTTTTTCCTTCCTGAGAGTTTGTTGATGTATCCATTTTATCCACCCCCTGCATTCTCCCAGACCCCTCATCCTTACCCGCATCCCTTGTTGTCATCTCCGTTTATTTTTTCCTTCGGCCCTGCTTTTAACATATCCCCATTCTCTTTCTGTTGTTCCTTTCGTTATGTTGCATACTGATGTTATGATAGATGCAATATTTCTGATGAAATATCATGATATCATTTCTGCTCTTCTTAATAAATCATTGACTTTACCCTAGCCTTCGTTATTATTTTTTTTAATGCTTCACATAAACAAGTCCTTAGTTATTTTATAACTTGGTTTACGGATCCGCCGACGGTATATTTGCCGAAATGAAATATAAAAATAAAACAACATTTTAGCCTTTTATATTTATACATTTTCTGCCGACAGGTGCAAAAGTTTCAAAACCCGAAATGTAAACGTCGGCATTTATTTTCAAAATATAATTTCGTGTGCGCCAAAATGCCGAGTCACCTTTAACCGAGCTGCGCAGTAAAGCTGCACAGTAGAACTGCGCAGTGGTCTTCGGTCATGGCGTCTGAGCAGTGGCCAGCGTGGTTCAGATTGACTGTTGTTTCGGGCGCGAAAGTGATTTTTTTTTTTGTATACCTTGTCGAGGCTCGTGTGAGAGCTAACACACAACGCACATCATGGGGGACATGAGACAAGAGAGGAGGGAGTGGGAAGGACAAAACAGTGGGGAACAGAGACATTAGGAGATCTGTGGAAGGGAGAGGGATGGGACGGGGAATGTGGGGAATACAAGATGGACATTACAGGGACTTTCAGGAAGGAAAGCAGGGAATTTGAAGGAGGTCGGCTTGGGTGGATTATCGGAATAGAAAAGATCGAGGATTTGGATGGGGATGATAAGAGTGGTGGTGAACAGCTGTTTTGAAGGCCTGGAGGGAAGAATGGGAATGAATAGAGTGAGGGAGTTTATTCAAAGGTGGAAAAAGAGGAATTAAAGAGTGAAGGTGAGCAGTGATTCGTGATTTTGTTGTTTTACCAGAAGGGGTTGTTGGCGGACCTTGAGCGCCTTGCGGAAATGTGGTGGGGACAAATCGCAGAGAGAGCTGGGGGGGCGAGGCTGGAGAGGAGACGGTAGAAGACAGAAAGACCACCGACCAACCTGCGGTGATTGAGTGAGAGGCCCAAAGACTCAGCCTCATTGGGAGATCCAATGATCCGAAATGCCTTGGTTTCTACAGCGTGAAGCCGAGAAAGGTGGGAGGCAGGAGCACCAGCCCAGAGGGGAGAGCAGTACTCCATCAGGCTGCGGACAAAAGCTTTGTAAGTGTTCAGGAGCTCAGTGGGCCGAGGAAGGACTTTGCACACGGAGGATTCCCAGTTGGACTGGCTTTGGAGGCGAGGTTTGAAATGTGGCTTTCCCAGGAAAGGTCATGGCAGATAGTGAGACCAGAAGCTTGAAAGAAAGGACTTCTTCCAGAGGATTGTTGAGAAAGTGGATGGGGGGATTTTCTAAACGGTTCTTTCGAAGAGACATAGTAGAGTGTGAGATTTGTCCGGATTGAAAGACATGTTCCACGTGTTGGACCAGTTTGTGATTTTATCCAGATCTGCCGTGAGTGAATAAGCTGCTGCTTGCCGGTCTGAGGGATGACCGATGGTACGGCAGAGGGTGGAGTCATCAGCAAACAGATATAGAGGATTTTCCAGAGAGTCGGAGAGATCATTGATGTAAACCAGAAATAGAACAGGGCCCAGAATGCTACCTTGAGGAACTCCAGCCTGGACAGGAAAGGGGATGAAAGAACTCCATTTAGGGCCACACGGTACTGCGACAGGAGAGGAAGTCTGCGAGCCATGAGTTGTTAAGAAGTATGTCAGCGGTATAAATTTGAGTGCTGTATTGGTGATTTATTCACGCAACATCTTGACGACGAATATTCTGGCTGAACTATTGCATCATTCAGTGCAGCAGCAGGGATGATTCGCACACTACTCTCGATTGTGCCGATTTTGTTTCCATGAAAGTTGTACACCGCTGTTCGTATTGAAAGATTTTGGTGCCAAGTACGTCAAAGTTTCCCTGCGAGATGCTGATATTCAGCCTTCAACGGACCAGAAATCAGCCTTTGATGTGCTCATTGGGATGGGGAGACAGAACGATCAGATGCCCGCTGAAAAGTAAGAGCTGGTTATGGCTCTGATTGACCGTTTTGAGGGTGTTGACTCCGAGTAGACACCTTTTTAAAATATCCAGCACCATGCACTGGTGTGCACACACACATTATCTACTTGGACCGTAATTTTCTCAGCATTGTTTCCATTTGTTTGATGATCCAACAGGTTCCTATAAGAAAAACATGCCAGACTATGTTGTAAAAACAAGTTTTAATCCTTCTTTATTGTTTTTCACATCAGATGATACGTGAACATGGCATACTTCATTTGAATGGTTTTCCATCTTCAATTTCTTAGATCCTCCTGGTCCGGGATTTATATTTCCCCCCCCCCCCCCCCCACCTACCTTGTCTTTTCCATGGAACATCCGAAAAAAATCATAAAATATATAATTTCTAAAAATTGAAATTATATTTATATTTATATTTTGACCTACCGACCCTACATTTTAGCTGAAGAACTGCGTAAACCAAGTTATAAAATAACTAAGGCCTAAGCAGTGCAATGTTTTTTTAGATATATAATATCAAGGTCATGAAAGAGTGATGTTACAGAGGGTAAAAAGCAGTGTAATGACTGCAGGGCAATTCGGCCACAATTGGACACAATAAGCAAGGGAATGAACAAATATGAAAGGAGAGAGAGAGAGGAGGGGAGGAAACACAATAACCTGCAATAGATGTATAAGAAAGTTGGATTGGAGAAGATTGTAAGGATGGATGGGGGTGACATTAAATGATAGTACACCACTTCCTTGAAGCCCTGGAGGGAAGAGTGAATGAATAGCCTCCAGAAAACAGTTTCACAAACGGGAGAAAAGAGGAACAAAAGATTGTAGGTGCGCAGTAATTCTGGATATTGTGATTTTATCCATGACCGGGTTACTGTTGGAGCGCATGCATCTCTTGGAGTTGCTAGTGAGGGTGTGCGAGTTGAGAGCAGATGTGATAGAACAAAGAGACAGTAAAAAAAAAGATTAAAACAGAGAAGCCACTGACCTGTTGGCGATGTGAGAGAAAATTCGATCGGAATCATCATTTTGGGGATTATAAAATAGCTTTTATGTGCAATTCACATTGAAGTTTGTTTGTTATTTTATTGGCTCTCTGATGTTCATGTCACGAGCTTGATAACTAATCAAGTTATGTTTGTAACTGAATTTTTACAAGCTTCACACCAGATGTGGAGGGTGCTTACCAGCAAAGAAAGCTCCATTTCTGGGGGTGCTGCCTACTCTTTGATTCATCGTGGGATTGTTAACATCAACTAGTAAATGGTTGCTAACATCCTCAAATGGGACAGCAGACGAAGTGCCCCCTCCAAATGGTGGCGTACTAATTGCAAAGCTTCTGGATGGTGATGTACAGTTGAGCGATGAGAGATCCAAGATGAGTATGCAACCTACTGAGCTTTAATGGCGACCACCTGCATGCTCTCCATCCCCCCCCCCTTCCAATACAAACACCAAAACAAAGGTAGGCCTGAAAATCGACACCTGGCTGGGACAAAAATGCTTGAGCTTGTCCACCGTTGAAACTCTGTGCACTGTGATAAAGGACTTAGGCTGAGTGGGTCATGAAGAGGGAGGATAACACTGGCCAGTCGACCATCATGTGCTATTTTTATTTTCACCTCGAAGCCCTTGCAAAGGAACTACTCGTGGATTTAGTATCATTTACAAAGCATCCTCCAATCAAATTTACTGCAATTACCACGAAGCCGCCTTATCATCAAACTTTAAGCTTTTCCAATTGCAAACCTCCACAAGATGTTGTAAACTTTTCCAATGAATGTACCTGTAAAATTGTCCACAAATTGCTATTATTACTGTTGCGGTTCAATTCATAATACTCGATTTCAATCACATGTTGATGAGATCAATTTTTTTGAATTGACCTCATCAACATGTGATTTAAATATAATTTTTTTATCTAATGTATAGTTTGTTTTGAACTACTTTTTATACTTTAATCGTTTAAATATAATGTCATTACCATCCAGGATGTTCTAGTGGTTGCACTGTGATCTTTAAGTCTCAGGAGTAAATTTTTAAAAGTTTTTTTAGTAACATTGTTAAAAACAAAACCTAACTAGTGATACCCATGCACATGCACGGGATAGCAGTACAACATAGCTGGTAGCAGAAGACAGAACGTACACGGGGAATGACAAAAATACGCATTGTGCAAAATGCAAGTGGTACTATGGAACGCCAAGACTTCCCAAACATTGTCGGCATGTCCGCTAAGTGCCACAGCAATTTCATAGGGATCGTGTGACGGCTAGCCGAGTTTTTAGTGTGCAAGCTTGGTATTATAATAGAGATATTTTGGCAAAAATTAATAAATAAAATTCCTGATATTTGGTGTATTGAAGGGTTTATGGGAGTGGTATTCCTGCTTAGGCCAGAAGTTCCTGCAATAAACTGTCATCCGAGTCTTTTACTGGCGGCATATTTCATCAATGTGTGTGCCGTCCCTCGGAGGGATGTTTAAACTCGGTATGCTGTCTGCCAGAATTAGTTGGTGGATGCCAAATATTCCATGGTGTCCTTCATGAAGAGAAGGCAAGCCATTTGGTCATGGTCACCAGAACCATGAACAAATTCGAAATCCCTGTCCTAATTACTGCTGGGAGAGGGATGGCAAATGGCCCAGCATGACCCTGGTATAGAAACTGCTTCGACAGAACCATTGCTCTGTAACACAGAGTATGATAGCGACCTCAGCCGGACAATCTTGGCCCATCAAAAATGATGCACACTTGGGATGGGAGTTGAATTTGTAGCTGACTCCCAGTCCAATATGCTAACAAGACAGAGCATTTAACAATGCAGAGCCTCAATGCGGTATTTCTCTTGGCAACCACTTTCACTCACCAAGGTCACCATATTAAAGCTCACCTGTTTGCTGACACACACACACACACACACACACACACACACACACACACTGACAAACAAACCATCTACCTTTGACATTTCCCTTGGGAACTGGTGAGGCGAACCAACAAAATCGCTCCATGTGTCTGGCTACACAAATACGGTGTTCTTCCTGTGAAGATGTCACAGTTCTGTTATACGTGTCCTTTTTTGTTTCAAAGTGGAGTACCACTCTTGATGACATTTCTAGTTCATACATTGGGTTAAGCATGTATTAAAATGGGTTAATGGGTTTATGGCATACCATCACACTCCCCCCCGGCTCTGACACCGTTTTGCTTTCTCTTGTATGATGTTCATTCCTCATTGTGATTATCTCCCTTCCCTCTAAGGGATCCTGGGAGAAAGAAAATGAGCAGGTCCCATTGCTGCTGCTCCTGCTTAAAAATAAAAAAAATAAAAATTTCGTGAAAAGAACAATTCATTATGAACAAATAAATCACAATTATCATTATGTAAACAATCTTTTACATTGCAGCCTCGTTTCAAACCATATCCCCGATGCCATACGGGAGATTTCGAGTCATTCCATCACGCTCTCTCTCTCTCCTATCCTTTCTGTCTTGTTTCCTAATCAATCAATTTTATTTTCTGATTGCTTTTCATTCAGCCAAAAATTGATTTCACTTAATCCATAATTTCCCCTAATTCATGATAAAATGTTTTACCGTGCTTAATTGCCTGACTATTATATTTTATGGTTACTCATAATGAACCTAATTGCTTCAACTCAATGATATTTATCGAGGCACTTACAATTGTTTTAATTTACATAATAAGCAATCATTGAAACTATCAACGTAGGTCTTTCCTTAATGTTCCGCTAACCAAGGAAGTATGATAGGCAAGGTTGAATATCCATCACTCAAAAACTAAGATAATGAGGTAAAGAGGAAATCCCTCCATTGGCTATAATCGTACGTGACCCAGAGATAGTTGGTTGTGGTTCTTGGACAACTCGAGAGTTCATAGAACACGTTACCCCATGTAGTGTTGAGGTATATAATTCAATTTAAATAAAATAAAGATTTTAATAGTCGTACAAAAATAATTCCGGAATGTAGCGCCGTGGATGCAGTTTCTATTACACCATCCTATCGAACACATTACATTAGTTATTCGTGCCTGTTGTTTGTGTCCTTTATGACCTTACAAAAACCGCGTTTCCTTGTTGGAATGATTTTCCAGGCAGGCAAACAGAGTAGAAACAACCCTCACTCCTCTCTATGCATGTGCGGTCGGAACAAATTCAGAGACAAAGTACTGTTAAACGGCAGGTTTGTTTTCCGATTCATGTTCAAGATATAACATTAAATTTTAATTAAGCTGTTTCTCTATCCCTATCACAAACTGATGTTTGTGGACAGACAGACAGACAGACAGACGGATGGATGGATGGATGGATGGAAGGATGGACATGCACCAATTGCTTAACCCTGCTTTTCACTTCGCATGTGCAGGGTAACAATCCTCACAGCTCAAGTTTGTCACTTCAGAAGTTCCTGCCTTAGCCCTGAGGATAGTTACTTAAAGTTAATTTGTAAATGACCATAAAGTCAGGAATAAGGTTGTTTACTGAATCACATCTGCATCTGCAACAAGACTCTAACAATATCGACATGCCTGAGCAGGTAAAAGCCAAACTAGGTGCCAGGTCATGGCTATCTTCAGCAAGAGTATTTTCTGGAACAATCTGAGTCCTCTTTAATCATAACCTGTTGACCAGGAGCTAAACTGGCTCAGCCACATGAACACCGGGGCTATGAGTGCAGGAAAATGGTTGAGCACTCTCAGGCCCACCACCCCAAAACAGCACGACCTTAGCCCTATTAGTCGACCTTTTCACTATCTGCAATGCTCCAGTCAGTGTTGTGATCCCTTCGATGGGAGCAGCAGAAGCAATACCAATCCAATAAGTTTGTGTCCATCCAGAATAGCCCTGCCCATTTTATTAAACTACCAGCATTATGGTACAACACCTCTGCCTTGTTCTATCAACATTATGTTGTTATGGTACATGAGCCATCTTCATAGAAATTGAGGAAAATAAAGAATAGCTGATCTTGGTCGGAATTTAGATCTTGGCCACAATATTCACACACAATTGGCTACTTTTTAATGAAAAGGTACCATGGGCTCTTTTACACTCGCAAGCAACCGTGATCAGACAGACCAGCCAACTTAATCCCTCCAAATCGGGCTTCTTCATTCATGTAACACCCTGCCTGAACAGTATCAGAGGACAGTTTATTTTTGTGCATGAAATCCAAAAAGGGTAATGAAAGTTTGGGGAGAATGGCAGAAGAAAAGGTGGAGGAGGTTTGGGGGTGATCGTGTTATCATGTTAAGGTGAGGCATAGCAAGGGATGTGTTGGATTGAAAATGTGTGGGAGTTTGGGGCATATTGGTGGGTGCATTCAAAATTTCACCATTTTACTTGCGTCATTATGTGGATGTGCTCTTGCCCTGAGGGTGCTTACTGTGACATACCAAGTAGAGGTTTCTTAGAGATCCTTCTGCAAAGTCACAGTTCTAGTTTTTTT
>CM068961.1:67920954-67941330 GCA_035128595.1 Eptatretus atami
GAAAATATGCCATGATATGATGAGAATTTTAAAAGTGCTGCTGTTCATTGTAATCTGGTTAAAATAAAAATCAATAAGATGACCTTCAAAAGAAAGTGGCTCTCCCGACTGTAACGGCTGTGTTTGAGCGCAAGTAGAAATGTCATGTTTGTCATCCTTACGAAAATGAACCTTCCTTCTTGAACCCAACTAGGCTCGGGTCCACAGTGCAATTCGCCTGCGCTGAGGGTCATGCAATGATTGGCTCAAGCCGCATCGTCTGCCAGAAAGTGAACGAGGCCTTTGTGGCGTGGAGCGACAGCCGACCCGTCTGCAAGGGTAAGCTTAACTCTCGCTCAAAGGGTTGGCTCCATGGTTGTGTAACCCAACTTCAGCCAGTTAATTTGTTGTCCCCTGAAACGAGCCTGCTTTCAGATAAGCTGAATTCATTTAATTATGGTCCGACGACTTCATAATTTGCCAGCTTATGTCACCCTGCACAGCAAAATCCACAAGGTTGACTTTCCTGTGGTTGGCATTTGAGTACAACACATGGTCACTCCTCAGAACCATCCTTCTCCTTCCTGATCGCAGTTACCAATTCTCAACCCATACCCTGATCATATTCTGCACAGGCTTGGACCCCTTTTTATGTGGAGTTTGAAATATGGTGCTTGTGTGCCCTCGGTGTGACATTGGTTTAAGAAGCATGCTGCACGGGCCTTTCTTTTTCGTCAGTATGCCGGTAGGCTGTCATCCTCCTTCGGTCACAATGATTTGTGTTGGATTCCGTGAAGGATGGCGTGCTTCCGTGCACAGTGTCATGTGAACTAAATGTAAATTGCCAATTATTTGGACTGACAGTGTTTGGGAGCTTTCCAAACATTCTTGAATTTTTGATCCACAGATATTGGGATATCACTCATACCCCCGATGGAAGCTTTGAAAACAAAACATCACCGTGACCTGGACTGAATAAAACATTCCAAAGTTCCCACTTTTAAAAAGGGCACATTCCACCTGCCTTCTTACACCGGAATCTTGCTTTAGAAAAACCAGCTTTCGTTGTTTTATTTAAACACAAACACTTTAAGACAAAGGCACTACTACATCCATTTGATACATGCTCTCAAAAGCAACACTTGTTTTTGTCCTTTATAATATCATCAGCAACGCAAAAATAAGCTTTAAAATGAAGATTTTTTTTTTGCCATCTTGTACTGCTTGTATCCACATTGCTTGAAGGAAGCTTTTAGCAAATGCTTTACTTGCATCACCTAACATGTCAATCAGTGATGTCAAATGTGCAATGAATAACTAACTCATCTTGCTTGTGGAGGCTAGATGCGATGTGCATCGGTGGACAGCTAGAACAATGGATGTAATCAACAGGACGTTGATTGAGGTACGCTTACCGCCGTGGGAAGCAAGGAAGCTGACGTTTCAGGTGTTAACCCTTCGATGGAGCATTAACTATCTTTTGCTCCACCAAAAGGCTAATGTCTGAAAGCAAAGTTTCTCCTTGCTTTCCACAGCAGTTAGCATACCTCAATCAACTTCCTGTTAATTACATCCATTAGTCAGTGATGTTACATTGGGTTTAAGAAAAATAACAAAAGGCTATAATTACGCATTCAGTGAAACACAAACGTTGTGCAGGCACAACCGATAGAAACAGTTGTGTAGCAGTTGTGGATTTTTTTTATGCAAATCATAGTAGCCACATAACGAACATTCAACCAAGTCAAAGCTGTTGAACCTTGTTGAAAAGACAGCTCACCCTTGGATAGATTCCATACAATCTTGATCTTTGGCAACTGAAAATGCTTCCAATATTCGGTAATGAAAGGCAGATGTCTTAGAGTTGCATACTGATCAGAATGAGATGAGGGGAGAGCTGGTAAATTGAGGCTTTTTAAAAGTTTATTTGCTGAGATACCTGAAATATTCCAGTTGTAAAAAAACAACAACAACAGCAAAGGAGCCATATAATTCTCTTGATAAGCATCTTGGTTTAACCACATGTCAATACAAAGTAAGCATCCAGAGGTAGACACTGCTTCAGCACTCTCCATCATGCCTAAGTCTTCCTCAAAACGCTTCACCTTCTTGTAAGGTTTTTATCTGCCATTGGATTTAAGGCACTGAATATAATTCACATTTCCGAAAAATTGGCCAAATATCATGGTCTACTTCTTCCCTGACACTGACAGGTGGGCGTGCTCACGGCTCTAAAATTGTATTTCCTCTGGTCTCGCCCCCTGTCCTCACAGCCCTCTATCTAACCTGAACCTCACAGCAGGTCACATACATACATCCATTGACAAATTCCTAACTATTTCCTTCCTAAGGTCCCAGCTATCCCTGGCACTGGCCAACTTCCAAATTCCTGCCCTAACTTCCTGTGTCGGAGTGGCGATCCAACCTGGAATGTAACCCTCACCATATAAACTGCTTCGGCAGCACCAACGCTTTGTGTAGAGAGAACATGGTTCATTATCTGATCCAAGGTCTCGACTCAAGTCAACTGTACTACTTCATCCTCCTTTTTTTTCACCTCGTTTATCGAATCACCTTCCTGAGTCTGTTCATCCCTGTTCTTCTGTCCTACAATTCAAGATGACAGTTCAGTGGCACCTCATTTTCTCACCAATCCCTACTTTTTGAACTTTTCTCCTCTCACTAACCATATTCCTTTTATCAACTGTCATTGCTTTTATTTCTGTAGGTTTTCCTTGTCTGCCTGTTCCCCTTCCTCTGTTGTTTTGCCAAATTCCATTGTCAGATCATCTATGAGTCTTCACCACAGTGTTAAAACAGAATAACATTTATTCTTGTTTCCATAAATTGCCCTGAAATTTCAAAATTACGAAGGAATGACCATCCGAAAATGAAGCATCTCAATTTGTTATGGTTAGTGATTGAGTGATAGGAAATATTTTAATTTAAATAGCAGACTTATTTTTCTGCTTTACGCCAAACAAATTCCCATTGATAATAATGTATACTTTGAAGGGTTTTTTTCCTTACAATTCCTGATAAAGCTTCCTGCACAAAAGAATGATTCAGTATTCGTAAATTACAAAAAATAGGCTTTATCAGCTGAAGGTGAACAATTGTATCAACTACAGGTAAACAAATGTGAGAAACAAAGCAGCACTTACATTTTGAACATTAGCCCTTCGTCAGAGAAAGAGAACAGGCTAGTGCTTGAAACGTCAGTGTTATGGTTCCCATGGTGGTTAGCATATCTTTGTTCACCTTCAGTTGATAAATCTCAGTCTCCAAGTTGTTTTCAATAGCTCCATGGAGTACTACTCTCTGCTTTGGACTGGTGCTCCAGCATCACATCTGTCTCTTCTGGAATTTGTGAAGTTTACAGCTCTCAAAATTGTTGGGTTCTCCTGTGTTGAGGCCGAAGCACATGATCTGTTGCATTCACATCATAGAGACAGGTTAGTGGGGTCTCTGCATTTTATGGCTTCTTCTCCAGTATTGCTCCCTCTGCTCTCTCATTCCTCCAACCCTCCCTATTGATTCCATGGTCCATGTGTTCTTCCATTAACTCCCTCCTGTTTATATTTCCAAAATCCAGGCTGACTGCACACCTCATCTATTTAATTCCTTGCTTTTTCCATCTAATAAACCACCTTCCTGAGGGTGTTCTGTCTCACTCGTCCCTCCATTGCTTCACACAAGCAGTGGACTGCCATCTCTTGTCATCCCCAATTCTGCCGAACCCAAGATCTTTATTACTCCCATTAACCTTTCCTAACTCAACCATTTTACTTGCTAGTTTTGGTCTTTCCGCCCCTCCTTCCTCTCCTCTTTTCCTGTTCATCCATTCCCTTGATATTTGTTCCATTGTCTGTTCTACCTTGCTCTTCCATGATCCTCACTCCTGTAAAGAAAAAAACTATCGTTTGAATTATCTGCTGACACTGAACAACATTTGCCTTGACATCAATATCGAGGATTCCTCATTTAAAAGACACTAGCACATTATCTGTAGGGTAATTGCGTTAACCCCCTACAGTGACACACACGCACACACACACACACACACACACACACACACACACACACACACACACACACACACACACACACACTTGACTGTGAGTAAACTTACACATGCAATTCTGACAACTCCTCAATAAATAGCCGCAGCCTCCCCCTCCCAATCCTGTAACATCAATCCCCTCCCCACACTCAAGCCTTCAACAAAATCCTCAACCCGTCTACTCAAAGCCTCAGCCTTCCCCTTCCAAAGCTGTCCCATCTTTATTCTCACCCCCCTCCTGCTCATTAAAGCAGACGGGCATTCCCATGTCAAAACAGCAGAATCTTTAACGTTTTCTTCTCCCCTATCATGGTATCACCGACTTCACAGAAACCTGTCACAGTCACCTGTTCAACTCACAATTTTAAGAGAAAATAGTCAGAAATAATATGAAGGACCTGCGTAACCTTCGCAGTAAAAGCACTGCTTGAGAGAACGGGTTCTAAAGGGTAAATTCCAAGAAGTTCTAAGGGGTAAATTCTAAAGGGTGAATTCCAAGGAGTTCTAAAGGGAAAATGATAAACAGTGAATTCCAAGGGGTTCTAAAGGGTAAAATTCTGAAGGGTAAATTCTGAGGGGTTCTAAAGGTAATCTAAAGGGTAGATTTTAAGTTCTGAAGGGTCCTAATGGAAGATTTCAAAGTTCTAAATGGTTCTGAATGGTAATTCTAAAGAGTACTTTTTTAGTTTCTAAAGGGAAGATTTCAAAGTTCTAAATGGTAGATTTTAACATTCTAACGGTTCTGAAGGGTAATTCTAAATGGTAGATTTTAACATTCTAAATGGTTCTGAAGGGTAATTCTAAATGGTAGATTTTAACATTCTAAATGGTTCTGAAGGGTAATTCTAAAGGGTAGATGTTAAAGTTCTAAAGGGTAGATTTTAAAGTTTTAAATGGTTCTGAAACGTAATTCTAAATGGTAGATTTTTACATTCTAAATGGTTCTGAAGGGTAATTCTAAAGGGTAGATGTTAAAGTTCTAAAGAGTAGATTTTAAAGTTTTAAATGGTTCTGAAACGTAATTCTAAAGGGTGAATTCCAAGGAGTTCTAAAGGGTAAATGATAAACAGTGAATTCCAAGGAGTTCTAAAGGGTAAATTCTGAAGGGTAAATTCTGAGGGGTTTAAAGGGAAGATTTCAAAGTTCTAAATGGTAGATTTTAACATTCTAACGGTTCTGAAGGGTAATTCTAAATGGTAGATTTTACATTCTAAATGGTTCTGAAGGTAATTCTAAATGGTAGATTTTAACATTCTAAATGGTTCTGAAGGGTAATTCTAAAGGGTAGATGTTAAAGTTCTAAAGGTAGATTTTAAAGTTTTAAATGGTTCTGAAACGTAATTCTAAATGGTAGATTTTTACATTCTAATGGTTCTGAAGGGTAATTCTAAAGGGTAGATGTTAAAGTTCTAAAGAGTAGATTTTAAAGTTTAAATGGTTCTGAAACGTAATTCTAAAGGGTGAATTCCAAGGAGTTCTAAAGGGTAAATGATAAACAGTGAATTCCAAGGAGTTCTAAAGGGTAAATTCTGAAGGGTAAATTCTGAGGGGTTCTAAAGGGTAAGATTTTAAGTTCTGAAGGGTCCTAATGGAAGATTTCAAAGTTCTGAATGGTAATTCTAAAGAGTACATTTTTAAGTTCTAAAGTGAAGATTTCAAAGTTCTAAATGGTAGATTAACATCTAAATGGTTCTGAAGGGTAATTCTAAAGGGTAGATGTTAAAGTTCTAAAGGGTAGATTTTAAAGTTTTTAATGGTTCTGAAACGTAATTCTAAAGGGTAGATGTTAAAGTTCTAATGGGTAAATTTTAAAGTTCTAATGGGTAGATTTTAAAGTTATAAAGAGTAATTCTAAAGGATTCTAAAGGGTAATTCTAAAGGATTCTAAAGCGTAAATGCTAAAGTGCTCTAAAGTGTAAATGCTAAAGTGTTCTAACGTGTAAATGCTAAAAGGTTCTAAAGGATTCATAAATTGGTGGCCATAGTGTAGAAATTGTGGGTGGAATCTGGCAAACTGGCCAACCAATGGGTGAAACATGCACGGATGGACGCACGCACCATTCCTTTTACAGTAAAGATTATTCTGATAGAAAAAGTAAAAGGTGGCACACTTGCATTTGATATTGTTTTTTTTTTGTGGGTTCAATCCTTAACCACACTCTGTGCTTTTGGATTGGTGCTTCGCAGACAGGACACATCAATAAGTCCTCTGTCCGTTGGATGGGACGTTAATCTGGGCGTCCTGTCTCTCAGCATTGATTGCTTGTGGATGCGAAAAAATCCCATGGTGTCTTTGGCAAAACTGAGGTGATTGTGTGCAGACACCTTGAATAAATTACACATCCCAGCGCTAATGTGCAAGGCCAATGTATCGACGGCACAGCTGCAGCTCAGAAATAATGCAACCAGCGGGGGCGAGTTTTTAGTTGAATCCTGGTCTAATATTCATCGTTGATAATTACAGAAATTTACTCACCGGTCCACTTCAGAAGTGTACATCAACCCCACACATTTTGCTATATCTGTTTTGACCTGTTTTCAGCATTTGTCACTTTTGCAAAATGTTAGTTCCACAAAAAAAATTCACAGCTAATTATATCAGACATGTGTCACAAATCAAAATCCAACAATAGAAGAAAATAGTCCTAATGTGTAATGACTCAACAGTATTCTCTCTTAACAAGACAACATGTCTGGAGATTAAAGGAGCTCTTTTCCTCTTTGGTGTAAACTTTTTTTCTCTTCACTGCCAAGTTACATCCTATTGATTTCTGAACCTCCTGCCGTGTTGGAAAACATCACAGGAAGTGCAATTGTGGGTTCCCAGTGGGCTTGACACCTGTGCACCAGGGTAATGTTTCAGGAAAAAAAGAATAAAATAAAATAAAAATTGATCTCCACATCCAACGTGAAACTGTTTCCTTCACTAAATAGTCACCAAGGGAGCTCCATTTTGGATTCGTAGAATTAATTTTTTTTTTCTCTTCAAGCATTTGGCTTCATCATTATTCCTTTATATTATTCGAATCTTCGAGTTTGAACGCCTGCCCAACACCTGTCCATCCATCATTTTACAGTCTATTTATCCCTTTGCCTGCTTGTTTTTCTCTGTATGACTGCTTCGTGCTCATTAATCTTGCAACCCCTTTTTGCAGCCAAAACCTGTGGCATGCACCTTAAAGGTGCTCCTGGTGTGCTGACATCTCCAAACTTCCCAGTGCAATACGACAGCGACACTCACTGTGTGTGGACTATATCTGCTGAAAACCACAACCAGGTAAGATAATCCATCAGAACAATCCAATCCATACTCTCACAATGACTTCCACCTTCGTTTGATACATCATTCTATTCTTTCTCTTCTTCATCCCATGTGTCCTTTCCCATATGAACGACCTCTTTAATTCCCTGTGAAATGATTCTCAAGTCATACCTTTAGTACTGACTTTTTAACAGTCAGTTTAGGCTCATGGAAGAGCTTCTACATGTATAACATGCAGGACAAGTACATTAAGAGATGCCGATGTGCTTTTACATGAATTTTAAGGACATTATTGGACAAAATTAATGGACAGTTGAACATAGTATATGGGACCTGAGATCCCCAGAATCTCGAGCTGCATGATCAGAAGGGAATGGAAAGCAGAGCAACTGCCTGTTTTTATTATTATTATTATTATTATTATTATTATTATTATTATTAACTAGTACGGGCCCGTAGGGGCGGGCCCGTAGGTGCGTAAACGACGACTGGATTGGGGCATTATTTCAATTAGATTGGACCAACCGTATCATAAATGGCCATAACTTGGGAAACATACTCAGGTCCCCAGCGTCAATTGTGACGTCATATCAAACGAAGAAGAATTGTGTTGTCCTGTCATTGGTCGACAGATAAATGGCCGTAACTTGGGAACCGCTTGTCCGATCGATATCAAACCTTGAAAAGTACATCCGCGGGGCCCCGGCAATATTCCTGGCAAGTTTCAATCAGATCGGACCGGCGGTCGTCGAGAAACGGCGGTCGCAGACAGACAGACACACACACACACACACACACACACACACACACACACACACACACAGATTGCTGGAATTATAGATAGATTAGATGTTGCATTCCCAACAGTCCTGGTGAAAATAGATGCAGCTCAAACTGTTTAAAATAATATTCATCGGATGTTCGTCTCAACCTCAATCTGTTTGTTTATGACCATCCGCAACAGCACGAGTCCTTCTCAAACAGCAACAAATTGCTTGCAAATACACCTTTCTTGGGTGCAAATTCACATTGACTGTAGAACACTTGCAGAAAGCATCACCCTAGGGATTGTAAATGGACGTAACAGGACAGCACAGAGGTAGAATGGCAGGACAGCACAGAGGTAGAATTCTGTGACAGAATGGCAACTTGTCCAGAGTTCGTTCTCGGTCATGGCAATGCACTCAGGGGAACCAACACTGTTTCCAGAGTTTCGTCATGGATGGATGAAAGATGACAAATGTTTTTTTGTGTATTTTGTGATTACAGTGCTCTACATGGGGATGGTTAATGTAAAATTTTCATGACAAAAACCAACTCTAACGAGAGATTTGTGCAAAAGCAAAGCACATTTTCAGCAAGGGAAACAACATATTCATGCCTTTTGTGTGTATGTGCATTTTTTCGTTTGTGATGTGTGGTTATGTGTGTGTGTTTCGCTGTGTGGTGTGTTTGTTTCATAATCGTCACTTACAGCTTGCAATTGTGCTGTGTGTGTGTGTGTGTGTGTGTGTGGTGGTGTGTGTGTGTGTGTTGTGTGTGTGTGTGGTACGCGCGCGTACGCGCTTCTTGTTAAAGGCAGTTGTAATCTGGAAAGTGATATAGCAGTTGTAAATCAGCTTGCACACAAATCACACAGGGATTGAAAGCAGATCAGCCTCATGTAATCAGGTATAAGGACATTGGTCTAGGTAACCTTTAAAACCCTAAATTTTCTCCAGCGTTATCCAATACTCTGTTCCTGACATGCATACAGAACAGATCATGCTGCTCTTTGCTGTTGTGTTGCTCACCTGCTTCAAAAAAGCTTCTGTATGGAAAATGTAGCCTGATCGGCAGAAATCAGACATGAGCCGCCCAGCATGTCCAGCATCGTGTGCAAACCGCTAGAAATTTAGCACACCCGTGTGATTGTTATGCGCCGCTCACAGCTTGGTCCAAAGCAATTTTGGATTTCAACTGCTGGTTCTGTGATACGATTTTGAAAGTAGAATTCGAAATTAACACTAATCAATAACTTCTTGTAAAGACAAAAAAATGTTTTAACCATATCATTCCAGGATACAGCTTGCTGATTTTCGTGCTACTTTCTCATTTTTTTGGGGGCCAAGTTTTGACCATTTTTAAATTTTCTACTTTTATACGAGCTTGCAGTGTGCCCTGCCAGAACAAAATGAACATCCCTGATTTTACACAAACTTTATTTTTGCAATCTGTGATGAAAGCATAATCAAATGGATTACATTTATCCATACCTTTTAGCATGTGGATTGGCAGAATGGCTGAGAAGGTATGCACACTAGCTTGGGTTTGAATCTCAGCCCAACTATAAACTCTCATCCTGGTGTTTCACCAACAGGGCGATTCATCAATGATGTGTGTGCCGTCCCTAACATGGGCGTTAAACTGGGAATCTTGTCGGCAAGCATAAGTTGGTCGACATTACAGATCTCACGGTGTCCTTCATGAAGAGTAGGCGAGCTATCGCCGGCACCCTGAACAAATTCCAAATTCCTTCCCTGACTTCCTGTGTTGGAGTGGCGACCTGGCCAGGATTGCAATCCAATTCAAGAAACTGCTTTGACAGAACGTCGCTCTATGTAGAGCATCATACAGGATGATGATGATGTTTAGCATATTGCTTGGCACCAAATTATTGATGTCATAAATGACAGCCTGATGTCATAAAAAGCTGCAGTCCACTCAATCTCTTCCGGGCAGAGGTGATTCTGGC
The DNA here is from genome assembly GCA_035128595.1 of Eptatretus atami. Lineage (NCBI taxonomy): Eukaryota > Metazoa > Chordata > Myxini > Myxiniformes > Myxinidae > Eptatretus > Eptatretus atami. The sequence continues at coordinate 67,930,993 of CM068961.1, forward strand.
CATATAGTACGTGGCACCATGTTCCTGCAGTGAATGTGTTTCACACTGCAAAACTCTTGTCTGGAATCGTGGTAAGAGGGTTTCTTGTGTGCCAGCAAGGGGTGTTTACAATCAGTTATGTTCACTTTATTCTTGAAGGGCACTCTACATATAAAACGTGCAGACATTACCTTTGGAGACAGGCATATCAATGCGCCTGTGTATTACTCACACGGACATCAACAGACAATGTAAAAGTAAGAACAGTACATGGGATTTGAACCTCTGAACCCAGCACCATGAGCTACCGTTTTGATGTTTTTGTATACAAAGTCAAGGCTTATGGGAGAGTTACAACACGGAACAGATGAGGACACAACAGAGCAAAAGGAACCGCAGAAAGATAGGGGGGAAACACCAACAGCAGAGCTGAAGGACAAAACAGACATAAACGGACAAGCAATTAAGGGATGTAGGTTAGAATGAGGGGTAGGGGAAGATGCAGGAGGTGGACAAGATGGATACAGATGAAAACTCTCAGAAGAGAAAAACTGTAAATTTTGAACGAGATTGTGGAGGAGGGTGGGGCGGGGGCAGTCAGGAGAGAGTTGATGGTTAACAGAGGGAGAAAAGATCATAGTTTTGAATGGTGTATGATCTGAGGTGGTGGTGAACAGACGTCTTGACGACCTGGAGGAAAGAATGACATTGAAGAGAACGTGGAAGTTGTTTCCTCTTGTGGGGGAAAAAATATGGAACAAATGAGTGGAGGTGGGCAGTGATTCTTGAATTTGGGAGTTTCACCAAAAGGGGATTGCTGGTGGTCCGCGTCTACCTTGCACAAACCTGAGGGATGGGGGAGAAAGCATGGAAAGGGCAGAGAATGCTCGACCAGAAAGGAGGCGGTAGAAGACAGAAAGACCACCGTCCCATCGACTCAGCTTGCTCGGCCCATACAGTAGACTCAGCTTCATCGTGGGAGATTACAATGATCTTGAAATCCTTGGTCTCCACAGCATTCGGCTGAGCAACGTATAAGGAAAGGGTGCGAGCCCAGAGCGGGAGAGCAGTCCTCTGTCAAGCTCTATATGAAGGCCTTGCGGTTGTATAGGGGGCCATTAAAACAGTTACGTAACGCATTTTTTCCCCCAAATCTGACACCACCACCACCCCTCTGCGACCCTCCATAACGCTTCAACAGACACCCCCAAAAATATTATGTAAAGCTCAATGAAGATACCACTTCCCCTTATTTCATACCTTAATGCAGGGATGTTTTTTAATCCCGTTGTTTTTTTCAGTGACTACAAACTATTTTTGAAAAAGTAAAGGCAGTCGAGTGTTCCGTCAATAAGACCAGACAGCCTTCAGAATCCCTGTAATGACATCATCGGACTAATCACTCAGAGTGATGTAATCATTTATAAATATGTTCAATTGCTTTCATTTGCAAATGAGATTAAGTGTCTGTGGAAAAAGCAATGATGGAATTTAAATGAAGTGATTTGCTTTTATCACTAATGTATTGAAAACATGCATCAGAAAATAGTTGCATCTTTAAATAAAGGGTACCTGGAACAAAGTTGTTATTGATTGATTGAGCATTATGCATTGGCAATGGAAACACCCCTCCTCCCCCCTGTCCATGCGTTACGTAATTTTCGAATGGCCCCGAAGGTCTCACTTGTGCCAAGGACAGACTTTGCGTGATGGAGGATGGCCAGTCAGCAGCTGGCTTTGAAGACCAACTTTTACATGTGGTTTGTCTCAGAAAGATCAAGGCTGATACTGAGAGTGTGACATTTGTCAGCATTGAAAGACCTATTCCAAGTGTTTGACCAGCTTTTATCAAGATCTGAAGAGAGGGAAGAGGCTGCTGCCTGCCTATTTGGAGGATGAGGGATGTCACGACCGAGGGTGGAGTAACATCAGCAAATAAATAGAAGCATTTCCAGAGAGTCAGAGAGATCGTTGATGAAGATTAGCAATATAACAGGGGCACCAAAACACTGCCTTCGACACTCCAGCCCTGACAGGGAGAGGAGATGAAAGGATTCCATTGAGAGCCACATGTTGGCGATGAGAGTATCGGAAGTCAGTCACCCAAGAATTAGAGTTGTCCTTGGATGGCATAGGTAGAGAGTTTGGAGAGCAAGTCAGGATGCGCATCTGAATCAAAAACTCGAGATATGTCTGGAGAGATGTCCCTGATCTCATGTCTGACATTGAGGGCTTCCATTGTTGGGAGAATAGAAGTAACACGTCCAATCTGGAGTGTCCTGGTCTGAATCCAAATTTGTGATCTGTGATTCGGTCAATGGATAAAAAGGAACGATTTTTTTTGTCAACTGTGATGATGGATTCCATGACCTTGTTGATGATTGGAATCGAGCTGAGAGGTCTGTAGTTTAGGGGATCGATTGTTGCACATTGTTTATGTAATGCAGTGATATTGGCTGATTTGCTGCAGATGAAAAATGACCTCAGGCAAATGATAGGGTGAAAACGGCAGAAAGAGAATGTGAAACAACAGAGCAGGTTTTAGGACATGTGAGCTGATGCCATCATGTCCATTTTGCAAAATCAGAGTCGAGGATTGTGAGAAACCTCTCCACCTTCTCAGGTGCAAAAGACATAGTCGAGGAGCAGCTGGGTGATTTTCGAAGCAAATGCAGAATTGAGGCATTCGGCCTTCTCACGAGCCGAGTCAGCTGTGATGCCACTTGAAGAGAGGTAAGGTATGGAGTGGGGGCGGCATACTCCAGAGACACACTTAGAAAAGTGACACCAGGTTTTAGAGGAGGGAGACACGTTTGAAAGCTCATTGAGTTTGGACAGATGTTTTCTGGCTCTCGTGAGAGTCGACACATTTATTGTGGGTTTTGTGAAATGATATGAGATTGCCTTCAGTCAAGTTTGCCTTCCAGGAAGAGAAGGCAAGTTGTTTCAAAGAAACTGCCTCAACACAGGATTCGGTGTACCATGGGTGGGAAGAAGAAAGTTAACTGAGCACGACATGGGATGGATCTGTGTATATGACAGAGAGATGTTTCTTTGGAGGAATTCCCAGGCTGAGTTAACATTAGCTGCGGTAGATATGGCAGGCCATTCCTGAAGTGAGATGGTTGCTTGCAATCTCTGCCAATCTGCCTGAGTTAACTGCCTGACTCCCTGGCACTGAGGCAGCTCTCCGAGAATAGCCAGAGAGATGTTGACTCTCACTTGCAAACATATGACCAGATGGAACAATTGGAGCAGAGCAAGAGCAGGACACATTTGTGTGGAAGTTTGTCATCACCAAGTACAGAAGGGAGAATTTTCCATAAAGAGAAAGTTCACAGATTGAGTCTGTTCCAAGGAGTCACAGAAGTCCTTTGCGAAAGTGCCATGGCTCGTAAGAGAGTTACCGACGCTCATCCAATTGGAATGGTGACAATGGAAATCACCACAGATGAGGAAGAGAGTTGGGATAGGTGGTTAAATATTGGTCCATGTTGTTTGAGAGATGGATGTAGATAGGGTCGTCACTGATTGGAGAACAGTACAACACATACAAAAACTAGAACAGCACTCGGTAGAGCACTTTTTTCCACTAGGCTGAACAGTTTACATTTTGTATTACACTGAGAGGCCAGATCTGCATCTAGAACTGAACCAAAATCGAATTGACTTTGTCTCATCACCTAACCAACTCATCCACCTAATTTTGTCATAACATGTCAACACCTTCTTGAAATATCGTGCTGTATAATCGTTTTTTGGGCCCATCTTTCAATGGTGAAGAATTACTTTAAAAAATATTTTAAAACTCTCTTATTAGGATCCGGATTTGGATCGTCACCAAAATCGAATCAAATCATCCTTGTCACACAACCAACCTGTCCAGCCAAGTTTCATCCAAAACAGTCCCTAACTCTTTGAGATATCATGTTATATATTGTTTTCGCCCTATCTCTCAATAGTGAATAATCATTTGAGAAATTCTGAGATCCAGATCCAGATCCATATCTTCAGCAAAATCGAATCAATTCATACTTGTCGCACACCCAACATGTCCACCAAGTTTCATCCAAAGCAGTCCACAACTTTTTGAGATATCCTGCTCACAGACAAACAGACGGACAGACAGACAGATGGGTGAAAACATAACCTCCGTCCACCTTCTGTGATGGAGGTAAAAAGAGGTGGGAGCAGAGGGGTAGTCGTTTCCTTGTTGTAGTCGCAGCGTAAGGTACTCCTGGGGGTTGGGAGGTATATGATAAGTACACGGACTTTTTATTCAACAGAGTAGACAGTGACAGAACCAGGGGCCATAGCTGAGAGTAAAGAAGAGGAGAGTTAAGACGGTAGTAAGACAGGGGACTTTCACTCAGAGAGTAGTTAATGCATGAATGCGTTCTCCCTGGAAAGGTAGTGGCAGCAGAAAAAGTAGATAAGTTTAAATTTGAATAAGACAGGTACCTGGAAGTTATGGAGATAGAGGGTATGGGGATGTTGATAAGACTTTTAGGTAGTTTGAGTATTGATGGGTGATTGTGTATGGAGTGCTGTTGGTGGGGGTCTTATTAAGGGGGTTGTATGGTTGATGTGTGTTTTTAACCAAACCCATGCCCCCTCTCCGAGGGAAGAAAAAAAAAATTACAACAACAAAGAAAAAAATACAAAAAAAATTCTTTCATTAATAAAAACATTTTGTTTTGTTTTTGGCATTTTACTTGGATCTTGGGTGGTGTGGTGTTCGTGCAGGCATGGTGGGCTGAATGGCCTCCACCTGTGATGGATTTCCTTGTTTCCTTGTAGTCGCAGCATAAGGTACTCCTGGGGGTTGGGAGGTGTAAGATCAGTACACGGACTTTTAGAAATTATGTTATTGATGTAAAGTGCAACTCTGCAGCCAGGTGGGGGTTCAGGCCTATCAAATTGGAGCAGACAATAGCCAGGGAGAGACACATAGGAGTCAGGGATGTCCTGGATGAGGAAGGCAAGGAGGTATGGGTCAGGTGGAAGGTTGGGAAGGTGCAGGACTGGTGTAGAGGGAGGGGGAGGGAGAAGGAAGCTGGGAGGGTGTAGGATTGGGAGGGGTGGAGGCTGAAAGGGTGCAGGATCAGGGAGGGAAGGGGGGAGATTGGAGAGTGTAGCGACAGGAAGGAAGCTGGGAGGGGTGGGATGAGGAGGAAGCTTCAGTGGGTGGTGTGAGGGAGGAGATTTGAGGGGGTTAGGTGAGTGGGAAGCTTTGAGAGGATTGAGTGACGAGGGTGGGGGGGGGGGGGGATTTGAAGGAGTTGGTTGAATGGTGATGCTGAAAGAGGAGACATAAGTGGAAGGATTCTGGAGATGGTGACACTTAGGAGGGGTGGAGTTGGAACGATGCAAGCTTGTAGGAGATGTAGGGGAGAATACTGATATGGAGCAGTTTGACACTGTTAAAGGACATAAAGGGGGATTTATTTTTGTCAGCAGACAACCTCTGCAAACTGTACTTTCAAGATTCCTATTCTGGACAGACGGTCACTTTCTCAGATAGGAACACCAAACAGGCAAACCCGTAATTATGAACTCGATCGTTGTCAGAGGAAAAAACATCTGTAATTTTCTTCTTTTTCTCCGCATAACTGTGAAATTGCTGCCCGTGCGGTCGCAGACTCGGAGTAATCATAAGGTTGAAATGGTTGATTTTCCATCTCTGACACGAAGCCAAATTCCTTTAACCTCCTAAATGTAAAACTGAATTATGTTTGAATGGAGGTGGGCAGTGATTCTCAGTTCTCTCTGACACTTGAGGTTTTTTAAAATTTATTATTGATTGCATTATCTTCAATTCGTGTGAGATAGTGAGTTTAAAATATCATGTTATGGTTTCAGAAAACAATTCCAAATGTACAAAATTCTGCGCTCGTGATTAGAAAATGATTATTCTGTCACAAACCCCATTGTCATTTTCCTCTTACGTTATGAAGTGCTGTCTCTGCAAATGCATCCTGCTGGCAATTATGCTTATCTGGATTCTAGATTTGGTTGCGTTGCTTGCTGGTAACCATTTGGTTTGATACGAACCTCCACCAACCCGCATCAGCTGTTTACGTTACGGAGACAGTGGCATGTCGAGTAATTTTTTTTAATCCTTCCTTTCTTTTTCAGCGAGAGTGCTTTTTTCGATCAGTACATTGCTTTTCTTTGGCAAAGGTGGTCTTGTGCCAATTCTCGTCAGGTGGTAAACTTATTTTAAAATAATGAAATGCAGACTCCTTATTTTAATTCGGAACATCATGAGAGTCCAATTGGATTTCACTTTGCGGTTGCATTTCTTTTTCTCCAGTGATCTAGGGTTCATGGAGGAGCTTGTGTATATGTCACGTGTTGGGCAGACATTAAGAGACATCAGTGTATTTTTACATTTGTTTGAAAGGCTTTCGTAGACCATGGACAAACTCATGGTATATGGGATTTGAACCTGATTGTGATGTGCATGCCTACGTCCTGCGTGTGTGATGCACTGCTCACAGCATGGGGACACTTACAGGTCAACCGAGAGAGAGAGAGAGAGAGAGAGAGAGAGAGAGAGAGAGAGAGAGAGAGAGAGAGAGAGAGAGAAAGATTTGAACGACAAATAGAGCGACAAATCCATTATCTCTAACAATGTTTGTTGTGACATTCTTTATTGAAATCGATATGATGTCAAGATTTAATAACTATTTTTAATTTCCATCTCAAGCTGAAATTCAACCGTTCCAAATTTATATTATTTTCAGAAACACAAACATGGAGGAGGAAGGAGGAGGAGGGAAAATCCATTTCATCCAAACTCCAGTGTCCATTTCCTCCACATCCTGTTACACGTTCCGTTAACCTGATCTATCGATCTTGTCAACTGATTACAGTAGCATGAAAAAGTATTCACCCCCTACCAATAATGCTACATTTACATGAATTACGAATTATGTAGAAACAATTTCTCCAAATGATCTTTTTTTATTAATAACTAAAGAGATCAAACTAAACACTGTTGTTGAAGGAGGTTACATGTCAGGAATACCTGAAAAAAACATGTGCGAATCAAAATTCACTGGTTGTGAAAGTATTCACCCCTAAGATCAGTACTTGGTGGAAGCACCTTTTACAGCATTGACTGCTATGACTTTTTGGGGGTTGGCCTCTACCAGCTTTGCACAGTGAGATGGTGAGATCTTCACCCATTCTTCATGTGAAAATTTCTCTAGTTCTGCCAAGTTTGATGGGGATCGTCGATCTTCAAGTCTCGCCACAAATGTTTAATTGGGTTCAAGTCAGGACTTTGACTGGGCCACTGAAGAACATATATTTTCTTCTTATTCAGCCACTCCAGTGCGTCTTGAGCTTTGTGATTCGGATCATTGTCCTGCTGAAATGTGAATCTCCTACCAAGTTTCAGATTCATGGCTGACTCAAACAGGTTTTCATCAAGGATTCTCCTGCATTTTGCACCATCCATTGTCCATTCTATCCTGACAAGCTTGCACGTCTCTGCTGATGAAAAGCAGCCACATAACATGATGCTGCCACCACCATACTTGACAGTCGGGATGGTGTTGACTGGGCGATTGTTGTGGTGTTATGCTTGCGCCAGACATAACGCTTGAATTTAGACCAAAAAGATCAATTTTTCTCATCTGACCAGAAAACGTTTCTCCACATTCCTGCAGTATCATTAAGATGCTTTTTCACAAACTCCATATCAGCTTTTAGATGTGTCTTTTTCAGTAATGGCTTCTTTCTTGCCACCTGTCCATAGAGGCCAGCTTTGTGACGGGAATGGGATATTGTTGATTGATGAACACTGACCCCCCATCTCAGACATAGAGCCTTGTAGATCTTTCAATGTTGGATTTACAATGACATTCCGAACCAGTTTCCTCCTTGCCCGGTTGCCGAGTTTGGATGGACAACCTGATCTGGGTAGAGTCTGAGTGATTATGATACATCTTCCACTTCTTAATGATGGATTTCACCGTACTCAAAGGGACAATGAGTAACTTTGAAATCTTCTTATAATCCTCTCCTGAACGGTGCTTCTCCACCACTTTATGTCTGACTTCTTTGGAAACCTCCTTCGTCTTCATGCTTGCCTTGGTTGACCAAGTGAGATGCACCTTAAAAATCCTTAGATAAGTGGTGGAGCTTATTTTTTTAAAGTTAAACCACTGATTACATACAGGTGAAACCGTTAACACTTATTTTGTAACTTTTCAAACAAATAATTTGCTCCTGAAGTGGTTTAGGGTTAATGAGGCACAAAGGGTTTGAACACTTATGCAACTGAGAATCATCTGATTTTCTCTGTGAATCTAACTAATTCCTATTTTATCTGCATTGTTTTTAACTTTTATCACTTCAGAGTGGTTTGTGAAGACTATATACCAAGTTTGATTTGAAAGCATCATGAAATAAGCTCAGTTGGAAACAAAATGTGAAAACGTTGGAGGGGGATGAATACTTTTACAGGACACTGTATATCCATTTACTTTCTGGCATTATTCATTTGCCTATTACACAATGTCATTTCTTTCACTGACAATCATTCATACCTATCTGTGGTCAGTGTGCTGGCACAAAGTACTATGTGTACTTGTTTATTTATTTAATTGCTTAAATAATGCATGTATTGAGGCTCATGGATGTACCAGCATGGTGAAGCATGCAAACAAAGGAGGCATGAGAGAAACAGGAGGACATGAACATACAGATGCACCAGCAGCAAAAGGAGAGGAGTTGTTGGAAAAAGAACTGGTATGGCGTGTGAAGCACAGCTCAGAGGGAGGGAATGGCCAGAGAGATCATGAGGTGGTCATGGGCATAAGTCTTGAAATATTGCAGGGTGGAACATGATATGATAGACTCTTAAAGATAGCTCCACATGTGAGGAACAAAAGATGGTTGATTCAATGGCCATGATTGTTAAGTTTTTAATTGGGAAGGATAACAAAGAGATGTTAATTTTTTTTTAACATGTTCCAACTGGAGAAAAGCTATGGAATTCTGAAATACCATCATACTCCTGAACATCTTCTGTCTCCTATAAAAATTACAGGGATAAACCTCGAGATATGTGCAGTCCACAACAGCAGATGCTGCCACTCAACAGTCCCCCATGGGGTCTTGGTTACATTTTGTAGCTTAATAGGAATGATAACATTATTGCCTTCTCTGCTTGTGTGGCACAGTTCACCTCAGGGAGGAGCATCATCGGTGTATATTTGTTTTTGGATACTTGGCCATCATGAGCCTGCAGAAGACCAGCTCCCCTCCTCCCCTTTCCAGACTGAGCTGACCAAGCCTCCTTGAGGCCTTTATCTCATTGGTCTCCCCAAAGGAAATACAAGACTATTACAGTGTGTGTGTGTGTGTGGTGTGTGCGTGCGTGCGTGCGTGCGTGCGTGCGTGCGTGCGTGCGTGTGTGTGTGTGTGTGTGTGTGTGTGTGTGTGTGCGTGCGTGCGTGCGGCGCGCGCCGCGTGGCGTGCGTGTCCACATCTATGTATTTTTACTTTTAAAATTTTTCTCTGCCACCGCTTGGCTGATCAATGTGAAACTTTAAACGTAGGAGGGACTCCTCATGGAGAATATTTTATTGCTAACTCTGACGTCTTTGGTCACATGGTATATGACAGCCATATTGGAATAAATGAAAAAAATTGGACATCATTTTCTCTGAAACCGCTCAACGAAAAAATTGAAACTTGGCAAATGTCATCAACTTCCCATTGGGTGTATCGGGGGATAACAATGATGTCATCGGCGAAGTGGTATTCCAGCCATAATTGGTTGAATTGAAATCTTTATCCAAAAAATCTGAAACTTCATATATCTGATCTATGACCCGATGTGAGTGAAGTATTAAATTTATGACGTCCATAGCCCATGCTAAGAAACTATGTGACATAATAGGGTGGCTGGATGATATGGGTATATGGGCCATAATTGCAGTGGGCCGTAATAGTAGCATGTTCAGCTAACGATGGTATTTTTGTTCAGAGTGAACGCTCGAGGTGAGAGCATGCGCTTTCCACATGCCGTTCTAGTTTTAATTGCATCTCATTTAATTGTAATCAGAAGTATTTGACTTGATCAGCACCGTATATCTACACCATTTTCAAATCAAGGTAAGTAGGTTACTCTAACTTAGTGTGCATGACCAATTTATTCTTGTAGATCATATGATGTTTGTAAAATGAATGACTTTTTAACCTGCTCATGTGCTCAAGAATCTCAAATCATTTATTGCAAACTGGATATTTCAGTTTGTGTCTCAATGACAACCTTTGAAACTTGTTTCCCCAATATATTGTTGTAAAGTATTTAATCTCTGTTGAACATTAGAATCCCAC
>CM068961.1:67948954-67976520 GCA_035128595.1 Eptatretus atami
AATTTGTGAATCTATTACCCTCTGTGGTTTGGCTGCTCCTTGAGCTGAGATTTCTATATTCAGCAAACTTTGATGGTTTTTTTTTCTTCCAGTGAAAATATGTACTTTCAGCACAAGCAGGGTCCAAGCTATGGGATATTTCCCAATACAGTGTTCCCTCTGCAAGAGGTCAATTTCTTCAAATCAGTTTTTCACAGCTCTCTTTCATTATGTTTTTTTGTGGCTTACATTTATGCCAAGCACAGTCAATATCTACCTCCATTTGATTGTTGGAGAAATGACCTTTCATAAAAGTAGAAAATCCATCTCCCTTTGATGCAGGTGATCCAGATAAGTTTTGAGCAGTTTGAGCTCGAACGAGACTTTGATACGCTCACCATCGGTAATGGGGCAGACGCAGGAGATGCAACCAGCATCATCACGACGTAAGTGCCAACATAATCTCAACACCATTCATTAAGCAGTATAGCGTGACGTGGCCATTAAGTGTTTTAAGCTCATGGCCATTTTGTGAAACCTGCCATAGATGTGGCAGTATATGCATTCAGCTGGAGCTGGATGCTTGTCTCCCTAATATGGCAAGTACAAAGTTCAAAGGTTGACTTCGGCTGGTCCTGGAAAAGTCATCTGTTAACGCCTGTATGTTTCGAATACTTGACTTGAATGTTTGTTGAAACACAGCTTATGTTTGTCGCCTTTTCATTGTTGTCTTTCAGACTGTCAGGAACGAACATACCAGATCTAGTTGTGAGCGTGGCAAGTGACATGTGGCTTGAACTGCATACTGATGAAAGTATCAATTCCATGGGTTTCAAGCTGACTTACCAAGGTGCTTATTTTTTTATTTTAAAATGTTTTTCAAGAATGAATGCAATTTGTGGCTCGTAACACAGATTGTGGCTTTAATTTTTTTTTGGCTTTCAATAACTTTTGCGTTGTCCTTTGTTTTAATTGGTTTAATTTAATCAAATGATCCATGAGAAGCATTGTATCCGTAATGCCAACATTTTGATCGGCCAGCTCGCTTAGTGCTTGTGACCTGAGAGCATGACGTGCTTCACGGGGTGATTTTCATCCTGCTTTTGCGATCACAATCATGTGCGGGAATGGACAGCTCAGATGTGAGGCTGCTAGAATTCTTCCAACGTCGAAAAAAAAAATAACTCAAGAACATTAAATTTGTTGAAATCTTTGACGTTCTGGAGTATAATTTTCATCTTCAATGGAATATCTTCAAATTTTGTACTCTGCCGGATGGACCTTGATGTTGCCTTTAATGGTGAAACCTTACCATGTTTTCATTCCCTGCACTCAGACCTTAATTATGCCTATACAAATCTAATTTAAACAGGACAGTTTCCTTTATTGGAATTTATATTTACATTCAAGTTTGACAAACGTATGTCCTCCTGTTTTTGGAATTACAATATCCCATAGTGTTTCAGTGGCATTTCTAATCTAATTATGTCATCCCTTAATTGGATATGTCACAGATCCCATTGAATATTTCTCATCAGTAGGCCCTTGTTTACGATTATTTTGAACGCATTCTTATCTGGGTTGGTTATTTAGTCAACTGCAATTTGTATCACAAGGTCCTATATGTGAAGAGTTTTCACGGTTCATTGTCCAGGGTACCTAACTGTCCTGATTGAATTGCATTTAGCTAGATTTGAGGCACAGAATATGTCTCTCGGTTACCTATTTCAAATGTATTTCTGTTTTGTTATCAAATGAACGGGGATTGTGGGACTATGTGGGGTGCGTTAACTGGCCATTCACCACCCCCCCCCCCAACCTCCCTCCTTCCCTTTCCTCCCCTTCCTCCCCCTATTTCTCAAAATATCCTTGGCTTTGTTCCCATGGTGGTTCTAAGTAGGTCGGGCAGTATTGCTTGCCACATTCCATGCACCGTTGGGATTCTGGTAGTAATTTCTGCACTCTACAGTATACATGTGGCTGCACCTCCGGTCATCTACAACACATATCTCATCGCGGATACATATGCTTTATCTTGGGTGGAAGAATCGTGGCAGTCAGATATTTTATGTATAAAAGTGATTCAAACCTACCTAATAATTTTGTTGATAAAAGGCAGAGTTTTTAGGTTGTACTGTAGAGGGAGATTTGTACTGCATCGGGAGATCAAGTCAAACCATTTCTCTCCTGATTCAGTACAACCCATTGGTTAAAGCATCTATAAGAGGTTGGTACAAGAGCAAGGATACGGGTAGTTTCAACAATAGCTTTGGTACGCATGCACCGCCACAATAAATCACCATGCCACTGCAAAGCACTGCTCCACATACTGCTAACACGCCATTACGCAACAACACACAACCAACACACACACACACACACACACACACACACACACACCAGTACATGCATAACACAAGTACAGAGTGGGTCAACCCGCACCCCCATCCCGATCCACATGCAGAGCCAAAACACGGTCTTTTAACAACCCGGAGGCACTGGGGAATGTGTGGTGGTGAGGTGTTTGTAATATCGTGGTATTGATGAGTTTTGAATTTCATGTGTGTTGGTGTTTTTAATAATGTGGTGGTGAGGTGTTTTGAATTTCGTGGGGGTGAGGTGTTTTTTATGCCTTGGAGCACAGTCAATAAAATAATCAAGAAGTGGAAGGCGTATGGTACCACCAAGACCCTCCCTACATCAGGCCGTCCTTCTAAACTGGATGACCAAGCAAGGAGGAGACCGATCAGAGCCACCAAGAGGCCAATGGCAACTTTGAAAGAGCTACATGCCTTGATGGCAAAGACTGTTTTTATGACAAAAAAGTGACAAGAATATCCCAAGCATTCCACAAGTCTGGCCTGTATGGCAGGGTTACAAGAAGAAAGGCATCACTCAAAAAAGCCCACCTTGAGTCCTGTTTGAGGTACGCAAAAAAAAAACACTCCGGAGATTCTGAAGCCATGTGGAAAAAACTTTTGTGGTGTGACGAAAGAAACCAAGATGGAACTTTTTGGCCGAAATGCAAAACTAATTACGTTTGGCACAAACCCAAAACAGCACATCAACCAAAGAACACCATCCCTACTGTGAAGCATCGTGGTGGCAGCATCATGTTACACGGATAATTTCTCATCAGCAGGGGCTGGGACACTTGTCAGGATAGAAGGGAAAATGGATGGAGCAAAATACAATAAAATCCAAGAAGTAAACCTGCCGCCCTTTGCAAGAAACCTGAAATTGTGACGGGAGGTCATCTTTCAGCATGACAACAACCAGAAGCACACAGCCAAAGCTACACTGGAGTGGCTAAGGAACAATAAGATAAATGTCATTGAGTGGCCCAGTCAGAGCCCCGACCTGAATCAATTCGAAAATCTGTGGCATGACTTGAAGATTGCTGTCCACGAACACTCCCCAGACAACTTAACTTTGTACAGAAGAAACAACAGTTTTGTCCAGAAGAATGGGCAAATATTGCTCAATAAAGGTGTACAAAGTTGGTAGAGACCTATCCCAACAGACTCACAGCTGTAATTGCTGTCAAAGTTGCTTCCACCACGTATTATCTCAGGGGGGTGGACACTTATCCAACCAAGATATTCTAGTTTTGTAATTTTTACCTCCGCCACCAAAGGTGAATGAGGTTATGTTTTCACTCCTCACTGTCTGTTTGTTTGTTACTTGCAAAATCGAAGATTTTTCAAGTATATTGGTCAGTCGATTTTGTTGTTCTGTCTGTCTGTCTTTCTGTTTGTTTATCGCCTACAGGTCACAATTCTAAACCGATCGTCATGAAACTTTACCGAGTTGTAGATGTAGTCTCAACTGAGAAGCCTATTGATTTTGAAGTCAAAGGTCAACTCGAGATCAAACTTCTAAAATCGTCATTTTTCATGTGATTGACTTGAAATTTGAACAAGATTTGCATACCGCATCACTAAATTGGGAAACCAACGATTTTTGAGGTCAAAAGGTCAAAGGTCAACTCAAGATCAAACTTCTAAAATCATCAATTTTCAACTGAAAAATCGTCAATTTACATCCTATTAACTTGAAAGATGAACAAGATTTGCACACTCCATCACTGAATTTGGAAAGCAACTATTTTTTTCGGTCAAAAGGTCAAAGGTCAACTCAAGGTCAAACTTCCAAAATCATCAATTTCAATCTGAAAAATAATCATTTTTCATCTGATTGACCTGAACTTTGATTAAGATTGTGAATTTTAATCTTAATGAAATTGACAATTTGATGTATCCTTGACAAGCTTTGGAGAGGGGGGTGGGTTTTGCAGGTATCGTTTTCTGCACGAAGTCCTTTTCTTGTTTGTTGGTTTGTTTGTTTGTTTGTGTGAAAGATATCTCAAAAAGTTGTGGACGTATCCAGATGAAAATTGGTGGGCAGGATGGGAGTGTGACAAGGGCGAACTGTTTAGATTTTGGTGAAGATCCAGATCCGGATTTGGATCCGACTACTTTTTTTTTTTTTTCGATCCGGATCCGATCCGGAGAATTTTTTAAGTGATTCTTCACCATTGAGAGATAGGGCCAAACACGATATATAGTACAATATCTCAAAAAGTTTGTGGATGGATTCGGACAAAATTTGTTGGACACATTGGGTGTGTGACAAGGAGGAATTGATTCAATTTTGGTGAAGATCCGAATCCGGATCCAATAATTTTTCAAGTAATTTTTCACCTTTGAGAGACAGGGCTAAACTAATATATGGCATGATATCTCAAAAAGTTGTTGACGGATTCAGATGAAATGTGGTGCACAGGTTGGGTGTGTGACCATGACAAATTTATTCGATTTTGGTTAAGATCCAAATCTGGATCTAGATATGAGAATTATTTAATTACCTCCACCACTGAAGGTGAAGGAGGTTATGTTTTCACCCCTATCTGTCTGTTTGTTTGTCTGTTTGTGTACAGGATATCTCAAATAGTTGCAGATGGATTTGGACGAATCTTAGTGAACAGGTTGGTTGTGTTGCGAGGATGAATTGATTCGATTTTGGTGAAGATCCTAATCCGGATCTGGATACGAGAATTTTTTTAATTTTTAAAGTGATTCTTCACCATTGAGAGATCGGGCGAAACGGATATCACACTGTATAGCATGATATTTCAAAAATGTATTGGGCCCAATATGTTCTCGTGGATCAGGCATTACGTGGCAGAGGTATGCGCTCTACCAAGTGTCATTCTAGTTCATTAATTTTCTGAAATTTGTAGAATTTGTTTTTCACTTGGAAGTTGTGGGTTACGATGTGTAAATAAAGGTGGGAAAAGTCTGATTTAATGCAATTTAATTCCAGGCTATAAGGCAACAAAAGGTGAAAATTTGGAAAGGGGGTGTAGACTTTCTGTCGGCACTGTATATGTTATTTATGTGTTTGCTTCTTCCCATTTTGTCCTTTCTCACTTGTATACAAACTCACTCTGCTCCATCACAGTTTCAATATCACTAGTGTGATTGCGTTTATCAAGAGGCTCAATCTCTGTTTTTTTGGAATAAACACCACGTCAATTTTGGGGTACCCTCTTATCGCATGCTGTCTGAAAGACAACAGCATTATGACCTCGAAAAGACATTTATATCAAGACTTAATGGACAAGTGAAATGATTTTTATCAATGTGATTCAAACACGCAGACGTTTCAGACACAAATCAAACCATGCACCTGTTACATTGGCATTGGTGTGACACTGCATTGTATATTTTCGATGTGGATCTGGATGCGATTTTATTTTTTTTTATTTCCAGCACAATTTTTCACTATTCAGAGATGGAGCCAAAAACGAAACTAGCATATCTAACAAGTTGTGGATGGATTATGACAAAACTTGGGAGACGAGTTGGGTTGTTGACAAGAACAAGCCAGGATTAGATGTTGGTTTGGCCTACCAGCGAGATACAAAATGTAAACTGTTCAGTGTGGTAGAGGTATGCACTTTACTGAGTGCGTTCTAGTTCCCTCCACCACCAAAGGTGAAGGAGGTTATGTTTTCACCCCTTTCTGTCTGTCTGTTTCTTTGTCTGTTTCTTTGTCTTTTTCTTTGTCTGTTTGTTTGTTTGATTGTGTGCAGCATATCTCAAAAAGTTTGAGACGGATCCTGATTAAATTTTGTGGAGAGGTTAGGTGTGTGACAAGGACCAACTGATTAGGTTTTGGTGAAGATCCTGATCCGGATCCGGCTACTATAATTTTTTAAGTGATTCTTCACCATTGAGAGGTTGGGCCAAAAATGATACTTAGCACGATCTCTCAAAAAGTTGTGGACGGACTCGGATGAAACTTGGAAGACACGTTGGGTGTGACAAGGAAGAATTTGTTCAATTTTGGTGAAGATGCAAGTCCGGATCTGGATCTAATAATTTTTTTAGTGTTTCTTCACCATTGAGTGATCGGGCTAAACTGATATATAGCGAGACGTCTCAAAAAGTTGTGGACAGATTCAGATGAAACGTGGTGCACAGGTTTGATGTGTGGCCATGACAAATTTATTTGATTTTGGTTAAGATCAAAATCTGGATCTGGATACGAGAATTATTTAATTACCTCCACCACTGAAGGTGAAGGAGGTTATGTTTTCACCCCTTTCTGTCTGTTTGTCTGTTTGTCTGTCTGTTTGTCTGTTTGTGTACAAGATAACTCAAAGTTGCAGACGGATTCGGATGAAACTTGGTGGATACGATGGGTGTGTGACAAGGAAGAATTGTTTCAATTTCGGTGGAAGATCCGAATCCGGATCCGGATTCGAGAAGTTTTTTTAAGTGATTCTTCCTCATTGAGAAATCGGGCTAAACTAATATATAGCACGACATCTCAAAACTTTGTGGACGGATTCAGATGAAACTTGGTGGACAGGTTGGGTGTGTGGCACGGACGAATTGATTCGATTTTGGTGAAGATCTGAATCCGGATCTAAACACAAGAATTATTTAATTTTTAAAGTGATTCTTCACCATTGAGAGATGGGGCCAAAATCGATATAAAGCATGATATTTCAAAAATGTAATGGGCCTGATCTGTTCTCGTGGATCAGGCATTATGTGGCGGAGGTGAGCGCTCTACTGAGTGCCCTTCTAGTTCCTCAAGTATTAATTTCCTTGAGTTTTTTTTTTGGGGGGGGGGGGGTTGGAACCTTAATTTTTGATGAAAACGTTATCATCACAAGGCCACACCGCTATTAGTCTTAATCTACAAAGACAAAAGTATCCTTCCACAAGAGTGGCTCTTCTACTTCGTGGCTTTGTGGTATCATTCCACAAGAGTGGCTCTTCTACTTCGAGGAAACTGATAACTATTTCATTACCAAATGCGTTATCATGTTTGCTTTTATTACTGTCATGATACTCTTCTATTGCTGTTTTTTACATTTTAAAATCTTATCCTTCACTTGTATTGCAAACCCTTACAGTAAGAAGTTCCATAAAAGCTCTTTTCACACTTTCACTCAGTTAAAGCTATCTCATTTGCTCGCGTTTTTTGGTGCTTGTTACTGATTCCGCAATGCCCGTTGAAACTGACAAGGTCATTGTTTGTCTCTGCATTGGTTAAAATTCAAAATATCTGATTTTGAGATGCGTGGTTTCACCAAATCAAATCCCTTGATTGTGAAATGTTAACGCGACTCCCCAATGATATACGGTCAAGGAACAGGCAAGGCTACGTGCTATACCTGCGAAATATCTCTTGAGAGATTTTCTAACATTTAATTGTCATTAAAATCCATGACACAGGCACTACCATTAAAATGTTATTAAAATCGACAACACTGTGCTTCTGATCCCTTCGCAGTTCATTTACATCAATTTGCTATTTCTTCATAAACTACTTGGACAAAAGGAAAATTTCAAGAGATCTGCACTGATCGAGAAATTCACCAAGACTCAACAAAGATCAGAGACAATTATGTGATGTTATGAACCGAGAGGTCTGATTAATACTGTAACACTGGGTGAGAATCGCCAAAGTAATGTGAGGTGCATGTGCTGGAGTCGCCCACAAACCACGATGCACAATCCGTAGTGTTTCAACTAAACATTCCGGTTAGTGATAAATCAGGAGTGATGATATAGAGCTCCGCTTGCAAGGACTGTGGTGAAGCATGTATCGGGGAAACTGGGAGACATCTCCATTCACATTTGGTTGAGCACAAAAGGGCGATGGGATTCGGAATCGTAGGACAGTCAGCGATTGTGTGACATTTCGTACAAACAGGAAGTCAGCTACAGGAATCAGGTTCGGAATCCAATGATTATTGACATTACCTCATTCTAATAACCAAAAGATGCACTCATGCTTACACAGTGACTGGAAGTGAGTTGCTAAAATTAGGCCGCGTGCATCCAGCTAGGATTTCCCAAAGCACCCAGACCGCCCAAATCCACACTCGGCCTGTTCGCAAACTCCTCAGCTACCCTCTCGTCCTTGAGATTGCCAACATCAGGCATAGGCTGGGATGGCGCCATTCTCCCGGATTTAAGCTGCAACTTCAGAGTTGCTACAACCAGCGTGTGGTCGGTATTGAGGAACAGAACACTCCGGTAGAACTGATGAGCCTGTTTGCAAGAATTCATGGACTTAGGGTGACTGGTTCATGGTTTCAGTGCCAAGTCAAGGTACTTAGTGCTATACAGGTTCACATTGCCAGACTCGTGGGGACCAACACATTTTTTCATAACCATCTCTATCAGTGCCAGTCAATCTATTGAAATCCCCCAAGAATAGAAGAGTATCTCTCCAAGGGCAATGATCAACCACAGACTCGAGTACGGCATAGAATGCGTCCTTCACAGTGAGATCACTCAGCTCAGTCGGAGCATATACAGAGACCAGGGAAATGACACCCAAGGAGTGACGAATCCTTTGTCTCATAATAGGCTCGTTGACCAGTGTTACCTCAATTATCATTGGAGTCTGATTATTGGACACAGCTACAGCAATTCCTTGGGCATGGTAACCATCAGAGCAACCGGACCAATAGTAGGTGTAACACCCGCCATGATCTCGCCGCAATCCGGTCTCCGAACCTCAGAGAGTGCTGCAATCCCGATGTTCAAACGCTTGAGCTCAGATGATAACAGAGACAGGTGATCATCCTCTTTGGGATAGGACATTCCAGGCACCCACTCAAAGGACGCCTCAGGTTAACCCACAGAGACGCCTGTCGCGTAGACGACACATCAACACCACCCTGACACA
Organism: Eptatretus atami; assembly: GCA_035128595.1. NCBI lineage: Eukaryota > Metazoa > Chordata > Myxini > Myxiniformes > Myxinidae > Eptatretus > Eptatretus atami. The sequence goes on from CM068961.1 coordinate 67,958,153, forward strand.
TACTACCGCAATCTGACCCTGGATGTTTATCTTCTGCTTTTCATCCTATCAAGGAATGGGGTCCCGAAGGCTTTGCCCCAATCACGTCATTCGGTGAGCTGACCCGCGATGGGCAGCTGCACAGAGGTACTCCCGTGGAGTGGGTTTTTGGTTTTCTTTGCGTTTTTTTTTTTTTGTTGTTTTTTTTGTGGAATTGAAGTGTTTTACGGTGGTCAGAGTGCAAATCCTGCCACCAACCTCCTAAAAAAGATGTAACCCAACTGCAGGAGGACGTCTGCAGACACTTTGGGCACTAGATATGGATGGCCTTTGGCTCACAAGGAGCTCCTCCACCCTTTGACAGGTTTTGTTTTTAATCCTGATGGGTGTCCATATCCATACACCCTCCTCACCAGGAAACCTGGTGGGGAGACGGTTTAGTCAACGAAAACCGACCATGAAACAGGTTAGTACAGGTTTACATGGTACTTGTAGCAAGTAACAGATCTAATCTGGCCTGACCTTACAAAAGCTCAGTGGCTGTGTTTGTCCCATCTCACAGTCGTGTGTGTGGTGTGCGTGTGCGCGTGCGTGCGTGCATCCGTGCGTGCGGCGTGTGTCTGTCTGTCTGAGCTCTACTACAAGCCTTAGATCATGTATAAAAACAAGAGATAAAATTATATTAACTCATACCCCTTCTTCAAAAGTTACAAACAGATCCTTCTGCCCCCACATTGGTTCCTTCCCCCCCCCCTCGCATGCACCACCACCAATGTTCCCAGTATGGGGCTCGAGAAAACGTCATCCAGCATCCTATCAATATCCCCCATCCCCATCCCTCTAAAATAGCATAAAACTTTATTTTTGTGTTATTGTGACAAAATGGAGGGTCCACATTTCATAACCCTCATCCCTGACAAAAACGTTTCATTGGCCACCCCCTACCTCCTCCTCACCTCCTTCACCTCCCTATTCGATGCCACAATCACGGACACATGCACCACCGCCCCATCATCCGTTCAACCATCCTTGTAAACATTCACAGCATCCCCATCACCTCTTGCCCCTACAGCACTCCCAGCACCAACCGTAACCACAATGCAATCACCACCGTTTAACCTCCCCCTCCCCTCCCCCCCCCCACAATAGCACCCCCACATGCACAGCTCGCCACCCCATCATCACCAACACTCTCATACATAACCTTCACCACCCAGCCCTTGCCCACTCCCTCTGCACCTTCAACACCAGCAGCACACTCAGTACCCCTGTCATCACTCACACCATCACACATCATGCCACCCACACCCCCAATAACACCTATCATCGACCCATCAAACAAAGACAACGACTTTCTTCATGCGATCCCCCACTCTCTGAGAAATCTATCAAAGATGTAAACCCTTTCCTCGTTTTGTCCACCCAACCTCTTAAACAGGCCACCTCCAAGCATTTGTAACAGGAAAGACCCCCTCACCCTCCCTCTCCACCAACTTGAACACATCCAACATCCAAGCGTTTGTGGATTTTTCCTGGAAAAGACTTTTTTGATTTTAATGTTCCTTACTCTTTACAGAGCAATGGTGCTGCCAAAGCAGGTTCTTGGCAAGGGTTTTCCTGGGTGGTTTGCCATTTCCTTCCAACGTCGTTTGTCCATGCTCTATCATTTTTAAATGCCAACCGTCAAGCAAGGAAGCAGCACGTACCATTTTTAAAGTGTTTGGTGTGACTCGGCCGGGGTTTTGAACCATCAACCTCCCACACTCGGAGTGGACACTCGAACCATCACACCACCGAGTCTGGTTGGCCTTGCACTTATCGGGTATTATTTTGGTCATGATTCAAAGACGTTTATTTGAAATTTAAAGTTCTGAAGACATCCCCAAAGTTTATTATTATTACTTTAATTAACAGGAAGTACAATGAAAGCAGAATTTAAATGTAAATGTAAATAATTCCATTTTTTTTGTGGTGAATTTGAGCTCTGGTTTTGGGTAAATGTGGAAAACGTGAAATGATATTCATGATTTTCATTGCCGATGGCGGTTTAAATGATAAAAGGGGATTCTGAGAAGCACGCAGTGGGGCATGATGGTTCAAAGGGAGCGGGAAGATCTTTAGGCTGCCTAACGATGTGAGCAGATCGTGCCTGAATATTCGGAACACAATTAAAGATTTATTCCTGCTGTTGGCATTCACAAGCACAGAAAGGAAAATCCACACGATAAGAAAATGAGTAAAAAGTTGCTTTATGATTTTATTTTTTTTTGGTCTTTTCGGCTGCTCTGAGTGAATTTAATAACACCCTCCGTTCACATCTCCACCGCAGCTATCATGCAATTAGTCCAACTACAGCTTGCCATGCTTGCCTCAAAGGTTACTGCTGATTATTGCAGCATTAACATTTTTAGTTATTTCTTCCCAATATGCTTTAATTTGTTTTCGCATTCTCAATTGGGAATAACATGATATTTATTGCAGTAGCAAACATCTTGGTTGCACCGAAACAGCATTACAGGCTGTAATTTCCAGAGGTTTGGGCACTCGTTGCTCAATTGCCTCGTGTAGGCCCGGCCTGAAAGTGACGCTCAAGTCGGTCCACAGACATCAGATGCAGCCATTTTGTTTTAAGGATGTGAATTACAGTGCGAACTGTGAGGTCTTAATCATCCCGGTGTGCATCACAGAAAGCTGCATCAGCCAGGGAGTGAAATTATGGTTCAAATATCGTTCAACCTCACTTAACCAGCACTGTGAGAGAAATATAATCAATGGTAATATTAGATGGGCTGGTAGGATGGCCGAGAGATACGTACACTTGCCTGGTAGCTGTCTAGCCTGGGTTTGAATCTTGGTCCAGCTATAAAGTTTCACAGGCAGGGTGATTCATCAATGCATGTGTCATCTTTTGGATGGATGTTACCTGGACCTCCCATCTGCTGGCATTAGTTGGTGGATGTTAAAGATCCCACAATGTTATTTGTGAAGAGTAGGCGAGCTATCGTCGACACACCACAAACAAATTCCAAATTCCTGTGTCATCGTGGCATCCCATCCAGGGTTGTAATACCATGTGGGGTTAACTCAGCCTGTCATCCTTCCGAGGTCAGTAAAATGAGTACCAGCTTGCTGGTATCCTGTGTTGGAGTGGTGACCCGTCCAGGATTGTGCCTAATAGCCAATGAGACTGCTTAGGCAGCACCAACGCTCTGTACAGAGTATGGTCCCAATGGAATGGAATGGAACCCTACCCAAGAAACTGTTTCTGCAGCACTGACGCTCTGCATAGAACATGGTGCATGAATGAATGAATGAATATTGGATCATTGCCTGATAAACTTATACTCTTATTCACGATCAAGCCTTCTCAGATTCTCATTTCTCTCAGAAATATCTCCTGGGATCTGCGGGGATCCTGGCATTCCTGCGCACGGACACCGCATCGGAGGAAACTTCTCCCATGGGGCTTTGCTCAAGTTCCAGTGCCAGGATGCATTTGAACTCTCTGGGGAGCGGAGCATCACGTGCCAGAAAAACAGCCAGTGGTCGGCGAACGTACCCCAGTGCACCTGTAAGTGCTGATTATTGAACAGAGTATATGTTCAGGGAAACCAAATAAATGAAAGTTCCTGCATCATTGCAAACTCCTGAAATGTGTGCATCATCACTGCTATATCGTGGTACGATGTCACAATTTAATTGCACTTCATTTTCTCATTAAAGTCAGAAAATAAATTCCACCATCTCCATCTTTCATCCCACAATACATTTGTTGTCCTAGACAAGTTTTTAGGCTCATGGAAGTTTTAGGCTTATGGAAGAATGAAGATAAAATAGCAATGTACTAGTCGTGCGATGATAGGAACTCAGTACCCTACAAGTTGAAAAGCATTCTCCTTTTTATGTCTCCGCAGTCAAAGGCCAGAGGCATTATGTTTTTGAGTTGTCCGTCTGGCTGTACATCCCTACGTCTGTCCTTCCATCCATTATCAGTTTTTTTGTTACCACAAAAACTTGTGAACCACTGAATGGATTTCAACCAAATTTTGCTCAAGTATGGAGTATAGCAAAAAGTTGAACTGATTTGATTGTGGGTTTAAAAGATTTGATTGTGGGTTTAATAGGTCAAAGGTGTAAAATCATGTTCTTTTTCCTTGAAATTTTTTGCTACCATGCAATAACTTGTGAACCACTGAAGAGTTTTGAACTCAACTTGGCATAAGTATGGACTGAAATACAAAGGTGAACTGATTCAATTTCGGGTTCAACAGGTCAAAGGTCAAAGGTCTTGCACCCATTATATATCATTTTGCATGCCATAACGTGAGTTAGAAGAATTTGGTGTTGTCTCTCTCATTCTCTCTCTCTCTCTCTCTCTCTCTCTCTCTCTCTCTCTCTCTCTCTCTCTCTCTCTCTCTCTCTCTCTCTCTCTCTCTCTCTCTGACGCATTCACGTGTCAAATTATCTTTTCTACATTTTGTAAACTTTGTTAAACACCAGGAAAGGAATAGGGGAGGAAACACAGGAACTTGCAAATATAACAGTTGGGTTTGGTTATGTTATGAAGGGTAAAAAAAATGTAGTTTTGGATTGGGAATGACATGAGATGATGGTACCTCACTTTGCTTTAAGGACTGGAGAGAATTGGAGATTGAACCATCTCTGGAAGGCAGTTACCCAAAGAAGAGAAAAAAGGAACAAAAGAGTAGAAGTAGGCAGCCTAGATTTTGAGAGTTGAACCAAGAGGGGTTATTGGAAGAACAGGTGCATCTTGGAGGAGTTGACGAGTTGAGAGAGAGCAATGGCAGCTCGAGCAGTAGAGAGGCTGCAAGAAACAAATGTGCCACCAACATTTATGCGATGTGAGAGCAATAGTCCTTGTGCTTCGGCCTCATGTATGAGATTTTTTTTGGAAACGAGCACAATGGTATCAATTTGTGCATTGTTAATGAAAATGAAAAAACTTAGCTATTTTAAAATAATATATCCATGCTTTCATTTTCGACATTGCAGAAGTTTTTCTTCAGATAGTTTTTGGAAGTTCTTCACCAGACAGTAGCCAGCTAAACAAATTGAGCTTTAGGGTAATTATCCCAATGGAAAAAGTACTGAAACTGTATTTTTTTTGTAGTCGTATTCTGGCGAGTATTGCAGTGTTATCAATATAGCTTTTTGAACTGATCTCATCTTGTTCTCTTATCAACTTAAATTGAAAAAGCCCATCGATGCCTCATGAAAATAGATGATTGGTATTAAAAAAAAAACCAGTTTGAAAAGCATTCTTTTGTATTCACTTGAATGAACAAGTTGCATTTCCAACTCATTTTCACTTCCAAACACCTATTTCATGCTACATCTATTTTTATATAGGTATCGAGGCGGGAGAGCAGAAACACTGGGAAATATAGATTTTATGTGCAGATACCAATTATATCATGACAACAGAACAAGAAGAAATCATTTCCACAAATTTTATTGAAAATACTGCATTATCAACCAAAATGCTGTCGTAATAGTTTGAGGGATCCCATTACGTTTTGAAGTAGCTGGTAGAAAGTAGATAAATTTGAAAAGGCAACTTTATCAATGTTGATCATCGGTTTAATGACCTTCCCGTTTGCAGGTCAATGCAGAGAAGGGTACAGAAAGGTATCCCTGAGGATAATGTTTGAATCCTCGGTGGATGGGGGTATGTTGGTGAAAGCATTTGTGAAACATTCGCCGATCCTTTATATCGACTTGATTCAGAGTTTGTTTTTGTTTTTAACATGATGTTTAATACGTTTAAACATCCCTTTTTTAATGGAATTAAACATATTTAATAAAAACTCTGAATCAATTCTGTATAAATGTCGGGCTTCGATGAGTTGTATTAAAAATTAAAAAAATCGATTTTTTAAATTGTCGGTGACGTCAATCAAAACAATGCAAGCTTTCACTTAATAGACAATGCAGACCTCCTCGCCTCCTTGGTTCAGTACTACTTCCATGTAAGCCTTTAGACGTGACACTTCCGGTAATCACAGGGTGCTGCCAAAATATAAATCAGAGAAAGTTCTCATTTTATTTGTAAATATTTCATTTTTCGATCATTTATTTACTTACCCGACAATATGATTACACATTAATTTTTCAGTTAATGTCAAAGCATTTTAACATCTGTACTTATTCTGTCAACATAAAATGTGATCTCTGTGTCGAGGAGAATAAATTTCACATGGTCAAAGTTGATCTCCCGTCATCCATCATATCCAATGTGGGATCGCCAGCACAACTGTAAAATAAAATAAAAACATGACTGTTTTACAGCAACATTGTATTGTAGCATTAAGCATGAACATTTACACAGTTCTCATCGTACCTACTTAGACAAACTACTTCTTTGGATTTTAGTGATCTTGGTTTTTCAGATCAATGGCCTTGCCCTTTTCATTGACATCAATTTTGCTTATTTTGCTGACTTTAGAGTGTCAGCCAATGAAAATATGCATTTGCAATCAATGCAACTGCTCACGGCCAATAGAAGCAGACATAACACCTGTGGAGAGGAATCCGTCATCACGACAGGCATGATGAGTCGAGTGACAGAATCAAACTGTTACCCAGTGTTATTGAAGGTCAAGAAATAATGTTTTCTTTAATATCATTAAACACATACTGAAAAAATGCAGTGGTTTTTTGGTATGTTAAACAGATAAAAACCACCACCTACGACTTCCTAATGACATCCTTGAATATTATATTGTGCGTTTTCATGTGAGATGTGTTAGAAATAGCTTTTTTGTTTGTTTGTTTGATTTTGTAGAGTAGTTTGGTAGTTGTGCACAGGGATATACAAGGAAACAAAAGGTTGCTGAGACCACATATGTTTGCCATTTGACCAATCATGCCTGCATCAATATCCATACCCCAACTATCAAACCAACTTCAGGTAGAGTTAATTGCGCAGGTAACCCCAATGCATGGATTTTGGCTAAGACACTGGCACTGGATCTTTAAAATTGACTGACAGGATAGCCGGCTTTGCAACCCCATTGCAAGACGTGAATATCCCTAGATGCAGCAGCCCCTGTTGACACTGGATGAGAATATGTATTTTTGATTATGTGGGGGAATGAAACAGAGGAGACAGTTCAGTTGTGAGTGCACTATCAAAAGCCATTCTGATTACTGAAGAGTAAATGCTAAACATTGTGCATATATATATATATATATATATATATATATATATGTATGTATATGTATATGTATGTGTATGTATGTATGTATATATATACATATATGTATATATATATATGTATATATAATATATGTATATATATATATGTATATATGTATATTATATATATGTATATATACATATACATACACGCACGTGCACACACACACACACACACACAACACACACACACACATACACACCTGGTGTTGGCTTAATGGTTAAGTGGTGGGCCGGGACCCTCGGGTCCCGAGTTCAAATCCCGCTCGGGCATTGAATTAATACCAGGTGGGGTTGACTCAGCCTGTCATCCTTATGAAGTTGGCAAAATGAGTACCAGCTTGCTCAGATGATTGAGTCATTTGAATATCCTGCGTCGGAGTGGAGATATGTCCAGAATTGTGCCTAATAACCTGGAAGACTGCTTCGGCAGCACTGACACTCTGTACAGAGTATCTTCCCAATGGATGGATGGATTTTGCAAATATATTATTATTACTATGGTTAGAAGAACAAATGTTAAGTCCTTCAGGTAAACTCATGGCAGTCAGGAGGCTTATCGAGCCGATCTGAATTGTCATGCTCAATTAAACTTATCGTCTCACGCCATCAATGTCGTCTCAGAACCCCTACCCCTAATATTGACTCTTGCTCATGATTCAGATTCTAATCTTCTGAAAAGGAAGCTGGTCCAAGGATATTGGACTGGTGTTACCATGTTGCTGTTGGATTTTTCAATGAATCCCATTTGGTTCACTAATGACTTTTAGAAATGTGATTATCTCCCTGCTACACCTGGACTGGTGTACACCTGAAGCCAGTCCACAATTTATAGTTACGGTAACTCGAAAACATGAGTGTTTTCTTCCCTCTGGTTTTTGTATTTAGCTTTCACCAGATTGGATTGATGGTGTGTGGATGAAGCACTGGCACAATGGGCCAAAGGATTTCCTCCCGTGTATACGTTTTTTTGCATTTTCTTGTATTCATTCTATGCTTCTGGTCACATGACTGAGTTACAATATGACTAAATGAAGGATGTTTATGGAGTATATATGTACTGTATATGAACAGACCGACTTTTATTTTCCTTTGTCAGAATTATCTGATAACACGTACCTTAGTCGACGACCAATATTATTGTTCCTCTTCATCTTCTGTGTTCTATATGCTATCATTATCCATTTATTTTTGCCGTGTTGTTTTGTTCCTTCCCCAAATTCTCTATACATCTTTCTTGCCCCCAGTCCCTTGCTTCCTAAACTTCACTGCCCCCAGCGGGGTAATATTATCCCCCAATTATCCTGAGGATTACGGTGACAACGTGAACTGTGTGTGGCTGATCGTGGCTCCGCCTGACAAACGTGTTCATCTCTTGCTACGTGATTTTGATGTGGAGCTGCAGTTTGACTTTCTTACGGTGAAGAGTGGTGAACGAGCAGACACTCCCGTGTTGGTGACTTTTACAGGACCACAAACATCCGTGCACCTCGCCAGTCCTGGGAACATCCTGCGCCTTGAGTTCCAGTCAGACCAGTCTGTGCCACGCCGGGGGTTTAACATCACTTACAGCAGTAAGGGAAACCCACCTTCGATCCTCCTACTTTTCCCTTCACATCATTACAAATATGCATTCATAATAATCCATCAATTTGGTGATCAGCCATTTTTTTAATGCAATATCTGGGCTCTTAAAAGATAAAGATCTGTATGCCTGTACATCGGACTGATATATCCACCTGTTTAGTCCAAGTGTCAAAGCTCAGTTCTGTTTTTCTTGCTTTCGTATCCAATACCCATCCTTTCTACACAATGAAGACCTCATGGAAGAGCCCCAGGTTTACTCGCTTTTGTAAATACCATGGACCCCGACATTCGTGGATTTGACATTTGCAGACCTCACGTATTCGCGGTTTATAAAATGCGACCTGTTTCTGCAGTTGCAGCCCTGCGCTTCGGCTATTCGCATTTTTTGTGGGCGCAAAAACCATCTCCCACAGCCATGCACATTAAACAGCTCGAAAACCATGCCCCGCAACCGCTCCCCCACCACTCCCCCGCCCGCCCATCCCCCACCACCATCCACCGCCACCATCTCCTGCCTTCACCCCCGCCATCACCCCCTCATCCCCGCCACCATCCCCCACAACACATGGTCACACTAACTAACCCTAACCCTAACAGCTTGGTCCCGTGCAGCATATTCATTCTATGCTTCTGGTCACATGACTGAGTTACAATATGACTAAATGAAGGATGTTTATGGAGTATATATGAACAGACCGACTTTTATTTCCTTTGTCAGAATTATTGTCTCATTCTTTTCTCTTGTCCTGCTGCCTTGACCTGCTAACCCAAACTCTAACCCTAATCCTACCCCTAACCCTCACCTGCTGCATGACTCATCAGCACCCTCACCTGCGTCCTCTTCAGAGGGGTTCACTGGATTCTAATGTCATCGTCATGCATCCATAACCATCGTCATCATAACCGTCATCGTCATCGTCATCATCATCATAACCATCCTCATCATCGTCACCATCATCATCATAACTTCATCATGCAAAAGTTATGTCATATCTTAAATAAAATTGGAAACAGTACCTGCTGCTGCTGGTTTTTTTATCCCCGCCGTGGCGGAAGGGGATATTGTTATCACCCGGTCGTCGTCGGCGTGTCCGTCCGCTGGCTGGGTGTCAACATTTATAGCTGTGAGTGCGATTACTCATAAACTGTTCGCCATATCGTTTTGAAATTTGAGTCACACATGTACCACTGAAAAGGAAGAACCCTATTGATTTTGGGCGTGGCCGTCTCCAAGATGGCCGACTGGGGCGGCCATCTTGAAAAAAATGTTTTTTTAATAAATGGAAAACCGCTTATCTGATTTCAATTATTTTTCAATGGTGGGGATTCCCCATCTCTGATGGTATATTTTTATTTGTAAGCATTTTAAGTGTATGCAGTCATCATTTGCATTTGTATTCTTAAAAATTTTTAATCTCCCTTATGAATCACGAACCGCCGGGAACCTATCCCCTTTTACCCATTGAAACAATGCCTCAACATTTGCGGATTCGACATTCGCGCCATTTTTCAGGAATGTATTCCCAAGGAATGTCGGGTATTACTGTACAAGATTTTTGGCTGTATTTTGTTGTTCAATGTCAACTTGCCTTTTGTTTATTGCTCCTCAAATGTCCCTTTACAAATGAACAAATCGATTCATGTGATTGTGAATTTTTCCGTGTTGATAACCATTTGTTTCCCACATTATTACACATGCAGACTTCACATCTTGGGTTTTAAAATTTTAATTAATCACTCCAAGCCCCTTTGCAACCATCTATTGGACGCAATGGTAGATTGTGCTGATTTTATTTACAATTCTTCGAAAAGCTGATGCAATGTAATCTCACTGCAACCATTTTCGTGATGACTTCATTTTTAGTCAACATCTATTTTACGAGCATTGTAAATCTCAGTCATTTGTCCCAACTCAGCCCCTCCTGAAACTTATGCCCCTCAAGAAACTCATACCTTATTTCCCCTCCCAAATCTTGGCCCACTGCTAACCAATGCTCCTTTGTGCCCCTTGTTCTCTTGCGTGTGCAACTGCCTCTGCATATCCGTCCAATAATATTCATTCTTCCATTTCCTTAAGATGTTGACACGTTCCACGCGACTGTCTGTTGGTCATCCCAAGATATCATTCGGTCTTTGCACAGTGTTTGATCGCATGAGCTCCTCTTCCTGTGTCCATCTCCTCCCATGTGCTTCCATTTCTGCTCCACCAAACTCAAACCATCAGCAGTTTACAAAACTCTCTTTGCGTCGGTTCTCTTTGACCAAGTTCCTAATTGCTTTCCCTGTCACCTCTACAATAAGATTATATGAGATTTGTAATTTCAGAATGGTAATTTTCTTGGGAAACCATCTCAAAGGCATTATTAAATCCTCCCACGTTCTCACTCTATCATATCCCTCTTCCTTTGTGTCTTGAAATCAATATGAAAATTACAACTAGTGCAACACTGAACATTACAGGCAAAGCAATTGTTTCATAGTTTTGTTTAACAGGATTGGCATTAGGATTTTAACGTTTACTCATCTTCCACTATGTTATCTCTGAGCAGGATGTTCGGACTCTCAAGCAGAGATGACGCGTGTAATGATGCCATGTCACATTTTCTGTTGCGTTTCCGAATCCAATAACCAGCTTGATATTGGAAACGAGCCTATTGTGACAAAACCACAGCTCTGTACCCATTGTGTCTGGATTGTAATAAGAGAAAATGGATGACAGATGTTAACCCCAGCTGAGACGCCTGACACGTAGGCGTATTTGCGGTAGAAATTCGGCACACAAGAGGTCCCTTGGCACCATATTTGCGGCCCTTCAGAAAAACATCATGTTTCGGTGACAAAGGCCACAGTGGATGAAAGGAGGGGCTCACTAAGTGATGCATGTCACATTATAGAAGTACTGATTGCTCGCTGGATATGCATTTTCCAGTGTGAAGAATACTGAGCGGTACTATGTGAATGTTTGCCAATTTATTTGTTCCTTTTGTCAGTCCCGATTGATACGTGCCACCTCGTGTCGCTCACTGTCAATGTACGTATCCACAGTGCAGGCGTAAGAACATGACAGGCCGTGCCTGACAGGCGATGTTTTGTGTTCTCAGACCACCAGTTAAAATCTGTCCCGGTCGGGGGCGTATGAGACTCAGACAAAGTCTGCAGCCTTGTAGTGACATTGTGAGCCAGACGAATCGATGCACACTCTCGTTGTGTTTACTTCATGGCAACTCTCGCCACCCTGAATCTATCCCGCAGCCTTTGGTCGTGATGAGTGCTACGACCCCGGACGTCCCCTCAATGGAAAGCGTTTTGGGGAGACATTCCACCTGGGAAGCGTTGTGTCCTTTGCCTGTGAGGAAGGCTTTGTAAAAACACAAGGCTTTGATGCCATCACCTGCATCCTGCAGGCTGGAAATGTCGTTTGGAATGGACAGGTTCCAAAATGTGAAGGTAATCTTCCATAATTCACGCAAGAAATTACAATCTTATTTTATATTTATGTCTCTTGGACTATTGTTTTGTTGAGAAATTGCATTTTTCATTTTTTTCCATACATATTATAACCGCTTAACTAATCCCATTTGCAAAACTATTGGTTTTAATTATGAGAGAGTAGTAAAATTTATATTCCAGGAGGAGGACTGTCACATAAAAAACTCTACCTCGGTGAAGCATTCTTAATCACACCTTTCAATCACATTACGAGCCCTCTTTAAGAGAGAATTTTTGTGCCAAATTAATTCTTTTTCGAATTGAGTGTTCACCGTGTTTAATTGGTCATTCATAATATGATGTAAATTGTTTCTGTTCATAGCTCCTTGTGGTGGACACCTCACTGCCCCTGCTGGCAATGTTCTCTCACCTGGATGGCCTGGATTTTACAAAAATTCTCTTACCTGTGAATGGGTCATTGAAGGAGAGCCGGGTCATGCCATCAAGATGACGTTCCACAGGTTTATTGTCTCTTTCTCCACTGCCTTTCTGTGTCTGTCTACATGTCTTTAATTAACTCCGCTACCGAAGCTGGACAGAGGCCATGTTTTCACACCCGTCTGTTTGTGTTTGTTTGTCTGTGAGCAGGATATCTCAAAAGGTTTTTGGACTGATTCGCACGAAATTTGGTGGACAGGTTGGGTATGTCACAAGGATGAACTGATAAGATTTTGGTGAAGATTCGGATCCGGATCCGACTACGAGAATTTTTTAAGTGATTTTTCACCATTGAGAGATCGGGCTCAAAAACTATATCTATCATGATACTCAAAAAGTTGTGGACGGATTAGGATGAAACTTAGTGGACATGTTGGGTGTGTGACAGGAACAAGCTGATTAGATTTTGATTAAGGTACGGATCCAGATCCCCCCTATCAGTGGGATACAAAGCATAAAATGTTCAGCCTGGCAAAGGCATGCTCTCCACCGAGTGCAGTTCCACTTGTATTTGCATTCTCTCCATGACATAGCTCGATTGAAAAGTTTTTTTTTTTAATGTAAAGGAGGATAATGCTGATTTTATTCACAATTCTTCGCAAAGCTTATGCAATGTTAAGGTCACATTGGTAATCCCACTCCAGCCATTTTTGTGATGACTTCATTTTTCGGCAACATCTATCTTACGAGCATTGAAAATCTCAGTCATTTGTCCAAACTCAGCCCCCCTAAAGCATATGCTCCTCCAGAAACACGTACCTTATTACCGTTCCCAAATCTTGTCCCACTGCTCAACTTTGCTCCTTTGTCCCCCTTTTTATCTTGCATGTGCAACTGCTTCTGCTTGTCTGTGTAATCATGTTTATTTTTCCACTTCCTTGAGATATTGACACTCTCACCACAATTTTGCTTGATGTCAACACCCCCCCCCCCCCCCCCCACCCCAAACCTCCCTCAAAACCTGCTTCATACTTTGTTCACCCATCCCCACCCCCCACCCCCACCCAACCAAACTCGCATCACTGGTTTCCTTTACAAGTATCTGTAATATGAACTATAATATCTTCTTTAATGGATCCAAATATTTCAACCTCTTTTTGGGAAGGTTTTTCTCCAAGTTCTTCATGAGCTGGTTGAACAGGATTGTTATTGTTATTTTTTCGTGAAGAACTTTGTTCCAGTGTACAGAGACATGACAGAAGTAAATAGACACCTTAAATTTCTTCATTTCATCTGTATAACGCAGTTTTACTCAGTGATTTGTACTAATATTCGACGATTTCTTTGCAGAAATGAGTTCCTGTGTCTTGCATGATAATTAACTCTGCCTCAAACCCAGGGAGCACACAAACTTTCTGATTTTCAAGGAGGATGAATTGTTGGCCATTTGGAAGGTGGAGTCAGCCAGTGTCAGAAACTCAGACCTTGGCATTCCGCTTTCTACGGTCAATCAAGTGATTGTGCAATTCACCAGCGAAGGCAAGGAATCCACAGCTTCCCGTTTCTGGTCGACCTGGGCCCTCAGAAAGGTGTCTTCAAGCGGTCCATTGAGAAAACTCCCCGTTGCAAGGCATCAAATGTTGCAGAGGAGGTCCAAGTTAGCTCAAGAATTGCTGTGCGGTACCTTCATCAACTAGGCTACTATGGGAGAGCAGCTTGGAGAAATCCTCTTCTTAGACCAGCCAACATTCAAAGGAGAAAGAAATGGGCTGACGAGATGGCCAATAGACCCTTGGAGTTTTGGCAAACTGTAATTTTTTCAGATGAGTCCCAATTTGCTCAATTTTCTTACAGTGGATGTGTATGGGTCTGGAGACTTCCCAGTCAAGAGTTCTCTTTGACCCGATTGCAGCCACCTGTCAAACACGGTGGTTTTTCAGCGATGGTGTGGGGAGGAATCTGGAGCGCTGGCCGGTCAGAGCTTGTGGAGTGTGTTGGCAACATCAACACGAGGATATACTTTTCTATCCTTGAGGATGGATGTCTCCCTGTCTTCTCCACTGGTCAGATGGTCAAAAACAAACACTCTGTTCATGGAAGATGGAGCTCCATGCCAACTGCAAAAAAGAACAAAGAATGGCAGGACAGAAATGGGATCAAGCGACTTCCATGGCCAAGTCAATCTCTTGAGATGAATCCCATTGAACACCTCTCGCCCATATTGGATCGAGCTGTGCAGAAAAAGTCCAGGAAACCAACATCACGGGCAGAATTGCTAAACTTTTTGCATGAAGCCTGGGCAGAAATCCCACAAGCGAAAACTTCAGAACTCGTTAGTTCTATGCCTGAAAGAGTAAAAGCAGTGAAATCTGCAAATGGAAAGTTTACAAAATACTAGTGTATGTATTAAAATGGATCAAATATACATCAAATGTTCAATGAATAAATTCATTAAAAATCATGGTGTCCATTTACTTCTGTCATGTCTCTGTAAACTTCATCACATCTCCACTGAAATGGTTCTTCTGTTTCGCTGTACTGAGCTCTTGCTACCATTTTATTTACTGTGAATTACTTCCTATAATAATTGAGAAGAATTGTATTTGTTCTTATGAATGGTGTTATTTGTTCTCCTCATTGTGATATATATATATATATATATTTTTTCAAATCTTACTTGTACTTCCATTTCATCAGAATGCTCTATTATTTAATTCCCTGAGCTCAGTCTTCCACTACTACTACAACTCCAACTTTAATGGCTCCAAATATTGTCCCCTTTTGTGTTGAGAACTTTTTTTGGTCCAAGTCTTTCACGAACCAGCTGGCCAGGCTTGACATTCGACTGAAATTGATTTGGACAATAATTTGTAATTTGTTCAGGTTGCTGGTGATAACTTGCCTCCTCTTTGTGAAAAACACCAGAGGATCTTTATCTTCTTTCTTTATTACCTAGAACGACCTTTTTATGAGCAATTCTTTATTACCAAGAACGATCAGTGGTGACAGACGGGTCGTCCCACTTAATGTCCTCCTGACAAATGGTGCACACATTGATGCCATGCATATGAAACACCAGAGTGACAGTTTATAGCTGGGCTGAGATTAAATTCCTGACTGGTCTGGATGAAATGTTAATTTCAGGAGTTTACAGTTAACTATAGATGTCTTTAAATACAAATATATATATATATATATACCACTCCTAAATATCATCTTCAGGTTCCGTACTGAAGTCAACTACGATGTCCTGGAAGTACGAGATGGTCGCTCTGCTGCCGCACCTCTCCTTGGCTCGTACCACGGCACACAAGTACCGCGTTTTGTGGTCTCCAGTGGAAATGCATTGTACTTGCACTTTTCCTCTGACAACAGTCGTTCTAGCCTTGGCTTTCATCTCCTCCATGAAAGTGAGTTTTAAAATGGATTTAATACACCATGAAAATATGTTTGTTCGACTTGTTTACATCATAGTTCCATGTTATCCACGGTGACTATCTAGCTCAAAACGGATCATCAGTGTATCCCACCTGTATTATCAACAGCCTGATGTTGTCCAATCGACTGGTGTCACTACAAAATGGTATAAATAATCAAGGGCAGTGGCAGATTCAATGGTCTTTCACTGCCAACGATGCAACCTGCACCATTAAAAAGATCAGTAAATAGGGAGGCAAAAACCCCTCTCATGAGAATCAAATTGTCCAATCGCATGTTTCATACATGCAACAGTTATAACTAACTCTTAATTTGTGAGCTTGTTCGTTTTGACTGCCACCAAGGGGACTCACAATTGGATCTTGTTTTTCAAGTTTTTTAATACGATGATTGATTACCAACATTGAAGCTTCTTTTATCAATTTGAAGAGGCTTCTTTCGAGTTTATCATCTCTAACCTGCCAAAAATGGTCCTTATGGTGCCTTGTGAGCAAAGGCTGTTGTGTTGTGGAACATGCCTTTTTAAAACATGTTTTCTTTAAAGGGTCGACTGTGTTTTTGCTTGAATTTGCTTGAAAACTAAAATTAGTCCTTGATATATTTTAGAAAAAGTTCGCCTTTGACATTGTGCCATATCCAAATTGTAATATTCCTTCGTTACTCATGTGCAAGGATGACAATTCATACTCATCAAGACCATTTCTGGTCTGCAACCACATCGTGAAATTTATGAATTTTTAACTTCCAACTGCTGCATGAGATTTGTTCAAAAAAACATTGATTCTTATTCCAGCCCATGTTGTTCTCATGCAGGTATTCCCGTGGATCCCCGCTCCTGCTTAGACCCTGGAATCCCCATGAATGGCCACCGGCATGGTCGAGACTTTTCCATTGGTGCATCGGTGTCATTTGGATGTCGCCAGGGTTATGTGCTGAGCCATGATAATCCTCTCCACTGTGATAACAACCGCCGGTGGAGCCATACTCTTCCCAAGTGTGATGGTAGGACCTTGGCAATTGAGTTTAAACTTTTGCGTGTGTGTGTGTCTTTATCTCTGTGTCTCCTCTCTCTCTCTCTCTGTCTCTCTGTCTCTCTGTCTCTCTGTCTCTCTGTCTCTCTGTCTTTCTCTTTTTCTCTCTTCTTTTCATGAGAAATGAAGAAAACATTTTTAAGTACCAGGAAATGACTTGCAACAATGCATTTTATATGAAACACAAACATATGGCAAAGTAGTGATTTCTCAAGGGGCATAGTGTGCATTTCTTTATTCGAAAGTGTGATAGTGTTTTGGCGAAGCTTAATGTTGCACACCATTGTTTCATAAGAAACAGCTTATTTTCTTTAACTGCCGCCTATTCTATCCTACTCACCTCTCCACCTTGGGAGTTGTTGCCTTGGCAGATGATTCCTCATGAGCAATATCCTGAAGTGGTCCACGCTCTTTGGCTGTGCTTTGATATTGCTGCAAGCCCCAGAGAGGCAATAATGGCAAAATGAGGGACTTGAGCATGACTCACCTCTCACACCGGTCATCGTCGTCAATTCGAAGAGGCTTCTTTCGAGCTAACAGCAATGAAAGGATTATTTTTCTTTATTTACTCGTCCATGAGCTTTGACTTTGTATCAAAAGTTCCTAATACACAACATTTGAGATGAGGAAAAGGACAAAAAGAGATGCAGGTGTCCCAAAGTCTCCTTTGCTCTCAAAGAAAGCATGCTGGCCCAACATCCATAAAATATACTATGTCACTTTCTTGACTGAACCGAGGAATTTTTTTTTTGTTTGCGTTGTGTTTCAATGTGTACGTATGCATCTCTGCCAAGAAAGTTTTTTTTTTTTCAATTGTGTGGTTGCAACTGTTTAAAGTATAACAACGTGGTATGGCTAAACCACAAAGTAGAAAAGAGAGAGACCCCTGTTCCCTTGAACTTTAACCTGTTTTGCTGCCTTGCTTTTGTATTACAATTCCCATCTGCTTTCCTGCTTGAAGGTAACCCTCTGATGTGATCTCTTTCTCAATTACATTGACTTCTTTACTTCTATGAGGTGACCACATTTTTTGGCATCTAAGCAAGTATGGACGTGAGGATTATTCCAAAGGTTCTGTCACACCACTGACATAATACCGTTGACAATTTCTTTTAAAAATCAATATCACCTTGTTATGCCTCCGCACCAAGGGTGTCGGAGGCATTATGTTTCCGGATCGTCCGTCCGTCCGGATTTTCGTTTACGCGATAACTCAAGAAGCAAATTGTAGAATTTCATCAAACTTG
>CM068961.1:67976772-67999088 GCA_035128595.1 Eptatretus atami
CATACCCGTCGACTGCGCGCAGTCGAATTACTCTAGTTCTACATGATTTGAGCTTCCTTTTCAATGCATATCAGTCCAGTGGGGCAACCAATTTTATTATTATGCCCCCGCACCAAGGGTGCCGGAGGCGTTATGTTTCCGGGTTGTCCGTCCGTCCGGATTTTCGTTTACGTGATAACTCAACAAGCAAATTGTAGAATTTCATCAAACTTGGTAAAAAGGTAAAGTAAGACGGGGCAATTAAGTGATTTCGATTTGGCCAGATTTGGTAAAGGTTAAGGGTCAAATATGTCAATACTCAGGTGTTTGTGCGGGAGAGCGGAGGCATACCCGTCGACTGTGCGCAGTCGAATTCTCTTTTTTTTTGTTTTTTTTTTTACCCCAGCACGGAAACCTTCCTTTTGAGGTGTCCTTACCTTGGTGGACATGTCTTGTGTTAACTTCTTCAGCGATGTAAAATGTCTTCCCCTAAGCTTGCTGGAGTTTTGTCGTTTTATTTCTCATAATTTTTGGTGGACTCGAAGAGTGTTATTATTTTGCTTTCCCAATGATTTATAGCAAGAGTTCGGATATCTACTTTACTGAGTTTTTCTTCATTGGCATTAGATGCCATGACAGTATTGTAATTCCTGAAACAAAACAAATAGTGTGAGAAATGTAATATTCATGAGACATACCAGTAAATAGAGAATGTATACAAATTTATTTTGTGTTCAGCTTGCAGCTTGACCTTTTATTTAAACAGGTGCAAGCAGAGTGACAGAACTTTTGCGATGATTATTGTATTATAAATAAGATGCATTACTTTTCAATGCATTCTCGATGACCATTTGACACACAGCTTGGAACACTTTTATTTATTAAAATAAGGTATTTAACTTGCTTAATGTTTGCATTGTTGATCAGTCTTTTAGCATGAGGTTCATTCTGTACATGTTCACATTCACCTTCATATGGTTTGCACCAGTGAAATACAGATGTCGTTAACAAGCAATAGTCACCCTATTTCACAGGCAATGAACAGAAAATGTCGACACGTTTACATTTCCCCTGACATTTACATTTTCCTTGACTTCCCCTTTCGTCTTCAATTGTCCTACCCTTCCTCCCGCCCTTGGTTCACTGAAGCTTGTGGCGAGGCAGTTGTCCTGAAACAACTTGCCTTTGCTTCATGGAAAGCAAACTCAACGAAAGGTAATCTCAGTTCCTTCCATAAAACACGGAACAGATGTGTGTATCTACCCTCAGGAGAGCCAGAAAACAACATCTTTATAATCTCAAGTCTGAACTCTTAAACCTCGCTCCCTCCTCCAAATCCTGGTGGCATCTAATCAAATCTGTTTCTGGTGTATGTTCCCTCTCCATCCCCTCCCTTACCTCAAATAGCCACACTGCTGACATCACACCTGAAAAGGCTGAATGCCTATGCTTGGTATGTACATATAAATCTTGTGTCCGAAACCCATAGCTTTCTGTACTCACCTTACCCAGTCGCACCCAGCTGTCCCTGGACTCTGCGTCCTTTTCTTCTGACAAAGTGGAGAGTTTGCTGTCAAACCTCGACACAGGTTCTGCAACCGCTCCAGACGGCATCAGCCGACGTGTCCTAAAAACCTGCTCCTCTGCTCTTGCTCACCCTCTCTCTGTTCTATTCACCCTCTCATTTGCTCAAGGTCATCTGACATCTGCTTGGAAATCAGCAAAAATTACTGCCCTCCATATAAAGGTGCAAAAACAGATCCCTGCAACTGCAGACCAATCAGCCATCTCCCAATCATCAGCAAGGTTATGGAATCCATCATCACTTCAGACATTAAATCCTTCCTCTTCTCCAATGGCTTGATTTCCGATCATCATTTTGGTTTCAGACCAGGTCACTCTACCCTGGATATGCTGCTTCTGCTCTCCCAACAATGGATGGAGGTCCTCAATGCCAGACATGAAATCTGAGCCTTATCCCTTGACATATTACGTGCTTTTAACATGGTCTTGCACCCTGCCCTGCTCATCAAACTCTCTTCCTATGGTATCCAAGGCCATCTCCACTCATGGCTTGCAGACATCCTCTCCTGTCGCAGCCAACGTGTGGCCCTAAATGGAGTTCTTTCATCCCCTTCTTTCCTGTCCAGGCTGGAGTTCCTCAAGGCAGCTTCTGGGCCCTGTTCTTTTTCTCGTTTTCATCAATGATCTCTCCGACTCTCTGGAAAATCCTCTATCTCTTTGATGACTCCACCCTCTGCCGTACCATCTGTCATCCCTCAGACCGGCAAGCAGCAGCTTCTTTGCTCTCTGCAGATCTGGATAAAATCACAAAACTGGTCCAACACGTTGAACATGTCTTTCAATCCAAACAAATCTCACACTCTCACCATGTCTCTCCAAAAGGACCGTTTGGAACCCCCCCCCCCCACCCCATCCACTTTCCCAACAATCCCCTTGAAGAAATCCTTTCATTCAAGCTTCTGGGTCTCACTATCTGCCATGATCTTTCCTGAGAAAGCCACATTGCCAACCTGGCCTCCAAAGCCAGTCGCCGACTGGGAATCCTCCATCGTGCAAAGTCCTTCCCCGGCCCACCTGAGCTCCTGACCACTTACAAAGCTTTCATCCACAGCCTGATGGAGTACTGCTCTCCTTTCTGGGCTGGTGCTCTTGCCTCCACCTTTCTCAGCTTCTCACTGTGGAAACCAAGGCATTTTGGATTATTGGCATCTCCCGTGGTGAGGCTGAGTCTTTGGGCTTCTCACTCTCTCACCACAGATAGGTTGGTGGTCTTTCTGTCTTCTACCATCTCCTCTCTGGTCTGCCCCCCCCCGTATTTCCACAGAGTGATCAAGGTCTGCCAGCAACCTCCTCCTGGTAAAAGTACCAAAATCATGAATCGCTGCTCGCCTTCACTCTTTCATTCCTCTTTTTGCCTGCCTTTGAAATAAACTCCCACAGTCTCTTCAATCCTCTTTTTCCCTCCAGGCCTTCAAAACAGTTGTTCACCACCACCTCCTATCTTCCCCATCCAAAACTACGATCTTGTCTACCCCCGTTAATCCACCCCAACCCCACCTCCTTCAAATCCCCTGCTTTCCTTCCTGAAAGTCCCTGTAATGTCCATCTTGTAGACCCTGTGTTCCCCGCCCCATCCCTCACCCTTCCACAGATCTCCTCATGTCTCTGTTCCCCACTATTTTGTCCCGCCCTCTTGTCTCCTGCCCCCCCCCCCTTTGTGTGTTGTGTGTTAGCTCTCATGCGAGCCTCGACAATGTAACCCAAAAATATAACAACAAAACAGAAATTTGGTGAGCATTTGCTGCTCTACCCTCTTCATTGCACACCTTGCTGCAATATTGAGATTCAACACGTGCATTAAAGGAGGAAGCACTTAATTATTCGTATTCATGGTTAACGACACTGGAAAGATAAATTCCTTCAAAACTTATTAATCTACGGACATTACTCTGTCTTTTGGAAACGAATGTGCAGGTCAAATTCTGAGCCATATACAAACAGTCCCAATGTGTGTGATCATGTTGCACGTCAAATCTCATTGATTATTTTATTCATGCTGGAAAATAGAATCTCAGGGTTGTTCTAGGATAGCCAAGAGGTGTGGACATTCATCTCTGAGCTGTCTAGTCCTGGTTTGATTCTCAGCTTGGCCATATATTTTCATCCTGCAATTTTGCATGCATGGTGATGCGTCAATGTGCATGCCGTACGGAAGATGGATGTTATGTCAAAGGTCCTGTCTGCCAGCACTGGTTTTTGGTGATCCTTAAATATCCCACTGTGTCTTTCATGAAGAGGAGGAAAGTTATCACCAGCACCCTGAACAAAATATAAATCCCTGCACTTTCAGGAAAGTATTCTGCAATGAAGCTTGTGACCCATCCAGAATTCGATCTTTGAGCATGTCAATTTTTGTTGAGTTGTCATGATGTGCTGGAGCTCTGTAAAGAGTAAAAGCCTCTAATTATTTCTCTAATTCACCAACAAGAAATACGTTTAGTTTTGTTTTATCCAAGAAGTAAAAAATATTTAAAGCTTTCTTGTGGTTATTATGATTGGAATGAAGGTTAGTGTCGATCTGCATAAATGCTTCTTCCACACAAATTTCCATATTTTGCTTCACCTTCATTCTCATGGCAGGTTAGCATACCTTTCTCAACATAAGATTGAAAACATTTTTGTCCTTACTTTTTTCTGCCACTGCAGTCTTAATCGAGTTGTTAAAAAGACTAGTTTTCCTTGTTTCCTTCTTTTGAACTGACGAAGGGCAAACACGTGAAACATCAACACGTAAAAAGTGAAGGCACCAAGAGGTGAGGGGAAGGGAAGGCAGACATACGGTGGAGCATTAATTACAATTCATACTGTCTCATCAAAGTTATTCTGCATAGAATAACATTGAAGATGGAAACAAAATAATGTCAAATACATTTTTTACCAGTCATACTATAAACATCGCCAGGACATGTCCGGAGACAAACACGCCCGGATGCGTCCGGAGACAAACACCGCCCGGACGCATCCGGAGACGAGCACTGCCTGGATATGTCTGGGGACAAGCACCGCCCGGATGCGTCTGGGATCCTAGGGTCCTGAGTTCGAGCCCCGTTGTGCACTGAATTAACACCAGGGGGTTGACTCAGCCTGTCGTCCTTTCGAGGTCGGCAAAATGATTACCAGTGTACTGGTCCTGGTGTATGCCCCGGTTAGAATAGGTGTACCATATCCCTTTGTCGTAAGAGGCGACCAGGGTTAGCATCAGTAAGGGCTTCTGGCCATAAAGCATTGCCTCAAGAAGGGAACCATAATTGCATGGCGCCCGCAAAAAGCTAACCCCCTGCTCAGCAGGGAGAAAATGGCTGTAAAAAGGCTGTTTTTTTATGTATGTACATTCACAGGGTGGCCATAAAGTCTGGAAACAAGCTAATATACATTATAAATGGTTTATTGACATTACATTCCAATACATGAAATATATACTGTGTGTATATATATATAATATATATATATATAATTATATATATTATATATATAATTGTATATATATATATATATATATATATATATATATCCATCACGATACCACTATAAAACAGAAATCAGTGCCCACTTGTATCATGAAAACAAAATTACCGACAATATTATATAAGTTATAGTGTGCTTTAAGATATTTGTGTGCTCTGGAGCAAGAAAGCCTTTGTCTCGGATGTTGTTTGGTTACCCAGATTGGCATCTGTGAGGCTGTTCCACACCAGTATGATTGCAGGCATGTAGGAGCAATTATATATAGAGCAATTGACCACTCTCTATCTTGCCAGTAAGACCCTGCACCGCATAGCTTCAAAGGATGCACTTTCTCTGGTGGACCTTAATGGAGTCCATGATGGAGGTCGCCTGGTTTTCAGAAGTGCTGAACACCTGAAAAGATGAATTTAATTAGATTCACAACATGGGTGAGCACAGGTGTCTCAATAACTCCAGGAGAGGTGTGATGTTGGGAGATTTTGTAGCCTTCCAATGTCTCAAGGAACTAATCGCAATCGGGGAAAAATGGGGGAAAAAACATACACAATTGAGCAGGACTCAGAGAAGAAAATGAGAATCAAAGACATGGATCCACATGTAATTTGATACATTGTCAGAAGCCACACATGTATAAATCACCGACATGGTCAACAGCAAATTAAATCGTCACCTGTCAAATAAGTACACCAGGCTTGGTTGCATAATGGTTCGAGCTTCCACTCTGAGTCTGGGAGATTGGTGGTTTGAACCCTGGCCAAGTCGCACCAAAGACGTTTACAAAATGGTATGTGCTGCTTCCTTGTTAAACACATCATTTAAAAGAATAGAGCAGGGATAAACAATGTTGGAAAGGCAATGGTAAACCACTGAGTGTAACCCTTGGCCTGAAACTGCTTTGGCAGCACCAACACCCTCAAAAATCAAATAAGTAGTGTGTTTCACAGCAGTGCATACAACAATAAGGAGAGTAATGTGTACAATAAAATTTGATGGACCGGATATCAATTTGAATGCTAATTTAGTCAAATCAAGATTTCAGCCTCGACAAAGTATGCAGAAAAACACATCCAAACCCACATCCTTCAAATTACATCCTTTCCTTCCTGAAAGTCCCTGTAGTGTCCATCTTGTTCATCCCGTGTACCCGGCCCCATCCCTCTCTCTTCCACAGATCTCCTTATGTCCCCGTTCCCTACTGTTTCTGTGTTTCCCTCTCTTGCCCCCTCTTGTCTCCTGCTCCCTTTGTTATATTTTTTTGTGTTAGCTCTTCCATGAGCTTCGACAAAACATACAAAAAATGTGAATAAAATGCTTGCGTTGAATGATGAAACTGAACTTTTAGCCATTGGCAAAAGGTGGTGTGGCCAACCAGGAGTAAGTGGGTGGTGGAAACCTTATGGTTCATTAAAATCCAAGTGCATCATGCCAACCATTTATGTCATTGTAGTTGGAGTAATGGTCTGGAGAATGTTCATTTGGAATTTTTGAGGATTGAGGATCTGTCATTGCAAGGCAACATGATATCCATAGAGCATTGAGGTATTCAGATCCAAATCCCTCGTGTATCCAGATACCGATGAGTTGATTCAGGAGCAGCCTCTGTGCTGTAGGACTGGATTAGGGTATGTTAAATGGACTTTACACAATACTCCTGTCATCCATTGTTGTTAAATAATTACATCACACTTGTAAATCAACCCAATCAAATATTTTGAGTTGTGTTAGACCATTAAGTTAGGTTCAGTGCATAGCACAGATGATATCACATCTGGCTCCATGTAAACGAGGTACAGCTACCACAATTTTACCGGAACTCTGTACTTACTTCCCAGAGAAATATAACCATACATCGCCAGATGTCATTTCCCATCTCAATACCACATCATGTTCCTGGGTTACTTAGGCCAAAGCTGGTCCCATTAGCACACATTGAGGTGCATTCTGTAATTGTTTGCATAATAACTGGAAGTGGCATTTGTTCCTGCATTCAATTCAAACCGTTATGGAATTTATTTCTTCATAATTCATTTTATGTTAGTTTATTAATTATGAATCCAGGGATATTTTCAACAGTCGTCTTCATTTTTCAGTGTATATGTCACAAAAGTGACACAAGGAAAGATAATTAATGATGTTCTGCAAGTCTGGTGAGATTGTGAAAAATGATCATTCTTTATGTGGATGCATGAGATGTGATTCACTCAAAATGTTTGTTTTTTTTCTTGTATATAAAATGTTAGCTCATGGAAGAGAGCACAGCTTGGATCCCTCGCCTATACCAACATGGTTCAACAAAACCCTTGCAGGGGGATAAGGAACAATGCACTGACAGTGCAGCAGCAGGAAAACAGTTGGATGCAATAATCAAGCCAAAGAATGAAAAGGAAATGTGCAGAGAAGAGAAGAGCGGAGGAGATGAAACAAAAAGCTAGAATGAAGGAGTGGCGGTAAAAAGACGAGAGGCCAGCAACCTGTTTGCAATTTGAGAGCAATAGGACTTGTGCTTCTGTTTCATCGTGGGAGATGCCAATAATTTTGAGGGCCTCTTACAATTGTTGAGAGAGAAGCAGTTGGTCCATGGTTGAGTGACCATGACTGGATCCGAATTGATGGTCAGAGCTTTGGTCTTTTGAAAATAGTAAAGACTTGACATTGCCAGCATTGTATTCCATGACTGATTATAAATTCAAGTAAACATACACTTCTGTTGTTGAGAGGATCAGTTTTCACAACTTTCCTGGAAAATGGGAGTGATATTATCCAACATATTTTCAATATGTCTCTACATCTGTTTGTGGATGATAAAGTGACATCACTTGAGATGTGCTTAAGAGTGTGTGTGTGTGTGCGTGCGTGTGTGCGTGCGTGCGTTTGTGTGCAGCACTATGTGGAGGATATATTCAAGCTGAGGGTGGAATTATCTTGAGTCCTGGTTACCCTGATTACTACCCCAACTCACTGAACTGCACATGGGTTGTGGAAGTGTCTCATGGAAAAGGTATACTCAAGTTTTTTGAGCACATTTGTGTGCATGCGCACACATACCCACTCTCTCTCACACATGCACGCACGCACGCACACACACAGTTTTCTTTAATCATACGATGCATAATTTGAGAAGTGCTTGTTTGTTTGTGGATTTGTTTGTTCGCTTCCTTTGCCTTTTATGCATTCCTAATCAGCCGGACGGAATGAGTTCAACTCGGGAGGTGTCTTGGAAGGTTTGAAATGATAAAAAAAAGTTTCAGGGAAGGGGGAGCATTCTTTACATAAATTATCCATGTAAATGTTTCTGGTATAACACCACACCTGGTGTGAGTGTGGGTGGGGGGGATTACAAGTCAAAATGAGAACTGCACTTGGTAGAGGGCATACCTCCAACAGGCTGAACAGTTTACGTTTTGTATCCCACTTATGGACTGGATCTTCATCTGGACCATTCATTCTTGTCATACACCAAGATTTAATCGACTGGTTCTTGTCACACGGCTGATTCTTGTCACACACCCAACCTTTCCACCAA
Source organism: Eptatretus atami (assembly GCA_035128595.1). Taxonomy (NCBI): domain Eukaryota; kingdom Metazoa; phylum Chordata; class Myxini; order Myxiniformes; family Myxinidae; genus Eptatretus; species Eptatretus atami. Next base: position 67,985,324 of record CM068961.1, read on the forward strand.
ATTTCGTCCGAATCCATCCATAAGTTTTTGAGATATCATGTAATACATTGTTTTGGCCCCATCTCTGAATGCTAAAGAATCACTTGAAAAATTGGAGTATCCGGATCCAGATCCAGATCTTCACCAAAATCTAATCAATTTGTCTTTGTAACACAACTAAACTGTCCACCAAATTTCTTCCGAATCCGTCAATAACCTTTTGAGATATCTGTTCACAAACAAACAAACAGACAGACAAATGGGAATGAAAATATAATCTCCGTCCACCTCAATGAAAGGAGGGAATAACCAATCAGCTCTCCCCTAATCATCATTTAAACCCAGGTGGCTAAGTGGTTGGGTCTTTCTTTATCATTTATGTGTTGACTGCTTTTGACATTTGCACGTGGTACATGCTTGGGAGCTTCATTGGTATGCATTTCTGTCTGCGCTGTCACTGATGATTCGCCAATAAGCGATGAAAACGGTCCAGCAGCTGAAGGTGGGTGGCATTGGAATTCTCATGTGTGTACTATTTGTGAATGTCTTTACAGCTGTGGAGGAACTCTTGGAAGGGTTTGAAACAGCAAAGGGCTGACCTTGGTAGCCTTTCTTGGTTGCTTTATGCAGCTTCTTCAGTGAATAGATCATGGGAGGAGTTGATTTATTTATGTAATCCTAGCCACCTGGATTTAATTGATGAGGTGAGAGCTGATTGATGATTCCCTCCATTCACAGGTGACAGATGTTGGTGGGTCTTTCCTTATCACTCATATATATGAACAATAATGCAACCAAGAAGGCCTACACAATGTAAGTGCTCTGTCATTACCATAGTTATCCTTTGGATCTGGAACCAGACTTTTTGGAAGCACAGCTGTTGAGTGGGCCAGGTGAGTTGGTAAAATCGACCCACAAGGATTCCATAACTGACCAGGACCAACCACACTATCACCATCAGAGCCGTGTGTGTTTTGAGGTACGGTGGTCCATGTCGGCCAACCATCTCAGCTTCAGTGAGCCCTTGCTGTGCTTGTTTGGCTTGCTGCAGGCGCAGCCCATCCAATTCAGCTTGCAGGGCAAGAGTGTCAGCCTGCACATGCTCCTGACAGCTGCGATCGCTGTCCAATTCAGCTTCGAGCTCACCAAAGACTTTTCACCACTTTCTAGGTTTTACTCTTGAAAGACTGCAGTTCAGTACACAATGCCCTGATCTCCTGGCAAGTGTTCACCTCAGACAGAGACTCTTTACAAAGCTCATCTTCCTCATTCATCTCGTTCTTACCTCCAATCCAACAATCATCATCCAATGGTTCACTCCCCAGGACACATTCCTCAACTTCAAACTCCCTCTCAAGTGGCACAATTTCTGGAGTATCCTTCTCAATCACTGGACTGAAAGAAGTCTGACAGATTCCTTCATAAAGTTCAGCATGGGGCAGCTCATCTTCATCAGTAGAATCCTCTACATTCACACCAAGTAGGGGCATTTCCTCTTCAAAGCTTCCACTTGACTTTCCCTGGCTTGATTCAAGATGAGCCCTTGGTCAACTAACAGGAAGTCACAGCTGCTGCATCTTTCTTCCTCAACACATCCTTCTTGGGATTGCTCCAATCCTGGCTCAACAAAACAAGCTTCAAGATCTGCCTTCTTGAAAGAGCCAAGTTCAGGAAGATCACTTTCCTCACCCAGCACCTTTGCAACTTCAATGTCATTTTCCTTCACACTATCCAATGCATCATTCCTTACTGTACAATTATCGCAAAACATTTCTGTGGATCCGCTCTCAGCTACAGCTGCACCATCTGCATTCCAACAGCGAGAAGCACCAGACTCATCGTTACCTTCTGCCTTGGCATCACTTCACACGGTTCATAAACAATGAGTAATTGGCCTTCACAACTACTATCAGGAACTGAACTCTGGGATTGGTTCAGCGAATTCCTTTCAAAAACATCACTCTCACACTGGTCCGTTTGACAAGCATCCTGCTCTTCCTCTTGAGATCCATCTGTGACTGTGAAACCACCTTGCCCTTTTTCAAGTTGGGCAATTCTCTCTCCAGAGCTTACATCAGCAAGCTCACCTTCAATTGTTTCAGAATCAGCTACTTGCTTGGGACTTGGCATGTGAACGTCATTGTCGCTCTCCTCCACTACATATCCTGCAAGTGGTTCAAACATTGGCTCTGCCAAATCTGCTCAACCTTGTTCAGTAACATTCCCAAAGTCAAAGTGCAACAAGTCCAGTTTAACTTTGTACGAGTCAGTCAGCCCATGCATGGTCTCAACAGAACCATCATTGTCATCCTTGAGGCTAACAGAAACTTTTGCTTATATCACCTCTCCCTTGATGGTGTTGTCCCAAGTGTTCAGCTGCTCCTGGAACATCTCATCCATCCTTTCCCCAGTGAAGTGTGGCTCCCACAAGCCTTTATCAAACCACAAGCCTCTTGTTCTGTTACACAAGTTTCCAACTGTTGCACCTCCTCAGCCAAACCACCACTCTGGTGCTTCCAAAATCCCAATTTCTCTACCTGCCATTGCATTATGGCTTCCACCCAGGTGGGATAGTCCTCCAGGTCCTCATTTACTTTGTCAATTATTTTATTTGTTATATCAAGTATGATCCTATCTTTCCTTTGAAATTCCTCCATCTACCCCGCAAGCATAACTGTGTGCGTGTGCGTGTGCGTGTGTATGTATCATTCAACCCTGCAAATTTATATTTTCGTAGAAAAAGCTCCGAAGCGTTAACACTGTTTAGAATAGTTCAGTTATATCCTTCGTAAATGTAATAGCCTAACTGTGATGTAATTAATTGTGACAATAGGAATGTGTCATGTTTGATGATGTTTGTACCATATCCAGATGCTGATTGGACTTCAATTCCCTGCTGAGGGGCCTCTGGTAGCTTATCCATGTTGTGTTTGAGCTTGTGGAGTAACTACTGAAATCTAACTATTCGCGTTCTTACTGACATTGACCGTATCCTTGCTCTTCGGGTCCTCACCGAACGCAGACGAGAGTTTCAGCAGCGGCTGCTAGCAGCCTATGTTGATCTCTGTAAAGCGTTTGATTCAGTGAATCGGGATGCCCTCTGGAGGATTCTTGGTCTTAGTGAGGTGCCACCGAAACTGATCAATCTGATGTCTGAACTACACTCTGGTACTGAGAGTACTGAGAGTGATGTGAGATGTTGTGGTACCATCTCCAACTTTTTCCAGTTATTACTGGAGTTCAATAGAGGTGTGTCCTGGCCTCCACACTTTTCAGCGCTTGTATGGACTGGATTCTGGGAGGATGTCGGAGAGATCAAGCTGCAGTGCATCGTTTGGAATGTCAGGATCTCTGACCCTGATTCCGCAGAGATTGCATCATCTTTGCAGAGACTCTGGATATCCTTTTGGGGGCCCATGAGGTGCTGAAGGAGGAGTCAGAGTCACTGGAATTGCGGGTTTCCTGGGTAAAAACTAAGATCCAGGCTTTCAGTGACATCTTGGGTGCTGCTAACTTGTCTGCACCTATTTGTGGTGAGGATGTTAAGGTCTCGGAGAGATTCACTTTCCTTGGCAGTGATATTCATGTCTCTGCTGGCTGTGAGCCAGAGGTGAAGAGACATCTGTGTTCGCACTGGGGAGTCGTGGATTCACTGGATCATGGGGTGTGGCGCTGTCAATACCTGTGCAGGAGGAAGAAAGTCCGAGTCTTCATGTTCTTGGTGCTTCCAGTCTTGCTCTACGGATGTGAGACTTGGACTCTGACCAGGGATCTGAGATGGAGATATAATTCCTTTGGTACCTGGCCTCTACGAACAATCCTCGGCTATCGCTGGTCAGACTTTGTGTCCAACGAGCGGTTGCTGAGAAACTCAAATGAGATTTGTTACCTGCATAGTCCGTAAGTGTCAGCTGCATAGTCCTATGGACATGTCTCATTTTTCTGACGCTGATCCTGCTCACCAGATTCTCTCAGGGAGGGAGCCTCGTGAGTAGAGGAGGTCTATGGGCCAACCATGTGCCTCGTGGTTGCAACAGGTTGATCAGCATCTCAAGGTGATGGGGATGAGCCAGGCATCTGCCTGGGTGATGGCCAGATGGAGGCCCCTGGGATATCAGCAGAAAGTGGATGCAGCAACGTGCTGCTCCCATACCTGACCTGACATCTTTGTTCTTTGTTCCTTTCACACTTCTTTCTAAAAAATTTGATTCATTCTAATTCTTGCTTTTTTCTTTTCTTTCATGTCTTTTACTCTTGTTTCTCTCTTTCTTTGTCTAAGGAGAAGGAGAAGTGAATTATTGCAGAATGTTTTCTGTCAGGCTCACTTGGTTGCACCTGGATGGGTTTGAGGGGAGTGGAGTAGTGGCTGAAACCCGACTCCTATCCCTGTTCCTCCTGATGACTGCATCTTTGCTCTCTACTTATTCAGATTCCTTCTGATGACTCCAATGCAGTATTTTGTCTTCCATTTTGCTTATGTAATGGATAGACGCTGTCTCCCCCGCCTCATGTCTGTGTCTAAAAATCTCAATCCTTTGTCCCTATTTTTGTGTCCTTTCCTCTGTAAATCTTTTTCATTGCCTCTTTTACATGTTCACTATTGGGCTATGCCTTGCGGTGCGAGTTTTCTTGCCAAAACGATAATTGATGGCAATGCAGTCTGAGTCATTGGCAGCTGCCGAGGTGAAAGGGTCACGGGTGGATTTGCCCCACGCATGGACTGATCCAGCATCCAGTACCCAATGTTGAGTGGGGGGTGGGGGGTTGTGGCTCAAACATGATTATTCCTCGGGGATAAAAGGGTGGAGCGAGAATGGAAGTCAAGAGTTCTCGGGAATCGTTGGAAGAGAGGCTTCACACCTCGCTCGCTCCTGGTGAGCCAGAGCTACTCCCCACCACAACCAAAGCCAAACTCCCTCCTCTCCTCAGTGAGAGGGCAAGTGGGACGATCAAGTGCCGGCACATGTGGTGCGCATCCACACCAGGGATTCAAACTACAGACTCCTGAACGACTCTGCCGGTTTGACCCAGGACCTCTTCTTGTCTTGTGGAATCCATGTTGCCTATCTCTTGTGGTGTGTCTGTTGGTCCCAAAGGCTTCAACATTTAAAGATCTCTGATTGGTTGTTTTGTTCATGGGGAATGTATCGGTTGTTAAGGGTTATTGGTTTGTTGCATCATTACTCGTTGATTGCGCCTTGTATTCCCTTCCCCATGACCATTGATTATTGCTTAATTAAACAATTCTGGTCTCAGGGTGAATTCAGGATGTTGTGGTCCTTCCCCTGCTAATTAAGGAAAGCCCATTGAGGTTTGATTGGCTGCAGATAGTAATCCCCACACACCCATTCACACCTCTCCGGCTCACTTAGCCTAATTAGGACGAGGAGATTGGTGATAATTAGCATAGCACTCGACCGGCTGAGAAACCCCAACCAGTGCAGTATTGTAACTTGTGGGCACGTGGTCTGGCTGGAGGTCTTTGAACCAGTTGACCATTGAGGTGACTTGCCAGATTCTGCTTAGGCAACTGGCATGACCGGACAACTACAACAACAAATACAGTGGGGTACAAAAGTAGAGTCCACTTTAATCATTGCCAAGCTTTCTCAAATCACGATTTCAAACAGAAATTTATCATAATATTTTTGATATGTACTGATATTCTTTAATTAATTATAGTTACGATTGACTGAGACTTTGTCTTAACAGAATAAGGGTAAATACATTTGAGAGAAAGATAAAATTATGGCAGCAGTCTGACAATGCTCTGTACTGCATTGCAACACTGTTGAGAAAAGATTGACTCAAACATGATCCAAAATCTAATTAAATCATTCCCAAATGGATTTGAAGCAGTTCTCAAGACTAAAGGGGGTCACACTGATAATTAATTATTGATTATATGTGAAGACAGTACACCCCACTGTGGATATGTTTTATTATTTGTTAAATATCTTTGATTGTCTGAATGGTCATATGCACGGAAACATTTCAGATTCGGTATTTTTTTCTGTGTAGCCTCTGTTGTCTCTGGTTGTTGTCTTGCCAACAGTTAGAAATGGGATGTTTGAACTCTGTTTTATCCTGATGTTTGTTTTTTTTTCATTGCATCATCAAGGAATTAACATCAAACATGATGTTCTTCATTGTGTATGTAGTTTTTTGATTTTTTCTTGGCATAAAATGTGTTTCACCTATCAGGTGTGGAGTTCATGTTTCACACATTCCACCTGGAGAACCTACATGATTACCTGCTGCTCGCGGAGAACGGAAGTTTTGCACGTCCGCTTGCACGTCTTACGGGGTCAAGATTGCCGGATCCTGTTCGCGCAGGCCTCTACGGCAGCTCCAGGGCTGAGCTGCGATTTGTCTCTGACTTCTCTATGTCCTATGAGGGATTCAATATCACCTTCAGAGGTGAAAATATGGCGTGGTTTCTCCGCTTTTGAACTTTGTCTTTTTTCAAACTGTGGCACGTTACTTCTTTAATGGAAAGGTTATTACAGTCCCCTTCGTTACTTGATGCTCCTGTGAATCTTGGATACAATTTTTTTTTATCCCATTGAATCTCATTAAAATCCCTCATTCCAGACTACATATATATATATAAAATGTCATTTAAAACTAAGTTAATTTTACCAGCAACAAATGGAGAGAATTGGGATCAATATATATGTGTGTGTGTGTATGTATGTATATATAAATATATGTAAATATATATATATATGTGTGTGTGTATATATACATCCCTACATATGGAGTACTATCATACTCCATGATAAAGTATAAAATAATATTTGCAGTTTTTTCACTCCCAGTTTTTAACTCGACTAACAATGCAAAATGCTTACAAATCACAAAGTGTAAATTGCCTGTAAAACTTGAGATATATTCATGGATATTAGTCATGTCTTGCACTCAAAATAGTACAAATAGCTTGTAGTATTAATTTCATATAATATAAATGTTTTATTTTCATAGGGTGAGGGTCATGGAGGAACTATTACGTAAATCATGCAGACAGAGATACATGAGACAACACAGGACTTTGACCACATAAACACAACCAGTGATATTGGAGCAAGTGTAAGAACTCGAGGTACTGGCAGCACTTCTTTGACATCATTCTTCTTTCTGTAGTCAGCAAAGCATTCAAGAAGGATTATCTCCACCCAACTTCCACTCCCCCCCCCAAACCCCACCCCGACTCTTAAGGGATACCAACCACAAGGTTTTATATCCATGTTTATCCATAGTCTGCCAGTAAACCTATTCTGGTGACACTCCCAAAATTCAGAATCACCGCTCACCTCCACTCAACCATTTCTCTTTTTCCCCACTTGTGGAACCAACTTCCACAGTCTCTTCAATCTCATTCTTGACCATCTCAGGTCATCCCCCATCCACAATCATGATCCTCTCTATCCCCATTAACCATGATCCTCTCTTCTCCCCTCCCCAACCCATATCTTTCTTTGTTTCCACTTTTTCCTTCCATTTCTATATTTTAGAGTTTTCAGCTGTATGCATCTTGTTCACCATCCTGCCCTTGCTCTCCTTCGTCCCCATGTCCTTTATTCCTCCATGTCTCTCGATTTTGTCCCTCTACCCTACTGTTGATGTATCCGACCTCCTCCTCTTGTTATCTGCTCCTTTCATTCTGTTACGTCCTGGTCAGTTTTGTGTGGTCAGTCTAGAATCTAGATCCTCCACGAGCCTCGACTCCGTATACCAAAAAACGGTAAATTTCAAAACATTAACTTTTTTTTTCAAAGCACAATTCTTTATTTTTATTTTTAGTGAAGAACCCATTTTTACAGACGGGTTAATTCCCCCCCAGAACTTTGGATGGGTTAATTCCCCCGGAATTGGCGTATTTTAGGACGAATTGTTATACCGCCTCCCACGAGGCGGCGTTATGCATGGAGAGAATTGGGGTCCTCCCACCACCCTGAACCCTTCGTGCTATTAATCCATTTTACCACCTAAAACTTTCCTAGCCACACCTCATGTACAATCACGAGTTTTTCAACTCGTTCTGTCCAGTGGTTCAGTGGTGAAGCATATATATATAACAAAAAAAAACACAAACAAACAGACATTTCTCAAATTATATTTAGTTTAAATAGTAGTCGTAGTGGAAGTAGTCACCGTAGTCATAGTCATAGTAGTTGTGGTTGTAGTATTTTACCGATGTACGTAATTATAGGTCTTTTCCATTTGTTTTCCTCTTTCTCATTGGGTTGATAATTATATCCTAGTCTATCAAAGATGGACAAGGAGTGGGCTCTTCAATCACAGTGTGCAATTATCACAGAGCCAGGGTGTGCTATGAATGGCTACGTAGAGGCATCAGAGTGAGACTTGAGGAGGCTTTATGAATCGTTTAGAAACCAGCAAACCACATGTGGTGCAAAAGGCCTTGAGCCTGCACAGCCCTGGCAATGGCCATTAATGTATAAATACTGATGATTCCTCAGGTTTTGGACTGCTCATTTGTGTTACGGACTCTCAAGCAGTACAAAAAGGCTTTGGCTACTAAAAACAAAGAATATGCTTTTACTTTGAGTACAAATATGTAACTAACAAATCATGTGATGGTGACATTAATACATCTCATCTGTCAGAGAATATCTTCAATTCGGCATCTCGTTTAGATATTTATACTTCTAAAAAACAAGCCATTGTTGCCGGTAAAATTAACTTGATTTCAAAAATACTTTGTAAAGGGACAATTATAGAGGGTGAAAATAGTGTTAGTAGCCAACAGGCATGTTTTACTCTGAAGGTGCCTCAGAAATCCCCAAACTCAGGGAATAAATAAAGGTACAATTTAGGAAAGAAGGAATTCTTTATCAGATCGAAGACATAATTTTAGCATGCCACCTTTTCTTTAGAGTATGCTTTGGAGGCCTGTGAGGATCCTGGCAGCCCGTTGTTTGGGCGGCGTGACGGGTCCAGTATGGTGGTGGGTGCGGCGCTTGCATTCTCCTGTTTTCCTGGCTACCGCCTGGAGGGTGCTCGACAACTGCTGTGCCTGGGGGGGGCTCGCCGCATTTGGAACAACCCCCTGCCCAGGTGTGTGGGTACGTAGCAACACATTTCATTCTACCCTCTGCCTGCACATCTATTGAGCAGAAACTAAATGCTGAATTCATCAAAGGTTTATATCAAGGGCTGTCATAGCTGCAATAACAATGTCTATGGTGAGGCTTAATAGTTTAAAACCTCATTTTCGAACAGCACTTAGCAAATCATATTATTCTTTATTATGAGTTTTTCCTGGAATGCAAAGGATAAAATTAAGTTAATAGAGGATGAAGGATGACTAGCTTGAAAAGAGAACGGAGGTTGTGAGGAGATGAGGGGAAAGGGAGAAAGTAAGTATGTCATATATAGTGCCTATAGAAAATTTACACCCTGTTTCAAAATTTTCACCTTTTATTGCCTTTCGCCTGCAATTAAATTGCATTCAATCAGACTTTTTCCACCTTTATTTACACATCATAACCCACAACTTCCAAGTGAAAAACAAATTCTACAAACTTCAGAAAATTAATTAAAAACACAAAACTAGAATATCTTGGTTGGATAAGTGTCCATCCCACTGAGATAATATGTGGTGGAAGCACCTTTGACAGCAATTACAGCTGTGAGTCTGTTGGGATATGTCTCTACCAAATTTGCACACCTCGATTGGGCAATATTTACCCATTCTTCTGTTCAAAACTGTTCAAGCTCAGTCAAGTTATGTGGGAAGAGTTGATGGACAGGAATCTTCAAGTCAAGCCACAGATTTTCGATTGGATTCAGGTCGGGGCTCTGACTGGGCCACTCAAGGATATTTATCTTTTTGTTCCTTAGCCACTCCAGTGTAGCTTTCTCTGTGTGCTTTGGGTCATTGTCATGCTGAAAGGCGAACTTCCGTCCCAATTTCAGCTTTCTTGCAGAGGGCAGCATGTTTTCCTCTCGGTTTTTTACATATTTGCTCCATCCATTTTCCCTTCCATCCTGCCAAGTGCGCCAATCCCTGCTGATGAGAAACATCCCCATAACATGATGCTATCACCGCCATGCTTCACAGGAGAGGTGGTGTTCTTTGGGTGATGTGTTGTGTTGGTTTTGTTCCAAACGTAACGTTTTGCATTTAGGCCAAAAAGTTCCATCTTGGTTTCATCAGACCAGAAAACCTTTTGCCACATGACTTCAGAATCTCCTGAGTTTTTTTTGTATACCTCAAATGGGACGTAAGGTGGGCTTTTCTGATTAATGGCTTCCTTCTTGCCACCCTATCATACAGGCCAGAGTTGTGGAGTGCTTGGGATATTGTTGTCACATGCACACAGTGACCAGTCTTTGCTATAAATGCATGTAGCTCTTTCAAAGTTGCCATTGGCCTCTTGGTGGCCTCTGGTTGGTCTCCTCCTTGCTTGGTCATCCAGTTTAGAGGGACGGCCTGATCTAAGCAGGATTTTGGTGGTACCATACGCATTCCACTTATTAATGATTGCCTTGATGATGCTACAAGGGATATTCAAGGCCTTTCAAGTATTTTTATACCCATCCCCTGATCTGTGTTGGCTTAATGGTTAGGGTGGTGGGCTTTGAATCCCGCTCAGCTGTTTAATTAATACCAGGTTGGGTTAACTCGGCCTGTCATCCTTCCGAGGTCAGCAAAATGAGTGCCAGCATGCTGGTATTTGTTGTCGGTGTGGCGACCCGTCTAGGATTGTGCCCAATAGCCAAGGAGACTGCTTAAGCAGCACCAACGCTCTGCACAGAGTATGGTCCCAATCCCCCCTTCTCCCTGATCTGTGCCTTTCTACAACTTTATCCCGAGGTCTTTTGAAAGCTCCTTGGTCCTCATGGTTGAGTCTTTGCTGTGAAATGCACTACCCAGCAGAGGAAACCGACAGGTGCAGCTGATTTTATTCTGGAATAATCAGAATCACTTCAATTTAACACAGGTGGAGGCCAATTAACTTGATGTGGGATTTTGAAGGTGATTGGTTACACCTGAGCTAATTTACAATTGCTATTATAAGGGGGTGGACACTTATCCCAACCAAGATATTCTAGTTTTGTGTTTTTAATTAATTTTCTGAAGTTTGTAGAATTTGTTTTTCACTTTGAAGTTGTGGGTTACGATGTGTAATTAAAGGTGGAAAAAGTCTGATTTAATGCAATTTAATTGCAGGCTATAAGGCAACAAAAGGTGAAAATTTTGAAAGGGGGAATAGACTTTCTGTCGGCACTGTATGAATGAAGTAAAAAATGCAATGCTTTGTAAATTGGGCAGAAACTTAAGGCAGCTAAATCTAGAGGGTAAATAATCAATGATGTGCATTGACTCTATATGCACAATCAGTGAAGTGGTTGTGATGTGGAAAAAGCAAGTTTAATGAAGTTATGGATTCGGTATATGGGCACAGCAAGACAAAGGATAACTTCTGCAGATGTTGCACAGAGTTTGCTATCCCAGACCATGGTAGCTTGCTGTGCTTACTGTTTCAACTTGAATGTGCTGCACTCATATCCTTTGGCAAGCGGAGGCAATTGTTTCATCTCGACTCGTGGAACTGACCCTATTCCCCATGGTAATACACAGCTCTCCCATGTGCGTTTTGAGTGGGGAACTGGAAGAACAGTGGAATAGTTGATGGGTCAGAGAATGTTTCACTTCTTCTTGTCTACTTTTAAGATACACAAGGGCAGTTCAAGGTTACAGAAGTTGAATTTTTATTGTAGAAACAGGTAAAAACAGTCATTCAGTGCTGAGATCCGTCCAACTTGGACTTATATCTGTGAGCTGTAATTTATCATACACAGGATTAAATTAGTGCTGAGATTTTGTACAATGATATTGTTTATTTTGAGCAATTGTTACATTGGAGGTGACATCAATGCTGGTCAAAACCTTCTGTACAAAACCAAGATGACATTCATCATCGTCACATTAACTGTGAAATAGAACTACGTTCTATCGTAAATTTACTTTCAAAGGAGATCATCAAACCAGCTGAAATTCACAGGAGTCTGCACCATTTGGTGATGCTTGTCTTTTATGTAGTGTTTAAATGGTGCACTTCAACAATGGCTGTGAGTCGGTAAGCGATATTTAGCATTCTCAGATGTAATCAACTGTTTGTACACAGTTAAATGAGTTGAACAGAAAATTTTAGAAAATTTCCAGAGTGCTGTACATGTTAAAATGCCACCTCTGGCTTACTTGCAGTCTGTGAAAGACCAATGCAAAACAATGTCAAATGTTACACTGCTAACTGCAGTATCAGTCAAAGCCTGAACGATTTCAAAGCCTTTGTGACAATGCCAGCCCCTCACCCCTCAGCTATCATACCCTTGCTCCAACCCAAAGTGCACTGAATGCTGCAGTGAGGTGGTTCTCTTGAAACAACTTGCCATCTCTTCTTGGAAGACAAATCAGACTGAAGGCAATCTCAGCTCATTCTACAAAACCTGAAACAAGTGTGTATCCACTCTCAGGAGAGACAGAAAACAGCATCTGGCCAACCTCAGGACTGAACTTTCTAATTTGTCTACTTCCGCAAAAACATGCTAGTGCCTTGTCAAGTCTGTCTGCTTGACAGTATGCTCCTAATCCATCCCTTCCCTCACTTTAAATGGCACCATAGCTGAGTCTGCTCCTGAGAACGCCGAACACCTCAATTCTGTGTTTGCTTCCAAATAATGTCCCTAACCTACCCAGTTGCACACAATGCACACAACTGTTCCTGGGCTGTGTCTTTTCCCCCTGAGAAGGGAGAAGGTGAGTAATCATCTGGCAACCCTCAACTCTGATTCTATAACTCGCCTGGACAGCATCAGTGCAAGTGTCCTGAAAACCTGTTCTGCTGCTCTTGCACATCTTCTTTATGCTCAGTTCACTCTAACTTTTGCCCTTGGTCATCTTCCATCTACTCGGACGTCAGCCAGCATTACTGCATTACATAAACATGGTGCAAAAACCAATCCCCTTAAATACAGCCCTATCAGCTTACTTTCAATCATCAGCAAGGCCATCAAATCCATCATCACAGTCGACAAAAAATCCTTCTTTTTTTTCAATGGCCAACTTCCTTCGTCTCTTCAACTAAGAGGCTGCAATTACCCCGCAACTCAGCAGCTCTGGCTTGACTCAGCAATTACCCTGCAATCCCACGACAATCCCCTCTGCTCTGACGGCACCCGATTGTATTGGTTCACTCATTCTCATGCTGAACAGGATGGTGTGTGTGATGGCGGTTTGTTTTGTTGATTGGCAAGAGGAGGTCGTGACTTGGGCAACTTGCTGGTAACCGGAGTGCAGGAACAGAGTGCTGGGGGTGAGATATGGCGTGTAAAAGCCGCGAGCAGTCCGGAAAGAAGAAGAAGAAGTAAGAAAGGTGGGAAGGTCAGCAAGAGAGAAAGTCAGAAAAGTGAAGAAAGAACAAAAGTCAATGTCCGTGTGGAAATGGTGTGGAGAGGGAAAGCGAAGGATAAAGCAGTTTTAACGAAGGACGAAAGACGAAAGTCAACAGACTCTGAACTCTTGAGAGGACCCACTCGAACTGCTTGCTTGCTCAAAGGACAAAGACAAGACTCTTTGGAAGAAACTACTCGCTCAAAAGACCCACTCGACTGCACTGAACTTCTGTGCATTCATTCTTATATGCCTTCCTCCTTCACCCGCACTAGCGATTCCTCAGACTCCCCATCAGCCTGGCGTCCCCTCAATGGCGCAGGGTTTGTAGGGGTAGTTGAGCAGCCCGTGATTGCTGTTGGT
>CM068961.1:67999098-68018542 GCA_035128595.1 Eptatretus atami
CTGCACCTGATTGGCGGAGCCATGCCGCAGAGGCATCCCATCCGGTTGAGGGCAGGGGAGGGGGCGGGGGGATTGAAACTTGCCCTCATATACTTTCTAACTGTGTTTGCTTCTCCACTAAACAATGAGGCATTTGAGGATCTGAAAGTGAATTATAGTGTGTTTGTTGCAATATGTAGAGGAGAGCGACAGTCGAGAAGGTGAAAGAAACACAAACGTGTGCTGTCTCACACTCGCAATTCCACATATACATGTTTTAAATTAAATGCTAAACAGAATACTACAATATAACTGACCTTAATCAAAATATATATATATATATATATACATATATACAGTATATATTATATCATTGGTCCCCAACCTGCGGCCCGTGGGCCGCATGCGGCCCGTGGAGCCCTATACTGCGGCCCGTGAGGACTTTCCAATCAAAACACATTTCCATGTAGCAATTTTAAAGGGGTTCCAATGCCACGGCCGGCCACTGCCGGCTGGCGCCGTGACCTGAAAAGCCTTACACAATGCCGCTGCCGGCCACTGCTGCTTACCGCCGGGAGGAATCAAATCAATTTGATTTTACCTTCCGGCATCTTGCGGCAGGATTTAAAATTAATTACACCCCGCACGGAAATTTGTTCAGAATTACAGTGCGTGAACAATCGATCGATCGAATACATATAAAATTTATTAATTAAAAAAGACAATACTCCAATAAACCCCAAACGTATCGATTTCTCAACACAAACGTTGTGTGACAGTATCAAGTTTCTCAATAAAATGCATCAATTTTTTTCTGGCTCCCAACTTCCTTGGGAGTAGTGATTGTGGCCCGTGGGACCAAAAGGTTGGGGACCACTGTATTATATCATGCCTGGTGTTGGCTTAATGGTTATGGTGGTGGACTTGGGATCCTAGGATTCCTGAGTTCAAATCCTGCTCGGCTGTTGAATTTATACCAGGTGGGGTTGACTCTGCCTGTCATCCTTTTGAGGTTTGCAAAATGACTTGCTGGTATCCTGTGTTGGAGTGGTGACCTGTCCAGGATTGTGCCCAATTGCCCAGGAGACTGCTTAGGTAGTACCAATGCTCTGTAGAGAGTATGGTCCCAATGGTATATATATATATATATATATATATGTCACTGTCTGGGGAGGTGAATGACGTTCTCACTGGGATCACAATCATTACAATATATTTATTCACAGACCACATCATGACCAACTCTTTGGTGTGCACCATTATTTGTTGTTTGATAACATTCAATGACCTTTTGCTTTTGTAAAATTACTTTGTCTTCCCTAACATGTTTCATACTTGCCAAAGGCAGGTGCAATCTGTAACTCTCATTTCACAACCAACATGTTATTCAACTGGGTTTGATTGCAAATAACAGTGCTTTATCATCACAAACAGTTTCATCTCCAGAAAGTTTACAAAAGCATCAGTGATGTACTAGTTGACACCTCGAGATGGACGACCATCAGGCGAACTGGTTTTGCCACTCATTACAAACTCATCAGGACTAGAGTAAGTCCCTGTGCACTTGCACACCAACACCTCGTTAGTTGTATTTCACAAGTGTACTCGTAAATGACTCTTTCATTACCCTGACCTTCATGCCAAAGCCTGCCTTCATATTCCCTTTTTCCTCTTTGACTATTTGTTCACGATGTGACAAGATTGAGTTATGAGCTGCTGCTTCAACTTGATGCCGTGATTTACGGTGGTTCAGGAGTTTCCAAGCTCGGGTACCTTCTGACTTGTCATTACCATTCCGCACAAACTGCCAAAGCTTACTTTTCAGGGTTATATTCTTTCTTTTTCCCTGGTGCACACAAATCGTTTTGAAGAATTGATTCAGAGGCACCACTTAATAGTTTGCAAAGAATTAAATCCTGAGAGCTGGTTAATATGCGTAGATGTGAGGAGATGTCAACTAGACTAATTTCTTTGATGTAGGCACAGAAGCAAATCAGACTTTAGTTAATTATTTATGCAGCACAGTGCCAAGAGGCTTGAGGTAGCTGAGCAGTTGAAACTGTTTTCCAATGAATAATTAAGTTCTCTGTGGACAGTGTGAAACTAATTGCATTGTGAATCACAGGTAACTGTATCCTCCATGATCCTCTGTCAGCATTGGTACTGAGGAATTGTTATTTTGTAATTTTAATGTTGTTAATATCCCTTGTTCTTTGAAATATTTGCTCTGTTTAGACCATGTACTTATGCAGATAATTCAGCTTTTGCAGTCTGCGAATGCAATAACTGGGCCGGGACAGTTTACATCGGTAAATAGCCAATGAATTGTGGAACAAAGAAAAGCACGATCATAACGAGCTGAATTATTAGACACCATGAATATAATCTCATAGTACTCTCGATCGAGAATGTGGAAGATGTATTTTGTAATATCCCATAAGTTTATTACCTGGCGCTAGCAAAGCGAAAAGAAGGGTTGGGCATTCACGTGCGTATGTGTGACGTACATGCGTGCGTACGTGTTTGTATTTTTTAAATTCATTTTCTCAGCAACCGTTGGTCCGATTGACACAAAATTTTACCATAGGATTGCCTCCACCTGTAGAATTTTTTTTTTACTCATAATTATGACGTCATAGTTCACGTGGTACACGTGCCATCTTGGAAAAATCGAAAAAAGTTGCACCTCTGTATCTCCGAAACCTCTCCATGGAAAAAAATTGAAACATGGCTTATTGTCAACTACTCCCAATGTGTAATAAGATATGTTAATGATGATGTCATCGGTGCCTTCATTATGACGTCATAATTCGACAAGTACAACACTTATCCGATCATTATGAATTTTTTTTTTCTCAGCAACTGTTGGTCTGATGGACACAAAATTTTCACCATTGGAGCGCCTCCTCCTGTAGAATATTTTAATGATAATCATGTCATAGGTCATTTGTTACAGGCGCCATCTTAGAAAAAAACGAAAAACATTCCACCTCTCTATCTCCAAAACCATTGACTGCGCAGAGGAAGTATTCCATGAATACCATCTAGTTTGTTCAAGTGTCACATGATTGGATGTGTAAATTTTGTGTTGTATATAACAAAGGGGGTGAAAACAACAAATTTTTTTCTCGGGAAGAGCAGTAACCAGTGAAAATATATCAGATTACCCAACATAATGGATAAAACTGGCACTGTTGTGCTGACTCCTCCATAAAGTCAGTGACATCTAGTGATATTTTTAGTATTTGTTTCAGAGGACTCAAGCAAAATTACTTCATCGAAAACTAGGAGGGGTACACGCTGTTACCCGATGGTGTTCTTAGTCCAAGAGCTACGGCATTTTTAATCATGTGTCTGATGACAAAGGGTTTGAGGCTTTCTGAATCATAATTTTGTACTGTTTACGAAAACCGATTTCTTATTTTCCAAGATGCTGACTTTGGTGAAAAACGCAATTTTGGCCTTTTTTCCACCCAAAAATGTCCAAAAATCGTTTTTAGTTCAGAGTTATTTAAACATCACCACTACTCGTGCGTGTGAGGTATTAAAATAAAGCCCACATTGTGGTGGATATGGGCGAATATTAAAAAGACATATGGAATCAGACAATACAGTCATTTGAGAAAATTATGGTCTGAAAATTGAGAAAGTGGCTGCTACGACTTGTACAGCACTTGACATGAATCGCATAACAGGTGTCCTATTATCATCATAAATTGTTTTACACAGGTAGAAAGTTGGCATAGGTACTCATTTGTTTTTTTAAATCGATAGTTTTCATGTGAACATCGTTGTTGTGGATAAAATTGATACAATCTTTCCCCTTCCCCCATTTTATCAGAAACTGTACTATTAACGTTGTCTTTCAAAAGTAACTGCTTGTGAAAAGCAGGCTTGTATAAATTAATTTCAACATGAAACTAGCATATGTTACATGTAATTATGGCAAAATAAGTCCGAGCAGATGACATGGTTCTGTTTTAATGACGAAATATAATTTAAAAAAAATGCAGTTTCTCAGTCCAAAGAGTGATTCATTCTTTTTCCCTGGTGCACACAAATTGTTTTGAGATATGGTGACTGTCTCGCCAGAGGAGTATTCAGCCGTCTCATAATCCTCCGCATCACACATATTATCGTGGGCGTCCTTTTAATTTACACTGGGAATGTCACTTCTCAGTCAATATCACAGTCTGCCTCATCAGAGGATGAAGAGTATTCGGTAATCCCAGCATCTTCATCATCACTCAAGTAGATGACAAAATGGGGCTTCTGGGACACCCATTCAAATGAATGGGGGGAAAGGGAAAAACTTTCTTACTCAAGCCCCAAAAGCCCAAAATAGGAGACTGATTTTCTCCCCACCTATCCCCTTCTCTCCCATACAAGCAAATGTAAAATTGACACTATGAAAGATTGAGACTTACTGATTAAAGCACTTCTTCCCCCAACATAATCACAGTCCTTTTATATTTTCATTCCACTCAAAGAGCGAACCAACGAATATTTGCCCATGTTCTACTTCAGGGAATAACTTCATTTTCTTATAACATTCATTTCCATCGAGTATATTCACAAAGAAGAACTTGGAACTTGGTTCTTGTTTTAAGTGTCTTTGTTGAGCAGAAATGAAATGATAAACTTGTCTTAATGTTCTTATTTGACCACCTCCTGAGCCACATATCATTTTGAGATTGTAGTAAATTTGTTTTTCATTGTTCATTGATAACCATCAAAGTTTTCAGTCCATTCAAGGATATTTTTTTTCTTTACATCTTCCAACTTATTGTTAATTAAATTTATCGACTTATTTGTTTTATCTACTTTCACCCTGGTTATTTCTTCAATAAGACTTATTTGATATTTCTCACATTCTTTATGTTTCCCATTTATATACCAAGGCTGATTACATCTCCACTCTTTGGTTTGGTTATTGCTTGGTTTTATCATTTATAAATCAGTAAAAAGACGGTGGTGCCTGTTAAAATTCCCAACCCAATATCTTGCCATTTATACTTTAGTGCGTGGCAGTACGTGCAAAAAAAAAAAAATAAATAAAAATTTCAAACCGCGTGCCAGAAACAACAACCACACAGGCCGTTCCTTCGCTCTCGCGTGCCCGGACGTGTGTGGCCGTACGTGCGTGGCCGTACGTGCGTGCCGTACGTGCAAAAAAAAATAACTTTCAAACTACACAGGCCATTCCTTCGCTCTCGTAAACGACGACTGGATTGGGGCATTGTGTTTATCTATAAATGCGCATAAGAATCGAGAAATTATTAGAATACAGGAAGTCATCACTATCCGGAAGTCCGTACGTTGTAACCCGTAATGGGGAACGCGCTCTAACTTGGCCATAACTTGGGAACCACTTGTCCGATTAATTTCAAACCTTTTGAAAGGCAAACAAAAAGAGATTGCTGGAATTATAGAAAGAAGATAGATACTGTGGGTGCAAAACGCCAAGCACGTGTCCTGTCATTGGTAACTAAGGCGCCCGTTCCCCATCGGCCACGCCTCGCAGAAACGTGTCCTGTCATTGGTTTGGTAAATAAATGGCCATAACTTGGGAACCACTTGTCCAATTAATATCAAACCTTGAAAATGCACATACGCAGGTGCCCAGCAATATACCTGGCAAGTTTCAATTAGATCGGACCAGTGGTTGTCGAGAAACAGCGGTCACAGACCACACACACACACACACACACACACACACACACACACATACACACACAGATTGCTGGAATTATAGATAGATAACCATAAGGGAGACTCTTTATTCCATTCTCTAAAATATATATTTTATCATCAAAAGCTCCGAATGCTTTCTTATTTATTCCTTCTGTATATAATTGATGTTTATAACTTCGTATTGTATTCATTCTCTGTACTCTCTTCTTTAAGGTTAAACAGTTGTAATAATGTTTAAAGTTTGTTTCCTTGATTATATTTTTTTATTCCCTTTAGCTTCTTATCACACCTTTCAATGTTATCTATCTATAATTCCAGCTGTGTGTGTGTGTCTGTCTGCGACCGCTGTTTCTCGACAACCACTGGTCCGATCTAATTGAAACTTGCCAGGTATATTGCTGGGGCCCTGTGGATGTACTTTTCAAGGTTTGATATTAATCGGACAAGTGGTTCCCAAGTTATGGCCATTTATTTACCAAACAATGACAGGACACGGTGCTATGATGTCACAATTCTTTTTTTTTCTTTTTTATTATTATTATTATTTTATTTTTTGCACGTATTGCCACGCACGTACGGGCCCGCACGTACGGGCATGCACGTATGGGCCCGCACGTACGGGCCCGCACGTAAGGGCACACGAGAGCGAAGGAATGGCCTGTTGGTGTTGTTTTCTTTGGCACGAGGTTTGAAAGTTTTTTTTTTATTTTTTTGTTTTTTTTGCACGTACGGCCACACACCGTACGGCCACGCATGTACGGGCACGTACTAGGTATTATCAACATACATTAAAGTATAAGACTTTGATCTCAATCCTTAAATTCACTCATGACCTTCCCACCCAATTCATCTTCAAACTTACCAATAACCTTTTTATTCAACACCCACCTGACTTTATTACTTGTATCATATATATCAATATTATCAATCATATCCTTATATACATCACTTGTCTTAATTTCTAATATAAAACTATCTGTATCCATATATAACAATGACACATTATCCTTATACTTTGATTTTAAATTATTACAGTAATAGTCATACATTAACGACTTTGACTAGTCAAGAATTGATGTTCCTATATAAATAGGTTTATCCATTTCAATACTCTTTTTTCAAATGAATAGCACAAAAGTTCTCTGAAAACACCTCCGCTCGCTCAAAACTTGATCTATTAATTAACTTTGAAGCCTGTTTCCAAGATGTAGTAAGTCTTTAGTTTTGTTGATTCCTAACATTTTCCAAAGTCTTTCCAAATACAGCATTATTCATTAATTTATAAAAGACCTTCTCAAAATCTGTTTTTGCTTCTGTTCTACTTTTTGTATTAAAATCAATATACTTCTTCAACCAATGACTTTGTTTAAGTTTCAAAATCCTATGAATTTTCCTCACTCTCAACCCAGCAGATAAATATTGTCTCAAGTTCCTTTGATGCAAAACATAACTTTCTTTATCATTCAATGGAGTATTTTTTTTCTGGAGATTTACCTTTTATATTAAACTAGTACGGGCCGTAGGGGGGGCCCGTAGGTGCGTAAACGATGACTGGATTGGGGCATTATATCAATTGGATCGGACCAACCGTATCATAAATGGCCGTAACTTGGGAAACACCTGGGAACATACTCAGGTCCCAGCGTCAATTGTGACATCATATCAAATGAAGAAGAATTGTGACGCCCCCTTCTCTCGCCCCCCCTCGCCCCCCCGCCCCCTCGCCTCCCCTCTCTCGCCCCTCCTCTCTCCCCTCCTCTCTCGCCCCTCTCTCTCGCCCCCACTCACCCCCCTCTCTCGCCCCTCCTCTCTCCCCCTCTCTTGAATTGTGACGCCCCTCTTTCCCTCCTCTCTCCCTCCCTCTCTCGCCCCTCTCTCGCTCCTCTCTCGCCCCCTCTCTTGCCCCCCCCTCTCTCTCTCCCCCTCTCTCTTCCCCCTCCTCTCTTCCCCCCTCTCTCGCCCCCCTCTCTTGCCCCCCTTTCCCCCTCTCTTTCCCCTCTCTCACCCCTCCTCTATTCCCCCTCTTCTCTCCCCCCCTCTCTCACCCGAGTCTCGCCCTCCTCTCTCCCACCTCCTCTCTCCCCCCTCTCTCTCCCCCCTCCTCTCGCCCCTCTCTCGCCCTTTCTCTCTCTCCCCTCTCGCCCCCCCTCTCTCCCCCCTCTCTTGCCCCCCCTCTATCCCCCCTAGTCTCGCCCTTCCTCTTCCCCCTTCCTCTCTCGCCCCCACTCTCCCGTCCCGCCTCTCCCGTCCCCCCTCTCCCGTCCCCCTCTCCCGTCCCCCCTCCCGTCCCCCTCTCTCGCCCCCCACTCTCACCCCTCTCTCGCCCCCCCTCTCTCGCCCCTCTCTCCCCTCTCTCTCTTGCCCCCCTCTATCCCCCTAGTCTCGCCCTTCCTCTCTCCCCTCCTCTCTCGCCCCCACTCTCATCCCCCCTCTCCGTCCCCCTCTCTCGCAGGTATTGGTCGACAGATAAATGGCCGTAACTTGGGAACTGCTCGTCCGATTAATATCAAACCTCAAAAAGGCACATCCGCGGGTCCCCAGCAATATTCCTGGCAAGTTTCAATCAGATCGGACCGTCAATCGTGCCAAATAAATAAAATAAAAAATAAATAAATTAACATTAATTGTGACGTCATTCGTGATGTCATACACCGTGTCTTGTCATTGGTCGACAGATAAATGGCCGTAACTTGGGAACCGCTTGTCCGATTAATATCAAACTTGAAAAGCACATCAGCGGGTCCCAGCAATATTCCTGGCAAGTTTCAATCAGATCGGACCGTCAATCGTGCAAATAAATAAAAATAATAAATAAATAAACATTAATTGTGACGTCATTCGTGATGTCATAGCACCGTGTCTTGTCATTGGTCGACAGATAAATGGCCGTAACTTGGGAACCGCTTGTCCGATTGATATCAAACCTTGAAAAGGCACATCAGCGGGTCCCGGCAATATTCCTGGCAAGTTTCAATCCGATCGGACCGGTGATCGTCCGGTTATTAATAATTTGAAAAAATTGGCATGATAAGGTGAGAAGTGGAACGACACCTTCAGCTGCCATATATACACCTTTTCAACACTGAAAAAGCAGTAAAATGGCCGTAACTTGGGAACCGCTTGTCCGATTGATATCAAACCTCGAAAAGGCACATCTGCGGGGACCGGAATATTCCTGGCAAGTTTCAATCAGATCGGACCAGCGGTCGTCGAGAAACGGCGCGGTCGCAGACAGACAGACAGACACACACACACACACACAGAGATTTCTGGAATTATAGAGAGATGACTGTTGGTCATTACTTAACCATTCTTTTCTTGGCTTTCTTTATCAAGGGCATAAGGTAGGTCTTTATGTTTGTGATGTTCTCTGGATATTTTAAATCAACCTCAAAATAATATCCCACTTCAGCTTCATCCAATTCTTTTTGAGAGGAGACAACATTTCTTGTAAAACTTTTTCATAATTTTTTTCTTTAACACATTGAAATTTTACATAAGGTAAAGATTGAGACATAGCCCACCCATACAAATTGTTAGCATCATAATACTTCAGGTATGAGTTGCCTCATTCTTATTATAATCAGGAAGATATTTGTTATTTGCTTTGGCATATCTCTTGGAACATACTTGAGATTCCTCTTATAATGTACTATTTTTTATGGCTAGTATCATATATATATATATATATATATATATATATATATATATATATATATCATCGAGGCTTTCTGAATCATAATTTGACGTTGACACCATGAAAAGTATGCCATACAACTCTGATTTTGATGAATTGAGATCAAAAACAGCAAAGTAGTGAATAAGAGGTAGATGATCAAAACCAAGCAATAACCAAACCAAAGAGTGGAGATGTAATCAGCCTTGGTATTTAAATGGGAAACATAAAGAATGTGAGAAATATCAAATAAGTCTTATTGAAGAAATAACCGGGGTAAAAGTAGATAAAACAAATAAGCGGATAAATTTAATTACAAATATTCATCCCCTCAAAACTCAGAGAAGCCAAAGCAAATAACAAATATCTTCCTGATTTTAATAGAATGAGAACAACTCTTACCTGATGTATTATGATGCTAACAATTTGTATGGGTGGGCTGTCTCAATCTTTACCTTATGGAAAACTTAAATGGGTTAAAGAAAAACATTATGAAAAAGTTTTACAAGACATTGTTGTCTCCTCTCAAAAATAATTGGATGAAGCTGAAGTTGGATATTATTTTGAGGTTGATTTAAAATATCCAGAAGAACTTCATCGCAAACATATAGACCTACCTTATGCCCCTGATAAAGATAGCCAAGAAAAGAATGGTTAAGTGATTACCAACAGTCATTTATATGAAAGGTAAATCTCAGAAAAAACTACTTACTACATTGAATGATAAAGAAAGTTATGTTTTGCATCAAAGGAAATTGAGACAAATATTTATCTGCTGGGTTGAAGTGAGGAAAATTCATAGGATTTTGAAATTTAAACAAAGTCATTGGTTAAAGAAGTATATTTATTTTAATACAAAAAGGAGAACAGAAGCAAAAACAGATTTTGAGAAGGTCTTTTATAAATTAATGAATAATGCTGTATTTGGAAAGACAATGGAAATGTTAGGAATCGACAAAACATCAGACTTGCTACATCTTGGAAATAGGCTTCAAAGTTAATTAATAGACCAAGTTTTGAGTGAGCAGAGGTGTTTTCAGAGAACTTTTGTGCTATTCATTTAAAAAGAGATATTGAAATGTATAAACCTATTTATATAGGAACATCAATTCTTGATTTGTCAAAGTCGTTAATGTATGACTATTACTATAATAATTTAAAATCAAAGTGGAAGGATAATGTGTCATTGTTATATATGGATACAGATAGTTTTATATTAGAAATTAAGACAAGTGATGTATATGAGGATATGATTTATAATATTGATATATATGATACAAGTAATTATAAGTCAGTGATGGTTGTTTTCATCAAAGAATAAAAAGGTTATTGGTAAGTTTAAAGATGAATTGGGTGGGAAGTGTGAGTGAATTTATAGGATTGAGATCAAATTCTTATGCTTTCACGTATATTGATATTAATAACATTGAAAGGTGTGATAAGAAGCTAAAGGGAATAAAGAAAAATATAATCAAGGAAACAATAACTTTAAACATTATTACAACTGTTTCACCTTAAAGAAGGAAGAGTACAGAAAAATGAATACAATAAGAAGTTATAAACATCAATTATATAGAGAAGAGATAAATAAGAAAGCATTGGGAGCTTTGATGATAAAAGATATATTTTAGAGAATGGATCAATTGTCTCCTTTATGGTTATAAGTAAGTGTTAAGATATTCGGTTGGGAATTTTAACAGGCTACTGCCGTCTTTTTACTGATTTATAAATGTAAAACTGTTTATTTTTAAAACTCCCGTTTTAACTGTTTATTTTCTCACCTACATGTTACTGTGTGTTCCTAGTTCGGTTTTTTTTCAAAAATCGTGCTATTTCGTGAGATTTCGTCGAACTTGTCTTACTGGTGCTTGAGGCCTATCCTTGAGGCTTGAGGCCTACCCTTTGTTCCCCTCGGTGTACGATCGTGTTATTTGTTTTTCTCCCCATTATCTTCAATTTCTATCTTTCCCACTTTATTAACGTCCCCCATCCCAACTAATCACTATATTTCTTATCTTAAAAAAAAACACCGCTACCTTTCTCCTATTCTTCTTCTTCTTCTTCTTCATCTCCTCTTCTTCTTCCTCCTCTTCTTCTTCCTAGATTTTTTCTACAATACTTCCATGACCTAATCTGTTGAAACTTTCTCATACATTAATGATAATAACAAAAACGATCTCTTATATGCTTCATCTTCCTCTTTCACACGTGTGGTACTCTTTACTGTATCAGAATGCACTACTCTTCTGTTATTTAAACAGACTGCTCTCATTCGACCTTTCCTTCATACCTTGCCTAAAAAATCCAACTGTTAGAGCGTTTCTTCTCTCCATTCTCTGAATTCGCCTTTATTGCATCCTCAAGAAATGTGTTTAATCGCATAACTGACCTAAAACTTTTAAAAACCCCAGTTGCTATGAATGTTCGCTTTCCATCAACCATTCTTTTTTTCCAACTTCAGTGCCAACTCATCCTCTCACCCCTCACTCTCAAAGCAACCATCCACTCTTCTCCCTTCAAGCCTCCCTCTCACCTCTCTCAAAAACTCCCCCCTCACCTTTCTCCCACCATTCATCCCCCTCACTCATTCTTCCCAAAGTTGCCCCCCCTCCCATCCACAAAGCTGCCTCCTTCACTGCCCTCTCACCTCCACTCTTTCACTCCACCTCCTCAAATCCTCAACTGCCTTCTTCCCCCTCTCTTGTCCCCCTCTCCCCCAGCACCACAGAGCCTTTTCTCCTCCTCATTCGGCCCCCTCCCCTAGCTATTCTGCAATCCCCCACACTCTTTCAAAAACACTCCTTACCTCCCCCCTCGTCCCTTGTCCTACCCTCCCCTCCCCACCCCCTGCACCCAAAGCCTCCTCCCCTACCTCTTCATTAAAAGTATGGACCTCAAATATCCAGGGCCTTCGCTCAAACCTTTCAGATCTTTCCATACAGGTGCCACTGACAAACCAGACATAATCTGCCTAACAGAAACTTTCCTCCCCCAAGACGTGTCTGACTCCAAAGTATCTCTCCCTGGTTACTCCCTCCTCCGGTTTGACAGACCTGAGCCTCGCCCTGGAGGAGGAGTTGCTCTCTTCATCAAAGACTCTATTGCTCACTCTCCATGCACTGCCCTCACTCCCCCACACCTCCAGGAATACCTCTGGCTACGGCTTCCCCTCAACTCCCACCTCATGTTTATATGTGTACTGTACCGTCCACCTAACAGTGATGACTCCATCGACACCTCACTATCTAAAAACATGGACCAACTTCTATCTTCTCATCCAAACTCTTCTCTTCTCATATGTGGCGACTTCAATTGTCATCATGCCAGTTGGCTAGGTGTGGGTACCTCTCTCACCTGTCATGGCACCTCAGCAAAAGCTTTCTGCGACTCATTGGGACTGACTCAATCGGTCAACTTCCCTACCCGGATCTCAACCAATGTAACTGCATCTCTTTTGGATCTGATTTTGACAAATTTCCCTGACAATATCTGCTGCTCTTCCTCCGCTCCAATCGGTTCTTCTGACCACGTCCTTGTCAAAGTGGACATCTCTCTGGCTATTATCAGAGAACCACCTCACCGCCGTCGAGTCTGGCATTTCACTCAAGCCGACTGGCAGGGTCTCCAAGCAGCCCTCAAACTTATAGACTGGTCTCCTATCTCTTACTTTCTCCAACATCAACTCATCCTGGGAATTCTTTCAAAGAAACTTGCTCTCCCTCATGCACAGATTTATCCCCTCTCGTCTTCAGTTGGCCTACCCTTCCTCCCGCCCTTGGTTCACCGAAGCTTTTGGTGAAGCAGTTGCCCTGAACAACTTGCCTTTGCCTCATGGAAAGCAAACCCAACTGAGGGCAATCTCAGTTCCTTCATAAAGCTCGGAACAAGTGTGTATCTACCCTCAGGAGAGCCAGAAAACAACATCTTTCTCATCTCAAGTCTGAACTCTCAAACCTCTCCCTCCTCAAAATCCTGGTGGCATCTAATCAAATATGTTTCTGGTGTATGTTCCCCCTCCATCCCCTCCCTTACTCAAAAGGCAGCATTGCTGATACCGCACGTGAAAAAGCTGAATGCCTAAACTCTGTGTTTGCAGCTAAATCTTGTGTCCAAAACCCATCACTTTCTCTACCCACCTTACCCAGTAGCACCCAACTGTCCCTGGCTCTGTGTCTTCTCTCCTGACAAGGTGGAGAGCTTGCTGTCAAACCTCGACTCAGATTCTGCAACTGGTCCAGACGGCATCAGCCCACGTGTCCTCAAAGTCTGCTCTTCTGCTCTTGCTCACCCTCTCTCTGTTCTTTCACTCTCTCATTTGCTCAAAGCCATCTGCCATCTGCTTGGAAATCAGCAAACATCACTGCCCTGCACAAAAAAAGGTGCAAAAACAGATCCCTGCAACTACAGACCAATCAGCCTTCTCCCAATCATCAGCAAGGTTATGGAATCCATCATCGCTTCAGACATCAAATCCTTCCTCTTCTCCAATGGCTTGATTTCTGATCATCAATTTGGTTTCAACCAGGTCACTCTACCCTGGATATGCTGCTCTTGCTCTCCCAACAATGGATGGAAGCCCTCAATGCCAGACAGGAAATCCGAGCCGTATCCCTGGATATATCACGTGCTTTTGACACAGTCTGGCACCCTGCCCTGCCACCAAACTCTCTTCCTATGGTATCCAAGGCCATCTCCACTCATGGCTCGCAGACTTCCTCTCTGTCGCAGACAACGTGTGGCCCTAAATGGGGTTCTTTCACCCCCCCCCCTTCCTGTCCAGGCTGGAGTTCCTCAAGCTAGCATTCTGGGCCCTGTTCTTTTTCTGGTTTTCAGCAATGATCTCTCCGACTCTCTGGAAAATCCTCTATATCTCTTTGCTGATGACTCCACCTCTGCCGTACCATCGGTCATCCCTCAGACCGGCAAGCAGCAGCTTCTTCGCTCACTGCTGATCTGGATAAAATCACAAACTGGTCCAACACGTGGAACATGTCTTTCAATCCGGACAAATCTCACACTCTCACTATGTCTCTTCGAAAGAACCATTTAGAAAACCCCCCATCCACTTTCTCAACAATCCTCTGGAAGAAGTCCTTTCTTTCAAGCTTCTGGGTCTCACTATCTGCCATGACCTTTCCTGGGAAAGCCACATTTCAAACCTCACCTCCAAAGCCAGTCGCCGACTGGGAATCCTCCGTCGTGCAAAGTCCTTCTCGGCCCACCTGAGCTCCTGACCACTTACAAAGCTTTTGTCCGCAGCCTGATGGAGTACTGCTCTCCCCTCTGGGCTGGTGCTCCTGCCTCCCACCTTTCTCGGCTTCACACTGTAGAAACCAAGGCATTTCGGATCATTGGCATCTCCCGCAATGAGGCTGAGTCTTTGGGCCTCTCACTCAATCACCGCAGGTTGGTCGGTGGTCTTTCTGTCTTCTACCTCTCCTCTCCAGCCTCGCCCCCCACTGCTCCTCTCCTGCGATTTGTCCCCTCCACATTTCCGCAGGGCGCTCAATCCGCCAACAACCCCTTCTGGTAAAACTACCAAAATCACGACTCACTGCTCACCTTCACTCTTTCATTCCCTTTTTCCCGCCTTCGGAACAAACTCCCTCACTCTATTCATTCCCATTCTTCCCTCCAGGCCTTCAAAACAGCTGTTCACCACCACCTCTTATCATCCCCCATCCAAATCCTGAATCTTTTCTACCCCCGATAATCCACCAAGCCCACCTTCAAATTCCCTGCTTTCCTTCCTGAAAGTCCCTGTAATGTCCATCTTATATTCCCATGTTCCCCGTCCATCCCTCTCCCTTCCACAAATCTCCAAATGTCTCTGTTCCCACTATTTTGTCCTTCCCACTCCCTCCACTCCTGTCTCATGCCCCCCTTGATGTGCGTTGTGTGTTAGCTCTCATACGAGCCTCGACAAGGTATACAAAAAAAAAATAAAAACCAGCAATAACCAAACCAAAGAGTGGAGATGTAATCAGCCTTGGTATTTAAATGGGAAACATAAAGAATGTGAGAAAATTCAAATAAGTTTATTGAAGAAATAACCGGGGTAAAAGTAGATAAAACAAATAAGCAGATAAATTTAATTACAAATAAGTTGGAGGATGTAAAGAAAAAAAAATCCTTGAATGCACTGAAACTTTGATGGTTATCAATTGAACAATGAAAAAACAATTTACTACAATCTCAAAATGATATGTGGCTCAGGAGGTGGTCAAACAAGAACATTAAGAGATGTTTATCATTTCGTGTCTGCTCAACAAAGACACTTAAAACAAGAACCAAGTTCCAAGTTATTCTTTGTGAATATACTCGATGGAAATGAATGTTATAAGAAAATGAAGTTATTCCCTAAAGTAGAACATGGGCAAATATTCGTTGGTTCGCTCTTTGAGTGGAATGAAATTATGAAAGGGCTGTGATTATGTTGTGGGGATGAAGTGCTTTAATCAGTAAGTCTCAATCTTTTCATAGTCTCAATTTTACATTTGCTTGTATGGGGGGAGGGGATAGGTGGGGAGAAAATCAATCTCCTATTTTGGGCTTTTGGGCTTGAGTCAAAGTTTTTCCCTTTAACCCATTCATTTGAATGGGTGTCCAGAAGCCCCATTTATCATCTACTCACTCATCTATCTCTTCGTCTGTGTCCTTGTCATTCTGATAACAAACATCTTCTGGAACCCATCTGCCTTCAAACCATTTTATGGTGTATGGCCATTCTCCAGGATCCATCCATTCTCCTCTTGCTCCCAGGGATGGGGATTGGATGTTGTTGCTCTTTTCCACATTGAAGCAACCAGGTTTGTTCGCTTCACTCTCTCAGAGAAAACAGACATGCATGGAGACAGAGTGCTCGGATCTGATCCCGTGATTTTCTCCAGAGGCTGAGATTGACACTTTGGTGCAAAATGCTAAAGTGGAAGAGGATGTGTCTGGCAGTATTCATCGACGTCTGTTTCGGTTTCCCATTCAGGGTATCAACAAAGGCCTCTAGATCTGCGAAAAAACTTGGGGATATGGCTGGAGACTGTCTCAGTTTAGCAAAGGTGTTCCTGAATTTGTGTTTCTCCAACAACACCAATGGACAAGCTTTAGCCTTGCTTGCAAAACTGGCCGTACAGCATGTGTGCATTCCTGGAACGGTGCCATACAACTCCGATCCCATGTTTTCAGAAAGTTTAGATACATCTCCTGAATGTACCATCTCAAATTGTTTTTGCTGATGCCAGCATCAAGCCACCGGTGAGCAGGAAAGTTGTGTGCATGTGTGAGAAGGAAGACGATAACATCCGTCTGAAGATTGGATAATGATATTTCCATCTTTGCAAATTTCACACATGTGCTTTACATGCCATATGAGCCGAGTGTCAGCCTCTTTGTGGTTGCAGGCTAGGCTGGGTACCTCTTTCATCGCAATACCACCTTCCTTTACCTGATAATGGTATACCTTGTCATCCAGTGCCACAATCAATGTGTGCCCTTGGATACGCTCGAGATATGGTGATCTCTGGAAATGTAGGAGAGCCGTCTTGAATTTTCCTGATTTCAGCGCAGCTTTGAAATTCTTTGGACACTTTTGGTCAGGACTAGAGATAATGAAGTCAATATCTGTGTACATGCTGATCCTCTCGTGTCCTGCTAAATCTCCTTGATCGATGTTGATGGGCTTTTGTACGTGTCACATGTCACTCATCATCCATAAAATATCTTTAATTGATTGGCTTTTGTATGTGTCTCGTACAAAGTCTACTCTCTTTGCAAAGTCCATCAACCTTTTGAGTACAGTTTTTGTGATCCCTCCAAATGTTCCAGATAAGTTCACAAGGGTACGTATAAGAAACATTGCATTAATAGTCCATGCATCTCAACTTTGCAGTTTTCCACTTTTTATCCTTTCCTTCAATTTATGCATCAGTTTTGACTTGTCAGTTTTGTTGATTGACCCGTTCACATGTGCTGGAGACGAGGACACGGGTATAATATTATAACTGAAAACCAATTTAAGATCCAAATCACTGGTCATCACAATACACCGTAGCCATCTGAAGAGGTCTCGTGCAACTCTTTCATTTTCTAGTCCTTCACAGTGAGCTGGAATGTAATCGCACTTGACGAGAACTTATTTTCCTTCCAACAGGGATGGGTTTCTCATAGCATTTCTCATAGTCAGGAAGTGGGAAGGTTGGAGAGTTAAATGAAGGGGAAAAGCCTAGCCAAACCCACACAATGCATTTTCCCCCATCCCCTGTACAAAGAGAAGGGACCTATGTAAGCACACATACTAATGAAATAACTAGCTCTGTATGTATTAAATGCAACTCCCCGCCGTCAGTTTTCCATTACCGTAACAATATGTATAGATGTGTCCACATGTAATGATCTGAAGCATTCTTCAGATTTTAGATTCAATTCATTGACATAGACTCTGATAAAAGTTGTTTAAAACTAATGTACTACACCATTGTGGCATTGTTATCCTAAAACACCATATGGTCATCTACAGTGGCCTGCAAAAGTATTCATCCCCCTCAAAAGTTTTCACATTTTGATGCCACCTGAGCTTATTTCATGATGCTTTCAAATCAAACTTAGTAAATAGAGTCTTCACAAACTACACCAAAGTGAAAAAAAAATTAAAATGCAGACAAAATGTGATTAAGTTTGATTAACATAAAATCTGATGATTCTCACTTCTATAAGTATTCAAACCCTTTGCATAATTAACCCTAAATCACTTCAGGAGCAAATTATTTGTTTGAAAGGTTACAAGATAAGTGTAATTCGTTTTGATATTGTTTGTTATCTCCATTTTTAGGTTTCAGGAGGTGGAAATTTGAGTGATCCCAGAACTCAAGCTAAAAATAGGAGGTGGAGATTTTATCTGGAATTTAAATTCCAGATAAGGTATTGTCATCATGTACCATCCGTCCGTCCATCCGTCTCCTATTTAGACTTCTCTGGCCAAACCGCTGGGCCGATCCGGCTGAAATTTGGCAGCAACGTTCCTCTCCTGACTGGTAACAGGAATTGCAAAGCTCATTCAGGTCACATGACTTTGTCGGTCAAAATGGTCGAGTTAGTAAATTTCTTCAAAACACTTCTTATCCAGACCCACCAGTCAGAATGCTACCAAATTTGGGTTACAACATTAGGCCAGGGTTGGGATGTTAAATTACAAAAGTCATGGCAATCATATGACCACAAGTGTGTCAAAATGGCTGACTCAGTCAATTTTGGGGAATATCACATAAATTCCTTCAAAAAATATATTGCCTACTTTTGAATACCAAATCATTTTTGGTGCATTTTTAAGTCAATATATTGTGACCTCATTCATTGATCTTTTTTATCCATCGGTTTAGGCTTGGGGAACTCTGAACAATGTGGTTTCGACAGACACTGACAGCTATGGGTCTTGCAGTGCAATAGAGATCAGTGTTGGTGGACAGAGGATATGAAAGCCTCCAGGGAAAAGCAAGGCTGACTTTACTTAAGGCCCTGTCACACCTTGATGATTTAGCCAGCGTATGGCAACGTATGCGTATGCGGAACGTGTGAGCACGTCGAGGAATTTTGAGCATGCCCAAAATTTGTCGATGAGCTCGGCGTACTACGACGTATGCCAGCGTGCTTCAGCATGCTCTTAACGTATACAAAACTTAAGGCCCTGTCACACCTTGACGTTTTAGCCAGCGTATGGCAAGGTATCAAAATGTATGTATAACGCTGGCGTACGCTGAACTATTGTTGTTTTTTTCCAGTTTTGGACGTATTCATAACGAGTTGGACGTATGCATAACGTATTAGTAACGTACACAGAACGTTTCGATAACATATAGATAACTTATATCAACGAATGCTGAGCGTGTTGTCGGCGTTCACAACCTATGCCCAACGATAGTCTAACTTATGCATAGCGCGCGGCAGCGTATTGCCGACGATCACGTGGCGTAGGCTATTCATAGGCTGCGGCTCGACGATTCAAATCATAACCGCACTAGAAATCGAAGTGTCAACATCACCGTCATACCGAAGGAAAACAAACAAAAAAAATAAACCAGGGAGTCTGGAACACTGACGCTAACC
>CM068961.1:68027211-68047341 GCA_035128595.1 Eptatretus atami
GTGACGTCACCGCTGAGAGGCGTCAGAACGTCATGACATCATCGGTCATTCGGTGACGTCATTACGTCTGCCGTCGACTGACCGTTAACCGCTGAGAGGTGTAATTCCACTCCTTGAAAATAGCGTCTGCAATGTAAAACCCTCTTCTGCACATGCTGACTACCTCCGAATGTGAATTTGACACCAAAAATGTAACAAGAAACATTGTATCTCTATATTAATACTGAAGGACCAATTTTGTGCTCCTCCAAGCGTCGCATCACGTTTTTCTGGTACTGTGACCTGGACTGAAAGAAACTTCGTACCTGTAAGAGTGCATCACACATAATGGCAATAGTCAACCTTCAACTCTGAAGCAGAATAAACACTTTTCGTTGAGACGGGGGCGAGGAGTGAAGAGGCGGGGCGGGGGATGAAGAGACGGGGGCAGGAAGTGAAGAGGCAGGGGGCAAGGTAAGCAAATTTTGGGGCGGGGAAAGCAAATTGAAAGCGGGAGACGGGGGAAATGGGGCGGGGGATGAGTGGGCGGGGGCTGGGGTGAATTAGGCGGGGTTGAGTGTGAGGGTGGACAGGGGGCGGGGGCAAGTGGGCGGGGAATCAAGAGACGGGGGTCGGGGAGTGAAGATGCGGGGCGGGGCCGGGGTAATTAATTTTTGGGCTGGGGTAAGCAAATTGAAGGCGGGGGGAATGGGGCGGGGGATGAGTAGGCGGGGGCAAGCACGCCCTGTCCAGTCCATGTCCCTCGAGTGTGGGTGAGCTGGTGAGGGTGGTTGAATGAACGGAATCCGTCTGTGACGGGTTTCGGCTAGTAGTCTCATATCATTGATCTAATTTAATCCCCCATCCCTTCGTGAAATATTTATTTACCCTACACAAACTAACCCAATCCTTCCACTTGTGGGTTACTGTTTTCTCTCCTCTTTCTTGTTCGTTCATTTCCTAGCTCATTGCATCCAACTTTGTCCCCACTGCCTCTCTGTCAGTTCCTTGCCTTTTTACCCTCCATCATGTTGCTCATGAACCTTGATCTTATATAGAAAGAAAATCTGCAAAGTTGGGATGTCTTTGTCTCCCTAAGCCCCATTGATCCTGTGTCAGTCTGAAAAGCTGCTGCCCTCTGTCATTTAGCTCTTCCATTAGTCCAGATTCCGGTATAACAAACATGTTTTACCTTGGATATATTGGAATACTGCCGAAGGCATCTGAGCCTCTAAGGAGAGATGGGAGAGAGAATTCGGGTTATTGAGAAGAATGCACTGTTAAAGTTCTGTAAAAAGTCAGCCAGCCATGGCTGGAGGGAGCTTTCACTGGTATTGACTGACCTCTTGAAAAATATAAGTTTCTATGTGTAATGGAAGCAAATGTCTGTGAAATATCACTTGAGCCAACATTGTCTGCTTGCTTGCAATTCAGGGCATCCATTTTTTGCTGAAATACCATGAGAAGAAAGTCTAATGTGAAGTATCTAAGACAGAAACAAAAATATTGGGTAGCCATCAGGGAATTTGAGAACATCAAAGTTCTGTGTTCCTTTGCTAAATTAACACGTGTGACATTGATGAATATAGGGAGAAGGTCACTAGTTTAGAAATTCGGTTTTGGATCCTACCTTGTGAATTGGGGTGCCATTGGATGCATTCCATGGAGACAGAAACATCCTTCTGAGAATGACCTGGAAATGAGTTCAGAGAATGGGACAGCCAGTTCCGATGAGAATACTCTGACAATGAGAACGCTGATGTCATTGGGTCAAGCAAGGGAGAATTTATACTGTAAAGGTGTCCCTTAATCTTGCACAGTAAGAAGGAAACGTGAGCTACTGGATTGCTGGGGAGATGGTGCAGGGGTGGGAGTGGAGCAAGACAGATTGGAATTGGGCATCATCTTTCTTCCACTGATGTTCCTTTGTATATCCATCTGATTAGTGTTGTGGAGCACCACTGATGGGTTATTGAGAGTTTTAAAAGCCCGACACTGCCATGTCCTCAAAGTCACTGAAAAAGCTCCGGTTACTGCTACGAGTGACAATGCAGCTCTTGCTACATCACTCGAACGTGAAACATTCCTTTAGCCTTACTTTTCAATTGTGATTTCTCTGTGTGTTCAAGCTACAATGTTTCAGTTTGCTTCCAATAAGTTATATCATTGTCAGGTAATGCCATACTGAATCTCTACGTAAAATTTCTAGACTGCTCATTGGTGTGTGTTCTGTCACTGTCCAAAGGGTATGTATGCAGTCATTGAGAAAGTAAGCATGTGAAATGGTGAACATGATCTTTTTCAGAATATATATCTTCATCCACAAAGATCATCTTTGAAATAACTAAAAAATATATATATATATATATTTGAGTCTGAAGAATTTGCTGCTCTTCTTCCATTGGTGGATTTCTGCTTGTTTGCCTCAAAGTTGGTGGATATTTTAACACGTCGCTGATATTGGTTGAATTTTAATCCTTTGCACATGCAAAATAATTTAATTATTTCCCACCTTTTATGCAACATTTATAGGCACATCTGGAGAGATTCAACATCTGGGCTCGAAAGTGTGTGTGGAAATTTGTGACGTCTTGGCACGTCTTCAGACCCATGGTGAGAATCTGGGTTTCCCTAAAAGAAGGTAGACTTCTTGCGTTGTCATCGTTGGGATTATTTTCACACGTTTGTATTTTTTTTTTGTCTTAATTCCATACACTGCGGCAATAATATTATCCCTTGGTGTGAATAATTTACAATAAATACTTTGTTTGTCTCAAGAACTATCATTACTTAGTCATCTTAAGTAGGCCGATGTCTTGTGGGACCACTTCGTGGAGTGATGAGCCTTTTTCATGTTGTACTCGAGGAAACCCACACTTAATCACCTGCAGCAGTGTGAGACAATAGCACATCGTCCTCGGCCTCATGACCCTGTTATTTTGATGAGTGCCATTTTAAACTGCTCTTAGAAAATGGAGCTTAATGGGTTTCAATGTTTGTATAGGCTACAATTTTGTGTTGCACATCCATTAAAGAAGTCAGAAGAAACCAGTGTTCTTCAGATACGGATAGCATGTAGAAAATTCTGATTCACACGCAAGTGCTTTGTTTTGAGCAAAGACCTCATGGGATCTACTGAGGAAAGATTTTAACATTTTTTTTTTTTGCTTCATAGCACTTGGGATCCACTGAAGAAGCCACTTGAGATTTTTTTTTTTAATGCTTTTAGATTTTGCCTTGAAATGAAAACCTCTATTTAAGAAGCTGATTGATTGAGGGAGGATGAGCCTTAGCCGAGACAACTGAAGAGGGAAACAATCCATTTGTGCAGAATATGAACTTCAAGGAATTTAAAGCCCTGGAAAAAATACTTTGAAGAATATATGTCACACTTTAATTACATTTATTTAAAGGTCTAGGGGTATGACAATGTAAATTAATATGACATTGCTAGGCATTGAACCCAAGGTAGGTTAATGTTTGGAAAGTCCTTTAAAATTGCTCATGCAGTCCTCTTTACCGATGATAGTTTACAGGCTGAATCAACGATATAATATCCTTTAAGCAAGTATCGAAGTTTTGCCATTTAATTTTCAGTCTGGCTTTTAAGTAATTGGAATTCGTTTCAAGGAAGTTGTCATGAAAATAGCCCTGTTTAATCACAATGGGGAAGTTTGGTAATCTTTGAAGGCCGACACAATCCGTAGAACATTGTTCTCGGCTGCCATTTCTTTCTATTGATTGTCATGCTCATCATTTTGATTTCCTAATGGGGAAGACATGTTTTATTGCCTCTATTGTAGTGTCCTGATGAATGGAAGCTCATACAGTCTGTTTGCTCAACTGTCCTGTTTGTTAATGAGTCAGAGGGAGGGCTGGCGCCACCGAGTCACCTTCTCACCATACCAGTCTTCCTACCAGAAGGGCAGTGGGAGGAGGGGAGAGGGGAGAGGATGCAGTGGGGGTGGTGGATGTATAGTC
Organism: Eptatretus atami; assembly: GCA_035128595.1. NCBI lineage: Eukaryota > Metazoa > Chordata > Myxini > Myxiniformes > Myxinidae > Eptatretus > Eptatretus atami. The sequence goes on from CM068961.1 coordinate 68,031,172, forward strand.
TGGTGGGAAGCAAAACCTGGATAGATAAGAGTGCCAGTAAATATGAGACAAAACTCGATTCCTGTTGGTTGGTCCATTCAACAGTGATCCATCCATTGTGACCATACTCTGTGCAGAGCTGCAGTCTCATTGGCTATTGGGTACAATCCTGGACAGGTCGCCACTCCAACACAGGATACCAGCAAGCTGGCACTCATTTTGCCAACCTTGGCAGGATGACAGGCAGAGTCAACCTCATCTGGTATTAATTCAACTGCTGAGTGGGATTTGAACTCAGGATCTGAGGATCCCAAGCCCACCACCCTAACCATTAAGCCAACACCAGGCATATTCAACTGTGATGCTCTGCAAGAAGGGACCTGTGTTCCTTATCCTATAAATGACTTAGTTTTTGACCAGCAGTGAATGGGGAAAATGCCACTGAGTGAGGATTAGACCACTTTTTCCTAAATTGGCATCTATCCTCAGCAACATGGAAAGCCACCTGGAACAAAGTACATCACAGCCGCATGGGGGCTGACAGAATGGCCTAGAGGTACGTACATGGTGGCCATGATGTCTTGTCACCCATGATAAAAATTGATACATAGCCTTTTATCATCTTGGCTGACAATACTTAAGGGTTGTACAAATTATACTGCATACATTTGCAGTCCTCTTTTACTTTGTTACACATTTTACAGCACACAACATACAAGCCTTTAGCGTCCAGTGGATCCGGTTGTGCTCCATCATTGTCATTACAAAAAACAATTTTGCGCCATTATCTGTGGACATTTTCTGGAGCATTTGTGGGTGATACGATTAAAAGCAAGTCTCACTGCTTGTTTTGATGTGCACTGAAGTAACTCTGCTACAGTTATTGGCATCACAATTGCTCGACTCACTCAAACGTGTTTCTGACCAAGGCTCCTTGTTGTACTTGTTACGTCACACCGTGATGCTCGTTTAAGCCGGATTTGGAGATTTTCTGTTTGAAAACTTCAGAAATGATATCATTTTCTGAAGACAAGTACAAAAATCAAAACATGACAAAAGGTGAAAGTTTTATTTATGGAAATGGGTTTCAGAAATGGTACAATACTTTTTTTTCAACCAAAATGTTGAAAGAGGTACACCAACTGCCATGAGAAAGAAAAGGATCTCTCTCTGTCTCTGTCTCTGTCTCTGTCTGTCTGTCTGTCTGTCTCTCTCTCTCTCTCTCACTCACACACACACACACACACACACACACACACACTTTGAAGAAGGAATCGTGCCTGAAACGCCACTTCACCTCCTTCCTCACAGTGATTAGCATATCTCTCAACATTTGGTTGAGAAAATTTTTTGTCCTTACTTTTTCCACACAATACAGACTGGCACAAGTCTTCATAAAGACGAGTTGACATTTTACAAACAGCCCTTTCAGGGGATTCCTCGTACCCAACCGACCATGAGTGGTGCTCATGCCAAGCCAAATTTTTTCCTCTTCTCAGCCAGCTTGCATAAAACAGTCACTTGAGGATACATTGCATGTAAAGACATATAAGAATATACATGGAAAATTAGATACAGGAGAAGGCAATTTGGCCCATATTGTTGTGGAATTGAGTTTGTTGATTTCCCCTTGTGGCCCAACGTATTCCGTAAATGTGTCGGAACAACGGCACAGCAATCTGGTTTATAGCTTTGATTTTTGTTTCTTGTGGAGAGGAATGTTTTCATGATTAGATGTGTTCTGCACCAAACCTTCCTTGCTGTTGTTCTGCACATTTATTTCTCTCCATTTGGTGTTCCTCATATACCCCTCGGTATTTGTACGGTGTTGCGTTTAATAGCATTTGTATTGTTCTCAAGGCAATTCTTATTGTTTGTTTTTTGGGGGAGTTTTATTCCTCTTCCTCCTATCATTGTGAATTTGGCACTTTTGTCCAGTTCAAGTTCCATTTCTATAACTTTGCAGTATTGTATTATTTAAGCTTGCTCTCTTCTGTTAGTTTAAATTGTTTGGCAAAAAAAGGTTTATACCTTGCTTACACAAGCATGTGACTTTGTTCCTTTTAAAGACCTTGTTTCCTGTAGGCGGTTAGATTGTCGATTTCTTTCGTGGTTCATCATTTTGCTTAAAGGGTCTAAAACCAAGAAAAATGAATGATGGAGAGACTTAATGCCTCAGTGTATTTTTGGGGGGATTTACACAACCACTGAGCTTGGGGGAACTTTGGGTACCAGTGACATCACAACAATGGCAATACCTTTTTCACCGAACTCAGCAGGGCATTTTCGAAGGAGGAAATGCCAACCTATGGGGATTGTCCATGATATATCCTTTTAAATGCTGAGCATCAAACAAAGAAGGAGCGGGTACCATTTTTCAAGTCTTTACTGTGACTCGGTCAGGGTTTAAACCACCACCCTCCCAGACTCGGAGCAGATGCTCTAACCATTGCACAACCGAGTCTGGTTCCCATTACACCACCAAGTCTGGTTACCATTACACCACCGAGTCTGGTTACTATTGCACAACTGAATATGGTTACCATTACACCACCGATGTTGATATCATTGATTAGAATTGTGCCTCCTGAGTATCAATATAATTGTTTTCCGTCGTTGCAAATTGTGTCTTTCATCAAGTCAATTATATTGGGATCAGTTTTGGTTTTTATTTATTTAATTCCATGCATTGTATCAGGGGTCTCCAACTTGCGGGCACATGAGGCCCTTAGACGGATTTATGCGGCCCGCGTGCCATATTAAGTTTCATACAATGCGGCCCGCGATACTGCCAATTTGTCAGGGTCAATGATCAAAGCGTTCTGTAATTTTTATTATGATTTTGATTCATATTAGACACATGTGTTTTTAACACGATTATTCATTTATCATATTCGTTGGCAAGAAAATATATTCAGCACTAATTTTTGTTGATATTTCCGCATATATAATTTTTTTTCCGGAATTTAGCGCTCCTTTTTGGTGGGCCCTCCGCCCCTCACCACTTTGGTTTTGTGGCCCTCCGCCCAAAAAGGTTGGAGACCCCTGCATTGTATGATCCACGAGTGTGTAGACACCATCAAATGCCTTCTGTAGCCAATCCAAACTGTTAACAGTTTGGTCCCTTTCATATTTTAAATGTTTTCCATGATGGCTTTGCTGCGCAAGAAGCAATCTATAGTTCCATAGATGTTTCTCCTACATCCTTTTTGGTCTGCTTCGAGATATTTTTCTTCATTTAAATGGTTATACATCTCTTCTGCAATGATTCCTATGAAGAGCCTGTATGTTGTTGATCAGCATGTTATAGGTGGGTATTTTCTGAAGCAGTTGTTGCTTTAGAGTTTGGGCTGAGGATGGTGTTTTCCTCTATGATCCCACATCCATATAACTCTCTCCCATTCAAGGCTTGAGCACGATGTCTGTGCAGAACATCTAGTTGCTTTCGAAAGAAGCAAGAGAGTCCATCCAGCCAATATCTTGTTTTCTAATTTTTATTTAATTAATTCTGACAAAAAAAAAATTCTACAAGATCTGAGGATAATTTTAGAGCTATCACACTTAAATCATGCCTGCTGTTGGCTTAATGGTTAGGGTGGTGGGCTTGGGATCCTTGAATCCTGAATTCAAATCCCACTTCACTGTTGAATTAATAGCAGGTGGGGTTGATTCTACCTGTCATCCTTCCGAGGTCGGCAAAATGAGTGCCAGCATGCTGGTATACTGTGTCGGAGTGGCGACCCGTCCAGGATTGTGCCCAATAGCCAAGGAGACTGCTTAGGCAGCACCAACGCTCTGCACAGAGTATGGTCCACATGGGTAGAATGGATGGACACAGAATTCACACACGAATGCTGACACACGCACACCAGCCAACACATAACCTTACTTTTAACACTTGACGATTAAGAATTCCATTAACCTTGGGGGAAGTTAACGCTCCGGTACACTTTGTGCACTGTGGATGCCATCTTCTGCCTTCTCTTTTCTCTCCACTGTCAATGGGATTTTAAGGAGAAAACCCCTCACCCCTTCCTTGATGGGATGCCAACCCACAGGTTTCATCCGTATGCAATCCTCTAATTGCTGAACATCAATCATAGACAGCATGTACCAGTCTTAAAGTTTTTAGAGGAGTTCTAACCACAACCACAATGACCCTGAGTAAACACAATCACAATGTCTCATATTTCAGGATAAATGGGTTCTTGAGTTTCAGGATATCCCTCCATTCTGCCTTCCTATTGTGTTGTTTGGTTGTCATCAGTTCCTTCCCAGGAACTTTTGAGTTTGTCTTTTCTTGGATGATTTGTTACAACAAGTAAACTGATAAGTTAATAAAAGGGCTCTTTCTTTCCATTGTGCATGTGCTTTAACCACTCCCTTTAACTCATCAGTTTACTAATCTTTGAACTCCATTCTTATGATTAATGCAATCAACTTGACATCTACATCCTTTCCCATGTCTGTAGAAATGTATCCAGAGTATGTGCACTCAGTGGCCTGCTTTTCGTGCAAGCGAAGTAAGAATGCTCGGGATAGTTGTTTTCCCCTTGGAGTGGGGCAACTTAGCATAACGATTGTGCATTTTGTGAGGAAAGCACCAAATTTGGCACACTAGTAGCCTATCATATTATGAACAGATTTGGATATTGGGCCATCTCAAAATTTTTGATGGCAGTGGAAAATGGCTGCCACAGCCATCAGCGGCTGAATTTGAGATGGCCCAATATCCAAATCTGTTCATAATATGATAGGCTACTCGTGAGCCAAATTTGGTGCTTTCCTCACAAAATGCACAATTGTTATGCTATATTTAGCTAAGTTGCCCCACTATTGTTGTTAATTGCTTGTTTATTTATACTACTTTTTATGAATTTCACTTGTGAAATTAAAGACATTTTATTCCGGTGTAGGAAACATCATACATTTGGCTAAGTAGAAGGATCAGTTATGGTTCACAAAGGACAAGATATTGAGAGTCTTTTGCAGTTCTCCACATTCTGTTACCTGTCTTGCAGATGTGAATGGAATTTCTTAATGCTATTTCCATGTACAGAGAGAGGGCACATTTGCCCATCAGTGATAAAATTCCACCTTTGTGAAGGTAACCTTTGAGTTGGTCTCTTTTGCATAGTTTTATGTATAAACTTCTCCGTGAGCCTTCGAAATTGTTAAAACAAAATATATTAAAACCACAGTGGTGTATTTAAGGTCTACAACAACATCAATGCAGACAGGGCAGAGCCAGCTTGACGTATTCATCTCAATGCTGCAATGATACGGTGCCGCTTGCTCGTAGTGCATCAGAACTGCAGATTTGTTTTTAGTTGTGTTTGATCCTTCAAGTATTCAAATCCAGGCAGACAAGACATCAGCTCACAAGCATTTGAGCTGGTTTGGATCTCCCACGGTTATAATAACGTCTTTCTAAGGAGCCTGGGTAAGGTTGTAGAGGCATAAAGAGTTACAATAAAAGTCCCACAATGGCAATAAACGCTGGAGGATGTGTTCCATTCACAACATGGTATGTAGGTTGATGCAAGAGACACCAATCTGGCTCCATCAATACCTCACAGATTGTCATGTTGTTACCACAGCTGAGTGTGGCGAGGCACTGACAGGAAGTGCGGGTGAACTGCTTTCACCCGGCCACCCAAAGGCCTACGACAACCACCATGAATGCATTTACCGCATCCATGTGGCACCTGGAATGGGAATCCGGCTAACTGCGAGCAGTTTTCACCTTGGACCTGGTGATACTCTAAAGGTAACGTCTGCAATCACATAGGTTCATGAAAAATGGCATTGGCCATCTTTTCCAAAATGCCTTTTTGGGAAGGGGGAGGGTGGGGGATGAAAAAGAATAAATAATTTAAAGGAAGGCCAATTTTGAGAATGTAGTAGCCTTGGGTTGAAATGTTTGTTTGTTTGTTTGTTTTTTTTGGACTGAGTTAAAAACAATGAAGGAAAAATAATGACATATTTGCTGTGCTGAAGGTAAAGGCCAAGGTTAGAGTTAATGTCACCATATTCTGTTGTCTGTACAAACAACCTCCATAGTGGCATTAGTGCTCTCTGCTATTGTTTAAACTATATTGAAAATAATTCTGGCAGACGCTGAAGAATGTTGAGCCAGGAGTAGTGGATTTCAGCTTGTTAAGCTACTGCAGATTAATAGCGTTGCTTGTGTGATGCAACTGAGTGTGGATTAATAACCACTCTCGTAGATTGTAAAGGGATTGTGCTATTGCAGCATTCACCAGAAATGATGACACGTTACAGGTAAACACACTTCAGGGCACAACTTACTCCATACATTCCAAATTTTTGCTTGCAGCCAGATGTGTAATCTGCCACTTTGTCAACACAGTAAGTTTGTCAGCGAAAAACACGAGGAACAATAACACTGCAAGTTTTGTTTTGGTGGGCTTCAACTAAATGGCTTAGCCAACCTCAATTTTTAGGAGTCCCACACAGGGCCGTATCCCCAACGCTCGTGTGACAAGGCACCCTAAAATAATAGCGTGATGTAAATCGTCAGTGTCGTGTAAATTCTACCCTGCAGAGCCTCTACACCTTGGCACATATTCCCCGTCTGCTTTCTGTGTTCCATCAGATCTATGACGGGAAGGACAGCTCCATGCGTCTCCTGGGCACCTTCACGGGATCAGAGCTGCAGAGGAGGTCAATTAACAGCACTTCCAATAACCTGTGGCTCGAGTTTAATTCGGATGCACGAGGTACCAGCGGAGGATTCAAGCTACTGTACTCAAGTACGTATTTGTGGGTTTTTGGTGGCAGCTATCTTCTGTTGATCCCTCAACCCATCTCCTATTTCTTTTTCACTATGAAGCTGTAATAATAATTAAAAAAAATATTTTGGCTTTCGAAAGGACGGTTCTTTACTGTGAATGTAAAAAAACATGCTGTTAACCCTCGTTTAAACTTCTATCCATTTACTTTTACTGAGTCTGCATGAATAAAAGTTTTAAAGTTATGAACTGACTGACCTCCAGTTAATAACAAACTTAGTTGATGTAATTGGTGAAGTTGTGCCTTTAACAATGATGGAATTAGCGAGGAATGTTGTCATTAATGGGTTTAACAAAAATAAATAGTTAACCAGTAATTATAATTTGTGTGAGTATCATGGTATGTTTAAAGAAGACGTTTTCAACAAATCTCTGGCAACTTATGTGTTCATGAGGCTGAAGTTTCCTTCCATTATTTCCAATGGCATGATGAATGACCTTTTCGATTTCAATACTTGTTAGTAATTTCTATTTAAGTTTCACCAAGGGAGACTGCTTGAGGTCATAATGATTAAATTTGTTTCAGGAATGTCAAACCCATTCAACTACAACAAAATACTCACGTAATGAATGAACCTCCCTGCAGCACTTAAAATAAAATAAGGAAGTAAGCAAAAGAAAAATAGGTGGAAGAAGTGTGGGGATTGAAAAGGAGAATAGGAGTTGAATGGATGAACTGGGAGAGGGAAGGAGTAAATGTATGCATTTTCAGTGCATGGGGGTGGGGCGAGGGGGATTTCAGGGCCATTGCTGTTTCAAAGCATTTCGTTTGATACCCTTGAGTCCAGTTTCTGATTTATAGATCCACCGTGAGTGCATCTTGTCATGCCGAGGCAGCCATCTGTTCAGTAAGCCAGAATATCCCCATGTGCAATTTAATTCACGCATCTTACATTGAGGGGAAGACTTATCCAGCATGGCCAAAAAGAGTGACTTGGACCCTGACTGGCTCCTTAGGTTATCGTTCTGCTTAGGCATTCATGGGATCTCTGTCCGCACACAGGTTTTCCCCTTACAAGCTGCGAAGACCCTGGCACTCCGCAGTTTGGCTACAACGTACATGACCAGGGCCATTTTGCCGGTGCAGCCGTCACATTCGGCTGCGATCCTGGATACACGCTACGTGGGAACAAAAAGCTCTTATGTATGGCTGGGGAGCGTCGAGCCTGGGATCACCCTCTGCCTACCTGCGTGGGTAAGAAGCAGACCCCTTCTGGTACATTTGTGTCGTCATCCGTAAAATACTTGTGGCAGAAAGCAAGTGCAGCTTTTTGATCAAAATGGCAGCATTTCAAATGGCAGTCAAACATTTAGAAGAACTAGGCAATATGCTGTGGTTTACACCTCAAGGTGTTTGTGAATATTGCATAAACACTTTAGAAGACAACTTTGTTTGCGAGGAAGCTTCATAATAGACCCGGACTTTTGTTTGCATTCCGAACCTAGCTTGTTTGTATATTTAAATTATGAAAGTTGTGTTGCTCTTCAAGGTATTGTCTCATCGGCGGGTCTTCTAACGCTGACCTGTCGACAGTGGGGGTCTTGTAATTTAATTCCCCAAAGGATATGCTGAATCACGCAAAGGAACCAAGCGGAGTTAGTCCCGAATGTGGCCCGGTTGGAATTGCAAATTCTGCCGGTCTTTTCAAAGGGAATGTTACCATTTTTAACCTCCCCCAAGGATTTACCCAAAACCATGCCAAAGTGGTTTATCTGGTTTGAGGTTTGCAAAGGTCGGATCACCACACAAAATGCACTCTTAAGAATTAACAGGTTTATTTGCCGAAAAAGCACAAGACCACAAATTCAGAGAATCCTGAACCAAAAGATAGATGGACACAAATGCATGCAAACAAATAAATGGACAACCTTTATAACAAGAACAAAAAGCACTTAATACAAGATAAAATTTCATGGCCACAATAACACTCATACACACACACACACACACACACACACACACACACTGGGTAAACCACGTGAGGTCTTTTATCAAACAATATCCATACCGGGTAATGGCGCTCCACCTAAGTGGATCTCCAGCCATGGCATGGACCAGCAAACAGGTGAAGCGTCCAATGGGTGAAGTGAACAGGGAAAGTGAAATGGTAGGCAGGCTTGTATATCGGGCAGCCAGAGAGAGCAATGGACCGCTTTGTGGTACACAAAGCTTGTAAAGCCCAAACGAGGAGAGACAATCCCCATTATGCAAGAAACCCCAAGAAAGAGAGCGAGCAGCATGTGTGTTGGGTCTTTTATCACCTCCACCCATGGCCACGCTGCACCTCTGAACGTCCTTTGCTCACACAGCAGTACCAGTCAGTGAGAGGGGGTATGATGTCGCCGCCAGGGTGATGCCACGAGTACGCACTGTTGTCACCTGCACTACGCGTACCAATCTTGCGACACCTTCCCGTTTTGCCAATTGCAGTGTGCCCTCCTGGGTCCTTGTAGTGCTGCCACTGGATTGCATGCCTATAATGAAGAGCGTAGGACGCAAGGTGTGTGGAGGGCAAGGGTTATCACCCCACACGGGATAGAAACACATCCAAAAATATCCCCTTTCTTCTTGAATCACCTGGAACCTCACCTTCTTTATAGAGAGAAGGAAAACAAACAACGCTTTCCTACCTAATGTTCATGGCAACACTGCTCCTCTCACAGCGGACATGATAACAAGATTTCACCCGAACAGATCCCTGTTACAGAATAATGTTCGAAGCTACTCGAGCACACGGAGCACCTAACTTGTCATCTACCTAATACATACCCCCTCCAACGTAACAGTATTTTCCAGCTTTGGATGCATGCACGTCTGACAAAAGTGGAAGCTTTTGTATACCTTCTCAGTATATAATTATTTAGCACACAACATGTATGTAGCCAGGGCAGGGCATTATTATGGATTATAAACCTGGTCCTCAAAATCTTCTTGCCTCCCAAGGTGCTATTTAATATTGATTTCCTTGACAGGCAATAGTCACCATTCTTGGCAGCCTATCAGCCATAATTTCAATGGGTTTGATGTTTACTTTGACCGGAAATTCCATCAATATTTGCTGTTCCCCCTTCTTTGTTTCCTCGGTTGCCACAATCTTGATTTTCAATACCGACATGAAAACAGGAAATGCGTGATTATGAGAAATGGTTCTCAAGAATTGTTAATACTGCATACATACTTTGCTCCGCTATTTTGTCGGTGAAAGTTCAGGTCAAATCTCTTCCACCCTCATAATCTCATGATATTTTGTTTGCGGCCAAATAAATCCTGTTTATGATTGTGTGAATTAACAAAATTTTGATAAACAGTCCCACCTAATCCAAGGCTGGTTGGAATTTAACCAGTCATCAAGGGATGCATGTTATCTTGTTCTCCACTTTTGTCACATAATATGGAGATTGGGCTGCAACAAGGACCTTGATTATCACAATCTAAGCCTCTCAATAGTCGCTCTGTGTGTGACGTGTCGGTGGAAATTTATTGTATTAAAATGATTTTATTGAAGCAGTGAGATTATTTCTCTCATCTTGCAAACCCACCTTTTATGAATGAAAGTACTTCAATTCTGCACCAGCTTGTGTGAAACAGTTAGCCATGCTTGCCATCGTTGTCGGTGCTGGTTTTAAGTCATAACATTGATGAAAGGGCTGCTTGTCACCACACAGCTGAATGTGGCGGTGAAATCAAAGGTGAAACCTCAGGACGCATCGTCTCTCCTGATTACCCCTCACATTATGGACACAACCTCCACTGCACATGGACCATCGAGGCACATCTGAGCCACACCATCAGGTAAGAGGGTTAGGCAGGCCTGCCGTCCGGCTGAGTTCCTTAATGCAACAAGTCATCTTTACAGTATGTGCGTAAATACCATCGTGTTTTAGGGGGGAAAAAAAATTGCAGAATTTTTTGCATAATATAAGTGAGGCTATCAACAACATGCAGGCATTTCTAATCTCCAATCTTTGATGAACAATATTCCAAAGTCCATATAATGTAGAGCTCGACACAGCTGAGGATATGACACGGCGAAGGGCAAAAAGCATTGTCTTTTGCAATGCTCCTTTCACGTCATTTGTGCAGACGGAGAGATCATTCAATTTTCTGCTTGCTTTGTTTTTGGAGAGGCCTTTTTAGCAGGATTTCAGGTCAATTGCTAATCAAATAGCATGAAGAATCTTTTACACTATCTTTACGAATCATGAAGCAATGCCCTCAGAGCGAGAACAAAACCAAAGAAGGCCAATTGAAAAGAAGCTGCACAAGCAAAAAGTGTATATATTTTTTTCTTTCCCCAAAGACCAAGTTGTAAAACGACTTCAAATAACAGGAGTTTTATGGCTTTGTAAATGGTACCCAGCTCTAACACTCTAGAGATTATATAACAATAAAGAAAGCTTCGGTCCAACATAATGTAAGTCATTTACTCAAAACTAGCGTGTACAGGTTTGTCCACTAAAATGGCAACACTTTTGTAATTTCATGGCAACAGCAGTTGGAGTGTAGCATATCTGATGAAAGCTACTAGCAGATGTAAGTACGATTGAGTGTGATGACCCGATGCTCTTTCTCTGCACAGCCTGCACTTTGTGGTGTTCGACACTGAGCCAGGACACGACCGCTTGCGTGTGTGGGACGGAGCCGGACAAGGAGCTGCCCTGCTCAAAGAGATCAGCGGCTCGGAGCTTCCCGGTGATGTGCATTCGTCCCAGAACGTGCTCACTCTGCAGTTCGACTCTGACTTCTTCATCAGCCGCACGGGTTTCTCCATACAGTTCTCCTGTACGCACACGTACTTCTCACACACGAATGCACATTTTGGGGGTGGGGAGGGGATCAGGGCAGTGTAGGTGTTTGACAATTTCCATGTCCATCACCATTTCCCCAAGACATAAAACAACTCTTAAGTTACTTATCTGATTTCTTGATTTATTTTGAGTGTGATTCATGCTTGACTGTCTCAATCTGTTTTTACTTTATCTCTTGCTATTTGTCATTTTCATCATATGCTGTAGTTGGGATTAAAATGGCCGTTAAGGTTCATATAGCCATCTCCTTTATCTACCTCTGTGATTTTTTTTTGGAGGGGTTGTGGTGGGTGGGGGAAGGTATATGGAATTTATTTTGTTGTTGCGTCTTGTGATTCTTCCTGACATACCTCCTTACTGCCAGTTTTTACGAAGGGCCAAAACACAAGCATTTGATAATGCAGCTTGCAGATATGTAAAACACAATGTGTGGAATTGTGTTGCACAAGAAATTTGCAATATAGAATGTGAATTGCATTAAAAGGAAGACTCCTTGGTTAAACCTTAGCATGTAGTGAGGATTCCATTTTTTATTCCAGGGTAGATGGAAATGTTGCTTCAAAATGTTGTTGTCCCCTTGCCGGTTGTGTCCAATTGTTGCCCCGCTTACCCACCACTCAACCAATTTAACATTGCTCTTCTATGGTTCTCACCCTTGTGTAAACATAACCAAAAACAAAAAATCATATGCACGACACCGCCATAAACCCACGTCACGGTTTGCGTTCCAATCTGTGCAATTTGTGCATGGCTCACAATGATGGGGGAAAAAACAATCCCACATCGTATGTGAATTGTCCAGTATATACGAATGTTATTGTAATTAATTTTATAAGTACATTGATTTCGCCTAATGTCCTTGTCTTACTGACACAGAAGAGTTATACAGTATTTTAAGGAATACTCGTTATAATGAAAAACAATTTTGTTGTGCAATCTCATTTTGCTAGGTAAATGCCAACTTGATATGATGAGCAAGTGAAATGTAGAATTTTTTTATGATCAAAATTCAGTGAGACATTTTGGAGAAATTGTAACTCTCAATTATAACAGTTCGTTAAGCACAATAAATGACCAAACGGGAAATGCAGTTTGAACCCTCCATGAAGCCCGCTCCGTTGCTCTTACTTCTCCTTTTTGTGCCCTATTCACACTGTCCTTCACCTTTGGCCACCTTCTGTCTGCGTGTAAGATACCTAAAATCACTCTCATTCCCATGAAGAGTGGAAAAAACGTTTACGCTTAGCTCGGAGTCAGTAAGGTTACCTCCATTTTCAAGGAAAAGTGATGGAATCCATCATTGCTGCTGACATCAAGTTTTCCCTTCTTTTTAACAGCCTGATCTCTGACCATCAGTTTGGATTATGTCTGGTCATGTAACTTTAGATGTGTTAATGCTTCTTTCCAAACAATGGTCTGGAGGGGGTTGGGGGTGGGGAGATGTTGAATTTCAAAGAAGAGGTCACCATTGTTTTCCTAGAAATACCTCGGGCATCCTGGCCTGCTTACCAAGCTTGCTGTCGGTGACATGCAAGGCCAACCTTCATACCTACCTTTCTGACGACTTCCATCATGCAATCAATGCATTGCTAAAAACAAACTTCCCTCTCCTTTCCCATTGGAGAATGAGTAGACCAAGGTGATGTCTAAGGGCAATGTATTGGTCCCAATCTATGTAAATTACATATTTGTTGCTGTGGAAACTCCATCTTCCCCTTTGCCAAAGATTCCATATTATATCGTTCAGTACTCCATCCCATTGACTTGCAAGCAGGAGATGCATCACTCTCTGCTGTTCTACAATTGATTAGATGATTGTCTGATAAATGTAACAGGTATTTCAACCATGCAAAATCTCAGTCTCAGCCATTGACTTCAGAAGGATTAGAGAATGAATCCAATGGAAGAGGTTCAGGCGATTGAATTTCTAGGCCTCATCATCAGCCAGGCCCTCTCCTGTGTTGACACGTCGCAAAATGTGCCCCAAAAAGACAGCCACAGACCGCACATTCTCCATTGTTCCAAGTCATTCTATGCAAAAGCAGAACAACACAGAGCTGACAAGACTTTTGTCCAGAGCATCAATGGACTATTGCTCTACACAGCCATATGCAAGAAGAAGAAAAAGAAGAATTGCTCTCCCCTATGGGCTGACAACCCATCATCACATACATCTCTCATGCATACTGTGGGATATTAAGCTCTCAACATATTGGCATCTCCTGGGATGAGGCAGAGGCACAAGGCACGTTGCTCTCACATATGCCTCGCCAGGTCGGTACGTTCCCCAGGAGACATACATTCGTCCGGCAACTCCCAGCTGGTTAAACTCCAAAAATATAGGCTGACTGCACATCTCAACTCTTTTGTTATCTTTTCTTCAGTTTGTGGAACTGCTTTTGCGAGAAGGACGGTGGAGCTCCTTCCAAGCCAACAGCCATCCATTTCTAGTGCCCAACTGTGTCTGCGGACTTCCTCTTGCAGTTGGGTTACTTTTTTGGAGGAGGATGGTGGCAGGATTTGCACTCCGGCCACCATAAAACCATTCAATCCACAAAACACACTAAAATGGCAAAGAAAACTGAAAACCCACTCCGTGGAAGTACCTCCTGTGCAGCTGCCCTTTGCAGGGAAGCTCACTGGATGACGGAATTGGGGCAAAGCATTCAGGACCTCCACTTTTTGAAGATAGTAGGAAACACACAGGGTAACCTTCCTGGGTTGGATTGTAGTCATGTGTGTCAGGGTGGTGCTGAGGTGTCGTCCACCAGACGGCGGTCTCCTTGGGTTAACCTTAGGCAGTCCCTTCGGGTGGGTGCCTGGAATGTCCTATCACTAAGAGAGGATGATCACCTGTCTATGTTATCACCTGAGCTCAAGCATTTGAACATCAGTATTGCAGCACTCTCTGTGGTTCGTAGACCTGATAATGGTGACATCATGGTGGTTGGTGACACCTACTATTGGTCTGGTCACTGATGGTTACCATGCCCAAGGAGTTGCTGTAGCTGTGTCCAATAAGCTGACTCCAGTGATAATTGAGGTAGCACCGGTCAACGAGCATATTCTGAGATTAAGGATTCATCACTCCTTGGGTGTCGTTTCCCTGGTCTCTGTATATGCTTTGACTGAGCCGGACCAGTGATCTCAACGTGAAGGATGCATTCCATGCCACGCTCGAATCTGTGGTTGATCAGCACCCCAGGCAATATAGTCTTCAAGTCTTGGGGGATTTCAATGCATCAACTGGAATGGATAGGGATGGTTATGAGACATGTGTTGGGTCTGCAACTGTAAACCAGAATAGCACTAAGTTCCTTGACATTGCAAGAAGTCATAGACTTCAGGTGGCTGGTTCATGGTTTCAGCACCCACAGGCTTATTGCTGGACTTGGTATTCCAACGCTGGCGGTGCGGCAAAGGAGATTGACCATGTGCTCGTTGATGGTCACTGGAGGATGATCCACAACTGCAGGGTCTACCGGATTGCTCAGTTCCTCAATGTCGACCACAGGCTTGTTGTCGCAATTCTGAAGTTGCAGCTTAAATCTGGAAGAACGGTAGCATCCCAGCCTCGGCTGGATGTTGGCAAGCTCAAGCATGAGAAGGTAGCTGAGGAGTTTGCGAACAGGGTGAGTGGGAATTTTGGGGGTCTGGGTGCTTTGGGGAATCCTGAAGAGTTTTGGAGTGCCTTCAGAGGACCACCATCCTTGATGTTGCCGTTGGATGTCTTGGAACTCACCGTCGGGCGAGGAAGAATTTTTTCTCTCAAGGGAAATTAGATACCGTTGCCCAGAGTTGCAGGGACAGGCTGAATCACAGAACTGAGTTGTTCAGGTAGTTGAGGCGTAAAAATGTATGTGCACTATGGGTGGACAAATAGGCCGATGTGAGAGGAATCTATGAGGGGGTAGAGCATCACCTGTGGCCAACTGATTCTTGTCCTGCTTACAAGGAAATTCAGGCATTGTGTTCCTCCAAGCCCGGCCCTCGGCGTACTACAGTTGGAGCGGAGGGTAGTGGGCTCTTGAAGGAGAAATCTGAAATGAAGTCCCACTTGGCAAGTTACTTTGAACGGCTGTATCAGGCTAATCCACTAGCTGTTCAGTTGGATGTCAGGGGTGTTACGATTCCTATTGCTGTCCCTCCAATCAACTGTGATCCACCTTCATTTCTGGAAACATAGGCTGTGGTGAACGGGTTGAAATGGGGTAAAACTCCTGGGATCTGTGGCATTCATGCTGAACTTCTCAAAGCTGGTTGAAATGCTGTACTCATGTCGTTGCTTGCAGTTCTGTGCTCTGCCTGGAACACAGGCATCATCCCAACTGACTGGGAGAGGGGCCTTGGTGTCTCTCTGGAAAGGGAAGGGTGATCGCCATGACTGCAACAACTACCGAGGTGTGATGCTGCTCTCAGTGCCAGTCAAGGTATTTGCTCAGATAATTATTGGTAGGGTGAGCCACCATCTGCTTGAGCACTAGCGCCTAGAGCAGTCAGGCTTCACACCAAAGAAGTCAATGATTGACCTTATTCTTGCTCTTCGGGTCCTCACCGAACGCAGACG
>CM068961.1:68095938-68107209 GCA_035128595.1 Eptatretus atami
GCTCGTGAACCATCGCCGTCTCCAGACTTGTATTATGTATTTTTATCACTATGAATATGGTTATACAATCTAAGAATAAGATATCTACCTGTCTGTGTGCCAATCCACCAGCCGGTGTGCAGTGATGCTCAAGTCCTTTGAATATTTGTTTCTCCATTGTTCAGGGCTTTCGCGCCAACTTTTCTTCTGTGCAATCTTTTGTTTCGTTTAACTCGCCTGGCCTGCTGGCTCTATCTGAGTGTCGGTTGGACAGTGGCATCTCCTCCATTTCTTTCACGTTACCTAGTTCCATTTCACAGACTTGATCACCCTCCTTCTCATGGTCTTGGTATCTATGTTAAGGACTCTCGACCTTAAACTCATGATAATTCTCTTGAAAGTGGCTCTCACGATTTTATGTGTTTCTGCCTTGCTCTCCTGCATTCAAGAACATATCTCTTCTTTCTGTATCGCTCGCATTCCTTTCCCTCTTGTTATGCCATTATCGATGTGGTCTTAGACAGCATTGACAGGGATATTTTACTCCAGCCTTCTCTGCACACATCATGGTATTTGATGACTTCAATGTTCACCACAAGGAATGGCTGGTACACTCTTGTAATACTGACACTGCTGGTATCAATACCTATAATTTCTCAGTCACTCAAAATCTCACCCAAATAGTTTCCTCTCCCACTCATATTCCTAACCATGCTTCTGATGGAAAATACTTACTTGATCTCTTTTTGTGTTCCAACCATGGTGACTGTGTGGCCAGTGTCCTTACTCCAATTGGTAACTCGGATCATTCCACTGTTTCTATTTGTGTCTCTTACTCCTCATTCTCAACTCCAGTGTATCCTTTTCACTGCGCTGTGTTTCAGTTTGGGAAAGCTGATTGGGATGGATTTTGTTCATTTCTTGCTGATGTGCCATGGACCTCAGCTTTTAGTCCTGGTCCTGATATGGCTGCTGAGGAAATATCCCAATGGATTCGCACTGGTATGGACATTTATATTCCCTCACGTATCTATCAAGTGAAGGTTCATTCCCATTCGTGGTTCACTCCAGCTTGTGCATCAGCAATTGTTCATCGCAACCACTATTTCAAGCAGTACCATGTGCAAGGGTCTATGGAGACCAACTGTCTGTTCCACAAAGCAAGTCACCTCTGTAAAATAGTCATTGAGGATGCTAAGCAGCAATATGCAGCTTCTGTAGCCGACTGAATTGCAACTCAGCGGCTTGGCTCTCGGGACTTTTGGCGGATTGCCAACAGTGTACTTGACCACAATAAATCTTCTATACCTCCTCTCTTTCATGGACCTGAGGTTGTTACTTCACCTCTGGATAAGGCTTACCTCTTCAAATCACTTTGTTTCTAATTCTACCCTCAATGATCAGGGACATTCTCTTCCTCATTTTCCTTCTCATGTAGACTCGATATTCCTCTTCCATTCATCACTCCTAAGAAGGTTACCAGAACTATTCATACTCTCGATGCTTCAAAAGCGACTGGTCCTGATGGAATCCCTGTGATTATATTGAAGGTGTGTTGGCCTGAACTGTCATCGATTCTTGCCAAGCTATACAACCTGTGCTTGTCTGCTTTGGTGTTTCCATCATCATGGAAAGTGACTTCTGTTGTCCCTGTTTTCAAGGGTGCTGGTGAGCATTGTGAGCCAACTATCACCCCCATCAGCTCGCTTCCTGTAATGAGTAAAGTATTTGAATGCTTCCTCAATGAACAACTTCTCAGCCATCTGGAGGACAATGAACTTCTCATTGACTGCCAAGTGTGGCTTTCACCATTCTAGCTACTGGTGATCTGTGATCATTATTTACAGATCATTTCAACAGGGCATAGGAGCTCAAGGTGAAGCTCGATTAGTTGCTTTGGATATCTCAAAAGCCTTTGATAAAGTGTGGCACAAGGGTCTGCTCCACAAGCTTCAGTCATATGGTGTATCTTGAGAGATGCATTCAATTATTTTGGCTTTCCTTACAAATCACAAGATGACGGTGGTACTTGAGGGTCAATCTTCTTCTACTTGCTCCATCAATGCTGGTGTTCCATCAGGATCTGTCCTTGGTCCCACTCTGTTCCTTCATTATATCAATGATCTTCCTGATAATGTTCTGTCTCTGTTAGCCATGTATGCAGATGACTCCTTTACTGTACATCTGCTGATTCACTCAACACTACTCGTAATGAGGTTGGAGTTTTGCTGGACAATGATTTCGTGAATATGTTGAAGTGGGGGCATGACTGGCTGGTAACCTTCGATGCAAAGAAAACGAAATTGTTGTCCGTGTCTCGCTCCAGAAACAGGGCTTTCCCTTCTGTGCACATGGGGTCTTCAACCTGAACAGAACCATCTGAGCTTCGGCTTCTTGGTCTAGACATCTCCTCCAAACTCTGTTGGGATAAGTACATTTCTGGTATCGTGAAGAGTGCTTCCAAGCGAGTTGGTTGTCTTCATCGTGTACAGAGGTATTTACCCCCGGTGCTGTTTTGTACCTGCATAAAACAACTATACATCCCCTCATGGAGTACTTTTGCCACATTTGGGCTGGAGCATCAGTCTGCCACTTATCTTTACTTGATCGGCTTCAGCAATGCATAGTGAACCTGGTTGGTGCGGAGATTGGTTCAACTCTTCAACCGCTCTCTCACCGTAGGTCAGTTTCCTCTCTTAGTTTATTCTACAGATATTTTCATGGCAAATGTTCTGCTGGACTTTCTAACTTGGTTGATCCTGTACGAGTGTTTGGACGCAAGACTCGGTTTGCCATCTCTGCACACCCATGCACTATAGCTGATCCCAAGTGCAGAACAAAAGGCTGTGAAGATAGTTTTATCCCTCATGCTGTCTCACTTTGGAATTCACTACCAATAACATGCTTCCCATTATCATACAATCTACCCAGCTTTAAGAGGAAAGTCAATTCCTACTTGTTACATATTTGAGGTTACATCACTTTACACCTGACTTCTGATACTTCCTGTGTCTTCGATGTTTTCTTGTTATTTTTTCTCTTTTGTTTATTTTGTTTTGCTTTATATTTATATTGTTGGGGTCGGGTGAGAAGACCACTAGGGGGGGAAGCTATCTCGGGTTCCCACTAGACTCACCAGAATCGCAGGCCATCGCACACGGATAACTCCATGATGCGGCGGTCGCTAACCGACCGTGAACGCCAATAACTCAACCACGTGACTTAGGATCCTTCATCAAAATAGGTTACCTAATTATAATCACATGACCTAATTACCGGGGGACACGCCTTGTCCGAACCGGGTCACTTTACCGGGTCAGGTGCAGCCGAGCGACACTGCCAAGGACGTACCGGCTAAAAGAACCGATTGTTGGGAATAAAGTCCCGGCTAGGCTAGGATACAGACCATGCTGGATCAATGAAAGAAAAGACAAAAATGAGCTGGGAACATGTCTACATAAGCATTTATTACAGGCAGGCGAGGAAAAATATGTGGCACAGTGAATAGATTTATTGTTGATTGTGTAAGCAGAGACAGAAAGAAATGGTGGTGCAACAACAAACAAGCAACTTACTAAACAGACACAGAGCAGACTTATCCCGATATAATTCTTCTGCACTTAACTTAAGCGAGGACAGGCCATGACATACACACACACACACACACACACACACACACACACACACACACACACACACACATACACACACATACACACACACATACATACACACACACACACACGCACACACACAACCCGATGAAGAGGAGTTAATATCAAAAAAAGAGCGGAGATGAGGCTAACGGTCTCGTAATACCTTGCATGGTTACGACCGTGCTACTCAGTTACGTTTTGGGGGACACTCCACCGAGCGATCCCAGTTCGAGTGTTGGCGTGTTGTCTCCTGCTTGATTACGATGTCGGCGCAGCGAGTGCACCCATCTGGAGAAAGGGTGAGGCTGTCTGGCATGAGGAAGGGCGGTAGGCGGAGCCAGGTGGGTGGGTGGAGCCAGCGGAAATAAGCAGGCGGGTGGGCGGTGGAAGGGCGGAGTCACCACACGAAGTCAAAGATCGAGAGGCAAGCAGATGGAGAAGGTGGATCCAGACGGGGAATGTAGGGATTCCAGAGATAGGGAGTGAAGATCGAGAGTGAGTTGGCAGAGTGGCAGACGGGACTTGCGGAGCAGCAGGCATATGCAGGGATTGATCTAAGGTCAAGCAAAGATGATGAGGATGACCACGACGACGACGACAACTGTACGGCTTAATGATCCGTCAATTATACGTCCTGCGGTGCAGGGCAGGGCGCCGCCCCGAAGTGATGCATCGTCACCCTAACCGGGTGCTCCCGTTGGGCCCCAGCCACCATGGCCGGAAGCGGCCTCGTTGGTACATCTGGCGAGACCTCGCCCAGCTGTGGAATCGTCTCGCTCCGAACCCCGCAATATGAATTGCCTTGCACCGAACTCCCGGGCCGTGCTCCGGCGACTGACCGAGGGCCGCGCCAGTCCAGCATGCCCGCCCGGGCACCCCCGGCACGCTGCGGTTGGCGCCGATCAATGCGTTTGTCCCGTCCATATGCTATGTGGCCCGAGCGATCCGGGCCGTACAGCATGCCTCTACTTGGTGGCAGCTGCATAGAGGCAGAGGTGCGGGAGGATGTCTGCTGTCCACGTGAGACATTGGTGGCCGTGGTGGCGAGTGAGAATCAACTGTAAGACGCCATTGTGAACCAGCACGCAGACCCGAACAAAGATGTGTGCCATGCGCGTCCCGTACAATGCGATGGTAAGATGCCATTGTAATCAGCGTGCAGACCCGAATGAAAAGGTCTGCTATTTGTGCTCCATACTGTACGATGATAAATTATCACGGGGCTGCGCGTGGGTCCGCCATTGTGCATGCGGTTATCTATCACAGTGGTGATCTTCACAGGCCGCTGCCTGCACGGTGTCGGCCCTGATCTGTGTCATGGATTTGAAGGAAAGGATTGGATATAATTATGAGATGCAGAAATGGGTTGAAAAGAACGCGCCGCGTGCGTCCTGTATGGCATTGGGCTTTTATTGTTTGCTTCTACTGGTCCCTTTGACACCGTATCTTGCAGCGGAGGATTTTTCCATCGTGTGGTTGATGCTTCTTTTTTTGGCCTCCGTGAAGACGCATTCTTATAATTAGGGGGTGTTGCTGCAGTTTTCAGAAGTGGCCATCTGGGTACGGTGCCTGATTGGATTTATTTCAGGAATAAGAGGAAAAGAGTTGGAATGAAGATAGAGATAGAATCAGACATAACTATGAGATCCACACAACGCACTTCGTCCCGTTTGACCCATTAGACATGAGGGAAAGGTTTAACTGCACGTGTATTAATGAAATAACTGTGTGGGGACCACTGTATGATGGATGCCATTGCCTTAGAGGCATGCGGTTTTCAGAACCACAACAATATTTATCTAACCTTCCCTTAGCCCCTTACCTGGAGTGGCTTTATGCCTTGGTTTGGGGCAATTTCCATTAAAAAAAATGTTTTAATCTTTCAAATTTTCACTGTTTTTTTCATTTATGATGCTTTTAAACAGTAGTTAGACAAATTTGAAATTATTGCTGCTATTAAATATAGTATTGCATAAAGATGTCATTACCCAGCAGGTTATCCAGTAATTATACCATTAACACATCTTTTTATTGAAATACGATTGTGGTGAATCGTTGACAATTGTGCTGGATTTTATTGTGGTGGAGGTGATTGGGGAAAAGGGTCAGGAAAGGGGACAAATGGGAATGCTTCCTGTGACAGCCACGATGTGAGCCAATGAGCATGAACATGTTGAGTTAATATCTGTGAAGTGGGTGTTCAATGACTTCAACAAGGGAAACGACAGCAAGGTGGGAAAGATTGTTTTGAATTAGCGGAGATGAATTACTCGGTACAGTGAGGACACATTGCACGTTTTACACACCACCGAAGCACACATCCTGAGAAAATGCTTGCACATGAAAAAGGGGTCCGCTGCAAGTTGTGTTTCCAGAATGCTGATGTGGATCCAGACAAGGCAATGCCAACAAATCCATCATCATACGATGGATAAATATGTGTAGGATTCATAAATGACATTCTGAAATACAAATGATTGAGATTGGTACGTGAGCACCATGAATCACCCCTACCTTGTCAATTCTGAGTCATAGCCTTGCTAGAAGGGTGATGACATCCGTCTCCTGCAATTCCAAAAGAGTAATTATGATAAACTACAGATGACAGTGATGTACAATAAATGGGGCAGAATATGTTTGACAAGCAGAAAGAAACGAAGTACAAACTTGAATATGAAATGTGGGAAAAGCTCATCCAAGAGGCTTTGCTTGTCCAGGGCAATGTTCCAGGCAACAACTCTCACAATGAAACAGCAAAAGCAGCAGAAGTGTGGTTCAGAAACCTTCATCACCAGCGTCGGTCCCCTTCAGCTCTTTCCTGCATCTAAACCTGAACTAAAAAATTTTGAGGGCAAAGATGAATGAATGGATGCTTTGAATGAGAATTTTCACAATCCAGAAAAAAGCTTCTCAGATGGAGGATTTAAATATGCATATATTTATGACTTCCCCAATCATAGACAAGTATTGATAGGTTTGTGTGTGTAGGTTCAGCATGGAGGCAAACTATGATTTTTTGCACGTGTACGACGGGCCAAGTGCCAGTAGTCCCCTTGTCGCCAGCCTTCAGGGCTCCAAACTGCCCGGGCACCTCGAAAGTAGCGGTAACAACATATTTCTGGCTTTTCGAAGTGATGCTTCTGTCAGCCTTGCAGGATTCCACATTGAGTACAGAGGTAAGGTTTATAACATTTGTATTTTTGTATTCCTGTACGCTTACACTTTAACATCTTCCATTCCCCCACAATACCAGAAACAGACAAAATATTTCACCAATTTGGCAGTTTTAGCCTTCTGTATTGTTTCCATTGCTGGATTATTGGGTGAACTTTCTCGACTTGGATGAGGGATGGTGAACCGGAGATGTTAAACTCACCCACACTTTCTAACAATTGAACCCCATACCCCATTTCCTCTCTTCATGTTCTCCCATTGTTACCTCCACCACCAAAGGTGGAAAGAGGTTATGTTTTTGCCCTGTTTGTCTGTCTGTCTGTCTGTCTGTCTGTGAGGAGGATATCTCAACACGTAATGCGTGGATTCGGTTGAAACTTGGTGGATAGGTTGGGTGTGTGACAAGGACGAATTGTTTGGATTTTGGTGAAGATTGTAATCCTAGAATTTTTAACGTAATTCTCCATGATTGAGAGATTGGCCCAAAATGATGTATGTATAGCACGATGTTTCAAAACATTGTGGATGGATTATGACCAAACTAGGTGTATGAGCAGGGCAGTTGAAAACAAGTCAATTTGATTTTGGTTCAGGTCCGGATCCAGATCAGGCCGATCAGTTGGATACAAAATGGAAACTGTTCAGCCTGGTCGAGGTATCCGCCCTACAAAGTGCTCTTGTAGTTATTTATATGTTAACTGCTCTTGGCATTGCATGTGATACAGGCTTGTCTTGGCTGTCGCTGATGACTCGTCAACATATGATGAAACTGGTACAGCGGCTGAGGAGGGCATGTAGCTTTGGGATTATCATGTGTACGACTAGTGAATGTCTGCAGCTGCAGAGGAATGGGTGGGGTTCAAAACAGCAAAGGCTTTTCTTGGTTGGCCTTCCTTGTGTAGCTTTTTTATTGGTTGACTTATTGGTTACTTTATGCAGCTCTCTTTGGCTAGAAGAGCATGAGAGTTTATTCATATATATATAGTATATACTGTATACTGTACACAGTATATGTACAGTATATGTATATATACACATATATAATTATTTATATTTACACACACACACACACACACACACTTATATATATATATATATTGACAGGAATTGCAATCTTTTTCAAATAAAATATCGAATTAGAATTTCAGTCACAAGTAGCAGAAAATGTAATTCACATTACAGTTACTGATTCTCGTTCGACATTTGTGTTTTTCTTCATGATTCATCTTCTTCCCAGAGAAACCACGCGAGGCCTGCTTCAACCCGGGCCATGTGGCTAACGGTTCCCGACTCGGCTCTGAACTAAAGCTTGGCTCTACAGTGACATACTCATGCCAGCCCGGCTATGTGCTACAGGGATATTCAACCCTAGTCTGTGCCTTACGAGATGATGGTCATCCCTACTGGAGCAGACCTCTACCAACATGCCGTGGTATAAAACACAAGCATTTCATTGTCCTCTTTCCTTCCTTTCTCTTTTTGATTCCATATAAAAATTAGAAAAACTTGCTAAAGGATACTTTGGTAAAGTTTTCATTTGAGATCTGTGGCTTTACATTTCTAAGAAATTCCAATAGTGTTTCTTGCAAAAAAAAAAAATTCCCCATAATTATGATTTTGCTGAAATTGATGCTTTCACTTCGAGTCAGCAGGTACATCCAATTGTATCCAATCAGTAAATGGTAAACTGAGAAAATAACTATGATACCATCACAATGCTTTTATGAAACCAAATATGGAAAGCTCAATTATAGAAATGGTGATGACAAAAAATAATTGAGTTAATAATGCTTGTGGCGGAGCTTATACATAAATCACGTGCAAGACAAGGACATTATGTTGTATGCAAGGCACATGCAGGACAAAGAGATTTGTGTACTTTTGTATGACTGACAGCATTCAATGCAGCCTTCATTCCTCAATTTCTGACTTCCTCCACTCACGTAGTCAATGTGTTGTCATCAATGGAACCTTCTCCTCCCTTCTACCAGTGGAGACTGGTGTTTCCCAAGATAATGTTTTGGGCCCAGTCTTTTCCCTTGTCTACATAAATGACCTGTTGATGTTGTATAAAATCCTTTCTTCCTTTTTGCACAAGACTTCATGTTGTATCATGCAGTACCCCATTCCTATTGCTCGGCAGACCGCAGCCGCATCACTCTCCGCTGATCTGGAATTCATGAGATGCTGGTCTGATAAATGGAACATATCCTTCAATACTGCCAAATCTCACTCTCACCCTGTCACTCTAGAAGGATCGTCAAATGAACCCACCTGCCCATTTACATGGTCAGCCACGATAAGACGTTCAGTCTTTTGAGCTTCTAGGCCTCTCCATCAGCCAAGACCTCACCTGGGTCAACCACAATAACCAAGGTGGCCTCTAAAGCCTGCCACAAATTGGGCATCCTCTGTCATTACAAGTCTTTCTTTGTAAAATCATAACTGCTCACAATCTACAAGGCCTTTGTCCAAAGCTCAATGGAGTACTGCTCTCCCCTGTGGGCTCAGACCCCAGCATCACATCTGTCTCTCCTGGGTTCTGTGGAATCTCAAGCTCTCAACATGATTGGAATCCACTGCAATGAGGCCAAAGCATAAGGTCTGTTGTTTTCACGTCGCAGGCAGATCGGTGGTCTCTGTTTTTACTCACCTATTTTCTGATATTGCCCCCTCTGCTCTCTCAGTCCTCTAACCCTCCACGAGCAACTCCAGGATGCACCTATTTTTTCAACAACCCACTTCTGGTTAAACATCCAAAATGCATAGACAAAATGCATAAAATGCAAAATGCAACAAAATGTTGACTATAGACCTCAACTCCTTTTACCTGGTGTAAAGGTGTGTCAAAGTACCACACTCCGTGTGTGTGTTTTTTAACAAGTATCTCATCTGTGTGTGTGACCATGACCATTCAATTGTTTACTGGTTGAGTTTATTATTTTAGGTATTGGATCTACGTTATATGGTTTACAATTCGAATGAAGGTGTGTGTGTGTGTGGTGGTGTGTGTGTTGTGTGTGTTGGTGTGTGTGTGGTGTTGTGGTCGTTGATTGAGTCTACATATGTGCATTTCAGAATGTGGAATGAGTCCTCCCAGGATAGGCTCAAAGTATCATTAAAAATATATATATATTCCATAATATGTGGTTAAGGCCTAGGTCACATTTGCTCTACGCGGAGGATACGGCGCCCTACGCCCTCTGAATTGACAGAAACGTGCGGCGCCGCAGAGAAACTGAGGTGGCCTCAGGGAGGCCCTACGCCGTTGTCTATATTTTACAGGCCGTAAGTCGCCGGGGAATTATAGCGCGGATTATAACTTTTTTTCATTTCTACGTTCGCCGTAGCAATTCGACAAGCCAAGCTATGACGTAGATGTGTTCCACGTCGACCGTACGTAGGGCGTACGGTGGGCTTGCGTTATTCGCGGCTGCCGTAAGCTCTTCTCAATGAAAAATGAATTTTCCCAACCCCCAAAAAATTACGGCGGCCGCACTATTTCCACGGTCGCTACCGTGGCCTTGCGGTCTGTGTGACTACCTGCGGGCAACGCAGGGTCGACGCACCTCCCCTGCCCGCCCCTGCACCTACGTACGGCCTCCGTGGCAGTCTGCGTCGACCGTGCGTCCACCGTGCGCTACCGCTAGAGATCGGAGTATAGGTGTTTGCCTATACGTGGTGCCCCCAGAATCCCAATTTAATTCGTTCCAGGAGGCTGTTCGGATTGCAAAAAGTTCGGATTCCAAAAATATTTCCCAATAAGAAATAATGGAGTGAATTAATCCGTTCGTGGACCCAAAGAAAACCCACTTTCAAACTGAAATTACCCATGTTTAAGGTAAAATAAGATGAGTAAATGACCTTCGGTGGCGGTGTATTGTATGTAAACTGGTACAATCACCACATCCAAAGGTCCACACAGGCTCGGCTCCGGCCTGGGTTCCGATCGCTCGCGCACTCTGCGAGAGCGCTGCCCCCAGGGCAGCTCATCAAACATGATGCCCGCAGAACCACAATCACTTTCATCAAACGCATCGGGCTGACGTAATCATGGATATTCCAAATTACAACCGGTTTTGCTGTGAAATTAATCCTTGCCGACAGTCCTCACACCACGTGATCGGATTGCTTTTTTTGTTATTAATTAAAACACAAGATGATTAAAAAAACAAACATCACAAATGAAGGTGAAAACACGAGGTAAGGCCTAAGTCACATTTGGCTCGGCGGCCGGAGGGTCTACAAAATGTACGGCACTAGCAATATAAAAGCGCCGCAGTATTTCCATGGTCACACAATGTAGCAGTCACATATGTTTTTAGCAGCGTCTCGCGTAGTGAACGCTGCTCATAGAGAGCTCGGCCTTCTTCTTCTTCTTCTTCTTCTTCTTCTTCTGAAGACAAAACCTTCATCTCTCGGACTCGGCTCTTGTACATACAAGATCCGGATCGCCTTAAAT
>CM068961.1:68111438-68136966 GCA_035128595.1 Eptatretus atami
TATACACATGCAATTATTTCAGTTTCACGTAGGCACAGCCCTTCAAATGACTGAATGTTCATCCCCTCAAGTCACTTGCTTCATCACTGGGACTGATTGCTTTCAGGCAGAAATTCCCTGGGCCTGAAAAGTCCCCAAATTAATTATTCATACAAACCTAATGAGGACATAAACAAAATGTTTCAGGTCGTGTTTCCTGACAGTGAGCTCGTAAAAAAAAGAAAGAAAAAAGTTTACATGTGCTGAAGATAAATGTACCCATTTAATTGTGTAAGACATAGCACCATGTTTCAAGACTCTTTTGACAAAACAAGTTTTCCAGCAAGACTGCTTTGTGCTACTGTTTGGTGAGATTTAATGACAAAAAGCATTCAACGCAGCTGGAAAGATTTGTGCGATTTTAGGATAATGATGAACTAACAACTCAATTTTCTGGTTCTCAGTTTCTGGGCCATGCCGATGCTGATTTTATTTCTGGAAGAGTTGACATCATGCATAATGGACCTTCACCTCCATGATCGCCTGCATGTTTCCATGGATGGACCAAGCGTTAACTTCAAGTTCCAAACAGACTTGAGTGACCATTTGAAGACAGATCATGATGATCACCTTATTGATCTTGGTTAATGTGGCTTACACATTGTGCATGGGGCTTTCAAAATTACATTTGATAACTGCGCTTGGAGTATGCAAAGGCTGTTTTCCAGCTTGTACTTGCTGTTCAGATTCTCCTGCGACATGTGAAGACTGTCATTTTCACAAGCTGCAGCACATTTCCTGTGAAGTTCTGCCAGCACCGATGGCTGGAATGTTTTCCAGCAGTACAGCGAGTTTTCATAGTGTGGCCGATGGTTTGCACGTATGTCAACTCTGTTCAGAAAAAAAGGCAACAGAGCCAAAATCCAATTCCTATGATGTCGTGAAATATTCAACCAACAACAACTTTTTCATTTCAAAGACGCTTTTTCTTTTCCATTGTGAAAGAAATCCAATCTTCTCTTACCCAGTATCAGTCGGACCACCAAATGCCGCCATTTATTGGTGACAATTTGTTTGACATCATCATTCGAGGACAACTTTGACGTTTCATCAATAGTGAGTTGATGCAAAAAGCAACCGCTGCATTCAAGGTTCTCAAAAGCAAAATCAGAGAAAAAGGAAGACTAGTGCTCTTTTTTTAAAAGAAGGTAAGATATACAAATGTGAATAAGCAGTTAGTACTTGCCTGTTGTACTGGTAAAATATTTTGACATACTTAATACCATATATTGAAATGGAAATAATGAATACAAAATAAATTACCATACATAAAATTAACAGTTAAGAAAAAATAATTGCAAAATTTAACATCTTTAATCATGATAGAATATTGTGTCATATCAAGTGATATAATCACACTTCCTTCTTGTATTATCAGGTGAAGGTTGGCACAGCACCAGAAGAGGCTCTGTAAGAACTTTTTCTCAAAAAAAAAGACTTCTTTGGTTTAAAGTCCAAGAGTATAGAAGCTAATGTCTGAAGGTGGATGTGGCACTATCCAAGAAACTTCTGGAATCGGTACCCATCAGACACGTGCTGGTTCACAACACTTCTTGTCTTGACCCAGGGAAGAGGTATCAATTTCTGAGAGAGAGAGAGAGAGAGAGAGAGAGAGAGAGAAGAGAGAAAAAAGAAGAGAGGAGAGAGAGAGAGAGAGAGAGAAAGAGAGAGAGAATTTCTTTGTGAAAATGGCGTGAGAGTTGAAGGAATTCTTAAATGAGGCAAAGAAGATTGATGCAGACAACTCAGATGATGTCCTCAGGCAGTTCACAGATTTACTTGACATTGACAGCTGACATTTCCTTGACAGCTGCAAAGTGATCTGACTTTAAGCAGCGCAAACCTAATGAGAAACAAAATGGACTGGACAGAATTTTTTTTTTTTTAAAGTTTGAATTGGTGTATGACAAGCTGTAGGCCGTGGCCAAAATGTTGCTGCTGTCTCATAGACAGGCTGCTGTCGAATGAGGATTTATGTCAACATACAGCTTGCAGTGGAAAACTTTCAACAGCAGTCTTTTGTGACATGGAGACTCATTTGTAATCATATCCTTACACGTGGTGGCATTCTGGGAGTTCAACTTTCTGAAGAGTTTTTGCAAACTGCAGAAGTACAGTGTTATCGTAATTTTGAAAACTGCAGGCCAGACAAAAGTATTTGGTCCATTTGAATGAGCCAAAGAGACAAAAAGCAAATGACACAACAAAGTCAAAAATGCAAACTCATCATCAAAGAAATTGATGAAATGAAGTTGAAGAAAAGAAGACTGAACACTGACATTGGTAGTTTGGAGGCATCAGTTGAATGCTTTGCAGACAAAGCTGAAGCAACAGGAAATACTGTGCTATCATCATTGTCAAATGCATCAATTTTCGGCAAACTGTGAAAGATAAATGTGTTGAACTGAAAAACTGTTGAAGGCAAGTTTAATGACCTTGTCAAAACTCACAGACACCAAATGAAAACTTGTTGAATTAACTATGGAAAGTTGAGTGATTCAGAGGAAGGCAGGCAGCTATTTTGATCTGCTGTTGTTATTAAGACAACACACAAAAGTGAAAGATTTCTTCCCATCCTGTTTTCATGCATTGGGTTATATGAAGCTATTGGACTGTGCATGTTGATGAGGATAAGGTATACCCCTGAAAAGGCCAGGGGAGACATGGTGTACATTGCCTATTTTAAACAAAGGTGATTGACAACTACCAACGATCACTTTGGGGGTCGGCTGCATTTTAAAAGGATTGACACAATCCTAGCCTTCCTTGAATTCTTTTTAATCATATACATGTAGTGTGCAATTTAATTTCATTCATGTATGGCTAGCAGTGGAATTTACTGGAGGTGATCATTCTTAATTATCTCTGGGAACTCTGGACTACAACTTTGTTACAATGGTACTTTTACTGAAGGAAGTAACAGGTTAAACATATTGAGCTTTTATTTGTATGAAAAGTTCTGTGATCAGTTTTTTTATTAATGGTTATTCAAGTTCAGAATTCTACCAAGGTGAATTTAGGATTAAAATGATCTGTCATATCATCCAGTACATCATCCATTGATGTGTTTTCTATGGGGTAGGTCCTTGAAATCCGATTTTAATTCCTTGAAAAGTCCTTGAATTTTATCAATCCAAAAGAGTAGGAACCCTATAATATAATTTGGATATGCCGTATAACTTCACAAAATAATTAGCCTGACTGCCTTCCCATACCACCATGAAATGGCTCACTCTGCATTGAGCAAAGCCATAGAAACCCCATTCCATTCATATGTTAATTCCTTTCATAGACAGTTCAACAGAAGGGCAGGAAATGCATAATAGGCATTGTTTTTTTTATTAATTTGGAAATGTCTTCATGTTACTTTATTCACTGAAGCAGATGCCCCATGAGAAGGAGACCAGAACAAGAAATTCTCACTGTTAGGCAGTCATAACGACATCATGCTGCAACGGCACAGGGTGAGCTCGGCCACAAACCCAGCTCTCACTAAAATTGTACTGATGACATGTTGCCAATTCCTTGTCACAGCGCCATGTGGAGGAAGATCAACGGGATCGGATGGGGTCGTTCTTTCACCAAACTATCCTGGAAACTACACAGGAGGCCTTAACTGCATCTACACAGTGACGGTGCCCAATGATTTTGGTAGGGACCCTCCTCTTATGCTTCTGCACAGGACTGTAAACATTGCTGTGAACATGCTTAAGTACATCTTAGGTGGGAGCTTCAAATGTGTCCTTGACTTTTGTTTCTAACTATACCTGCATGTATATGATAGAGAAACTATACTTGCTTTACTTTTCATTGTATTCTCCTATTTTGGGGACAAACTTGTGCCAGAGGAGTGGAAGTGTAGATTTCAGTGTAGATTTGGCTTGAGTGTATATTTATACAGGACATATGCACAACTTTTCCTCGTTGCCTCGCTTATTAACAAGATCCCTTGCCCCCACATAAGCACTTTAAAATGGATGCCTTTGACTATCAATAATTACTGTGCTATGTAGTCAATCATCTTTCTTTGTCAAATGCTTAAATATACCATAAATTTAATAATCATTCACTGTTCTACCCTCTTCGTTGTCTCTCTTGTTGTTTTGTTGATTTTCAGCTAATGCTCCCTTGTACATCAATTCGACTTTCAAAGCATGTTCAATTAATCATATTGCAATTAAACATCTGATATATTTGCCAGGAAAAGCCAAGAATTGTTGGAGGATCAACATCACTATATTGTAACTCCAGGTTGGCTACATAGTGGGGGAAGGGTGGGGGGGGATTTAACTCAGATTCTTGCATTTGTTTGTTTCATCATAGTCATGGTCTGGACCCCTCTAGTTGTTTTGAGGCTATCAATATCCCCAGAGTGCTATCTGGGCTTTGGTATCTCATCATCACCATCAAATTTGGTCACCAAAACCCCCTACTCTTTTCCTTTGGAAGGCCACTCCAGGTTCCCCCACTCTGTAGCCACCTTTCAATAATCCACAAAGGAACTTATGTCAATTTTCTGATTGGGTTTCCAAAATGAAACTTCAATAATAACATAAGTGTGAACAAAACGACAACGACATTGATTTATTAATTCACCTCTTGTTGGATATATAGGCTTATGTGTCAAATCAAATCAACAATTGCAGATAATTAGGGTCTGCACACAGTTTGGAACATGCAGTGTACATTTATAGGTTCGCACACGCAGCAACAGCTTTTCGGCCAAGTTTGCTTTCGACAGTTTGCTTTCATGAGTCAATCTTTGTTTGAAATTTGAGTTCACAGATAAAATATTTTTTCTTACACCTAGTCAAGTCTCATATAAGAGCTAACACACAACACATAACAAATGGAGCAAGAGAAAAGAAGTGGTGGGAGAGGGAAGCACAAAACAGTGGGGAACAGACATTAGATCTGTGGAAGGGAGAGGAGGGATGGGGTGCAGTACATGGGGTACACAAGATGGACACTACAGGACTCTCAGGAAGGAAAACAGGTAATTTGAAGGAGGTGGGTTTGGGTGGATTAACGGGGTAGAAAAGATCGAGGATTTGGATGGGGACGATAGAGGTGGTGGTGAACAGCTGTTTGAAGGCCTGGAGGAAGAATGGGATTGAACAGAGTGAGGGAGTTTATTCCAAAGGCAGGAAAAAAGAGGAATAAAAGAGTGAAGTGAGCAATGATTCTTGATTTTGGAAGTTTCACCCGAAGGGGGTTGCTGGTTGACCTAGAGTGATCTGCCGAAATATTAGGGGGACAGAGTACAGACAGAGAAGGGGAGGCAAGGCCAGAGAGGAGTTTGTAGAAGATAGAAAGCCCACCGACCTGCCTGCGTTGAGAGAGTGAAAGACTCAAAGGCTCAGCTCCATTGCGGGAGATACCAATGATGCTAAATGCTGTGGTTTCTACAGCATTAAGCCAAGCTAGGTGTGAGGCAGGAGCACCAGCCCTGAGGGAAAAGCAGTACTCCATCAAGCTGTGGATAAAAGCTTTGTATCTGGTTAAGAGCTCAGGTATGCCAAGGATGGAGTTTGCACAACAGAGGATGCCCAGTCAACAAATGGCTTTGTAGACCAGCTTGGAAATGTAGCTTTCCCAGGATAGATCATGGCAGGTAGTGACACCCAAAAGCTTGACTGACAGAACTTCTTCAAGAGGATTGTTGAGAAAATAGATGAAGGGGTGGGGAGGGGAGAGTTCCAGATGGTCCTTTCGGAGAGACATTGTGAGAGTGTGATATTTGTCAGCATTGAAAGACATGTTCCACGTGTTGGACCAGCTTGTGATTTTATCCAGGTCTGCAGAGAGTGAAGAGGCCACTGCCTGTCAATGTGAGGGATGACAGATGGTACGGCAGAGGGTGGAGTCATCAGCAAAGAGATAAAGAGGATTTTCTAGAAGAGTCGAGAGATCATTGATGAAAACTAGAAAAAGCACAGGGCTCAGAACGCTATCTTCAGGATCTCCAACCTGGACAGGAAGAGGAGATGAGAGAATTCCAGAAAAAGCCACATATTGACGAGACATGAGAGGAATACCATGAGCCATGAGATGAGATTGTCTTGGATACCAGAAGAAGAGAGTTTGGTGAGCAGCGCGGGGTGTCAGATCATGTTGAAAGCTCACAATATATCAAGGGAGATGGCTCTCATCTCATGTTTGGCATTGAGGAACTCCATCCATTGATGGGCCAGCAGAAGCAGCATATACCTGGTGTTGGCTTAATGTTTAGGTTGGTGGGCTTGGGATCCTATGATCCTGAGTTCAAATCCTGCTCAGCTGTTGAATTAATACCTGGTGGGGTTGACTTTGCCTGTCATCCTTCCGATGTCAGCAAAATGAGTGCCAGCTTGCTGGTGTCCTGTGTCAGAGTGGCGACCTGTCTAGGATTGTGCCCAATAGCCAAGGAGGCTGCTTCGGCAGCACCAACACTCTGCACAGAGTATGGTCCCAATGGATGGATGGAGAAGCAGCATGTCCAGGGTGGAGTGGCATGGTCTGAACCCAAATTTATGATCAGAAATCAAGCCATTGGAGAAAAGGAAAGGTTTAATGTTGGAAGCGATGATGGATTCCATAACCTTGCTGATAATTGGGAGCAGGTTGATTGGTCTGTCATTGCAGGGATCAGTTTTTGCACCTTTTTTAGGCAAAGCGGTAATGTTTGCTGATTTCCAAGCAGATGGCAGATGACCTTGAGCAAATGAGAGGGTGAATAGAACAGAGAGAGGGTGAGCAAGAGCAGAGGAGCAGGTTTTTAGGACACGTGGACTGATGCCATCTGGACCGGTTGCAGAATCAGAGCCGAGGTTTGACATTAAACTCTCCACCTTGTCAGGAGAAAAAGGACATAGACTCCAGGAGCAGCTTCGTGCAACTGGGTAAGGTGGGTGCAGGAAGCAATGGGTTTGGGGCACAAGATTTAGAAGCAAACACGGAGTTGAGGCATTCAGCCTTTTAACGGGCAGTGTCAGCTGCACAGCCATTTGAGGTAAGGGAGGGATGGAGAGGGGACATACACCAGAAATGGACTTAACAAGATGCCACCAGGATTTGGAGGAAGGAGACATGTTTGTGAGTTCAGACTTGAGATTAGAAAGATGTTGTTATCTGTCTCTCCTGAGGGTAGATACACACTAGTTCCGAGCTTTGTGGAAGGAACTTAAATTGCCTTCAGTTGGATTTGCCTTCCATGAGGCAAAGGCAAGTTGTTTCAGGGCAACTGCCTCGCCACAATCTTCAGTGTACCAAGGGTGGGAGGAAGGGTAGGACAACTAAAGATGAGATGGGATGAATCTGTGCATGAGAGAGAGCAAATTTCTTTGAAAGAATTCCCAGGATGACTTTATGTCAGAGAAAGTAGAAATGGGAGACCAGTATAAAAGTGTGATGGCTGCTTGAAGACCCTGCCAGTCAGCCTGAGTGAAATGCCAGATTCGTCAGCACAGAGGTGGCTCTGAGAATGGCCAGAAATGTCCACTTTAACAAACATATGGTCAGATGAACCGATTGGAGCAGAAGAACTGTAGCCATTTTCAGGGAAATTGGTCATTACCAAATCCAGAAGAGATGATGTGCTATTGACTGATGTACGGGTTGGGAAGTTGACAGATTGCATCAGTCTCAAAGAGTCACAAAAGTCCTTTGCGGAAGTGTCGAGGCTAGAGAGGTACCTACACTCAGCCAACTGGAATGATGACAATTGAAACCACCACATATGAGGAAAAGAGAGTTGGGATGAGTGGATAGAAGTTGGTCTATGTTTTCGGCGAGTGAGATGTAAATAGTCATCACTGTTTGGTGGGCGGTACAACACATGTATCAACAAGTGGTGGAGCGGAGGGAAGCCATAGCCAGAGGTACTCCTGGGGGTGTGGTGGAGTGTGGGCAGTGTATGGAGAGTGAGGAATAGACTTTTTGATAAAGAGAGCAACTCTGCTGCCAGGACGAAGCTCAAGTCTATCATACCAGTGGAGGGGGTAAGCAGGGAAAGATACTGAGGAGTGAGAGACATCTTGAAGGAGAAAAGTTTTTGTTAAGCAGATTATGTCCGGTTTGTCAGTGGCAACCTATATGAAGAGATCTTGTAGATTATAGGATGTTTGAGGTCCACAACGTTAAGAAAGAGGGGGGGCTTTGGGTGCAGGAGAGGGGCGGGAAGGGGAGGGTAAGACGAGAGAGTTGAGGGGGAGAGAGAGAGCTGTTGACAGTGTGTCAGAAATTGCAGAATAGCAAGGGGAGAGAGCAGGATGAGGTGTAGGACAAAAAGATAGTTGGTGATGGGATAAGGCACAGTAGGGAGTAATAAGAGAGGCGGCAGAGAGAAGTTGGAGATTGGAGGAGGTGGAGAATGAGTTGGAAGAGAGAGGGTGGGGAAGGAGGTGGCTTGTGGATTTGAGGGGGGGGAACTTTGAGAATGGGGAGGGAGGGGGAGATTTGAAGGGATGGGTGAGGGGGGAATATTATGGTGAATACCTTCACAATCAAAGTGGGAATAGAAAGATGGATCAGCACATTGGAGGAGGAGGAGGAGGAGGAATAGGAAGTTGTGTGGGTGGGAGGTGCAAGGTAAGAAGTGTATAGTTTGTTTTTTTTAATCTTAAGCCATCTTTTAAGTCATTAAACAGAGGGTATAATTGGGAGGAATTGAAATAATGGTGAAGAGATTGTGGTTAAAATAAAAAGCTGAAGGTAATAAGGAGAAAAGAGAATAAACACGAGCATGCACACAAACTCGGAAAAAGTTCAGCTTCAAAGAACCCGATATGAAAAGTCTGACGAACACTCACAAATTGATATAGGTTTTGAAACAAAACTCAACTAGAAACACACAGTAAACACAGAGACACCAAAATAACAGTGAAAACATGACAAAAAATGGCCGGGAAAACTAATCTTTTGAGAAAGTCAGCAGAGACCACGAAGGCACTTCCGAAGCTCAAAAACTGGAACCAGAACCCAAGGAAAAGTAAGGAAAACATGGAATTTGAAGGAGGTGGGTTTGGGGTGGATTAAATGGGGTAGAAAAGATCATGGTTTTGGATGGGGGGGAGATATGAGATGGTGGTAAACAGCTGTCTTGAAGACCTGGAGGGAAGAGTGGGATTGAAGAGAGTGTGGGGGCTTGTTCGGATGAAAATTGAGGATTTTCGAAAATTTGGTGCAAATTGGCCTTTTGGCCTATTTTGACCTTTTGGCATGTTTACCTCAAAATTAATAGGTTGAATGCAGTGACCTGATATGCAAATGCTCTTCACATTTCAAGTTAATTGGATTAAAATTGAGGATATACGAAATTTGGCCTATGTTGAAGTATTCGTCAATGTTGACCGTTTTGCCTATGGTAACCACAAAAATAATAGGTGGTTGAATTCAGTGACCTGATATGTAAATCCTTTTCAAATTTCAACTCAATCGGATGAAAATTGAGGATTTAGAAAATTTGCCCCAAATTGGCCTTTTGGGCTATTTTGACCTTGTGGACTATGTCTAACTTAAAATCAATCGGTGTTTAAATTCAGCGACCTGACATGAAAATGCTCTTCAAATTTCAAGTCAATCGGATGAAAATTGAGGCTTTTTGAAATTTTGGCCCAAATTGGCCTATGTTTACCTCAAAATTAGTAGACGGTTGAATTCAGTGATCTGATATGCAGATGCTCTTCAAATGTCAAGTTAATTGGATTAAAATTGAGGGCTTTAGAAATTTTGCCTGTGTTGACCTTTTGGTTTATGCTGACCTTTTGATCGATGTTGACATCAAAAATAATTGGCTGGTTGAATTCAGTGACCTGAAATATAAATCCTCTTTAAATGTCAAGTCAATCGGATGATAATTGAGGATTTTAGAAATCTCACCTAAGTTGTTGACCTTTGGCCTGTGTTGACCTTTTAACCTCAAATAAAAATAGTCTTCTCCCTTATGAGAAACTCTCCCATGTGGTGAAGTTTCATGAAGATCGGTTTAAAATTGTGACCTGTAGGCGATAAACAAACAGACAGACAGACAAACAGAACAACAAAATCGACTGACCAATATACTTTAAAAATCTTCGATTTTGCAAATAACGAACGGACAGACAGAGACAGGGGTGAAAACATAACCTCCTTCACCTTGGGTGGCGGAGGTAATAATAGGTTGTGAGGACAGGAAGCTAAGGAAAAAAAAAAACAACCAACAAATAAGACGAGATCTTAGAACCCAATGAAAGTTTACATTGCCTTAATGATTGTTTGAATAAAGAATGACAGCTGCTTACACTACTTAATGTATGTAACAGTGTGCCTTTGACCAGGCTCAATACACATTTACAATGAAGGATCACTAGGCCGTTCACGTCTTCAATTTACTTCAGACTCGAGGTTCTGGCTAATTTGAAAACGACAAATTTAATGGTCTTGACGCTGCCTCTTCATCATGACATGGCTCAAATGTAATGTTGCTTTTCATTCAGTAGTTTGCCTTCAAGGCATTACTCCCCCCCCCCACACCCCCACAGTGGTTTTTGGACAGTTTGTGTACTTCCAGACGTCACTCAATGACATTGTTGAGGTCTTTGATGGACCAACTCAACGGTCCCAGCTACTCAGCTCCCTCACCGGTTCACACAGTGGTAAGTTGAAGCACAGTCTGTCGACTCACTTGCTATGATCAAAACATGTTTGTTATTCTTACAGGTCGTCTGTCTCATCCAATTCCAATTTGCTTCTCAAAATAATACATTGACAAGCCGGTAGGCGACATGGGTGGTCGCTAGACTAAGGCGAATTTGAAATATGTAGATAACAGAACACATCAGATGGCATTTTTGCTGTTCGTTGTTCCATATAGGAACATGATGAGCAACTGTCCATTCATCATTTGTGTTCGATTCCCTAACCCTACGTTAGGCAATCCAATGCGAACGTTGGGGTGAAAGCATATAGTAATATAATTGCATACTAGTCATACAGTTTTTGACGGATATGGCTGAAATTTTTTGACAAAGAGGTTGATTATAGTGCGCATAAAGCGCAGAAGCCGATTTTTGATTTTCGAAAAAAAAAAATTCGGATTTTTTTCAAAAATTTCAAAGTCCCGTTGCTAGGCAACGGTGGCGTCCATAGCAACGGTGCTCAAAAGCATACAACTAGATCCTGGTATGAACCTACCAGTCAAGTTTCATCAAAATCAGTTGACTCTTCTGGCCTCCAGAACTGTCCATTACATACAAACAAACAGACAAGCCGGTAGGCGACATGGTGGTCGCGACATAATTGCATACTAGTCATACAGTTTTTGACGGATCGGGCTGAAAATTTTTGACAAAGAGGATGATTATAGTGCGCATAAAAGCCTGGAAGCCGATTTTTGATTTTTGAAAAAATATATTTTTTAGGATTTTTCAAAAATGTCAAAGTCCCGTTGCTAGGCAACGGTGGTGTCCATAGCAACGGTGCTCAAAAGTATAGAACTAGATCCTGGTATGAACCTACCTGTCAAGTTTCATCGAAATCGGTTGACTCCTCTGGCCTCCAGAGCTGTCTATTACAAACAAACAAACAAACATAAACAAACATACAAACATACATACAGACGATGGAAAAAGTGAAAATAAGGGTAATCTAGCGACCACCCAACAGACATATAGACAGACGTAAAACCTGAGTCTAAGGGTGGTCTAGCGACCACCCAATAATTGGAGGCCAGGTATCCGTGAAAATCATCAGAAATGTTGCAGACATTTTTTTAATCATTATTACTTTAATTTTGTACGCGTTCTAATTTTGTTTCTGCATGCAATGCATTTTGGACATGAATATTATTTATGCATACATCGTCTTATTTTAGCATTGACAATGATTTGCAGGCAATGGCTTCAGATAGCTTAGATTCAGGATAATTACAGATTTGGATTTGGATTTTAAAAAAATGTAATGTTTTTTTTTTTTCTAATTGCATTCAATGACTACTTGTGTTTTATCAGGCGAAGACTTACCCCTTAGCACATCCAATACAATTACTCTTCGTTTTACCTCCAACAAGAACGTCACCGCAAAGGGCTTTCACTTCGTTTACCAAGGTAATGGGCCGTGTGTGCAGTTTCCAACAGCCCATACTAAAATGATTTGCTTGCTGTGCTTATATTTTAAGTTTCTTTGTGAAAGGAAATGCTCTTCATGATAATAGCAACCGGAATAACAATTGCTCCAACATAATAAGTAATTGTTGCAAAGGCACAGCATTTGTTATGGCTCTGTGGTGTAAGTTTGGTGCAGTGTTATAGAAAATTCTGCTTTTGATAGAACAAGTGGGCTTCTGTAACCGATAACCCACTTGTTTAAATTCAATATACAAAGATAATTTGGGGTAAATTGTTTTTCACTGCAATTTTTGTTGGCCTGCTAAAATAAATTTATGATTGGAAAAAAATTATACCTTAAAGTACAAGTGCCTTTCAATCCATCGAGTTCCAGACGATGCGTTACATGTGGCCAACACTTGTGTGGCCGTTGGTCACCAGAGTGCATGATTTGCTTTTGACTTTTATGTCAGAAATTTATTTTTTGCTTTGTTATATGTTAGAGTTCATTTATTGTTATTCAAGAAATCAAACTCTTGAATTTGTCCTCCTCCTGTCACATGTTCACTCTGTATCTCACTTTGACTTCAATAACCACCATCCTCTCTGTGAACCTTTTTTCCCGACAAGCTGTGCCTCGTACAAGCTCCACTCAGTGCAGCTCGGTGCCTGAACCACGATTCGGGCGACGTGTCGGAAGCGACTTCTCAGCCTCGGCCATTGTAGGTTTCAAGTGTGAGCCTGGCTATGCTCTTGTGGGTCCCAAGGCCATCCGCTGCATTCCGGTGCCCAACGCCTTGGCTCAGTGGAATGACACGTTTCCCAGCTGTGTGGGTGGGTGCCAGAGCTTATACGCCCCAGCGGCAGAGTTCTCTACCTCATTAATGTCACAAAGCATGCAAGGGAACGTGGGTGTCAGGACACATTGATTGGGTTAAGGTAATACGCTCGTGCTCTTGACAAACTGAATCGTTCGATGGTTCACGTGAATTTGCATGCAGATTTAGTGAGCTTTTAAACTCCTCTTGAGGAGCTATACTTCCTCTTCTTTTTTAGCAGTAGCTTTGTTACTGACCGGCTCTTTTTGAGTAAATGATGGTTTTTCTATCCTTTTGTTTCAAACCGAGCACTTTTTCTTCACTTTTTATTTTTATTTTTTTACTTTTAAGTTTTTTTTTTTTCAGGAGTGAAGCTCATGGAAGATCGAGAATTCACTCACCTTGATGGTCACATCTTATTTTGGTTCCTCATGCACATGTAGATTGATTTTTCTTTAATTCTTCCATTTCTATATGTGGATAAATCCCACAAAATGATGTAGTACCAGGAAAAGTACACGTCCGCAGTGACAGGAAAAACAAGCAAAAGATGGGAAAAGCAAGTAAAAGTCCCCCAGTGATCGGAAAAGTGTATGTTATCTATCAATTTAAATAATATTTAATGCACTTTGAAAAAGGTTAATTGTGTTGCACTCTTGGTTTCACTCAGAGCCAAAGCTCTGAGATACTTGCGCCACCATTTTGCGGTGGGAGGTATAACATCTAGTGGTGGAGGCACAATTTGTTTAAAAAGAGGGCAAAATATCCTGCATGTGAAACAAAATTTGGCATCAACATTATTCATGCCTGTTCTCTCGTCATTTCAAAAGTGAATGTTGAGCTTTTCATATGCAGTGCGGGAAGCGGCCGCCATAAACGGGGACAGACAAATGCGTGGACAGACACCACGGTTCACAATATGTAATAGATGACTTCCGTTCCAAGGAACTTCAACACAGAAAGAGACTATTCGGCCCATGTACACAGTTTTATATACACAATTTTATGCCAACCTATGACGGTTTTATGTACACAGAGTCGAGGCTCGTGGAAGAGGTGGAACACTAAACGAATCAGGAATCAATAGGACAAAAGGAACAGCGGAGAGGGGTTGGGAGGGACACCAACAGTGGAGTTGAAGGACAAAATAGAGGGAGACTTGGACAAACAGTGGGGTGCATTGGAATGGGGTGGACAGGATGGATACAGAAGGAAACTTCTTCCCCTCCCCCCTCCTCTCTCCCCTCTCCTTCCTCCTCTCTCCACCACCCCTCCCTCTCCCATCTCTCACCCCCCCCTCTCTTCTCTCTCCCCCTGCCCCATCACCTCTCTCTCCCCACTCCTCTCTCTCCCCATACCTGTCTCCCACTCACCTATCTCCCCCATTCTCACCTCTCTTCCCCACTCCCCTCCTCCCGCTCTCCTCCTCTCCATGTCTCTATATGTCCGTGCTCTATCCACTTTAGTGGAAGCTCTAACTCTTAATGAATTAAGTCATCAAATCCACCGATAATTAAATGTAAGCTTATGTTGGACCTCTTTGAAGTTTATTATTAAACATTATTTTCGGTCACAACCTTTGTTCAAAGACTTTCAGTGAAGCTAGGCTACTGTTATTAATAGCACTGACATGCATAGTTTGTTCAACTTTGTGATAATCTTCATACTCTGTCACAGAGCGTCGGTGCTGCCGAAGCAGATTCATGAGCAAGGGTTATAATGGGTGGTTTGCCATTGCCTTCCCAGCAGTAGCTCAGGAATTTGTAATTTGTCCATGGTGCTGCCAATAGCTCGCCCACTCTTCGCAAAGGACACCGTGGAGATCGTTAACATCCACCAACTAATGTCTGTAGACGAGACGCCCAGTTTAACGTCTATTGGAAGAATGGCACACACATTGATGAATCACCTAGTCTGTGAAACACCGGAATGACAGTTTACAGCTGGGCCAAGATTTGAAGCTGGACAGCTTAGAGGCGAGTGTGCGTACCTCGAGGCCATCCTGTCAACCAAGGTCATATCTTAATTCACTGTCAATAAACAAACTGAGATTCCATGTTGTATTTATATACGGTTATGAATGTATGTATCTCGTTTGGTATCATGCATTTCTTCTGGTTGAATGTTGATCTTTGCCTGTGTGCGGAGCTTTTCACAGTTTGGGAGACACATCCCAGAAACAGGAGACAGCCGAATATGTGGACATACAAATGCACGGACAGACACCACACTTCACATGATATACTAGATGAGTAATGCTAGCAGCCATTTCACTTAGGAAAGTCCGACTAAGCTCAAAATTGATAGCAGCTCAAAAGCTGGCGAGCAGCCATAATTGATAGCTGGCTTATTTATTTATCATCTGAGCTTATTTGATGGTGTTGCCAACTTCACACCATGTTTGATATAGGTGCATTCATCCTTGTTTACCCTCGCCGAACGAGAGGCAATTGCATTTGGATCTGTTTGTCTGTCTGTTCATCCGCACAGAACTTTAGTGTTTTTCTGCACAACCACTTGTCGGATAGAGACAAAATTTTCACCATTGGAGCGACTACTCTTGTAGAATGTTTTATTGATAAATATGACGTCATAGGTCACGTTTAAAAATTCAAGTGGTGTGGTGTGGCATTTATTCAAGTGGTGTGGCAGCCATGTTGGAAAAACAGGAAAAAAATTGAAACTTGGAATGTGGCAAGTGTTCCTCATGGGATATTTGATATTTATGACGTTCCTCAATGTGACTATGATATTTGAATGTGATATTTATGACGCCATGGGTGCCTTTGTTGTGACGTCATAATTGCATATGTAGAATGCTACATCTAATCAGTATGACAATAGAGCCTGGTGTTGGCTCAGCGGTTAGGGTGGCGGCTTGGGATCCTAGGGTCCTGAGTTGAAGCCCCGTCGGCTGCTGAATTAATACACCAGGGGGTGACTCAGCCTGTCATCCTTCTGAGGTCGGCGAAATGAGTACCAGTTCCAGTGTG
This sequence comes from Eptatretus atami, assembly GCA_035128595.1. Classification (NCBI taxonomy): domain Eukaryota; kingdom Metazoa; phylum Chordata; class Myxini; order Myxiniformes; family Myxinidae; genus Eptatretus; species Eptatretus atami. The sequence goes on from CM068961.1 coordinate 68,127,351, forward strand.
TGTACTGGTAGAGGAGCGACAGTCAAGCTTCAAGAAATGATAGCTACTCTGGCAGCTAAGCTGCCATATGACCACCACACCTGTATGACAATTTTTGAGGCTTATTGAGGGATAAAATGGTCCACAGAAAAAAAAATGATGATGTCATCGGTCACATGATTCAGCAGCCATATTGTTTTGGTTTTTTTTTAACTTCAAAACTCTTCCTCTGAAATGCTTCAATAGATCGTGGCGAAAATTTACAAGTATGACCGCCTATCCAGGAGTGTACCTATTTGGTCTTCCATTTCATTTGAATTGAATTTATTTTAATCACAATCTAAATTCAATTGAATAATAATGAAAAACGTCATGGGTCAGGGTCAGGTGTCCAATCAAAGTGGGATGTCTTGGTACCCGGTCATCACTGCCAGCAGTTATAAAGTGGCAGTTCGAGTTATGCCTCTTATTAATGATGTAACACACCAGTCCACAAACACCACACAAAATACACCGCACAAAACTACACAAAGACCACACAAAACAAGTCCTGGCAAGGGTCTGCAATCTCTGATTGCTCTTCTTGTTTCTTACTGCAGTTCACTGTTTTCAGCCGTACCATCTAGATTCCCATTGCAAATTGGGCTGATGGAATTAAGAGTCAACCACTGTTCATAGTGCAAGTTAATATCGGATAATATAGGTTCAGGTTTATGTTTGGATGATTTGGTCTTTTTGATCATAATAAAAACTTTCGTTCTTTTTTGTCTGAGATAGAAGTATAAATGTGATGATAAGGTCGCCTGCAGTAAAGTGAAGAACTGGTCTTACTCATGAAGTCATGTGGATCTGCATCAGAGGACAGGTGGAACAATGGATGGAATGAACAGAACGCAGCAAGGAGAAGCTTATGTTTTAGGCTTGATCTGGAACAAAAGCTCCTTCATTAGAGCAAAAGAGCCCACATGCATGACTGACAACCTAATGCTACATGTAAGGTGATGATGAAAATGACATTAGGTGTCATCATCTGCATATTGCAGTCATGTGGTGTCCCTTTTCCCTTGATAGGATACTTAACACCTGGCACACAGTTCCTACACGGTCTCAGCCAAATGAAGACCACTAGGTGATTGAAACATTAAACCTGAGTTCTGCCTATATGGCTTACACATTTGTAGCATGTGAAATGGTGGAAGGACTGAGTTTGATTTTCCACACCTCTGGTAACCTGCAGTGCCATGTGGAAGAAACCTCACGGAGCCAAGTGGGACAATCCTTTCCCCTGGGTACCCTGAGCCATATGAGAACAACCTGAACTGCGTGTGGAAGTTGAGTGTTCCTGAGGGTGCCGGGATCCAGGTCAGGACATTGTTTTGGATTACCACACACACATCCAAGAAATCACCGATGTGTTTGAACCATTATGTGGAATCTCTGTTTGTTCACAGAATTGGAAATGGATTTAAGTGGGCCTTGTTAAATCAATTGTAATTATCATTTCTCATAATTTGTACAAGCAGTATTACGCTTGGCCTGCCTGGGGATTGATTTCAAAAAGCTAATTTGTTCCTTTATAAATTAGGGGGATAAGTCTACCCGTGAGCTGAGATGTGGCACAGCAACGGGAAGAGAAACCTTTTTGAAAGCTTTCTGGTAATTTTACTTTTTCGTGGCGTTGGTCTACAATATCATTAAGGTGGTACTTTCTGCATATCTCATCATTAAATCGGAATTAAGACTGTTAATGTCCACTAAAATATCGACACTCCATTGTTGAATAATTTGCATGATCAGTTATAGTTTAATGTTATGGGTTTCAATTAGGGTTGGAAAGAGAGAGGGATAGTGTCAGTATAAAGTTGCGTTGCCAATATTAATATGAGGAGGGTCCATGCAAGATGCTTACCAAAGAAGGAAATGCCTCAGCTGGTTCACCAAGAGTACACAGACAATGTATAAGGGCATGTCAGATTTCCACCGGTCGACATCCGTCCATCTGTCTGTATATACAGGAACTGTATATTTTGTAGGAAAAACTTTACAAATGTACGATTGTACATTTGTGGAAAATGGCACACGTGAAACTTGTACAACAACAAAAAAAGAAATCGTAAAATATAAATAATAATTCAAGTAAAATTTACAAAACTTTGTAAATGCATATGATAGTATACAATATGTAGATGCCTTGAATGAGTGATCAGTTTTCAAAAAGACGACAGAAGTTTCCAAAAAGCACGATTTCGACTTTCCATCTGAGATGAAAGTCGTTTATCAAGGTTTTTGACAGTTCATTACTCATTTGTGTTTTTAACAATATATTTATTCAAGTATGTGTGGACGATTAGAGCAAAATGTGCCTGGCAGCAGAGGTGGGACAAGATGCCCCTCCAGCCATTTACAAATCCTTGAGTCCTGATTTTTATGTTCCGTATCCTAAACATCCACACTGGAGGGATCCCCATGGCTGACAGCATATATTGAGCAATTTTGAAGAAAAAATGGAAATATTTTCATCCTGTTTTCCCTTACTCCACTGTTGATAATAATCAAAACTATTTATTTCTTGTAATGTTTTGGTGAAATAAATCTGACACAAAACCGATGCAATCATCCAAAAAATAATAATAATAAAACAGAATTATCCACAATTGTTATTTTAAGGGGGTAGGAAAATTTGGCATCATGGTATTATTATCATTAAAATTACAGAAAGTGTCTGAAAGTATTGTGCAGAGGTAGCATACTTACCTTTGATCTGTCTGGTCTGTGTTTGATTACTGACCCAACTACTGCAGATATAAACTGCCAGATTGGTGTTTCACAGGCAGGGCATTTCATCATGAAGTGCAGCATTGCTCAGATGGACATTCAACTGTGTGTCCCGTCTGCCAACATTATTTGGTGGATGTTAAAGATTCAATGGTGTCCTTCACGAAGAGTAGGCGAGCTATCGCCAGCACCGTGAACAAATTACAAATTATTGCCCTAGTCTATGCAAGTTGAATGTCAGGTGTGCTGATTGCCCCAATCAATGCAAGCTGGTTCATGAAAAGAAAATGGGCCAAAAACTTTCCCCAGCCGACCACACAAGAAGATGGGGATTAATTGGGGACATTAAAGGAGTCGATTAACATTACAGTAAGTATTGTTGCCTTCACTGAATTATCATTATAATTGTAAACTAAATAATTGCAGTAATTCTTATTGTCATAATCATCAGTTATATTATTATAAAGTAACATTATGTTGGTCATACATGCCCACAGATCAGGGTTACAAGCTTTGCCACAGAGCACAATTGGGATTCCCTCGAGATTTATGACGGAGGTGATGCAGATGCTCCACGTCTTGGCAGCTTTTCCGGTGAGTTCCTCCATGGTGTGTTTGAGTACCTCCTCTTATTTTCTGTCAATCATAGGCTATGCTTCTGTATTTGATTAAGCAGCATGAGCTAGTTCTTAATGTTACTTTGCTGTCTTTAACCTAGATGCCCTGTCTCCCCTACGTGCATTCTGCTTACGACCATGTAGCATTGGGATACACCCTCAAAATAAATCTGTGCAATTCATGTGTGCACCTCTTGCATTTTGTCCCCCATTCAAGGGGCCATATGATAATTACAGATGTCTGTAGTATAAATTTTATTGTGTAATTTCATATTTGTAATTTTTTATTGCTTTTCAGTTGGGGTAGCACGTATAATTTTCCGTTTTGATCCATTGGTTCATGGTGTTAGGATGCCAGGTTCAAATCCATTCCACTCTGTTGATTTGTCCATCATCTGCTCATGTCGATAAGTACACTGAAGTCTTCTAATGTCTTTTTCCTACATGTCACATACGCACAAGCTCCTCCATGACCCTGAGAGACTGAGATCATGACCCTGAGATCACCTTAAAAATAAAATCATAAGCCTTTATTGGTAATTCTTCTTTTTTGTGGTGCTATATATCATAAGGGCCCCAAAAGCATGACTCATAATCCTTGAAGCATTCCTCAATGGACTCAGATTATTGCCACTTTCATGCCATTAAAGCATTATTTTGGGGTTCCAAAGAGTTTTCCTTTAAATACCCATCTCTTTATGTAGTGCTTTACCTTCTCTAATAACAATCTGTGATGAACATAACATCCTAATTCATAGTTCTTTATCAACCTGTACAAATAAAAGTGATCTTAACTGTTGTTTCTACCCTTCTGTCCTTCCGGACAGGGACAACCGTACCAGTTTTGATAAACAGCACGTCCAACCAACTATACCTCCACTTTCAAACTGATCTCAGCGTTGCTGCAGCGGGTTTTCACCTGCACTACTCCGGTAACAGTGTCCAATCTTCAAAGCACCAAACGTGCCTTTTCACTCTTCAAATCCTGTTCGTCAAATTGAGGAGACAGTGGGGCCAAAAAGCATTGAATGGGCAGTGGGGCCAAAAAGCATTGAATAGGCAGTGGGGTAGCATTGGGAATAATGGAATAACACAACACACAAGGGAATAAGGAGAGCGGAGGGGAAGAAACCTGCAAGTAAGGGTTAGGTTAGACAGGGTGAATGGGGGGTATGAAAGATGGGTGGAATGGCAGATGAGATGGTGCTGCACCACATACTTGAAGCCCTTGAAGGAAGAATCAGATTGAACCATCTCTGAAAGGCAGTTCCACAAGTGAAAGAAAAGAATGTAGGTGTGTGGACAGCCTGTATTTTTGGAATTTAACTGGGAGAGGGTTATTGTTCATGCTGGAGTTGCTGCGGAGGGTCGGAGGGTTGAGAGAACAGAGGGAGCTAGACCTCAGGGGTGGTAAAATACTGGGTGGTCAAGGTTGATTGTACCTGAGATTTTTTTCATTTAATGCATCATTCCACACATCTGCTCTTTAAACTATTTTGATTCACTCTTTTGTCGTCATTTCTTTCTGATGCTGTGCCTTGATTCTTCTTTATTTCTTGCATTCATCAATTTATTTGTCCATTTTAACTTCCATCTACTTCTACCTCTCGCACCTTGTCTCACAGCAATTGGCCTCTCTTCCTGCCCAGAGCCTGTATTGCCAAGTCACAGCATAAAAAGCGGAGATCGTTATCTCGTTAATGATGTTCTCTCATTTCGGTGTGAGCCTGGTTACATTCTGCAGGTAAGACATAATATGCAAATACAGTTTTATTCATTATGTGCAACCATAATGACAGAACTTCATATTCTGTTTTGCATTTGCATAATTTTTCACTCTTGTTATCATCATGTTTGGGCTGAGTTTGGGATTTCTAACTTTACATGAATTTTTTTTTCACTTATATCGTTTCCCGATAGAAGCAAAAAATATGGTGGTAATGAAGTCATCGATCTTGTAATTCCAACCATAAGAGCCGTTTAATGCATTTTATTGTTACATCTTGGCTTGTAATTGGTTAGTGAAGCTATTAGACTCAAGTGCACACTGTTTAGAACATCCGTTCTGAGTTTAGGAGGTCGGCCATTTGATTATGATGCCGGCTGGGCCACACAAAATGATTTTTAAATATGGTACATGCTGCTTCCTTGCTTTGTGCTCAGAATTTAAAAGACAAAGCATGAACAAACCCCCAGGTTGGCAATCAAGGGTAGGAGGAAATTCCTCAGTCTCTCCGCTGAGTACGGAAAGAAGTGGCATCATTTAAAAAAATATGGCGTCGGCTAGTACCCAGAGGGCTCCAGGAAGTGATTTCACTTCCCCTAAGCTCATTGGCTGTTCGTCTGAAGTCAAGTCCAGTGTTGTGTGTGTGTGTGTGTGTGTGTGTGTGTGTGTGTGTGTGTGTGTGTGTGTCGCTGTGCGTTATGTACGTTGCAGTGCGTTGTCTTCTAGCTCCTCCATGAGCATTAAATCCAGTGTAAAAAAATAACCTTTTCTGTTTAATTGTCTGCCCCATGGCTTGTATAAGTCATGGTTCAGTAAATTATCACAAACATCGACTGCATTTTTCATATGATCCCTTCATTCATTTCGTTGCTATTAAATGACCCTGAAGCTCACATTTCATGAACTTTTAATGTAATTTTTGATATTAAATTACCCTGAAGCTGATGTAATATCACTGCCAACAAACCAGATTTATCTCCACTTGCCCTCACCTCCCTTTGCTGCTTGATTTTTCTCAACATTTGACATTTTGTGTGTTTGTGCATTGTGGTTTTTTTCTTGCAGGGACATTGGTACATCTCATGTATGCCGGGTCCAGTCAGGCGATGGAACTACCCGCCTCCTCTCTGTCTTGGTCTGTTTTAACATCCTTCCTCTCACTCAAATAAGCACAGTGATTTGTAAATAAATTTGTTATGTGAAAAATTACAATAATCAGGATAAATCTGGTATTAAAAGGAAGGAATAAGTGTTGTAATGTCTTATATCGTCAAAACTTACATTAAGGAACCATGCAAACCATGAAATTGTCATCAAATCACAAACAATTGTTGTGTAAAATTGACCATGAAATTGCCAGAGACAGAAACACTTTCATGGATTGTTTCCCAAGTGATGGGCTGACATTGCTAAAAAGAAGAAAAAAAGTTACCTTGTTGACCCTCAGACCACATTGTATCAGCTGACACCGCTTGTTTGTTGTGAACAGTTCTTCTCTGTAGTGGCTAGTTTTGTGTCTTTTGCAGGCCTTCCTATTTACTTCCTAATGACATCCTTAAATAACAGGGTCTCATTTATGTTTTCATTAATTGAATCATTTATATGAAACGAGCAAATACCACTGGTCGCTTTACTGACGGGAATATTAAGTGGGGGGATGAAAATAGGGTGGAGAGAGAGAGAGAGAGATTAAGTAGGTGGAGGGGGGGAAGAGAAAGGAGGAAGGGAGAGCAAGGAGGGCTGGGGGAGCGAGGAGGGAGGGAGAATGATGAGGGGTGGGGGAGAGTGAGTAGGTGTAGTGGGAAAGAGAAAGGAGGGAGGAGGAGCGAGGAGGGCTGGGGAAGTGAAGAGTAAGGAAGAGTGAGAAGGGGTGGGAGAAGGGAAGGCAGTGTGAGGTGAGAGGAAGGGAATGCCGACGTGCGGTGGAGCGTTAATTACGAATCATACTGTCTCATCAAAATGATTCTGCATTGAATAACAGTGAAGACAGAAATAAAAGTGATGTCTGAAATCAATTTTCAACCGCTAATACTCTAAATAATGCCCAGAGACAAACACCACCCGGACATGGTCGGAGATAAACACAGTCCAGAGACAAACACCGTTGGGAGGCAAACTCCCATCCGGACATAAACACAACCCGGACACGTCCGGAGAGAAACTCCCGTCCAGACATAAACATCCCAGACATGTCCGGAGCCAAGACGTCCGGAAACAAACACTGCCTGAACATGTCCATAGATGAAGAAACACCGCCCAGACATGGCCAGAGATAAATACTGCCCAGACATGTCCAGAGAAAAACACCATCTGGAGACGAACACTGCCCAGGCATGTCCGGAAACAAACAAACACTGCCCGGACAAGAGAAGAACACTGTCCGTCCGGATATAACAATGCCTGGACACGTCCAGAGATGAAAAAACACCGGCCAGACATGGCCAGAGATAAATACTGCCCAGACATGTCCAGAGAAAAACACCATCTGGAGAGGAACACTGCCCAGGCATGTCCAGAAACAAACAAACACTGCCCGGACAAGAGATGAACACTGTCCGTCCGGATATAACAATGCCTGGACACATCCAGAGATGAAAAAACACCGGCCAGACATGGCCAGAGATAAATACTGCCCAGACATGTGCAGAGAAAAAAAACATCTAGAGACGAACACCACCCAGGCATGTCCAGAGACAAACAAACACTGCCTGGACAGGAGATGAACACTGTCCGTCCGGATATAACAATGCCTGGACACGTCCGGAGACACACTCTGTCCAGAGACATACACCGCCCAGACATAATCACTGCCCGGACATATCTGGAGACAGAGATGTGTGGGAGGGTGCTGCACTGTATTAGGAGGGGTGGAGCGAGGATGGGACAAAAAGAGAGAGAGAAAGAAAGAGGTGCAGTGAGGGGAGTTAGCAGAGAGAAAATGTACACACACAAGCACTCACACAAACACACACACCCAAACACACAAGCCCACACACCCACATACACAAACAAAAACAAACACACATACACGAATACATACAAACAAACACACGCTCATACAGTCACTAAAACAAACAAACACACACAAACACTTTCCCAACCACATGGATCATCAGCCGGGCACCGTTCTTTATCGAGGTTTCGATCCTTTCAGCTCAGAACCTCTCCAAACCGGATCCACAGCAGTAGATTACCTTCACAGCAGTAGATCCACAACCTCAGTTGTCAGTTTTCACACACACACACACACACACACACACACACACACACACACACACACACACACGAAAGATATATATATAATATGTATATATATACATGTATAAATAATATACATATACATATGTATATACATATATATATATACATGTATATATATACATGTATAAATATATACATATACATATGTATATACATATACATATATATATATATATATATAATATATATATATATATACATATATACATATGTATATATTAGTGCTTGGCCGATATCGGCAATTTTTTGGCAATCGGCAGATTGGAGTCAGTATGATTACCGACTCCAGTATGTATTGTACACAACCCAAAATCCTTGAGTCGCTTTCACCATTGTTTTGGGGGAATTTCAATAAACAAATTCAAACAACATTGCATTATAGATTTTCAAGGAGATGTGCATAAACATTAGTGTTTATAAACAGCTGGCAATTGTCATGTGACAAGTGGAAAAAATTTGGCTTGGTAATTTAGAAAACATGTTAAAACGGCAAACGGCTCATAAATCGGGTGTTATCAAAAGTATTTTGCTTTGAAACTCACAAAGAGAAATCATATATCCTTTCTAAAGCACACCCTGTTCGTAAATAATAAACAATTGCTTTAGAAATAGTCCCGAGGACAAAGGAAAACGTGATCACTCATACGCTGCTGAGGTTAAAAGTTAAAACCTTCAGCACCCATCATCATGATAAGATATGGGATGAAACTTTGCCACTACAGCACCCTAACCAAGCATGCAGGCATGCATACACCCCTGCGGAGAGTCCCTTTACAGATCCAAATCTACCTGTATGTACCTCTACCTTGTAGCAACTGCCGACTGTATATCCCAATTGGGACACGAACTGTTCCACTATCGACTGTAGGGTGCTCGGCAAGTGGTTTAATCATTCAAGCAAGCACTCTAATTAAATGGTTGATAAGGAACGGCTGGCTTGACAAGTGATAGCAAGCTCATTGGTAATGGCACATACCCGCAAAAAACTAAACTTCGCCGATTTCTGAACATTTTCAGATTTCACTCCAGATTTTGAGGTATTTAGTCCACATGATGGTGATCCGATCCTTCAAACTCAAATTATATTTCTATTTATACTTGAATTAGTCTGTGATAGTAAATTGTGGAAAATTGCATCATGTAATGCAAGAAATTGCTCCAAGCTCCTAATTTGAAAACTATAGCACTTAAAAAAGTGATGTATACAGCGATGCGTAGGTATGTAGATGAGGCATTCGATGATGTCAGTGAGGAAAGT